>OX031000.1:7946250-8557500 GCA_943735965.1 Eupithecia abbreviata
ATAATATATATAGCTGGATTACCACTCACTCACTGATTCACTGAATGATTGACATAATTGTTCTCCTTGATGGTGGATGGAAAGGTATGTTTTTTTTTACAGAATCGTTTAAAGGAGCTAAAAGTCTCCTAGGGAAAATTCCGACTTTTTGACATTTGCCCCCCCAAGACCCCCCCCTCAGGGGGGGCTCCTACGTAGAGCCATATTGCTCAATTTTTTTATGGGGGTTGTATAGAGGGGGACGAGTGATTTTGATTGCATAGAATATTTTGCCCCCCCCCTGCCCCCAGGACCCCCCTTTTGAGTGTGCTACCAGATGCCGTCGCGATAGAGGGGTTCTGATTGCGGGGTCGTATAGAGGGTTACTCTTCGTTTTGGAAGAAAAAAAAATTGGACCCCCCCTTTAACCCCCTTTTTTGCCCCCCCTTTCCATCTCCAAAACGGATAGACTTGGAAGAATTTTTTTTTCACAGTCTTGTAGAGGAGGACAAATGGTTTTGAATGACAAAAAAAAAAAAAATTGCCCCCTTTTGCCCCCCAGACCCCCTTTTTTTAGGAAAAACCGAAAATTGGCCTATTTTTGACCTTTTTTTTCGGGTGGATCGCGGCGAGCGAAGCGAGCCGCGATGCGACCGGGGGGAACAGCACGGCGAGCGAAGCGAGCCGTGCTGTGACCCCCCAAGACCCCCTCAACTATAACCCGGGGGAGCATTGCGGCGAGCGAAGCGAGCCGCAATGCGACCAAGGGGAACGGCACGGTGAGCGAAGCGAGCCGTGCCGTGACCCCCCACGTCCCCAGCCCCCCTGTACCCCCTCCCCCAACCAAAAAATCTGATATGGGTATCGTTTTTGACTAACCTGGGGGTGAGGATTTCGAATTCGATACGACCAAGGGGAACAGCACGGCGAGCGAAGCGAGCCGTGCTGTGACCCCCCAATGACCCCCCAAGTCCCCCTCAACTATAACCCGGGGGAGCATTGCGGCGAGCGAAGCGAGCCGCAATGCGACCAAGGGGAACGGCACGGTGAGCGAAGCGAGCCGTGCCGTGACCCTCCACGCCCCCAGCCCCCCTGTACCCCCTCCCCCAACCAAAAAATCTGATATGGGTATCGTTTTTGACTAACTTGGGGTCGAGGATTTCGAATCCGATGCGACCAAGGGGAACAGCACGGCGAGCGAAGCGAGCCGTGCTGTGACCCCCCAATGACCCCCCAAGACCCCCTCAACAATAACCCGGGGGAGCATTCCCTCAACAATAACCAAGGGGAACGGCACGGTGAGCGAAGCGAGCCGTGCCGTGACCCCCCACGTCCCCAGCCCCCCTGTACCCCCTCCCCCAACCAAAAAATCTGATATGGGTATCGTTTTTGACTAACCTGGGGGTGAGGATTTCGAATTCGATACGACCAAGGGGAACAGCACGGCGAGCGAAGCGAGCCGTGCTGTGACCCCCCAATGACCCCCCAAGTCCCCCTCAACTATAACCCGGGGGAGCATTGCGGCGAGCGAAGCGAGCCGCAATGCGACCAAGGGGAACGGCACGGTGAGCGAAGCGAGCCGTGCCGTGACCCCCCACGCCCCCAGCCCCCCTGTACCCCCTCCCCCAACCAAAAAATCTGATATGGGTATCGTTTTTGACTAACTTGGGGTCGAGGATTTCGAATCCGATGCGACCAAGGGGAACAGCACGGCGAGCGAAGCGAGCCGTGCTGTGACCCCCCAATGACCCCCCAAGACCCCCTCAACAATAACCCGGGGGAGCATTGCGGCGAGCGAAGCGAGCCGCAATGCGACCAAGGGGAACGGCACGGTGAGCGAAGCGAGCCGTGCCGTGACCCCCCACGCCCCCAGCCCCCTGTACCCCCTACCCCAACCAAAAAATCTGATATGGGTATCGTTTTTGACTAACCTGGGGGTGAGGATTTCGAATTCGATACGACCAAGGGGAACAGCACGGCGAGCGAAGCGAGCCGTGCTGTGACCCCCCATTGACCCCCCGAGACCCCCTCAACTATAACCCAGGGGAGCATTGCGGCGAGCGAAGCGAGCCGCAATGCGACCAAGGGGAACGGCACGGTGAGCGAAGCGAGCCGTGCCGTGACCCCCCACGCCCCCAGCCCCCCTGTACCCCCTCCCCCAACCAAAAAATCTGATATGGGTATCGTTTTTGACTAACTTGGGGGTGAGGATTTCGAATCCGATGCGACCAAGGGGAACAGCACGGCGAGCGAAGCGAGCCGTGCTGTGACCCCCCAATGACCCCCCAAGACCCCCTCAACTATAACCCGGGGGAGCATTGCGGCGAGCGAAGCGAGCCGCAATGCGACCAAGGGGAACGGCACGGTGAGCGAAGCGAGCCGTGCCGTGACCCCCCACGCCCCCAGCCCCCTGTACCCCCTACCCCAACCAAAAAATCTGATATGGGTATCGTTTTTGACTAACCTGGGGGTGAGGATTTCGAATTCGATACGACCAAGGGGAACAGCACGGCGAGCGAAGCGAGCCGTGCTGTGACCCCCCAATGACCCCCCGAGACCCCCTCAACTATAACCCAGGGGAGCATTGCGGCGAGCGAAGCGAGCCGCAATGCGACCAAGGGGAACGGCACGGTGAGCGAAGCGAGCCGTGCCGTGACCCCCCACGCCCCCAGCCCCCCTGTACCCCCTCCCCCAACCAAAAAATCTGATATGGGTATCGTTTTTGACTAACTTGGGGGTGAGGATTTCGAATCCGATGCGACCAAGGGGAACAGCACGGCGAGCGAAGCGAGCCGTGCTGTGACCCCCCAATGACCCCCCAAGATCCCCTCAACTATAACCCGGGGGAGCATTGCGGCGAGCGAAGCGAGCCGCAATGCGACCAAGGGGAACGGCATGGTGAGCGAAGCGAGCCGTGCCGTGACCCCCCACGCCCCCAACCCCCCTGTACCCCCTCCCCCAACCAAAAAATCTGATATGGGTATCGTTTTTGACTAACTTGGGGGTGAGGATTTCGAATCCGATGCGACCAAGGGGAACAGCACGGCGAGCGAAGCGAGCCGTGCTGTGACCCCCCAAGACCCCCTCACCCTTAACCCAGGGTAGCATTGTGGCGAGCGAAGCGAGCCACAATGCGATCGAATTGCGACCATCGTCACACAGCAAGGCGAGCGAAGCGAGCCGCGCTTCCTGACCTGATGCGACAGCTGTCGCACAGCAAGGCGAGCGAAGCGAGCCTTGCTGTGTGGCAGCAGGAGCAGAGTCGTGCGTCAATGCGACCACCGCCATACAGCAAGGCGAGCGAAGCGAGCCGCGCTGTGTGAAGGCACACCCACTAATATAGATATCGTTTTCGATCAACTCGCATACGTCGACTACGAAAAAAATTTCCATTTCCAAATTCAAGATGGCTGACATCTCTATATTGCAGTTTATACTCGCCTTGAGACGAGCACCCACATAATATGGGTATCATTTTCGAAAACTCAAACTCGTAGATTACGAAAAAGATGTCCATTTCCAAATCCAAGATGGCTGAAATTTTTTCATCGCAAAATTTTCTCATGGCTATCGATTTCAAACAAAATAATACAAGGTGTAGGTTACGACAAGGGGAATACAATGAAAAAAAAAACACAATACCTATACACAACCCTCGCGAGCTGCTTGCAGCTCGCGCACATCCAACAACTAGTTTCTCTATACGAGTACAAAAGCGAAAGAACTTTACGAACATAATTACACTTTATAACATAGCCAAACAAAGAACCACGTCTTTTGTATTTCGTTTCGTCGGTCAAAAAGTATTATGAAATTAATTAAGTTACTACTAAAAGAAACAACAATTATGTCCCGGAACGCGCCTAATTAAAACCGCTTCCCGCGGGAGAGCAGGACAAAAAGATAAAACGGGAAAAAAGATAAAACAGACAATGTTGGAAGAAAGTTTTTTATGCGGGGGCTTGCATTCTCAGAATTAAACTGGTTAGGGTTTTCCAACTGATTTTAAAATGGTATCAATTACGTTCAATGGTTTTTTTTTAAGTTGAAAGTATTTTTCCGAAACGAATGCGTTGACGGAGACGAATGAATTGACTTACATGCAAAACTTCAGCCCGATTCGTTAAAAACATTACCTCTGTATTTATAATTTAATTTAATGTTGTAATTTGTATTAGCTACATAATAATGCACACAGATCCCCATCTTAAATCCAACGATCTTATCTATCCACGGTTGTCTGGTAGAGCTCTTGAGCGATAAGACTGTATTTTAGAATTAACAAGTTACTAACATCCACCTTGCAAAATTTTGCAATGTAGTGTGAATTGCGAAAGTTAATATAATAATAATAATAATATTGCTGGACAATTCACACAGCATTATCTAGCCCCATGGTAAGCAGAGCTTGTGTTATGGGTACTAGATAACTGATATACATAATACAATATATTACATAGATAGATATCGTACACACAATTGTTCCGAGGCGGGAATCGAACCCGCAACCTCCCGCGTCGCAGGCGGACCTTCGCCCACCGCGCTACATTGGTCGTCAAATTCAAATGTGTGCCAGATCATTTTTTTGAAGACTAGCTGCGCTCCGCGACTTCGCCCGCGTGGAAATTTCTGTGCAATTTTACCATGTTTTCTCACCGTTTAAAACTTCCCTGGAAACATTTCAAAACCAAAATCAGCTAAATCGGCCCAGCCGTTCTCGAGTTTTAGCGAGACTAACGAACAACAATTGATTTTTATATATACATAAGAAAATAAATAGTAATTAATACAAAATTTATAGATTAAATAAAAGATTTGATAAAGATTTAAGTTTGGTAGGTTCCATTCTACGTAAAAAACGTCCAAAAACAAATATTTTCTCTAAGCATTTTAACAGTTATTCAGAACGCCAGCACCGTACGTATTTTTCATAAAATTCATTAGCTAATATCGTGAGCGTTAAATTCTTTTATAAACGCTTTTCACAGAAATGTTTTGAATAACAAAATGTTTCAGTGTTAACACGATACATTTGGTATTTCATGTTTTTCGAGTCAACAGAAACATTGGAGATTTTTGTTAGGAATATGAACTTATGTTTGTTTTTACGTATCTTTTTTAGGTAAAGAAAAGGTGTTTCTTTGGCGAAAAGACCGCCTTTTTAACTTAAAAAAGGAGGAGGGTTAAATTCGTTCTGTTCGTATGTTTGTAGGAGCTATGGAAAGAGCTATGCTCGGAGTTTCTCTGAAGGATAGGATTCGTAACGAATACATCCGACAGAGAACCAAAGCTATCGATATAGCTCTAAGAATTAGCAAGTTGAAGTGGCAGGCCATATCTCGTGAAGAACCGACGGCCGTTGGGGCAAACATGTTCTTGAGTGGAGACCACGACTCGGTAAACGTAGTGTAGGACACCCTCCGACCAGGTGGGATAACGACCTGCGAAAGACTGCAGGTAGATACTAGATGCGTCAAGCTGAAGACAGTGCGCTATGGCGCTCATTGGGGTGGCCTATGTCCAGTAGTGGACCAACATAGGTTGATGATCATATGATTAACATAAATGAGCCATTAATTCCAGTCATCCCCTAGAGACAAAACAGTACAATCGCCCCGCAAGCATTCGCTCGACCGCGCCCGTCACGTCGCCGTCACGCGACGCGGACGTAAATCAAACGTGACGTTTACGCTGCGTAGACGGGACGTGGCGGGTGACAGACGTATTGCGGGGTCTACTATACAATAACATTAGATAGGTAGTTAAACAGATGGAGGTTAAATGCAGTTAGCAGTTATTTGATACTAGCTGCGCCCCGCGGTTTCACCCGCGTCGTTATAGATATTTTGGATAATATACAATATAGGTATCTTTATAAATTGTAGCCTATGTGTTATTTTGATATGTAATCTATATTATTGTGAATTTTCCGTTTACTCCCACCTGTTCTGTTGAGTAGTTCTGTTGACAAAACTACTGGGATTTTTTCCCCCATTTTTCATCATCACCATTCAGTAGTTTTTGCGTGAAGGAGCAACAAACATACTTACATACATCCTCACAAACTTTCGCGTTTATAATATTAGTAGGATGAAAGAAGTCCATACACATGAATTGATTTTACACCGAGATGTTTTAGACATCTACCGAATACAAAATAAAACATATTTCAGCAAAAAAAATGTTTTGTAGAAGCTTTTAAAAAGTATATTTTAAATTTTCCCTAAAGGCGGGCAAATGTAGCTTTTAAAAAATGGTATTCACTATATGGGGCAAACGTGTTCTTGAGTGGAGACTACGACTCGGTAAACGTAGTGTAGCACTCCGACATCATCAACCTATGTTAGTCCACTGCTGGACATAGGCCTCCCCCAATGAGCACCACAGCGCCCTGTCTTCAGCTTGCCGCATCCAGCATCTACCTGCAGTCTTTCGCAGGTCGTCATCCCACCTGGCCGGAGGGCAATTCACTATATTTATTTATTTATTGAGTAATAACAAACGGCTACATTTAACTTTTTACACATTTGTGTTAGTACTTAACAATGTAAAGTTGAGCGATAATCCAAATGTAGCCCACAACGCTTTGACGACCGATGTGGCGCGGTGGGCGAAGATCCGCCTGCGACGCAGGAGGTTGCGGGTTCGATTCCCGCCTCGGAACAATTGTGTGTACGATCTGCAGATATTTGTTCCGGGTGTTCTGGTCGTTTTCTATGTATAATAAAAAATATCTACCTATGTAATGTATTGTATTATTTATATCAGTTATCTAGTACCCATAACACAAGCTTTGCACACAAACTCTGCTTACCATGGGGCTAGATAATGCTGTGTTGATTGTCCAGCATTATTTATTATTTAACGCTATCCACATATGAGTTACATACATAGAATATAAAAAACATGCCTACCATTATATTACATACCATACCTACAATTTACACGACCGACTACAAATTACCTCAAGTTTTACGTAAAACGCCGCTATAGACGGTCTCGGCCTACGTTTAACACGTTACGTTACGGACTACGTGCTACGCCGCCCGTAACTACCAACTACGTAACCCTACTAAAATTCATGCGTCGTTTTGCTCCTACAGCTCCATCTACCGTTATTTTCTGTAAGCCTGTATGAATGCATCATAGCCTGCGGGGAGGGTGAATTACTGGACCTCGGTGTTTAATACACTTACAGATAAACAAATCAAATGTACTAGACACATAAGCTATAAACATACTAGTGGTTTCTTTTCACTTCTTCCACTGGTGGACAAAAAATTTTAGTGTAGTGTAGGTACATACCTAATGTACCACGTCACTTGACCCACTTTAGAGATAAGGAAAAATAGAATTATATTTTATTAAATGTCAAACATATCGGATTACTCGAGAATCTTGAGATAAGAAAATAGAATATCATTTTATGTTACAAAAACAAGGAATTAATAAATTCAAATTAGAGGTAAATCTATAGTATAAAAAGACATGTTTTAACTCAATAAAGATTCAGTATTCAACCTACTACAGTCGTATTAATTACTCCTCCTGCTACCAACATTACAGTAGTGAACATTAAAATAATGTTATTTGATAATAATGAATAGTATAAAATATGACTTTTCTAATTGCTTATTTTGTAAGCCTAAAGAAATAAATGATTTTTTTACTTTTTACTTTACTTTACTTTAATAACAATATCTATAAATACGAATGTAACTTTGTCTGTCTGTCTATTAGCTTTTTCGTGCAAATAACACCGCACGCACGCGTCACCTGAACGATTCTGGTATCAACATAGTTTGTGTTAGAAGAACACAACGTTAAAGTTCTAAGTGCTTATTTGTAAGAAATAAAAAACATTTCATTTAAATTACAATTTAAAAGTAAATTGTAAATACAAAAAATGTTTATGTAAAATGTTAAAAAACTAAAAACGAACGTCTTAAAACGATTAAAAAACCTGGATATATTTTGTGTACGTACGAAAGACGTTAGAAAATACAAGGAATATTAGTGGAAAATATTTAACGACATTCGCATCGTCGAAGCAAAGCACAGAAGCTCGAATAATGTTTTTTGTTTTGAAAGCTTTCATTCATCATTTAACTGTAGTTTTCGAATCCAAATTAAAACATTCTTCGCTGCATAGGTACATTTATGTGAGACTATGCGTTGTTGAAGTTTGTGCTTTCGTTTTTAGTGATAACCTTGCAGTTAACTTGTTATTTTATGTTATTGTTATCAGTTTTTGTTAAGTTTTCATGTATAATAATAATTATAATAATCTATGTGTAACCATCGCCTTGAGATTAACTTCTCAAAGGGCCTCTGTGCTGTTGGCTTCGGCCCCACGCAAGCCTTCCAAAGGACCGGGTCACTTTATGGCCCGAGATCATGGTAAATGAGAATTATAATAAAAAAGTATAAATCGGAGTATAGTACTTATAACTTAAGCTTCTGCTAAACGGGGGCTATGACACGTTATAACACGTTTACATCCTTCCCAATCAGACAGATGACGTCACTAGGCTGTGTAATTAACCTAAGGCCTCAAATATATTATTTTCGCGTCCAGTCCCTCCCCCCTCCCACAGCCCCAGGTAATATATCAGCTCCGTACTCCGCCTGCATACTAAACACGATGGAAGGATCAGCGCAGGTGTTAAGCAGGGCCGATCATGTCTCAGTATTGATTCCTGGATGACTTTATCTTACTCCTTTGGCCAAAGTTAACTTTGATACAGGTTGGTTTTTATTTATTTATTAAGGAATAACAAACGACTACATTTAACTTATTATACATTTGTGTTAGTACTTTACGATGTAAAGTTGAGCGATATTCAAAATGTAGCTCACAACGCTATCCACATATGAGTTACATACATAGAATATAAAAAACATGCAAATAGGATGCCTACTAGTTAGGCTCCTCTTAAACAATAAACAAAATTAAAAATTAAAAAATAATGTTGGACAATTCACACAGCATCATCTAGCCCCAAGCTAAGCAGAGCTTGTGTTATGGGTACTAGATGACTGATATACATAATACAATACATTACATAGATAGATATTTTTTATCATACATAGAAAACAACCAGAACACCCGGAACAAATATCTGCAGATCGTACACACAATTGTTCCGAGGCGGGAATCGAACCCGCAACCTCCTGCGTCGCAGGCGGACCTTCGCCCACCGCGCCACATCGGTCGTCATAATAAGTTAAATGTAGTCGTTTGTTATTCCTCAATAAATAAATAAAAACCACCCTGTATCAAAGTTAACTTTGGCCAAAGGAGTAAGATAAAGTCATCCAGGAATTAATAAAATATAAGTAAAGCAAATAAACTAAAGTTCTATAAAACCATTTGTCAATTTACAAATTATTTCTATATAATTAAAATTAATAATAATAAATTATATAATAATAACAAAAAGTACAAATAGCAATAAGTTATGTTGGGTTGTTAGTGAAATCTACTCGACAAAGTAGTTTTTGGCCACCGACAAGTAATTCTGGCTCAATTTTACTACGATAGTTAATTTCTTACTGCAACTGAGCTCCATGTTCGCAAATTAAAACATTACGTAAAACAAAATCTTATCAAGAAGGATATTATTTATTTTCTTAAAGATTACCCCGAGTGCGATTGTTTACGCTCTATAATAACAAAACCTTATCAGAACCTAGTCTTTAAATGCTGACATTGTTGTAGAATAATATTGTTTTTTTTTTGACATCATATATATATATATATATATTTTTTGAATTATTATTTGTTATTATTATTGTATTTTTTTTTTGTATAAATGACTTAAGTATTCATTGTGTATGACATTGTATATTATATTCAATAAGGTCCGCATGTGCATGTACAAAATATCAGATACAATTCTATTATTGTGATTGAATAAAGATTATGAATTATGAATTATCATGGACGTGAGTGACTAGGTTCTGTTTTTGAACTTAATTTTTTCTACTATCCACAATCTTAGCCCACATAAATTTATATCCATCCCCTACGACCGCAAAACAAACGTTTAAAACATCCCTCTAGTATTTATTGTTTGGGCGCGCGGGGTGAATGCTGATGTCGGTACAAGGTTAGTGGGGACAATGTCGTCAGAATATTATTCTATATTCATTCATAAAACTGTAAATAAATATTTTCAACAATGATGCCCATTCACACCAAAATTAGCCTAGGTAACTTTTTCAACGTAGATAGGTAGATAGATAGACAATACTTTTATGGCACACTTAAAAATAAAACAAAACAAGATAAAAAAAAAATACAAGATATATGACAATTAATATAATAAAACTTTTGAAACTATCATGGTTATTAATACTAAAGTCATTTAAAACGGGATATTTACCATGATTTGATTTTTGAGTCTTTGAGATTTTTGAGTCAAAAGACAAAAAATGAGGGTAGATCGGTATGTCTGCCCATAAAAACTCGCAGTGCCTTCAGTTACTCCGTGATCATGGCGCATGCAACTGTGCCGAAATATTGGATAACTCAAAAATCAAATCATGGTAAATATCCCGTTTTAAATGACTTTAGAATTAATATAATGTATCTCCTTCATTGTCATAATGAGCTCAAAATATATATTATAAATTTAGAAATTAAACAATGTAGGGGGAACGTCGTAAGAATCGACTCCCCAAATTTTGTGTAAATTGTCGGGCATTATTTATTAATCCATATTCCACGTGTGAAGCCGCTAAAACAAGTCACACTAATATTATAAGTGCGAAAGTTTAGATGTTTGTACCCTTTCACGCCAAAACTACTGAAATTTTGCATACAGGTACCTACTTTTTATCCCATGAATCATCTCTCATGGTATAAAAATAACCTTAAACAATGCCTGTGAAGCCGCAGGCAGAAACTAGTAAGACATCATTTAGGATCACACATTCGTAATATCCCATCATTATCCCCCTACATTCCCTGTATCCCCTTCAATCCCGTCAATGACACAGGACATAAGTCAGGGTAATATAACGTAATACCACAGTTCTGATAATCCCAAATTACCTATCGATTGTGGTCTAATACTGACCCGGGTAAGACTATGTTCACAAGCGGAGCTTTAAGCGGAGCGGGTGCGTAGCGTAGATTCCAGTTATTTTACAAGGTGGTGTCTCGAACTTCCGATTTATTATAATAGCTAGCTCAGTTATTAAAGCTGTCTTTTGTACTTTGTTTAGTTATTATTTAGGTAGATTTTATTTATTTATGTTGCAATAAGGAGTTCATTCATTAATTATGCGAAGTTCAGAATCCTACTAATATTATAAACGCGAAAGTTTGTGAGGATGTTTGTTGCTCTTTCACGCAAAAACTACTGAATGAATTTTGATGAAACTTCACAATAATATAGCTTACAAATCAGAATAACATATAGGCTAAATTCATAAAGATATATTGTATATTATCCAAAATATCTATCACCACGCGGTTGAAACCGCGGGGCGCGACTAATGAGTTCATAAATGCAAAAACACATACAATGTATGCAGAACAAATTGTCTGCTTGCTAAATTCTCTCAGATATCATATTAATTTAATTCGGTTAAAAAAATGAAGTTACTTATTATTATTCGTTTATAATTTCGCGCGGGACGCATCACAAAAAGTAAAAGTGCTAGAAAAATATTTTGATCAAAGCTGATGGTCTACCATACTAGTTAACATTAGCCATTACAAACATACTTGGCATGCTTGCAAACTTTACCTCTTTACAGCATAGTAATTTTATGGCCTAACTTTAAGAGGAATAGCGGATTTTATTAAAGTTTTCTTTAGTCGTTAAATTAACTTTAAGTACGTTATAACTTCTTAACTTTCATAGTGTGAAAACGACTAGGAGCACATCTATGTGCTTCATGACTAAGAATTTGTTTTTATGACGTAGGGGCCAGCGGCAGATGAATCGACCATAATAAATGTTATACAAAAATCATTTGTTACTCGAGCATATTTCCCGTGTATGATGTTATTTTGTGTATTCGAATATATCTACGATGTAGGTTTTTTCAAAATACTCACCTGAAATTAAATTACCAGTCAAATTTTCGTATTTTACGCCGAAAATGAAAGGTTTTCATCCTATTTGTTTCGCAGTCGAAACAACAATCAATCTTACGTTTTCTTTGTAAAGGTAAACAGCGTATAATTATCGTCTTATTACAGAATAACAACATTATGCCAAAAATATAATTAGTTTTCAGTCATAAGTTTGTTTTCACGGATATATTCAGACGATTATTGCACGCGCCTCGAATTGAAGAAAGTGCCGCCATCTATTAATTAAGATGCCAAAATCGAGTTTGGTGACCACCAAAAGCATCTCTGCTTATACATACGTTACAAAAGATAACTATACATATACATATATACAAAGGCATCAAAATGCTAATGATACAAAAGCATGAAGAAATCATTCACTACATAGCATAGTATTGGTAGATTAGCTGACAAATCGCTATTCGCTCCGCTCGTCACCAAATCCTAAACAAATCAGCGTATGTCTAATGGCACTGCATCGAAGATAATTGCAATACTATGTGAAACGGAATTATGTAGCGCACGCCATTTTGAATTCTGTTTAGAATCAAACAACTTACCATTCACATTTACGGTTTGGATTTCGAAGTGGTTCATGTTTTGTATTTAGTAGTAGTGTTTATAAACTGTAACTGTGTTTTTGTAAGGTTTTGTGTATTATCAGTCATCTAGTCATGACGACCGATGTGGCGCGGTGGGCGAAGGTCCGCCTGCGACGCAGGAGGTTGCGGGTTCGATTCCCGCCTCGGAACAATTGTATGTACGATCTGCAGATATTTGTTCCGGGTGTTCTGGTCGTTTTCTATGTATAATAAAAAATATCTATCTATGTAATATATTGTATTATGTATATCAGTTATCTAGTACCCATAACACAAGCTCTGCTTACCATGGGGCTAGATAATGCTGTGTGAATTGTCCAGCATTATTTATTATATTTATTTATTATTATTATAGTACCTATACCCATACACATATTTTTAGTATTCTTATTTAGATAACATATGGTACACCCCCTGCCTTTTCTTAAATTCATATAATTCTTTCCATCCAAAGGTTGCCTGGAAGAGATCGCTTCTAAGCGATAAGGCCGCCCATTGTACCTGTCGCATATAATGTATTTTTGTAATGTTTAATTTGATTATGGTGTACAATAAAGAATTTTTGTATTGTATTGTATACCCATAACACAAGCTCTGCTTAGCTTTATGTGGATTGTCTAGCATTATTTATAGTTATTTATATATAAATTAATAACATGGTGGACATCTCACAGAGCATCATCTAGCACCAAATAAGCAGAGAGGACCAGCTGGTCAATTTTGACGTAGTTATTCGTGAGTGTATCACACTAATCATAAATGCGAATTAGTCTAGTCTACATTACAATAAACTTACATAGACATAAGATAGAGCTATCAATGACTGTGTGGCTGACTGTGCAAGTGACATATCCCATAGTCATAGTCATATCCCCACTATCTATTCGAATGACATATCCCATAGTCATATCCCCACTATCTATTCGATGACATATCCCATAGTCATATCCCCACTATCTATTCGATGACATATCCCATAGTCATATCCCCACTATCTATTCGATGACATATCCCATAGTCATATCCCCACTATCTATTCGATGACATATCCCATAGTCATATCCCCACTATCTATTCGATGACATATCCCATAGTCATATCCCCACTAAATATTCGATGACATATCCCATAGTCATATCCCCACTATCTATTCGATGACATATCCCATAGTCATAGTTATATCCACACTATCTATTCGAATGACGTTTCGATCCCGCCAAAAAGAAAGTCGGGAATCAATTTATTTCCCGCCGTTTTCACACGCCCGATAAAAATGGGTGACGTATTTTAAAATTGTGAGTTGTTTTTCGTCCGAAACAATGGAGCAATGCATGTATTCCAATTGGTTAACGGTTCTCTTTGTTTGTTATTTTCTGACTCCATTTTATTTTCTGCGAGTATTATTACTCTTTCTCTTTCTCTCTTATCTATTAAATAGAGCTTTTTACGAACCCGGCTCACTTCCACTCTCAGTACATATTGCCGCGCCCTGCTTGGGTACCATTGTGTTTCATATACATTACCTAGAGTCCTAGCTAGATACTAAGACCTACAAATGTACACAATGATTCAATAAAATAAATATGAAATAAATATTCTATTGCTTTTCTAAAAACGACGAAATATGACGACCGATGTGGCGCGGTGGGCGAAGGTCCGCCTGCGACGCAGGAGCAGGGTTCGATTCCCGCCTCGGAACAATTGTGTGTACGATCTGCAGATATTTGTTCCGGGTGTTCCGTTCGTTTTCTATGTATAATAAAAATATATCTATCTATGTAATAAATTGTATTATGTATATCAGTTATCTAGTACCCATAACACAAGCTCTGCTTATCATGGGGCTAGATAATGCTGTGCGAATTATTCAGCATTTAAAAAAAAACGGTTAATTGTTTACTTATCCCTTGGCGCTAAAACCCTTCTTGGGGATTGGTCAAATAATATTGTTTGATCAACAACGTTGTGTTGATCTCGGTCTTTATTTGATCTATACTTGTTTAACCTTAAATATTCAAAGTCGCAAAGTAAATCCAACTATAGTCTGGCCAAATTCTACATGCGAGGTTTGCAAACATTGCCCTCATTCTTAAATTGAATTAATTTGCACTAGGTATACAATACAATACGGTATAATATAATAATGCACAATAGGCGGCCTTATCCTGATTTCGCGTTGACTAATGTTGTATATAAATTAAATACAATACAAAACATATATTGTATTGTTGGTGCCAAATTTCTTGACTGTCCAATGAAGGCAGCCCTCCAATTTGGCTTTAAAATTGTGTTCTGTGGATCTTTGTCACGTGGTGGAAAGACAAGAAGAGGGCAAGAAAACATGTCGAATTGACGGTTGTCGATTCGACATGTCAATCATAAAAGACTTAGTATTAGGGACCTCTGTATAAAAATTGCACAAAACACCCCTCTCCGATTTTTACGGAGTAACAAATGCAAATGCAAATGCACCGTGATTACCAATATTTTTCAAACCCAACGCCACAAAAAATATTTTAAATTTCCGTGTTATCAGTTGTTTACAAACATTGTATATCAATTTTAGCTCGTGTATGGCTTACGTTGAATGCCCCGCATTATTTATTTACCTCACTAAGATGGCCGCAAATACTCTAACCTTTAATCCCTTATATTCCTATTACATTATACCCTTTTCAATTAAACCCCTTAGATGGGCTAATAACAGTAAAATGTGTGGAATTACCATACATATGCGTGTAACGTTATATTTAATAGGGACATTAATTTGGGGTCTCTATAGTGAAATTCGTCGAATTGCCAGAATAAACATATAGGTTTATTTTTAAACTAGCGGACCTTCCCGGCTTCGCACGATTTTACTACGAATGCCTAACTTTTTGGAAAATATAATATAGCTTATGTTCACCGGTGATAGTGTAGCTTCCCAACGGTGAAAGAATTTTTCAAATGGGTCCAGTAGTTTCGGAGCCTATTCATCACAGACAAACAATCAAACCTTTCCTCTTTATAATAATTATTAGTATATAGTATATAGCCTAAGGTTTGACTGATAGGTAACGCTCGTTAGGATTCGAAGGTAAAAGTGACACAAGATAAAGGCTTTATCGATCATTTTTATATACGACCAACAAAACGGACATTAAAACTTTAGAAACTATCATAGTTATTAAAAAAAATTTTGATTTATATAATGGTATAAAATGAGGAATAGAACTAATGCAACGTCCCTTTTACTAAAGTCATTTCTATGGGGATATTTAAAATGATTTGATATTTAGTAAGCCAATATTTCGGCACAGTTTCATGCGCCATTATTACGGAATCGACTCGGTAAACGCCCTCCGACCAGGTGGGATGACGATCTGCGAAAGACTGCAGGTAATGCTGGATGCGGCAAGCTGAAGACAGGGCGCTATGGGGCTCATTGGGGGAGGCCTATGTCCAGCACTAGGTACTAATGATTCTGTTTGCAATAGATTTATTTAATATTTATTTAACACTTACCATCTAATCTCTCCCGGCCATCGAAATACCAGACGACCTTCGGCTGTGGTTTCCCCTCCCTCACGATGCAGCTGACGTTGATCTTAGCTCGCTCCAGCAGTGGCCCGAACGTGGCGCCATCTTGTAGCGACACTCCGTCGCCGGTGATCACTTCTACTGACTTCGGTTTGACTGTGGACAAGGAGAATTATATTATTTAGTATTTTACACATTGATTTTATGATTTACTAGCTGCGCCCCGCGACTTCGCCCTAGTGGAAATCTATGTTTCAAATAGTCTATCAACTTTTCTCTTTCAATCGAAAAATCGCTAATCCTCTCAGATGATGATTCTTTGTTAATGGCAATTGTGTCTGTTTAGATGTCAAGTAATGGAAAATAATTGTAAAATTAATGAGTTATCAAATTATGAAGATGGATTAATATTTTCACCAGAGCCTAGTTCGTTATCTAGCAGGGTGCACCACGTGCAGGTTAGGTTGGCTTGGCAGACGAGATGTTGGAGTCCCCCTTACACTCTTATCTCTCTACGTATCTAAAATGATGAAACCTCTTGTCAATGTCAATTCGGCAAGAGAGAACAATTTCACAAGAATGTCTTTATTAACAAAGATAAACACAATCAAGGAATAGAAACAAAGAACTAATAATAGGTATTTACGTTTTAAAATCTATACAAAATCGTTCCATTTGAAAGTTTCGTTAGATAAATAATATCTAGTGTGGACAGTTTGGAATCAACTCTCAGCAGAATCGAAGTTCCATCTGCGAAGCTCGGCCGTTAATTGACAGTGTTGGGATAACTTTTACAATTTATCGATAAAAATCCTATTTAAAGACAACAGCCTGTCGACAGGATAAAAGTGAAGACTGAAGTGATTTACGTATAAACTGGTTTTAGGTTCCCAGACGGGACAAATAAATAAATAATGCTGGACAATTGTGTTATGTGTACCAGATAACTGATATACTTAATACAATACTTTACTTATACACATAGATATTTTTTATTTTACATAGATAACGACCAGAACACCCGTAACAAATATCTGCAGATTATGCACACAGTTGTCCCGAGGCGGGATTCAAACCCGCCTCCTGAATCGTAGGCGAACCTTCGCCCACCGCGCCACAGAGGTCGTGAATTTTGAAAGAGGGCAAGTGAAACCAGACTGGCGGCGATAATTGTGAAGACAAGTGATTTACATAATACCTAAACGCGATTAAATTTCCCAGACGGTTCAAGCTTCGTTCACTGTTCAGAAAGAGCAATACGCCTGATGAACTCTTTGGTAAGATATTATATAATTGTAGCTCAAGATATAAATCAAATCATCATTTGTAAACTACTAACTTTGTAAAACTTTTAAAACTATAATGGTTATTAACACTAAAGTCATTTTTCAGTTATTCCGTGATCATGGCGCATGCAACTGTGCGGAAATATTGGATAACTCAAAAATCAAATCATGGTAAATATCCGTTCTAAATGACTTTAGTACTTATGGTTTGTATGAAATAATCGCACCTTGTAGATTTTATGGGATCCAATTAACGTCTATCCTGTTTTAATTATCGATAAAAATCTTTTCATCGATATCGATAATCCATTCTATTAATTCCACCCAACACTATTACCGATAAGTATCTGATGCACAAAGTTAATTAAGAGCCAGTGAAGCGTCCTTTAAATTAATTAGAAACGGGATATATTGTGTTTTTTTATTTGTCTCCTCTCTATGGTAGAAAATGTCGTTTTGTTTGGTTTTCGTAGTTTTCATTTCAAATTGGTGTAAAAGCTTTGGGGTTAGAAATTGGAATTCTAGAATGCAATTACCTATTTATTATGTTTAATTTTTTTAGCACAGTAGGTAATCAAGTTTGTACTACCCAAACTCACTAATAATTACACCTACTCTATTATGCTTCCATTTTTAAAAGGTGCAAGGAACCTTATTTTGTAACATTTTTAATATTATATTAAAGACTAGATGTTCCCGCGTTAACACTTTGACTGCGATCTTTTTTTTAACCTAAAAAATTCGTGCTGCCGCTCTACACAGCGGTTGTGTTGCGCCGCACATGCGTTTCGTTCGAAAAATATTACGGCTGTGCTGAGTCACACAGATCTGTATTTTCTCAGCCGCTGCGCTAGTGTGGATTTACGCATAGTAGTCACTTGTAGAAAACACATACCGTATGATTTCAGCAGTCAAAGTGTTAAACTCGAATTTCACTTTATTAGGTGATTTTTTTACACCTTGGGTTACATTATTGGAGTTTTAGTAAGGATCCCTAACTTTTTTGAAAATATAATACCTATAGCCTATGTTCACCGGGGATTGTGTAGCTTTCCAACGGTGAAATAATTTTTCAAATCGGTCCAGTAGTTTCGGAGCCTATTCAATACAAACAAACCAAAAATCAAATCTTTCCTCTTTATAATATTAGTATAGATATACACAAATCATAGTTATTAGTTATAACTTTTATTTTACCCTGTTATTTTCTGTTATTTGTCAGTTTTCATCCATAACTATTTTTATCGACATAAAATATCATGGATTCTACAGTTGAGAATATCTAGATGCATCCTAAATAAACATACCTAAGTAATAAAGTTATAGAATCAAAATTAAAAATCGACACGTCGCTAGACGAAAATTGTTGCCAAAAAAAATACGGATAAACCAATAATAGGCTCCATCGTCACTAACTTAATAAAGTAAATGTGTCATAATTTGACAGTCAGTTAGACAAAATTAGGTGAAAGATTTGATAGTTCACAATACAGCCTGTCATTTTAACTTTTGGGGTTCCGTTGATTTAAGTAAGAACTCTGAGTTTGAATGGTGTTTTAGTTTTGATGGAGTTATTCGTAAAGAGCTTAATCGTATAGGTTTTTGAGAATGGGTATTCTCAAAAACCTAAGCTAATCCCAGGAAGTAATTTATTTATTTATTTAAGAAGATAGGAGTTTACAGAATAAACCAAAGCACTCACTATCTTATGGGACTATATAATACATTGTACAAACTTAAATATATTAACACATTTTTTATAATAACATTGATTTTGTCGTGAAATTTACTTATTGAGTTATAAGTAAATGAAATAAAATAAATAAATAATGCTGGAAAATTCACACAGCGTTATCTAGCCCCATGGTAAGCAGAGCTTGTGTTATGGGTACTAGATAACTGATATACATAATACAATACATTACATAGATAGATATTTTTTATTATACGTAGAAAACAGCCAGAACACCCGGAACAAATATCTGCAGATCGTACACACAATTGTTCCGAGGCGGGAATCGAACCCGCAACCTCCTGCGTCGCAGGCGGACCTTCGCCCAACGCGCCACATCGGTCGTCAGTCAAAATACTACTTCCTGGGACTAGCTACTTAAATAAATCCTACTTTATATTATAAACGCGAAAGTTCGTATGTATGGATGTTTGTTACTCTTTCACGCAAAAACTACTGAACGAATCGGGTTGAAATTTGCATACAGGTAGTTCCAAGCCCGGAATAAAGCTTAGGCTACTTTTTATCTCATAAATCAGTTTCCATGGAATAGAAATAGCCCTAAAACGTTTCCATAGAAACAACGCGTGGGAAGCCGCGGGCAGAAACTAGTTATATTAAGAAGTAGTTCTTTTAGTACGAACGATAATATTTTTAACCGTAAAAATATGTGTGTGCAGCTATACTTAGGTATAGCTGCACACACATATTTTTACGGTACTATGTAGATTAAAACTACTTTTTTTATATGATTTAGATGTTTGTAATGTGTTTTAGTGATGATTGTTTTAGATGGCATTGTACTGTGTTTTGTGTGATAAATAAATAAATATTAAACTGTACAGAACCCACAGACCATTCTCTTACTTGTCTATTTTCGTTCCTACATCGAAGGATTTTCGGCTTTGAACGTGAATTCGGGTTCAGCAGAGAAATACCTCGTGCAGCGAAACTTGTGATTTGATTTGATTTTGATTCTATTTATTTTATTTTGAAATATTTCAAGTTTTATACGTATCTTGAATATTGATGTTCTGCAGGAGATGAGGCTGGTTGATCTTATTTTAAAAATGGCAAAGTAACTTTGTCTGTCTGTTTAAGACTAAACGGCTAAACGATTCTTAATAAATTTTGGCAAGCGAATTGATTGGATTTGGACTTGGAGAGACCAAAGACTACGTTTTATATACGAATGAATGAATCAATGATCACTAGGCACTAACAATTATTAACATAAATAAAAAACTGATCGGTCTTATCGCTGAGAAGCTGGCAACTTTTGGATGGAGAAGAAAATAGAAGAAAAGGGGTTTGGTAGTACGTACGAGTATATGAGAGAGATTCATAGTGTTCAATTATTCTCATCACTTCATTTATTATTTCAATAATGAAGATGCTCCTAAGGAAGATCATACACTAAATTTAACCCAGTTATCGCATGAGTAAATCCAAAGGCAGCAACTAGTATGACTAGTATGACTATATATATATATATTGACGAAAAGTCCGTCGCAAAAACTGTCTTGTTTAAAAATAAAATAAATAATACTGGACAACTACAAACAGGCACACAGCCTCATCTAGCCCCAAGCTAAGCAGAGCTTATGTTATGTCTACAAGATGACGTACACGATACACATAGAAAATACCCAGAACACCCGGAACAAATATTTGCAGACCGTACAAACATTTGTCCCAAGGCATGCATCGAACCTGCAACCTCCTGCGTCGCAGGCTGAACTTCGCCACATCGCTCGTCGTTTATTCTAGAACATTGAATATCACGGAATAACACTCGAAGCCCAAACTCTGCCAACTTTCAGAACGATTACACATCACTCTTAACTTTGTTTGCCGAAAAACTTTGTCAATCCGAAATACACTTTAAACTCAACCCGACAGAGTGGGAATTTGCATGATGATGATACGTTTATTCCGCGGTGTAAGCGATTCAAAACTAGGCTTTGTTGCTCTAGAAATAAAGATGTTGTTATTGAAACTGTTTTCATGCACTATAACTCAATGCGGACTTGAGAAAGTTGAATTTTATCGAAATTCGAAATATAACGGTGTATCGAAACTTGAGTGATATACTGTAAAAGTTTGGAATATAAATGAGCGAGTCGGTACAGGCGACAGCTCAAGTATTGCTCGGTGTTTTTACGATTTTGAAATTGCTAAATGTTTTAAAATTTTATAGCGGACAAAGTTTTGTTCGGTAAAATTGAAACTTAAATTCAAAAATGTGTTATTTCGTAAGACTTAACAGACCTAAATATTTTAAACAAAATAAAACTAGAGAGTAATAAAATTCTGTTCGCTTCTAGGTATTTGTTCGTATTTTGATATGAATTGTTATCTCAGTAAGTAGTAGGTATTATTAGCATTTTGTTTCCCAAATAAATATAATTAAACAAAATGTTTTCTTTCTATCTATGTATATATTACTAAGCTCTGCTTTCGTAGACTCGCTCCGCTCACATATTAAACATTTGAACGAGAGTGCAGCGTGTACCTAAGCCCGCCGGTATAGATATACCTGGCCCTTATTGAAATCCTTCATGTCACCACGTTTCAAATAAACGGCGTCCAATCCACTATATAAACGCACCGCATTCCAACAAAACAATTAGACATGGTGACACAACGACGCCATGACACCTGCTTGACAGCTGTCAACGATGTCAGTTTTGGCGCCAATTTCGCACGTCAGCGACTTGATAGGGTATATTTAGGATTGTGGATATTAATGTTTAGTGGATTTTGGAACTATTTGCGGAATATTTATCACTAGCTATCGACTGCGGCTTCACACGTGTCTTTCCGTGATTAAAAGTAGCGTATTTGTTATTTAGTAACATAATGTTTACTAAGAATGGATTTTAGCACACGGCGTAATGTAACGTATCATGCTCGCTGCGAATGTTACATTACGGCCAGTAACACGGGGCTTCAATTACAAAAATACAAAAAAACTTACAAAAAACCACTTAATTTATGTACCTATGCTAAATATGTGAATGTGTATGATTTGAGTGGTTTCATATAGAATGTACAGTGGGTAGGCCTGTTTCGCGGGTACCGAATACCTATATTGGTGTCAATTTTGTTGTTTAAGAATTAGCTAAAATTAGGATTTTGGAATGTCAGATAGACGAAAGCTATTCTATGTTTGAAAAATTAGACTAACAGGTGTAAAATTAAGATGACAGCTCTAAAACAACTACTTAGTTAAAATAGCTATAACCCAATTCTTTGCATTACATTTTTAGCTATGAATGATTAGAAACGTCAACCTAATTTTAGGAAGCATCTAATTTGGTCATGATTAAAATTTATAGGCAAACGGAACTTGGAAAATTTAGAAAACGTTAAATTTAAGTTAGGAATCCTAAACAACAGAATCGACACAATTATCTGTTTGCCATGATTATATTGGAAAAAGGTAGTACACTAACAAAAACCGTAAAAAATAAAACCAAACCTAATTAAACCAAGTAAGTGCTACAAATATGACATACGAACGTTCAAGTTAGGGCACCCTTTTTTAAATGAGCGTCTCGATTTATTTTACAACTGCACCACTAAGCCACAAGGGTTGCCAGTAGCCGCCACTAATAGAAGTAGCCAAGTTCCCGAACCATCTCCGGCAAATAATAATTTGCACGAAGGCGGCCAAAGTCCACTTGATGAAAACTGAAGTTTGGAGGCCATGTAATACGCGATATATAAATAAATAATGCTAAAAAATTAACGCAGCAATATCTATCTAGCCCTAAGCTAAGCAGAGCTTGTGTTATGGTACTAGCAAAGGTATTAGATAACTGTTGGTGATGATATAGAAAGTAACGGTGGTACTTATATCCGTCATCATTTTCATAGCAGAAGCTCTGCTTACTTGAAGGCTAAATAAATAAATAATATTGGACAATTCACACAGCATCATCTAGTCCCAAGCTAAGGAGAGCTTGTGTTACGGGTATTAGATGACTGATATACTTAATACAATGCATAACATTTTTTCCGAGGCAGAAATCGAACCCTTAAATAGGGTTGTGGAACTATCCATTATTAATTTATTACAATTTGTTACAAGTTTGTTTTATTTATTTGTTACAAATTGAAATGAATTTTAGAAACACTCATTTTTGCGAGTGGTCTTTAAAAGGTAAGGTTAGGTTAGGTTAGGTTAGTTTTACACAGTATCTATGATTTTAAAACATGTGAAAAATTATAAAAAAAACATTATGAAATATTGATTATTATGACAGAGAAACATATACGTAGATCTCTGGAGACTGTTGTAGACAATATCGTGGTAGCTAGACTGATCCAAACCAATTATTATTTCTTAAAAATACTTTCTAATCGCTAGTTCCCTAGCCACACACTAGTTGAAGACGAAACTCGCTGCAATGTTATTGCGCGACTCACCCTTGCCCAATATTCCAGCTTTAATTAAGAGCTGTTATGTTATACTACAGTAGCCCCCGGCTTCGTCTGTTAATGTTGAGGTATTCTCTTAAGACTGTTCACCTAGTGACCTTATTATGATAACCGAGCGACGACGTAGCGAAGGTCCGGCTGCGACGCTAGAGGTTGCGGCTTCGATTCTCGTCTCTGGTTTAATATTTGTACGATCTGCAGATATATTAGAGAGCCAACTTGTTGTCTAGTCTGTTTGTCGGGGGCGAACCAACCTCCTATAAAATGGATACAGTATGAATACACCCTTATTCATGACATAAAGATGTAAAACCCTTTAGGTACTATTGGTACTAAAGAGTTACAACCTTAAGCCTGTCTTCATCACTACATACTATAAAACAAAGTCGCTTCCCGCTGTCTGTCTGTCCCTATGTATGCTTAGTACTTTAAAACTACGCAACGGATTTTGATGCGGTTTTTTTAATGGATAGAGATGAAGGCTTATATAATAATAATACATGCATTTGCTCCCGTGCGAAGCCGGGGCGGGTCGCTAGTTAGTTCTAAAGAGATACAACCTAAGCCTTTCTACATTAAATACTAAACTAAACCAATACCGGCGTAATTAGACAGGCCATGTTAACATAATAACGTACATGTTATTAACGTTATGTTAGTAACGTTATGTTATTAACGTTATTATTCGGCGTAAGTTGTATGTAACGTCGCTGTAAGTTTGCGCCGAGCAATTATAACTAGTTCGGAACAGCTGGTGCCTGATTTATATTATGTACATGCTGCAGGGCATTTTTAATGTTTAACTTTGTAGCCATTTTGAGAATCACTTTAGTCTTGTAAGAAATAATGAAGGAACGGAGAGACGCCATGATGGTAGCTTGTTTAAATTAAAATGAAGAATAGTTAGGAGACTCATGGTGTCTCATCATCATCATCATCAGCCTATAGCAGTCCACTGCTGGATATATTAGGCCTTCCCCAATGAGCGCCATAGCGCCCTGTCTTCAGCTTGCCGCATCCAGCATCTACCTGCAGTCTTTCGCAGGTCGTCCTTCCACCTGGTCGGAGGGCGTTCCACTCAAGAACACGTTTGCCCCAGCGGCCGTCGGTTCTTCGTGAGATATGGCCGGCCCACTGCCACTTCAGCTTGCTAATTCTTTGAGCTATGTCGATAGCTTTGGTTCTCTGTCGGATGTATTCGTTACGAATCCTATCCTTCAGAGAACCTCCGAGCATAGCTCTTTCCATAGCTCGCTGAGCGACTTTGAACTGGTGGACCAGCCCTACCGTGAGTGTCCACGTCTCAGCTCCGTGGGTCATAACGGGTAGGACGCACTGTTTGAAAACTGTCGTTTTCAAGCATTGCGGTATGGATGACGTGAAGACTTGACGTAATTTCCCAAATGCTGCCCAGCCTAGCTGGATCCTCCTTTTGGCCTCCTTCTCGTAACTGGTTTTACGCAACTGCAGAACCACCCATGGTGTACCCATGGTGTCTAGATAAACTTATGTCAGGATTTAAGACTATTGAGGCTAATAACGGTCAAAGGTAACAACTTTGTAACAATAAATAAATATATCTTGATATATTTATTTATATTTATTAGCCGTGAAAGTACGTAAACGACTGCTGGTAAATTCAAATGATTTGTAAGTACCTATAAAACTCGTGCATATTTTGCTTTTTATTGGCTGCATTGTACTGACGAATAAAAACAAAGGGATCGAGTCCATGACCGGCGAAAATAGTCTGAAATGATTTGGCGTGTTTTAAATTCCTGATTAATAGATTTTTTATTTGTATAGCCAGATGTCGCTCAGTTTTGCACCGAAAATAGTATGTAAGTAATTTGTTATTGTGCATAGCTTTACTTAAATATTGACATGTATCGAATCATATTATATTTAGACTTAAATAGGCAAATAACCATGTATTAGACATATAAGAGATGAACATGCTAGTGGTTTCTTTTTGACTTCTTCCACTAGTGGACAAAAAATTTAAGTGACCAGTAAAATAATTTTATTTGATAATAATTTAATGTATAAAATATGACTTGCCTAAGTGCTTATTTTTAAGCCTAAAGAAATAAATGATTTTTTTATAAATAAAAATAAATAAATAAATAATTTTTTTTTTTTACTTTTATAGAAATAATGAAAATGGGGTTGGCAGTCGTCAGCTGGCTTTACATAAAAACTAAATTACTTTTTCTACGCATCAACAGAGAATTTTGTTGAGTCTCTAGGAACAAGGCGAAGTTTTTACCACACGGCACGCTTCACACAGTCTCTAGCACTTATAGTAATCTTTTGGCCAACTATAATACAAAGAAAGAAGTTGCTGCCATTCCTGTAGTAAAGGAACCCGTTAGTTGGCTTGACGTACGACATACACAGGCTGAGTTCAAAGGGTCGATGCTTACGCTACGACCGCCAAAGTCGCGCGCGGCAACTACCCATAAAACCTCTTTTAACACTTTGAGTGCTGAAAACGCACGGTATGAGTTTTCTACCAGTAACTAATATGCGTAAATCCATACTAGCGCAGCGGCTGAGAAAATACAGATCTTTGTGACTCAGCAGAGCTGTAATTTTTTTCGAACGAAACGCATGTGCGGCGCAACACAACCGCTGTGTAGAGCGGCAGCACGAATTTTTTACGTAAAAAAAAAGATCGCGGTCGTCGAAAAAAAACCGCAGTCAAAGTATAGTAAACGCGATAGACCTGATCAGAAGAACAAAATTCCGTGAACAATACGCCTTTTCTTCCGAACTCTCAACTTAAACAAACAAATTCTGGATTCCCGCCACGGAAGGCGAAGTGGTAAGCCGAGGAACAATATTTTTAACAAGTTAAGTCGCCCAGAACTCGGCCAAGGCTTAAAGGATTACCTACGTACCTCCGGGTTAAGGCCTTTAAGACTTGGTTAGGGAGTAAAATAATAATGAATTGGATAAAGCGCCTTTTTATTAAGTTTTGTTGGGTTGGAATGACTTGTTTTCGGAAGCTTTTGTCGATTGGCTTATGGAGTTTGAAGTTTATTGTGAGGCATTTTGCGTACATAATTGAACGGCTTCTCAAATATGTTCTCACTAATATTATAAATGCTAAAGTTTGGATGTTTAGATGGATGGATGGATGGATATTTGTGATACTTTACGCCATAACTACTGAACACATCGGGCTGGAATTTTGCCCTGTATTCAGTAGTTAGTATGCTACAGTTAATTCTAGGCCTAGAATAAAACATGGGCTATTTCTATCTCACAAATAAAGTTTAATATTTATTCTCTAAACAAAAGACACATTATATAAAATCACTTACATGAAAACAGGTTTTTAGGTAGAATAGAATAGAATAGAAAAAACATTTATTTAGACACAGGTACAAAATACAGGCATAGAATAAACAAACAAAGAAGAAGTTTATCATGGGGGTAAACGACACAAATAGGTGATATTAAGACTAAAATAAGACTATCTCCATGACCCTGCGCCGAAATAGGGTAAGGGTAGTAGGTAAGTAGATATAGATAGATACATAAGTTGTGGTCGTTCAATAGCTGACTCATTGAATGTGTTCACTTAGAAGTGAATTATCATATATGATACGTTGAGCTAATTTGAGTTTCAAAACATTCAATGAGCTTACCTACATTTTTAATTTGGGAGGCTAAATTATTGTTAACACACTCGACTGCGGTTTTTTTCGACGACTGCGATCTTTTTTTTAACCTAAAAAATTCGTGCTGCCGCTCTACACAGCGGTTGTGTTGCGCCGCACATGCGTTTCGTTCGAAAAATATTACGGCTGTGCTGAGTCACACAGATCTGTATTTTCTCAGCAGCTGCGCTAGTGTGGATTTACGCATATTAGTCACTTGTAGAAAACACATACCGTGTGATTTCAGCACTCAAAGTGTTAAGCCATGCGCCCATGAGATAGAAATTACCTTAACACATTTCCATAGACACAACGCGTACGAAACGACCGGCAGAAACTTTTTTTTTTTTTTTTTTTGCTGGACAATTCACACAGCATCATCTAGCTCCATGGTAAGCAGAGCTTGTGTTATGGGTACTAGATAACTGATATACATAATACAATACATTACATAGATAGATATTTTTTATGATATATAGAAAACGATCAGAACACCCGGAACAAATATCTGCAGATCGTACACACAATTGTTCCGAGGTGGGAATCGAACCCGCAACCTCCTGCGTCGCAGGCGGACCTTCGCCCACCGCGCCACATCGGTCGTCAAACTACACTCAACATACTAAAGTCAAAATATGGTGCAAATCTTGTAGGTCATAAAATAAATTGTCGTGATCTAACCAGCTAGAGCTGAGTGTTTGATCCGTCATAACTTCACTAAGTCGATCGAACGACGGGTAATATCTCTTGGGGATACATTGTGATGCATTCGGACTAGGGAGGGGTGTGGGGCAGATTCTCCGGCTTTAATATAATACTAGCCGCGCGTAACGGCTTCGCCCGCGCGGAAATCTATGTGTCAAATGGTATATAAACCTTCCTTTTGAATCACTACTATTAGACCAAATCGCATCAAAATCCGAGGCGGAGTAGTAAAGATCTAAGCATACAAAGGGACAGACAGACATCGGGAAGTGACTTTGTTTTATACTATGTAATTAAAATTTTTAGGGGAGGGAGGCCTTTGCCCTGCAGTGGGACACCCCGGGCTAATATAATAATAATAATAAAAAAAAAAAAAAAAAAAAAAAAAAAAAAAAAAAAAAAAAATATGACTCCGCCCGTGACAGACGTCTTTTTGTGAAAATTTTTACATTTATTTATATTTCTATTTAATTATGTCGGTGAACATGAAAAAATGATCACAAGAGCGCGTACAAGGGCGGCACAAGCGCACAAACCACCACCACCGCAGCCCGCTTCGGCTGGCTCCACATCCTCGTCTTCAGATGAAGAGGAATTTAGAACGCCGCCTGAGACGAGTGATGTGTTGAGCAGCGAAGACGAGCTGCCACCGTCGCCTCGACCGCCGCGAACATCTGTGCGGCGAGGCCGACCCCCACTATCAGCTGGCTTGGGACCTGCAGGGCGCACAGCCCCGCGACCGGCCCCCGCCGCTGATGGAAGAGTGCGGCGCATGAAATGGACAACAGAAATAAACGAGAACGTCATGCGCGCGTACTATAGGGCTACAGAGGGTGGAACTAACCTGACCGCATACCGATCCAAGATACTGCCGTTGTTTCAGGCCCTTGAACCAACAGTCGAATGCAACGTGCAGCGACTATCTGATCAGGTACGGGTCATACAATGTTCAAAAATGTTGGATGACGCTGCACTTGATCAACTCCGGCGTGAAGCGCTCAGTGCTCTAGTGGTGGACCATCCGCAGTGCAACCAGGTTGGTACGTCGCCACCGCGACACATTACATCAACACCAGTAATTTCCCAACCTGATTACAATGTGGAAGAGGTCAGTCACGAGAGTATTGAGGTAAGTACCCAAAATAATGAGCAATTGAGGAGGGCTTTGGAAGATGCGATTCTAAATTATAGAAATTCAAATTTAAGGCCACGTCTGCCTCGCTTTCCTACCCATAGAAGTGCTTTAGCTGTAGTGGGGGCCTTGAACCCATTACTAGTCCCATATCTAATGACTAGTAATGATCTTACTGATACGCACTCTATTCTCTATTGTGGGGCTATTGCGGCTTGTAAGGTTGCGCGGGTAAAGTTTCCGGACTCTAACCGTGCTCCGCGCCAGGCTAGCAGTATCCCTACTTGGCAACAGAGAATAGAGAAGCGTATTGGTAGGTTCAGGACCCTCATAGCTAAACTAATCTGCTTTAGGGAGGGCAACCATAGACCTCGGGTTATGCGCTTTGTGACACAAGCTTTTGACGGAACTGAAGTTCAACCTCAGGACTATTTAGCCTCTGTCACAGAGCGCATAGACTACCTAAAGCAGAAAGTCTATGCGTGGGCGAGCCGAATAAAAAGATTTAAAAAGAGAGTTGACAGATTTTGGCAGAATCGCATCTTTCAAAGTGATCAAAGGAAAGTTTACCGTGACTGGGAGAAACCTGATCTACGTGTGTCTGATGGGCAGGTACCGGATGTCGAAACTGGAAATAATTTTTGGCGAGGCATCTGGTCCATACCGGTTGGACACACGGAAGCGGACTGGATGAATGTGGTCAGTGCTGAATGTGAAAACATCGAAACCATGGATGCTATAACCATATCACGGTTAGATATAAGTAATGCAATCCGCTCGGTTCAAAACTGGAAAAGTCCTGGCCCGGATGGATTGCATAACTTTTGGTTGAAATGGTTTCGGTGCTCACATTCGGTTTTGGCTGCACAATTCCAAGAAGCGATTGAGATCGGGTCACTCCCACATTTTATGACGACGGGTGTAACTGTCCTGCTCCATAAATCTGGTAGTACTGCGGAACCAAAGAATTATAGACCCATAACGTGCTTACCCACCATCTACAAGTTGCTTACATCCATTTTGACCACCAAAATTAACACTCATATTGTTACGAACAATATTTTAGCACCTGCTCAGAATGGATGTAGGGTTGGGTCCCGTGGTACTAAGGAGCTCCTCCTCATTGACATGGCCATTAGTCAACAGGTCAAACGTGGCAGAGGGAACTTGTCGGCTGCTTGGATAGACTATAAGAAGGCTTATGATTCGGTGCCTCATACTTGGCTTGAGAGGGTCTTAGAGTTGTATAAAGTAGATACTACTCTAAGATCATTCTTGGGATCATGTATGAGACAGTGGACCACTGTTCTTCGTCATCCAGGGAGCCGAGCGGAACTACCTGCCACCAATGATCAGATAAGGATAGAGAGGGGTATATTCCAGGGTGACAGTCTGAGTCCCTTGTGGTTTTGCCTGGCTCTGAATCCGCTCAGTACTCTACTGAAGGATTCAGGAATAGGCTATCGCCCTCGGAGAGATGGTGAGATCGTCTCTCACTTGCTGTATATGGATGACCTCAAACTGTTCGCGCCGAATAAAACACAGTTGATGGCCCTTCTGAATATCACACAGATATTCAGTAGTGCTATTAACATGGAGTTCGGTGTCGATAAGTGTGCGGTCATACAAATACAGCGAGGGAAAGTTGTACATTCTGATAATTTACAGCTTTCAGAGACCATATCCCTGAAATCACTCTCGGAGGGCGAAACTTACAAGTACCTTGGTATGCCAGAAGCGTTGGGTATTGTGGACGGAGACATAAAGCAGTCGGTGAAGGAGCGCTTCTTTTGTCGCCTCAAAAAAGTGCTAAATAGCCTTTTGTCAGGCGGCAACAAGGTACGAGCCTTCAACGGCTGGGTTATGCCATTGCTCACGTATACGTTTGGCATACTAAGATGGACTCAGACAGAACTAGACGCCTTGGACTGTAGGGTTCGTCAACTTTTAGTCACTCATCGCATGCGACACCCTCGATCTTCGGTAATGAGATTGTATATCCCACGGAAATGTGGTGGTCGTGGCTTTTTAAACGCCAAGACTCTACACAACCGTGAGGTATGCAATCTCAGAAATCACTTTTTACAAGTTGAATACCAGATGCATCGCGATGTGGTTGCAGTAGATAAGAACCTTACCCCTCTTTCCTTGGCTAACGAGAACTGGCGCAAACCTGTGGTGATGAGCATCCAGGACCGGAAGACTATATGGGAGAGCAAAGAGCTGCATGGGAGATTCTACAAGGTTCTCACAGGACCTGATGTAGATCTCCTAAGCTCAGTGAACTGGCTACGCTTTGGTGACCTCTTTGGGGAAACCGAAGGTTTTGTCTGTGCAATTATGGACGAGGTGGTAAAGACGAACAATTATCGAAAGTATATCATGAAAGACGGCACGATCGATATTTGTCGAGCGTGTCATCTTCCTGGGGAGACCCTCCGTCATATACTTTCGGGTTGTTCGCACCTTGCTAACTCTCAGTACTTGCACAGACACAACCAAGTAGCCAAAATTATACACCAGCAACTTGCTCTCCGATACGGCCTTACTGGTCCTGAAGTTCCGTACTATAAGTACACACCGGCGCCAGTTCTTGAAAATGGCCGTGCCACGCTCTATTGGGACCGATCTATCATTACGGACAGGACTATTCTTGCGAATAAGCCTGATATTGTACTGATAGATCGGTTAGAACGGAGGGCGGTGCTCGCTGATGTCACCATACCGCATGATGCTAACCTCGTTAGAGCTGAGAAAGATAAACTTAGCAAATATCTTGACTTGGCTAACGAGGTTGTCAGCATGTGGGATGTAGATTCAGCGACCATAGTCCCGATAGTCGTTACGGTTAACGGCGTAATAGCGAAGAGCCTCGATCAACACCTGAAGAGACTCTCGCTAGGAAGTTGGATCAAGGGCCAGATCCAGAAGGCGGTACTCTTGGACTCGGCACGTATCGTCAGGAAGTTCCTTTCTTTGCAGCCCTAGTCACCGGCCGCTTGAGCCTAGCTTCGCGGTCGGTGATCTACCGTTTTGATATATTTTTTACTGTAGAATAGTTTTATACAATTTTATTGTATTTTCTATAGTAAAAAATGTATTTTATACGAGAATTTTAATAAATGAGTGTATAATAATAATAGTCAGGAAGTTCCTTTCTTTGCAGCCCTAGTCACCGGCCGCTTGAGCCTAGCTTCGCGGTCGGTGATCTACCGTTTTGATATATTTTTTACTGTAGAATAGTTTTATACAATTTTATTGTATTTTCTATAGTAAAAAATGTATTTTATACGAGAATTTTAATAAATGAGTGTATAATAATAATAAAAATCGGGGCCGCACCTCTCGACACCCTCAGTCGTTTGCGCCGATGTTGTTCCTCTCCGGTAATTTACTCCGGCTTTTTAAGGAACCCATCCAGCATTCGGCAAGCCACCGTCTGCCGCTCTTCTTAACATTATGATTGACTTGTTTATGGCAGACGTCCGCAATCTCCCCTATAGCCCGATTACCCAGTCCATCCATCCATCACAATAACCTGGTTTTATTTCTTTCATTTTTCTTTGCAATAGTCTCTACACCTGATGGATACCATCTTTGGATGTATCATATTGTGCACCCGAGGATGATACCCGCTATGTGTAGCCATCGCCTTTAGATTAACTTCTCAAAGGGCCTCTGTGCTGTTGGCTTCGGCCCCACGCAAGCCTTCCAAAGGACCGGGTCACTTTATGGCCCGAGATCATGGTAAATGAGAGACATAATAATAAAATTAAAATATTAAGTTATTATTTTGCTAACTAGAAATTTACTTCAAACTTAACGGAGGGTCAGTGTCACCCTGACACTGACCTGTAGTGTCTTTTTTATTAGTTATTTTAATTTTGGGTTTAGTTCTTACGACCTTAAATATTATAAATCTATTTAACCATTCAACATTATTATTTAACATTAAAAATAATAATAATGTCATTAAAAAGGCCGGACGATGTAATTAAGTTCACTGTCCGGCCTTTTCCCCTCCCTACACATTGTATGTTTTAGAAGCAGGCTTAGTGCCAGCCCAGTGTAGGTGTAAATTAGTAGCACATACTGTTGTAAAGTTTGTCAACGAGATTATGCTACTAGCTTGAACACCCGGCTTTGTTTAAGAGGAAGTAGTATACAGGAATTTATACTTTATGCTGTGGTAATGGATTTTCGGCGGTGCTTGGTTTTTGGTTTGGATTGACGACTGCTGGTAGATTCTGATATATTCGTGAATGTATAACCCACTATACAATACATAGTTACGTGCCCTATTAGAGATTGCCTGGAAGAAATCGCTTTTAGTGATAAGACCGCCCATTGTGCATCTGTATCTTTGTTTGTTTTTGACTGTTTTTTTTCTGTTTTGATGTGAAATAAAGCGTATTTGTATTGTATTGTATTGTATCAAACATTATATTTTGCCGCGTTCTTATATGCTTTTGTTTACGAAACATAAGAAAATGAACCAATGAGTGGCTAAATAGTGTGAGTGATACACTCACGAATACGACTGAATTATCCAGCTGGACTCTGGGTAGTAAGTACCTTATTAATACTATTTTATTAACACCTGTGCGTATAGCACGAGTTTGCAAAGCATCAAAACGGATATTTTTTCGAAAACGATAGTTTACCAACTCTAATTTATCAACGCTAGTCTTATTATCAAAATACAACTTGTGACGTCAAAACAACGTGGGTATTCTCAATTAGATTCCGAATGTTTTTAAATATTTCAATGTTGATGTACGTATAGATATTTCCCTTGAGATTTAGTATTAAAACATTGTTTTCATAATCATGTTTCGCATACGTTACGAATCATCCTGTATAAGCTCACTTTTGGCCCCCTCCTAAGTAATTAATATTCCCGTATGTTACGAATCGCCCTGTACAAGCTCACTTTTGGCCCTCTCGTGAGTAATTAATAGCAAATTATCATTTCCGTCTGTAGGCTTATCCCGACGTAACGCGTTAATAAATAACGTTTATTTAACGTTATGTTTACTAACGTGATGTGAAACCTTTACCGGACTGTTGGAAGAGTAAAGAACCCGTCTACCTTCATTACAGGTAGCTCAACTGATTCTGATGATATCAACACCATAGGGCGCGCGTCCCCGCGACGCTGGCTGCATTGCCCCGCTGTATGACATTGCTGATGCACGGCTTTAGGTATACATTTGATGCTACACTTGATATTGTTAGGTTCTATAAATTCTGAATTGTAAATATATAATAAATTACAATTTTATTATATTAACACCATATGGTATTGTGCAAAAAAAGACCAAACAAACATGACAAAAAATTGAAGTGAACAGTAAAATAATTTTATTTGATAATAATTTATATTTAAAATATGACTTGTCTAAGTGCTTATTTTGTAAGCCTAAAGAAATAAATGATTTTTTACTTTACTTTACTTTACATGCCTTATTTAAAAAATAAATAAATTGATTTAGAGTATTTTATCACAGTTTAAACTTATTAGTTAACTTAATAAGAGTTTAGACGAGTATTTCGATCATCATCTATCAAAATAGCTTCATCTGATTGGATGCAATCATCATCATCAGCCTATATCTGTGCACTGCTGGACATAGGCCTCCCCCAATGAGCCCCATAGCGCCCTGTCTTCAGCTTGCCGCATCCAGCATCTACCTGCAGTCTTTCGCAGGTCGTCATCCCACCTGGTCGGTAGTAGATAAAGGAGGTCGGTGGTAGTAGGTGGTGGTGGTAGATGTAGTAAAGAGTATCCAATAACCGCATAGAAACACTGTATGAAATTACCCTCGCGGGTGAGAAAGGAATTTTTGAATAAATTTGCAATTATGCCCTTTTAGAAAGCGGTCGTAAAATTTATTATTGCTTTAAATTAGTATTTTCCCATTCAAGCGGCAATTTTCTCAATTTTATAGCATCAATAACAAATCTTATAAATCTCAGGTGGTATTTCATCTTCGCGCGTAAATTCTTGAACTAATTTGGGCAGAAATTATAACCTTGTCCCAAAATTGGGTTTCCTCCCTTGGGCCTATAATTTTGGATGGTCGTATCTTTAAGGCTCTTAGTAAAAATTATACTTTTCCTTTTACACTGAGATCTTATCAATTAAGAAGTTAATTTATTAGGCTTAGAGGAAATATTGGAACGAGACAATTGAGTGCTTTTTCTATAATTTTGATTATGGACTTCCGCCTTTCTAAAATTAAATAATTAATTAATCAATTTATTATAATTTTTGTAATGTAGGTATTTAGTGTATTTATTACCAATTATTTACTAAAGTGCCACCGTCTATATTGTTCGTTCATGTCCAGTCCATCCCAAGGTTGCCTGGAAGAGATCGCTCTCAGCGATAAAGCCGCCCTTTATACCTTTATTCTAAGTTTTTATCTCTGTATTATTTTCTGTTTTGTGTGGTGTAATAAAGTGTTATCTATCTATCAATTTATTATTATTATTTACTCATAAAATAAATATATAAATAATAAATAATGCTGGATAATCCACACAGCATCACCTAGCCCCAAGCTAAGCAGCTAAGAGCTTGTGTTATGGGTGCTAGATGACTGATATACTTAATACTATAACAGTATTGTATTATGTATATCAGTTATCTAGTACCCATAACACAAGCTCTGCTTACCATGGGGCTAGATAATGCTGTGTGAATTGTCAAGCATTATTTATTATTTATATTAAATTTAAATATGTACTCTATTGCATTGGGTGTACCCGTAAAAATAGAGGTACTTTTGTAAATAAATAAATAAAAAATTATTTATTACATGATAGACCATTCATCAAATTTTTGTTTATAAATCAACCCACTTAAGACTTATAGCTGAATTCAACTAAATCAATCGCCTCACCATACCAGAACGACACATTTTGGCATTTTACCTTTGATGAAAAAACTACAGATGGAGGGATGCGTATCAAAATGTCAAAGTTGAAACCATTCTATCAATCTCTCCGTGCATATAGCACTGCACGCACTATCTACAGTTTCTTTCATGGACGATTCTACGACCGACGATACCATTGTCATATTATAGCAATTGGTTAGCAGAATTCACAATAAATTTATTGTGAATTCGGCCCCTGACCGTTAAGAAAGACCAGTGTTCGAGAAACCAGCAACTCACAACATGTACGACTCAGTTAAAGCCTGAAATGATAATGATGAACAAAAACAAACTGTATTCAAATGAGAGAGTGTTGCAATTGCAATGATGGTGAAGCACGGAACAGCGAGCTAATTAAACCGGAATAATCTGAACATAATCACGGATGGACCATTCATTGCAGTTACATCGACGCGGGAACTTTGGAAGTTCGCTACTTATTTATAAACAACTAGTTACTGCCCGTGGCTTCGCACGCGATGTTTTTATGGAAACGTTAAGGTTATTTTTACAGTTCCCATAGGATAGAAATTACCTTGAAATAATTCAGTATTTATGGGATAAACAGCAGCCTATATTTTTTTCAAGCTTTGAACTAACTGTATGCAAAATTTCAGCCCGATCAGTTCAGTACTTTTGGCGTTATGCAGCAACAAACTTCCCACCATCCATGCAAACTTACGCATTTATATATATTAGTGTGATCACTAGTTTCTGCCCACGGATTGATACGATATTATAAACATATGTCCTGCCCCGGTCCAGAAAATATATTGGATACCTCCAATATATTGGATACCTCCAATATATTGGATACCTCCAATGTATTTTCTTTTAATTTTACGTGTAAAAAGTAATATAGGTACTTAATGTTGATATAGAGATATTGAATGTACAACTCAACTTATCATTATGTATCATATAATTTCAATAAATAAATAAATAATGCTGTACAATTTACACAGCATTATCTAGCCCCAAGCTAGGCAGAGCTTGTGTTATAATTGATATACATAATACATTACATAGATAGGTATTTGTTAGAGAGCTTTATCGACAATAAATAAATGAATAGCGATTTTATTGCTTTCGAATTTTAAAACAAGCCACATCCAGTGAAACTACCGCCTTATTCAAATGCGATGCTATCTGGGCAAACCACTCGCGAACAGTATTTATACCCACGCAATAAATACATTGCGGCGCATGTATGCTGCTAAATAGATATATGTAGAATGTACGCCTCAATGGCTTTTTCGAGCATGATTATTCTCATTTCTGGGTATTCGGGTTGGTTTTGGATGTTGGATATATATTTACCTTACACTTTGACTGCGGTTTTTTTTCGACGACTGCGATCTTTTTTTTAACCTAAAAAATTCGTGCTGCCGCTCTACACAGCGGTTGTGTTGCGCCGCACATGCGTTTCGTTCGAAAAATATTACGGCTGTGCTGAGTCACACAGATCTGTATTTTCTCAGCCGCTGCGCTAGTGTGGATTTACGCATATTAGTCACTTGTAGAAAACACATACCGTGTGATTTCAGCAGTCAAAGTGTTAATAAATATAATGATTTATTTTACTGTGATAAATGAACTATGAATCTATTTATTTAATTTTAAAAGAAGGCATATCTGTCTGTTTTTTCTTTGCATAATCCCCTATGGTGTTTCCTATGTCAAAATTTACATAGGAAACACCATAAGTGTTATATAAATCATAAATAAATAAATGATTACAATTTCATTTATTTATTTATGATTTAAACTTTAAAATGTATAGAACTTAACGACATCAAGTGTAACATGTTACCTATTGTGGAAATAAATAAACAAACAAATAATTGTGGTGTCCGTCTGACCGTAGAATTAGGATCACCGCATGCAGCTGAATGCGTCATCGCAGTCTACATCATCATCAGCCTATGTTAGTCAACTGCTGGACGTAGACCTCCCCAATGAGCGCCATAGCGCCCTGTCTTCAGCTTACGCATCCAGCATCTACATGCAGTCTTTTGCAGGTCGTCATCCCACCTGGTCTAGGGCGTCCTACACTAAGTTTACCCGAGTCGTGGTCTCCACTCAAGAATACGTTTGCCCCAGCGGCCGTCGGTTCTTCGCGAGGTATGGCCGGCCCACTGCCACTTCAGCTTGCTAATTCTCAGAGCTATGTCGATAGCTTTGGTTCTCTGTCGGATGTATTCGTTACGAATCCTATCCTTTAGAGAAACTTAGAGCATAGCTCTTTCCATAGCTCGCTGAGCGACCTATATATCGCAGTGTTAAAAAATCACAGAACTCCTTCTGTGATTTTTTAATACCTGTGCTGTGTTCTGGTAGGTTACGTAGATAATACTTATGATTAATTAATTATTCCTTTGAAAGACCTCTTTACTGGAAGCAATTCAGTCTCCGCTGTCTGAATCTTCGGGACTTCATTATTTATGAAAATCATTCGATTTGAGCTCCACCCGTTTACAAAGTTTTAGTGACTTTTACACGGCACGACTTTTGAAATAATTATTTTATGTTTTTGCTATGAATATAAATAAATATAAATAAATAATGCTGGACAATTCAAACAGCATTATTTAACCCCAAGCTAAGCAGAAGCTTGTGTTATGGGTACCAGATAACTGATAATATACATAATATAATACATTACATAGATAGATAATTTTTATTATACATAGAAAACGACCAGAACACCCGAAACAAATATCTGCAGATCGTGCACACAATTGTTCCGAGGCGGGAATCGAACTCGCAACCTTCTGCGTCGCAGGCGGACCTTCGCCTACCGCACCACATCGGAATAACCGTGAATAGAGAAAATCGAATGTGTTCTGAGAGTACTTAATATGGGTATGGTAAATGACAATACAATGGAAATAAGCTTTATCGCACATCAAACACAGAAAAAACAGTAAAGAACAAACAAACAAAGATACAGATGCACAATGGGCGGCCTAATCGCTAAGAGGGATTTCTTCCAGGCAACCTTTGGATAAATATTAAATGACAAACATATTTAGTTAAGAATGTGCCTCCTATGTAATTTCCTATGTCTTTTGCTGTAATAATATTTTTACTTGAAGACAAGGCGCTTAGCGCGGAATGGGTGTTTGAGATACCGTAAGATTTTTTTTTTAAAGTTCATTTTCCCAAATCATAAATACAAATATTTATTTTTAAATTGAATTACATTTGTAACCCTAGTAGTCACTTGGGTTCTCTAAAAATAACAATATAATTATGTACCAAAATCAGGTACCTATATTGTTATTTTTACCTTTCTACCTAAGTCAGGTGTTGATTTAGGTAGAATTGATAAAAGATTACATGCTTTTTTAAGTTAATAGTGCTAGAGTCAGTTATACCTGATTTAGATTTAGTCAAGTTCTATCATCTATAGCTGACTCTGGCACTATTAAAAAAAAAAGCATGTAATCTTTTATCAATTTCAGTCTTCATAAATTCTATCTATCTCATCACAGATGAGTTGGTTCATGTGGGCTACCATAGGCGATGCAAAATAATCTTCAAATATTAAAATGATATCGTGTCGTAAGCGTTAAAGTCTCCGTCGCTATAATGAGATGCCCACACTCAAGTTTTCAAAGCCCTGCATAATTACGACTGCGTTTTAAGCCCATCCGAGACTTGCGTTTGTCAGCTGAAATACGGATACTTGAGCTTAGCGATAATATTGTATCTAGGTATTAAGATCTCTGTATTGAATATTTCGTTTGGGACCAATATTATTTATGAATGAGGGAGTGAATTGGTTTGGATTGAAGAGTGCATTATTAAGACTATATATACAGGTCGTCCCACAGCCATGCCACATGGAGGGAAAGTACCTTAAATATTCATTTGTTTTGCAAAACAAAATGAAGTGTTCTTTCAGTAAAATGTTCTATTTACAATATTTAAAGTACTTTCCTTATTATTTTTTATATTTTTTTTTATTATTTTTTCTATTAATAATAATGTAAATCCTTTTATTGGCTGTCTGTTATATTTATAAGATAAGTTTATTTATTTTTAAGAGCTGTGGATTTTGTTCAGTAAAAAAATAAAAAATAAAAATAAATAAAATTCCCTCCATGTGGCATGGCTATAAGACGAAATAAATAAATACATATACATATGTACATATTTGAATTTGGTCAATATACCGACTCTTTCCAAGCTGTATTTGAAAAAACTCTAACTTTTTGACAAAAGTGAGGTTTAATTGAATAAATCCCGTATTTATTAGTTATGACAGGCAGAAATAGAGACAGGCAGGTCCAATTAAAAAAATATCTGCTGGGGCCGTAAGCCTTAAGGCTCTTGAGTGGCGACCACATACCATATACCGGAAGGTAGAGTGTAGTAGGTCTCCATGCGATGGACTTATTACTGGGTGAAGGTCGCAAGAAATAGCTGGACCCTAACAGCGCAAAATTCAACCTTGGTGTCTTCAAGACAAGAGTGTATAGGTATCTTCTAGACCTTCGTGATGCATCGTCTCTTACGATCAGGTGAGGTAGTAGTCAAAAGAAGGTTTCTTCAAGGTCATTGTCATCTTTAAGTTCCGCTGATTTAATCATGATCAATGTAAAATATATTAATTCTCTATTTTTTAGGTTTATGAAAGCCGTAATAAACAGACAAACAGTTCATTTTGGTTCTTAGTAAATTTGGCTTCAAAACTTTACTATAAAACAGATTGTGTTTATGCTAAAGTTTAAAAGTAAAGATTTAAAAGTAGAATTCGCCATCTTGAACGATGCATCAGTGTGCCACTGACGTGTCTGTTTAGTGGTGCGAAAACAATTTATCGATGAAATTTATCGATAGTTTGTTAAAACATCGACATATTTTATAGTATTGTGGCGGCTGGGCTTGGCGCAGGCTGTCGCATAAATTGAGAGCTGGTTTATTTGTTTTGTTTGTTTGTATCTTTGTTTGGTTTAATAATTTTGATTGGTTGACTATTGTGGGCGATTGTTCACTTTTTAGTGGTTTTGTAATGAATACTGTTATCTGATGTTATCCTATCAAAGCAATGTTTCAAATTTAAATGGTTTGAACAATTCAGTGGATTGAAATTTTATTTAACTGTAACTGTGATTAAAAAAACAAATGTGTAGAAGCGATAGCTTTGAAAAACTCTTCACTAAATCAATGAACAAATTCCCTTGAGTCCTTGTTGTTCAAAAGCCTTTTAACTTAATTAAACATCCAGCAATCGTAAACACGCATGCCCATTGCCCAGCGTAGGGATTGTATCTATACACCATTATAATAAACTAGTTTCTGCCCAAAAACAATGGAAAAATTAAAGCACTGTGTTTATCCTAAAGGAACTGATTTATGGGATAAAAAGTAGCAATTTTCCCGACGTTTCAACAGGACGTGTAATCCCGTGACCACGACAGTGTGTAAACCTGTTGAAACGTCGGGAAAAATAGGTAAATAAACGCGTTAAATACCCGTTGTATTAATACTTATAATTAAAAGTAGCTTACGTTTGATTCCAGGCTTTAGGGCTTCAGCACGATCCATTCAGTAGTTTTCGTTTGAAGAAATTACAAACATCCATTCATACATCCAAACGCGCATTTATAAAATGACTGTGAAGCCAATTATCAGCATATCAGGAAAGGTCTAGCAATTAAATAATGAAAGCTGATATGAAAACATCTTTTGCCCTACATTGAATTAAGTCCACTTACTCGTATTTGATTTACTTATCTACTAACTTGAAAATTAATGAAATCGTTTATATTAGTATAATGAATAAGTAAGTTAAAATTTAATCTTTTGTTTATTTCAATTTTTTTTATGCAACTGTACCCACTTCTCTCTTCACTTTGTCTCTTTCTCCCAATAAGGTTTGCTGGAAGAGAACTCTTTTTAGGGTTAAGTTCGCCTTTGTAAAAAATGTCTAGAATAACTTTTGTGTTATGTTTAAATAAATAAAAAGAAGTATAAATAAATAAATAAATAGATGATTTCTTACACCCCAATCTACTAAAACAAGAGGTCAAACCGTTTCAAACCCTTAAAACAGTCCACATAACTCAGCTTAAAACCGCATTCAACCTCTTTATGCGACAAATAAATCCCTTGCTCCCGCGTCGATACTTTATCGAGTTTATCGATAAACAGGCACATTAGTCGATGTGGCGATAGGCCAAGTCGATAGCACGTTATTGATGGCGCAACACTAGCGGCTTGAGACTCGCTGTTGAACGGATGTGTTGAAATGTTTTATGTAACTGCAGAGATGCAGACTCCGGGCTCCGGGCTACATTGGTAAAAATGGATTTCTGGGAAAAAAATGTATTTTTGGTAAAAATGGATTTTTGGTAACATGGATTTTTGGTAAAAATAGTGCCGCTACCACCGGAGTTTATCTTATCTTATCAGTCCAGAGAATCTCACGGTTGGGCATAAGCTTCCCTTCCCCTTACTTACATCCCACTCCCCTTACAACACCCGGTAGTGTTATTCATGTGCATCTGTGAGTGTATCACAAAAAATCTTTTTTCATCTCATATTGTACTTTTTTTTGCAGCAGCTAATAACTGGCAAAAATAGTATGCGTGATACACTCATAAATAAATCTGAATTGACCAACTGAGCGTGCGATTTGTTGTATTTACTATTATCAAAACTTTATCTGTTAAATTACTTTAGAAGATATCCAAAACTAAATAAACAACTTGTTCAAACTCTAAAACTCAGACTTTAGTCAAATATGAACTTTAACAGATAGCAAATAATATTTATTAAATTCTCAAAGGTTTAATCAAAAAACTTTAACAAAATTACCTCGACTCCGTTTTATGATATTTGATCCATTATTTACACATTTATTTTGTAAATAATTTGTCCGAATCAACTTGAATCATGTTAAATGTAGTCGAAAAATACACAACGTTAATACAACAACGTTGGTATGATCGGCAAATATTTGTCATGGGTATTCTGGGTATTTTTATTTAAAAACTACTGGCAGCTGGCTGCGCCCTGCGGCTTCGCTTGAAAATTTGTTTGTATATACTCGGGATTTAATATGGTGTTTATAAAAAAATTGTTTTGTATTAAGTACCTATATGGGATAACTTGTACCCTATACACAAGCTCTGTTCTGTTGAATTGTCCAGCATTATTTATTTATTAAATGATATTATATATATATTATAGTCCGGAAGTTAGATTACTAAGGTTTCAACTGTTTCGATGAAGGGCTTTGATTTTGTTAAAACAATTAAAATATATTTCCAAACCACCACTATGCCATCACTGGGCTGGTCTACCATTATAAATTCGCTCAGCGAGCTATGGAAAGAGCTATGCTCGGAGTTTCTGTGAAGGATAGGATTCGTAACGAAAACATCCGACAGAGAACCAAAGTTATCGACTTAGCTCTAAGAATTAGCAAGCTGAAGTGGCAGTGGGCCGGCCATATCTCGCGAAGAACCGACAACCGCTGGGACAAACGTGTTCTTGAGTGGAGACTGCGACTCGGCAAACGTAGTATAGGTCGGCCAGGTAGGATGACGACTTGCGAAAGACTGCAGGTAGCTGAAGACAGAGCGCTATGGCGCTCCTGATGGGAGTCCTATGTCTATATGACTATATAGACTATAGGTTGATAATGATAATAAATAAATAATGCTAGACAACTTACAAAGCATTATAGCTCCATTACTATTCATCATAATGATGAATTTAATTAAAATAATTAAAATATATTACCAAGCCACCAGTCTATATTGTTCCTTCATGTCCAGTGCATCCTAAGGTTAACTGGAAGAGATCGCTCTAAAGTAAAGTAAAGTAAAAAATCATTTATTTCTTTAGGCTTTATAAGCACTTAGACAAGTCATATTTTATATATAAATTATTATCAAAAAAAATTATTTTACTATTCACTTCAATTTTTTGTCCACTAGTGGAAGAAGTGAAAAGAAACCACTAGCATGTTTATCTCTTATATGTCTAATACATGGTTATTTGCCTATTTAAGTCTAAATATAGTATGATTCGATACATGTCAATATTTAAGTAAAGCTATGCACATCAACAAATTACTTACATACTATTGTCGGTGCGAAACTGAGCGACATCTGGCCAAGCATTAACATCATTGAGATAATCATTTATGGAGTAGAAAGCCTTCTTGATGAGATTTAGATTTATGTAATTTTTAAATTTACGAATAGGGAGCTCAGTTTCTTCAGATGGAAGCTTATTATAGAAGCGCACGCTATTGCCCTCGGCGGTAAGGCCGCCCTTTATACCCTTACTCTAAGTATCACTATGCCACCCAAAGTGATTATTAACTAACTCCCCAGTATTTAGGTGGACCAGTCAGCCCGTATCTCATCTGTCGCCGGCACGCGCTTGGCGCGCTCCCAGTCCGTTCATAGATAATCACAGCTTTCAGAATAAATCTTGGCAAGGCTGTATCTGAAGAGTTTTGTATCTTTAAATCTTGGATTCTTTTGGGCCGTATGTGCAGTGGCATTATTTATTTAGGTTAATTTGAATTTGGTGAATAGGGAACATAGACAGTGGTCTATAGTCTAGAGTCCTTTTTCTGGTATAAAATAAATAAATAATGCTGGACGATTCACACAGCATTATCTATCCCCATGGTAAGCAGAGCTTGTGTTATGGGTACTAGATAACTGATATTCATAATACAATACATTACATAGATAGATATTTTTTATTATACATAGAAAACGACCAGAACACCCGGAACAAATACCTGCAGATCGTACACACAATTGTTCCGAGGCGGGAATCGAACCCGCAACCTCCTGCGTCGCAGGCGGACCTTCACCCACCGCGCCACATCGGTCGTCAAAGCACAGTATAGGAAGCACAGTGAGGGTAATACTCATCGAATGCGACATAATACTATTATAATAAAGAAAAAGAAGGAATCTAAATGTTTGTATAAAAGCGCACCTTTTGGCAGCTATGAGTTTCAAGACAATTTTTAGAAATATTTTCACTTTATTTATTTATACTTCTTGCACGAAAATAAAATAACACAAAACTTATTCTAGAAAATTTAAACAAAGGCGAACTTAACCCTAAAAGGAGTTCTCTTCCAGCAAATCCTATTGGGAGAGAGAGACAAAGTGAAGAGAGAAGTGGGTACATGTGCATAAACGAAATAAAATAAGAAATAGAAAAAAAAAATATATTTTAACTAACTTATTACTTATACTAATATATACTATATAACAATAACAAATATAAAATACTATATAGCCCAAATTCCAATAATAAATAAATTCAATACTTACATAATATACATATAATATATACATAAAATACAACAGAATTACGAAGAGTGAACTTTCTTTTTGCCTTTCTTGTTTTGCCTTTTTCTTTTTTGTGTAAAGTAAAAACTCTACACATTTTTGGCCCCTTATCCAACACATTATTTGCATCTGTATGTTTTATCTACTTTCTTCATATAAATGTTTCTTGTACCTATGTATGTTTCTAATTCTTCGTTTAAGGTATATCGTAGCTGCTACGAAATGTCTACAATAGCTACGAAAGTGCTACGAGACCAAAGCTCTACGAACATGCTACGAAAAGCAACCTCTACGAGTCTACGAAGCCGCTACGAATTTGCTACGAATTTGCTACGAAATGATGTATGAATATGCTACGAGTCGCTATTCGGTCACAGTAGCGGCCGTGGTAACGACGAGGCAGGAGTACTAGGAATCTCTAGAATATAGAACTTGTAAATATATATGCTGAGAATCTCTCAGCGAGTTATGGAGATTATTAATAATAAATAATTCTGGACAATTCACCCAGCATTATCTAGCCAACTGATATACATACATAACACGATACATTACATAGATAGATATTTTTTATCATACATAGAAAACGACCAGAACACTTGGAACAAATATCTGCAGATCGTACACACAATTGTTCCGAGGCGGGAATCGAACCCGCAACCTCCTGCGTCGCAGGTGGACCTTCGCTAGTGTAGCTTCCCAACGGTAAAATAATTTTTCAAATCGGTCCAGTAGTTTCGGAGCCTATTCATTACAAACAAACAAACAAAAAATCAAACCTTTCCTCTTTATAATATTAGTATAAATAAATATGTGTGACCTGATGATAGGACGTAAATATTTGCTTTGACAAGGTTCCCTACCATTCACTCACATATACACTCCTCTACGAATTCGCTACGAACGGCGAATAGTAAAGTAAAGTAAAGTAAAGTAAAGTAAAAAATCATTTATTTCTTTAGGCTTACAAAATAAGCACGACAAGTCATATTTTATATATAAATTATTATCAAATACAATTATTTTACTGTTCACTTCAATTTTTTGTCCACTAGTGGAAGAAGTGAAAAGAAACCACTAGCATGTTCATCTCTTATATGTCTAATACATGGTTATTTGCCTATTTAAGTCTAAATATAATATGATTCGATACATGTCAATATTTAAGTAAAGCTATGCACAATAACAAATTACTTACTACATACTATTGTCGGTGCGAAACTGAGCGAATATGTTGCGAAACTAAGTATCACATATTCTGTGTTGGCATGTGACCCGGATATGACGTATTTACATCCGGAATTATGCTAAGTTGCAGCTTTGAATATATTTTGCGTAAGAAATGAGGATGGAAACAGGTTTGCAAGCTTGACGAGATCGCGAGCGAAATGATATAGTTTTAGGTTAAACTGTTCTAGTTAAAACATTCACTGCCCTTGTGCACGCCGGCTGGCGAGATATCAGTTTATCAGTTTATTTCGACGACCGATGACCGATTTTAGTCGACGACCGATGTGGCGCGGTGGGCGTAGGTCCGCCTGCGACGCAGGAGGTTGCGGGTTCGATTCCCGCCTCGGAACAAATGTGTGTACGATCTGCAGATATTTGTTTCGGGTGTTCTGGTCATTTTCTATGTATAATAAAAAATATCTATCTATGTAATGTATTGTAATATGTATATCAGTTATCTAGTACCCATAACACAAGCTCTGCTTACCATGGGGCTAGATAATGCTGTGTGAATTGTCCAGCATTATTTATTTATTTATTTATTTACCGTAGTCACCGTGTACACATGTTACATTTGATGTCGTTAAATACAATACATTTTAAAAGATAATATTACATTTTTATTCTATCATACACTGCCTTTTGACAAAGGAAACACCATAGTCAAATAAAAGCAGTCAGACATGCCCTCTTAAAAAAAAAAAAAAAAAATCATTTACAATAATTTGTCACAATAAAACAGATAATTAATTATTTAAAAGGAATAATATATTAGATAAAATGCCAAAGTATTCTGCTGTATAAGGGCATTGTCAAACTATACTCAAAATATAATTATTATTTATTATTTTGAGTTTAAAATACAAAATTAACCTCCAGATTATCGGTCTGGATGTCTCTAATTCTAAATGTTATTACTCCGAATTTTTAAATGATAAATAGAATATAATAGAAATACATTTATTTAGACACAGGTACAAAATACAGGCATAGAATAACAAACGACAAATAAAGTAGTTTATCATGGGGGTTAGTGACATAAATAGGTGATATTAAGGAAATAAGACTGCCTCCATGACCCTGCGCCGAATAGGGGCTGGCTCAGCGCTGAACGTTATATATTCAGCGCTGTTTTTCAGAGCTTAAATACTAATTGAAGTTACGAACGACAAAATCTAAACAAAAATCTAATATTGGCTACCTGTATTAATAAGTGATATACCTACATTTTGAGTTATTAATGAAATAAATTTGATTCTTGTGTATAATATTGTAATAATTATCCGAATCCTATTGTTCAGATGCCACGTCTAGCGCCATCTACCCGATCACGGTGGAACTACATGAACCAGAGTCAATGATACCCATAGCTGTCAAAATTATTTCTAATCTGTGTATCACCCTCATTCTTCCATTCATTTTCTTTCATTCTGTTCTTCATTCATTCGTTCCTTACCATTATAACATTTGCCATGTAATGCAAAGACAAGAAAAATTGTACGTCATTTTTATTCAAATTTCAATACGAATATTCATTGAAATACTCCTTACTCCTAATCCAGATAGGAACAGATGTATAGGCTGAACACCTATGTTACCTACCTATAAATACTAGTTACTATTGTTTTTATTTATAAATAAATTGCTGCGCCCTTACAGGGTACATGTACTACCTCTAAGCTAATAACACTTAAGCTAATATCATGTGACAATGCATGTGTATGCATTGTCACTTCAACTTAAACCAATATTATATGTATATTCGAAGTAGTATTCATATTACCAGAATGTATAACTGATTAGACCACGACGCTCAAGAGATATTGAGAATCGAGAATTTTTAAACCTCGTTTGTTTGTTCGAATAAAGAATATTTGAAACAAACCAATACTTTAAATAAATATAAAGCTCTGTTCGCGCCAATTTCGTTATTTTGGAGCTTTATACAGGATGGCGCTTTAGTTATTACAAAATGTTGTATGATGAAATTATAGGAATAAACAATTTGTACCGAAATTATACCATAAATCATAACATAATTATCAACATCACCTTATACTAGTCCACAGTTGGACATAGACCTTCTCTAAATAATAATGAACACATTTATTTACACGTCTCTCTAGTTTAGCTTCAAAAATCTGTTGCACAAACTAAGGAAAGCTAGCTCAAAATAAAATACAAATAAGGATCTAATAAAAAAAAATCAATAACAAAAAAGCACGAAGCTTACACAATTAACAGCGAGAACACAAATAGGCTACCAGCTCAGCAGTGGCGGTAGCTTCATACAAGCCCAAAAGCCGGGCTTGCCCTAACTCGAATTTCATACCGACCGAAAACATTTACTTCAATATTTCAATTTTCGCGCGCCAATACATTCATTTGTTTCTTTTTAATCTATGGCTAGATGACTATCTAGTAAGTATCCGAACGCGTCGGCGGCGGCGGCGGCGCGCGGCCTCAGGTTGGCTCTCAGCCATGCATCTCGCTCACACTCATGGGCTTGCAACGGGGCTTTGCAGCCGCCTATATCTGTCCCGTTCTATCCTATGACAAAGTGCTACTTCTATAGATATAACTAGGTTAGTTTTCTATAGCGTTTAGTATGGAAAATGAAGCCCGGCTTTCACTGTGAAGTTCGTTTCAAGCTACGGTCAACTCACGTAGTTTGTACAAGAAAATTTTCGTATTCATTCTAGTCATTCGAGTCAATTTTGTTTGTTTTGTTTATTGAGTGAGCGACAATTAGCATATTTATTTATCGTCCTAACTTTCGAAATTTTTGTATGATTTAGAGTTTAAAATGAGTGTAACAGGTGATATTGTTACTTGTGAGGATTTGAAGTGTGTGAAAGTTTTAATAGGCGAGGAGAGGATGAAATCTTTATCTTTCACGGAGAAAAAAGACCTGTGGGCTTCCGCAAAACCTACACTACACTGGTTTTGTGTATTTCGCAAACAAGTAAGTCTCATTATCATAAGACAATTTAATAGATCAGTGTACAAAACTCATTGGTTGCTCCCATTCCAACAAATTGTATTGCTGGAGTTGCATATTTTCTAACGAGATAACGGTTTGGAATAGGTCTGGTTTTGATGATTTAAATTTAAAAAAAATTCACAAAAACACATGAATGTAATTTCATTTTGTAATTTCGATAACCAACGCATAGAGACATCATTATCTCGTCAATTATCTGAAGAAATTTCAAATCACAATACGCGTGTTGTATTTGCTCTCCAAATACGACCTTTTTTTAAAGACCTTTTTTTGTTTATGCAATAACAAGATAGCGGCAAACCGGTGCCTAGTTATTTAGCGAATCGTATCTCGGGCTTGCCCTGTTCTCAAGCCCTAGGCACGCCACTGCAGCTCAGCATTAAATGTTCCATTGACACGGGTGCCAATGCAGCGCTGGTTTCAGCGCAAATAGGGTTGTAGCTTTAGATGATAAAATACCTAACCAAGCAACAACAGCTCCCCCTGTGCCCATGTATCCCGATACGTTTTGTGCAACGCCTAGACTGGAAAGGCGCCAACTTTAGCATTTGATAAATAAATATGAAAGACCTTGCGTTTTGTCCAAAATACTAACAAAATCTCTTGCCTTTCCGTTATCCGTGTCTGTACAAACATTTGTTGGGAAATATTTTAACAGTATATAAAGGCAGGAAGGTTTGCTTTTTGATTTACAATCATAATGCTGGTTTTTGATAGTTCTAGTGTTAGTAGTTTCGAAGTGAATTTGAGGAAACTAAATATACAGTTTGATAGAGAATTAAAAACTAAGTAACTTCATCACTTACTTTATTTTCTTTACGCCCAGAGATATTGATATTTATTCCAAATAACTTAAGAGGCCTGCAAAGGACGAATTTTCCATACAAACGTAATACCAAAATTATTTCTAATTAAAGAATATTTCTACTATAATATTGCATGATTTATATTTGAATAGTATTAATCTAGGTTCCTGGAAAGTTTTTTGTTCAATTTACATACCTAAAATTAAATGAAAGCCAATCGCATTTTGCACATTTTTTTGCGAAAATGGACAGGTTTTCTTCCTATTTGTTTCGTATTAAAAACAACAATATATTACGCGTTGTTAATTAAGGAACATAGTTTATATTGTCTATTAACAGAATAACAATACTATATGAAGAATACAAAAAGTTTTCAGTCATCATTTTTGGTATTACGGAATCCAACCAAATTCATACTAAATTTTGAACGGCTAATATTGCTATCGCACACGCATGGAGCGCAAGGGTTAAACAGGGACAGCGATATTCGGAGCGATTTTTGCAAGCGCCTCGAATTGAAGTTGGGAGCGAGGGTCGCCGGGCCCTTAAGTCCTTCTTTCTGTGACAAGTATTACACGGGCGAAAGTATTTCATTATGTGGTACCCTAGATCTTCAAAATTACTTCTGTTATTGTTATTTTCCAATAACATAATAAAACAATGAAAACTAGTATTTACACGTATATCTATTTTATATTAAGAGTGTCCAGAATGCTGGCAGCATTGCCACGTTGGATGGCAATACTAATTCGCCGACCGAAATAAAAACCAACGTATTTTCAGCTGCGCATTTTCGCCGTTTGAGGGACTGCTGCTGATGTTAGTGACATATTATATTCGTAATGGATTTGTTCAATTAATTTTACTAAGAAAATAAAAGGGCTTTATTATTTTCTACTTTTTATCCAGGATAGTACGTGTCAAGTCGCGGACCGTGACAAGTCATATTAATAACACTATCAAATAAAATAAATAAATAATGCTGGACAACAATTCACACAGCATTATCTAGGCCCATGGTAAGCAGAGCTTGTGTTATGGGTACTAGATAACTGATATACATAATACAATACATTACATACATAGATATTTTTTTATTATACATAGAAAACGACCAAATAAATAAAATAAGATAAAATGTTTGTTATCTCTTCACGCCAAAATGAATCGATAACTTTGGTTCTCTGAAGTCATCATCAATCGTAACTGCGTCCAAACCAAAGTTTGGTGGATCAAACCAAAAACCAATCAAACCTAGTAATAACTCAGTAGCGTCAAGCCTCTGATCCAATCAAGCTTTACGCCCCTCCATCCCTGACGACCTTTAACTAAGTTCAAACTATACTCCGGCGTAACGACTCCTAACGGCCGCGTAGATTGCACTGCGTTAGGTACCTTACATAGATTACGTTACAGGTAGGTGGTAGATGGTCGCTTGGATGACGTCATCAGGCCGCGGTTGAGGAATTTCATGGCACATTACTTGTAGGGGTGGGATACTGTCCATATCGATGATCTCTGTTTTCGTATTTGGCGTCTTGCGTCCATTGTCTCGAGGCGTTTTTCATCAAATGCATAATACGAAAACAGAGACCTAAGCCCTCCTACACGTGTACAAATAACTCATCGGGCCAATTTTTCTGTCATACGTGCCGCAGGGTATTCAAGACCAAGTTCGGTCATAGCGAGCCATATTAGAGCTCATGATAGAAAAAATCCGTGATATCTAGGGTCGCCGTCATCGAAATCGACGAGGAAGCCTATATATATATATCTATGATGATGATAGTAGGTAAATGTGCAATATCTACATATATTAACAAAGAAAGTTACAATCAAATAAGAAAAAGTAAGACTATTATATGATTTCTTATATTTAACACTCTTTAAACCCGTAGGGGTTTGACCCGAATGTTACATTCCTCGGGTTTCAATCTTAAGATAAAGTGTACATAATTATGTAACTTCGTATGTAGGTACAAGCGAAATAGTTTTATTATTGTGTTCCATACCCACCTTTAGATCATCATCATCATCATCATCATCAGCCTATAGCAGTCCACTGCTGGACATAGGCCTCCTCCAATGAGCGCCATAGCGCCCTGTCTTCAGCTTGCCGCATCCAGCATCTACCTGCAGTCTTTCGCAGGTCGTCATCCCACCTGGTCGGAGGGCGTCCTACACTACATTTACCGAGTCGTGGTCTCCACTCAAGAACGTTTGCCCCATCGGCCGTCGGTTCTTCGCGAGATATGGATCATAATATGACACAAATGTAAGTATGGAACTCTGTCATTATTCATTACTCATTAATTATACAAAGCTCTAAGTACCTACGCGTTATTCTGAATTATACAGTACAGTTACAGCCCATCTAAAAACATGAAAAAGTGAGGAAAGTAGGTTCATTAATTACCAATAAGGTAATAAATAAACAAATTAATGAATGCAGAATGAATTCGCCCGTACAGTGTAGGTAGATCATTGAAGTGAAACTGTGAAACTGATAGGTTTCGACTTCAAATTCAGTGATTTCACGGTATAAATTTCTTTGGTAGGTGGATTAAAAATATTCTGGTTTCTGTTATAGTCGTCGTCCAAGAGATGTATAATAAAAATGTTTTTGTTTTACTTACTAATCTTGGGAACAGAGATACATTAAGGGGAACTTATATTCTTGCCTTGTCCTGATTACCACGCCTCCAATGAGATAATAAGACTCATATCCGGGAAAGACCTAGCAGGACCAATGTAGCAATATAGGCTGTTGATGATGGAAAGTTTATTAGAACATTAGAAACTTTCCCTTATCACAGAATTATAAGTATTCTATCGACTTTATCCCATCCCTAGAGCCCATCACTAGTGAATGGAAGGTCCGGCGCTCATTTCACGTGACATTACTCGAGTTGACCCGCGCTATGGACGCTCCATCACTTAGGCTGAGGGGTAAGGGATAAACGGAAGCGATTTAGACAAATACCATCGTTATTTGTTCAATAAATTATGTGCTTACTCAGAAGTAGAAATAGGCAAGGTATTGGCGAATAAGAAGAATCCCTACATAATATAAAGCAAAGTCGCTTCCCGCTGTCTGTCTGTCCCTATGTATGCTTAGATCTTTAAAACTACGCAACTGATTTTGATGCAGTTTTGTATATAAGGAGTAACTCAAGAGTAAGGTTTATTAACCATTTGACACAAAGATTTCCACGCGGGCGAAGCCACGGAAGAAGCCGCAGGGTAGAGCTAATAATACCGCCAATTGTAACTAATTTTTACGTTTTTATTGTACACCTATTTAAAAGTGCAATCAAGTATTTTCTATCTATCTATCTATTTATCTGGAGCATTGTGTAATGAGTAATGACTAATAAAATAACCGAGTGCCATACTTACCTTTAGGTCATATTATGATCTAAAGGTGGGTATGGCACTCAGTATGTAAGCTATCTCACTCGCACCTACGTACAAAGTTATGTACACTTTATTTTAAGATTGAAACCCGAGGAATGTAACATTGGGGTCAAAGTCTACGGGTTTAAAGAGTGCTAATATAAGTTATTATGTATATTCTTTAAAAAATAAATAGAAAAAACAGAATTAGTGGATTCCGCTGCCGCCTCCGCTCGTGCCTTCCACCCTAATCCCACATAATCGGTACAATCGCACAGAACGGGCGTCGTGTAGCGATCCACAAAAACGCCTATTTGATCGCTAAATCACTCCGCGCCTTTAGTGCCTCATTGTAGGTGAAGGAATTTTGTAAGGAAAGGTATAGAAATGAGAAAAGTTCGTAAAAGGAGTTTTCACGTGCCTTGAGTTTAGTTTCTCGGTAGTATCTCCGCGGCTTAGTTTTGAAAGGTTTTCATATCAATGGAATTTTAATATTAATATTATTAATTTTAAATAGCAACAGCAGGAATTTAAATAAATAAAAAGTTAATAAATAATTGTTCTCATGATGCATCGTGAGGACAGCGGATGTGGATGCAATGAATGTACATATTTATATGCACATTTTTGTGCTGCGTAATGACTCATCATCATCATCATCAGCCTATGATAGTCTACCGCTGAACATAGGCCTCCCCCAATAACTGTGGCCTGTGATTTGTGACAACCTTAGTGCCCATCTAAATTGTTAGATTGTGCAGCTTTTTTGTTACAGACTAACTACTTTAATATCAGTTTGATGGTCTGCCGTCCCATTGGGTTATGAGAGTGAGGGAAAAGAGAAGGCACCGGTGTTTAGGCACACCTGTGAACTATAATATGGCCTGCGCACCTGGCTAGTCTACCCTGAGACTTGACCGCCGCAGCCGTAATTTCAATTAACACTTTGACTGCGGTTTTTTTTTCGACGACTGCGATCTTTTTTTTAACCTAAAAAATTCGAGCTGCCGCTCTACACAGCGGTTGTGTTGCGCCGCACATGCGTTTCGTTCGAAAAATATTACGGCTGTGCTGAGTCACACAGATCTGTATTTTCTCAGCCGCTGCGCTAGTGTGGATTTACGCTTATTAGTCACACAAACCGTGTGATTTCAGCAGTCAAAGTGTTAAAGTTTTCCGAATAAAATACAGAAAATTTCGTTACGAACCATATGAAAAAGAACCCACTAAACAAAAGAACACCGTTATAACTTAAGGTCTTAATAGCCTTAAGAACACTATCTTAAAACCAGGTTTTACCTTAAAACCGCAATATTTTACCCCTCGCGCAATGAATCTAAACGGAATTGCAAAGCTAAGTGCAATTTACATGCACCTTCGCCCACATTAGTTGAATTTACGACACAGACTCGACGCGTCAAAACTACAAGAACTAGGGGTTGCAAGATTTAGAAGGGTCTACTGTGAAACAGCAATTGTTTTTCGTGCGGGCGTAAGTACGACCGCTCTCTTTTTCTAACACCCCTCCATCTGCTAGGTGAGAGGAACACTGATGCACAAACGCAGCATCCATCTGAGCAAGCATCTGCATAGCCCAGACGAGATGCGAGACATTGTTCAGACCCCGAAGAAAATCCTACAGTTCCTAGCAGCTGCAAGGGATAGTGGCCAACTATGAACGCTACGGCTTCAGGACTGAACGTATAAGGCGATCACAATAGGCCTTTCATGGCCGCTGTGATACCCAAGCCACCCAAAGATAACAAAAAAAATTATCGCTCTAATAGTAGATACAGTATAGTAGATAGTTTCCCTGACTTTATCACACAAAACAAAAAACAACACAGAAATAAATAATGAATTAAATCGAATATTCCACATTGAACTAGTATTTCCAGATCAAGTCACTGAAATTCATAACTTACTTCTGAGTTACACGTAGGAATCAAGTATTTTCGAATTCTAAAAACGAAATTGTAAGAATGAACTCGGACAGACGCATGCACTTTCAGTTTAGAGTTTCACAGTAGACCCTTGTACAGCATAGAATATGTTATGCGACAAAACGCTGTCTCGTAGCAAGAATTTATGCAAAATGACATCACTGTTTCGAAGCTATCCGACAGTTAAAAAGGAGGTTATATGTCTAGCAAATATGTTTCGGAGAATCTTGTTATCTCGTATCACAGAGTGGATTACAGTCACAGTTTAGGTACGTATGGACAGTATCGAAACTAGAACAAACGCTCGAAACGGGCGGCGGCACACTAACAAACATGCGCATCGACACGACCTCTAAGGGGTTTTCGCGGACCTGTCAGTAGCGGTTGTCGCGTCTAGACGAGCGGTCACGTGTAATTTTATTTTTGACTAGCGGACCTTCGCGGCTTCGCACGGTTTTAGTACGGATCCCTAACTTTTTGAAAATATAATATAGCCTATGTTCACCGAGGATAGTGTAGCTTACCAACGGTGAAAGAATTTTTCAAATCGGTCCAGTAGTTTCGGACCCTATTAATTACAAACAAACAAAAGATCAAACCTTTCCTCTTTATAATACATAGTAGTATAGAAAAAATCTTATTGCTGCGAAAAAGTTTGTATAATCTGCTTATGTGTTCTAGGTACGTAACATTTTTTTTTAAATTAGGTTATTAACAATCATAATTAATGATACAAAATGCGGTACTCTTGGACTCGGCAGGTATCGTCAGGAAGTTCCTTTCTCTGCAGCCCTAGTCACCGGCCGCTTGAGCCTAGCTTCGCGGTCGGTGATCTACCGTTTTGATATATTTTTATAATATTTTATTGTATTTTCTATAGTAAAAAAAGTATTTGATACGAGAATTTAAATAAATGAGTGAAACATAATAATTATTTTTATATTATAATTAATAACCTGAAACTAAAAAATCAGCCATCTGGTTTCTTAGCCACAAAGTCGGTTATCTCGTCGGTTTTTTTTGATTGATTTTTTCAGTAGGCTAAAACAATAACGGAAAAATATAATCTAAATTTTCTTTCGTCTCACGAGACAGTCGACGACCGATGTGGTATATTATCAAAACAATCAAAAGCTCGGTCAGACAGACAAAACAACAAGTCAAGAGTCTGTGGTTTATACAGACAGACGTCCGTAATTATTGTATCGTTATATTTTCACCCCGCGTTCGATTTGGCTTGTTGGCCAGTGCGAGATATACGAGTACTATAAATATGCTAAGCTGAGAGTTTTTCTTATTATTATTTATAACTTTTTAAATTATTATTAAACTTATTGCACTAAAGTGCACAAAGGGTGGGCTTAATGTCGAGGCATTTTCTACCTTCATCATCATCATCATCATCTCCTATGTATGTTGGTCCACTGCTGAACATTTTTTTTTACATTTTCCACCTGCCTGCCAGTAAAATAGAAATAGTGTGTTTCATATAAAATAATACAAAAACTAAAACACATGTTCTTAAAGGTTTTTGAGAGTTTCAGTTTGTTAGTTATTTTGTTTGGGGATCAACCAGTATCATCTACCACAATACAACCCCCAACCGTAAATCTTTTCAAGGTGATATTATCTTAGTGTATCGATAAACGTGAAACATATTGTATTATGTATATCAGTCATCTAGTACTCATAACACAAGCTCTGCTTAGCTTGGGGCTAGATGATGCTGTGTGGATTGTCCAGCATTATTTATTACTTATTTATATTCAGAGCTTAAAACAGTCTGTTTCTCAATCAGTTTCAAAAGATATAACTTACAAATAGGTCTTCTTATTTCTCGGATACTAATTTTTTTTTCGATTATAGTTCGACCAGAATGCAAAGAGGGCGCTTTTTACGTGCAGACGAATTACAATCAGTTTTCCTTTGCAAACCAAAAATCTCTTTCAGCGTATCTTTGCGTGAGCTCGACCTTTATCTATTGCTAAAACAATCGCCATTTGTAATTTAAGCAGGATTCTACCGTCGCCATATTGCATTGATGTTTCATTTCGATACCGGTTTAATACCGGTATTTATACAGGTATTATACCAGTTACCTCTTTTATTTGCGACCGTAAATTGTATTTCATTTTTGTCGGGTTAAATTTTTAAAGTAAGCGATCGGTTCAAGATGGAAGATGGAACGAAAATGTTATTACGAACAAATTGGGTTTGACTTTGCAAAAAACACGTTGTATTTTAAATTCCATAGATTTCCGCGAAGTTCAGAGTATTTTTGTAAATTATCTGGACCATCAGCCTGCCTTTTTTGACTACTGTTGGGGAAAAGGGTTTTTTTGTTTGGATTCTTATTTAAATACGCATATTTTAATTCACGATAAGTTATTTTTTTTTAAATTACTAATACCTACCTAATGTATCACTTTTATGCATTTATAACAGAATAATAATATATATATATATATATATAATAAGTAATGCTTGACTATTCACAAAGCATTATCTAGCCCCAAGCTAAGCAGAGCTTGTGTTATGGTACTAGATAACTGATAATACAATACATTACATAGATAGATATTTTTTATTATAGATACATAGAAAACGACCAGAACACCCGGAACAAATATTTATAGATCGTATACACATTTGTCCCGAGGCGGTAATCGAATGCGTCGTAGGTAGACCTTCGACCAACGCGTCACAGAGGTCGTTCAATATTTGGGTAGGTACTAGGATTTTTGATGATTTAACACTTTGACTGCTGAAATCACACGGTATGTGTTTTCTACAAGTGACTAATATGCGTAAATCCACACTAGCGCAGCGGCTGAGAAAATACAGATCTGTGTGACTCAGCACAGCCGTAATATTTTTCGAACGAAACGCATGTGCGCGCCGCACATGCGTTTCGTTCGTAAAATATTACGTATATATTAAATATTAACACAACATCTGTGTAGAGCGGCAGCACGAATTTTTTAGGTTAAAAAAAAGATCGCAGTCGTCGAAAAAAAAACCGCAGTCAAAGTGTTAAGGAGATAAAAGTACTCTTTACTACTTAGTGTTTTTACCAGCTTCTAAAAGTTAACACTAAAAAGTTTAACGAGTAAAATAACAATTTAAAAACTAGCACAATCTCATTACTTACAATGTTCCGTAACTTACAAAGGAAGGATACGTCATACAATTCATAAAAATCACGTTTTCGCACGCGGTCGGTACATTGCTGGTTTTGTTCTTGCGGAAGCAGCAAACGCGGAAGTGGAAACACAATGGGTGTGATACATTGCTCTCACACGATAACACTAAAGTGATGAACGTTATGATCCTGATTTATGCTTTATGGTTACGGGGTAAAAATCAAAGTTGCATAACACAACAGCCTGTGAGGTAGGCTGTGACTGCCTGTTATTTACTGGAGCCCGATTCCGCTAGCCAATTGCTTTACTATGACAATGGTATCGAAACATTAAAGTCACATAGAATAAATTAGATTAAAGAAAATAGTCGTGAGCGACTTAGTGCGTGTTGCTATTTGCATGATACACATCAAAAGATAGCTGTGATGTGTTTTTGTAAAAAAATGGTTTTTGTTGAAATAATATCCCAAAAATGTATGACCTTGACGAGACTCGAACCCGCAACCGGTCATCGAGACAAATTTTTGGGATATTATTAAAATTCTCAGAATTTTCTTAAACGTGGCTAAGCAAAGGATGCCCTCCGACCAGGTGGGATGACGACCTGCGAAAGACTGCAGGTAGATGCTGGATGCGGCAAGCTGAAGACAGGGCGCTATGGCGCTCATTGGAGGAGGCCTATGTCCAGCAATGGACTGCTATAGGTTGATGATGATGATGATTGACTAGGCTTGTTTGGTTGTCTATTGCATTGAAATTAAGTATCTTCTTGTGTCTAGGTTAAGATAAAGGTTGAGAGACAGACAGACAACTGACTATATTATTAGACCGCAAATCGATATTCCTTGAATATATCTTGTTAATAAATAATGTATTTGTATAAACGTTACAAGAAGCTACAAATTTGTAGATCAAAAGCCATGACACCTCATAAATAAAACATAAGTTTTTACACTTTCGAATGAAATGTCTGAAACAAATTCTAATTCGCGTTTACAAAGGACTGATATCAGTTCTATTCTTATAAAAAAAGGTAGAGCTGTTATGGCTTAGTGGTGAGTTAGTACTGGGGGTCGGTTCAAGTCACTTTGCATTTTTAGGACAACAATACAATTTTTTTTTTTATCTTAAACTTACTTAATGTAAGTTGAAACTTTTCTGTCTCCCAGATCTCCTGCTTCCTACGCAAAATCTCTACTCGTTCAGTTTACAATAATTAGGCAACCTAGCAATCTGTCCGTTCGTCATTTATCTCAATATTTAGACATTATAAATGGTGAAGTACAGGTGAAGAACAGTTATCTGTGACATAGTGTAAACCCCTTTAAAATAAAATGATATAGTAGCGTAGTGACCACCTTTTACAAGTACAGAGGATATTAGAACCTGTCTCATGTTAACATTATTATATAAGTTCAATTTCAAGTTCATTTATTGGTAAAATAATTATTACACGTAAAATTAGGTATCCTTACACTTGTATACTTAACACTTTGAGTGCTGAAAACGCACGGTATGAGTTTTCTACAAGTGACTAATATGCGTAAATCCACACTAGCGCAGCGGCAGAGAAAATACAGATCTTTGTGACTCAGCAGAGCTGTAATATTTTCGAACGAAACGCATGTGCGGCGCAACACAACCGCTGTGTAGAGCGGCAGCACGAATTTTTTTGGTAAAAAAAAAGATCGCAGTCGTCGAAAAAAACCGCAGTCAAAGTGTTAAGTATAATTATACCAGCGGTCCTTCCCGGCTTCGCACGGTTTCAGTACGAATCCCTAAGTTTTTTGAAAATAATAATAAAGCCTATATATAGTGTAGCTTCCCAACGGTGAAATAATTTTTCAAATCGGTCCAGTAGTTTCGGAGCCATTACAAACAAACAAACAAAAAATAAAACCTTTCGTCTTTATATTATAATAGTATAGAAGTACAATATGTATACTGATGGTTAACTATAATAAATTAAGTGTAGCCAACTGTAATAGAACCTTAATTCCTTGTAATCCGACAGAATTAAAAAGCAAAACTATAACAATGTAGAGAACCCTAAAAATATGAAATTGGGCACGTTCCTCTTAGTTTAGTCTTAATCTAATTGTATTTGTAATTAAAACCACTTCGAAGTCAAGCAGAATTAATAATAACCCACATAAATAATTAAGGGGCTAGGGTAATTCAGCGAAACAATAAAGAAATAATTAACCAGTGTCTGCCCAATCCAACTTAATCAATGTATTTTCATTTGCGAAAGAAGGTTTTAGTCTAAAGTTCAGATGAAAGCACTAATTGCGATAATTATAGCTAAATTACTGCGATTGTCTGTCTGTCATCGCGTGCGCTATAGCCACATCATGTTATGATTATAAATTATGTGGTGAAGGGTGAGTAATGCGAGCTTTTATATTAATTGTTTATCTTGAAACTGGAATAACACGCAATTTTTTTTTATTGAGCCTGGCGATGACTTCATTACCAGTCTTCTTTTCTTCTTGACGACCGATGTGGCGCGGTGGGTTAAGGTCCGTCTCTTACGACATCCATAGTTACAGGGGTCGATTCTTACGCTGAGAAACTTTTGGTTTCGGCGGCTCTCTGTACTAAAATAAATAAATAAATAAATAATGCTGGACAATCCATACGGCATTGTCTAGCCCCAAGGTAAGCAGAGCTTGTGTTATGGGTACTAGATAACTGATATACATAATACAATACATTACATAGATATATATTTTTTATTATATATAGAAAACAACCAGAACACCCGTAACAAATATCTGCAGATCGTACACACAATTGTTCCGAGGCGGGAATCGAACCTGCAACCTCCTGCGTCGCAGGCGGACCTTCGCTCACCGCGCCACATCGGTCGTCATTAATAAGTATTACTAAGAAATTTAAAGTCGTCTTTTAGTATATCAAAATCAACTTATAATTTATCAAAACAACTTTTCTGTGAGGGAAATATCGCAGACTCAAAAGCTATTGAAATACCCAGCAAAAATGTCGATACGCTGTTGCTATGGCAACCTCTGCATAGCCTAGGAGAATTGTTTTCAATATCGTAGGTTCCATCGCATATACCACGGAGAAAGAGTTAGGTACATGACATTAGTCTTTTATATAAAGATTAGACTTTTTGGTATTCCATTTACAAAGAACGTACGATTTAAATTCATTTTTGGAAATGGAACTGGAATGGAATGGAATGCTTCTTCTTGGTGATTGTTGGATGTTCGGGTAAGGGTAGGAACATATCTGACGGAAAATGCTTCGCGTTTTAAAAATCTAAGCTGACTGCTAAGCTACGCTATAACGACAGTTTTTGAGGAAGAGATGTGAAAAATAATATATGTACCTTCTGAAGTTCTGAAAAAACTGTCTATTTATGGTATTAATTTTGATATTAATTATAATATCAATATTAATACCAGCAATCGGTACTCTCATATCTCGCTCGCCAAATTACAGGCCCACTTTGACACAGTGATTACGGCGGGCGGCGTTATCAAAGGCAGGGCGCGCTTTGATGTGGCCGCCGGCGGCTTTCTGATCATAGTTAGGTTCATTAATGGCTAGTTTATTGGTTTATATACTTGGAATCGGTATTGATAGCTGATGCCGAATACCTACCGACGCGACGTACCTAAACTAGTATACCTATACAACTACCTACTTAACTAGATAGAAACATACACAACACTTTCTTCACTTCACTTAGAATAGAGGAAGTATACAGGGCGGCTTACAGCTGAGCGCGATCTCTTCCTGGCAACCTTAGGATGGACCTGGATGGACTGGACATGAAGGTACAATACGGACGGACGGTGGCAAGATTTATTTTTGCAGGTAATTTTATTCTGTATTTTGTAAGTAATATATTATTTATTTGTTCCATAAGGTATTCATAAATATAATAAAATAATAATGCTTGACAACCCACACAGCAACATCAAGCTCCAAACTAATTAGAGCAGGACACCTGATTTTAGTAAAATACATATACAGACATAGTTTTTTTAAATATACATTTTAAACACTGTTCGATACATCGAACACGGAGGATTTAAGCAGCATCAGCAGTTCGACCTAAGTAGGTTACTCCTGCGCGAGCGCGGACCGGGCGCCTACAGAGGTCAGTGCATCACCAGCAGCCATTCAAACCGCACGCATTAACATCATATTAGTCGTAGTTTTATACAATATAGCTATTGTTCCTATACTCGACTATTATTACATCAGCATCCCGGGAAGAGCTAGCCGCGATTCCTTCAAACACCAAGAACATCTAAAACAAAATATCTGCAGATCGTACAAATGTTTGACCAGAGATGGGAATAGAACCCGCGACCTCTTGCGTCGCAGATAGACCTTCACCCCCCGCACCACAAAATCGTCAACATACAACATATAAAAAAGACTCAGCGTTTTATTATCCAAAGGATTACTAGAGCCACATTTGGGACGAAATGGGAACATTGTAGAAGTGGTAATTTCAGAGAACCGGGTTGGCAATAAAATTTTGCTATCACAGATTTTATCTAGGCCTACAGAATACATTTTTACAATACGTTTTGGCCAGAGCCAAAAAATCAGCAAAGCAAATAGGAGAAAATTCCCGGAATTGTACATTTAATTCGAGGAAACGAATATTTTATTATTTCTGTGTAGGACGCCCTCCGGCCAGGTGGGATGACGACCTGCGGAAGACTGCAGGTAGATGCTGGATGCGGCAAGCTGAAGACAGGGCGCTATGGCGCTCATTGGGGGAGGCCTATGTCCAGCAGTGGACTAATATAGGCTGATATTGAATACTTTATTCAAATTCTCAGTAACATGCATTTTTATTTTTGAGCCTAGTTATAGATATTATTTTTCAAAATAATAATATGGTCGGTCTGCCGTAAGATCGGATTATGCGAGTTGGGAATAGAGAGTGCCCCTGTGTTTGCGCAGGCACTTGTGCATTAATATATCTAGCGTACCTATATGGTTGGACTCCATGAGGCCCATTATTATAGCCATAGCCATAGCCAGAGCCGCCGTGGCCCATTTACGGCAGAACACACACATACATCATCGGCCTATCTTAGTCCACTGCTGGACATAGGCACGTACAAATACATAAGTAATTAATACATATCGCGCAAAATATATGTAAGTTTAGAATTAATAAAGTTGTTATCTAAATAGTTAGCCAAACTCGATGTAGAATGTTTGTAAACACACCATGACATTAATATTCCGCTACTCGAACATCGACTAATGAAGTATTTTTTTGTATTTATTTATTTAAAAATACATTTGAATCGGACTGCAGTAGTTTCGGAATGGACCAATCACAAACAAACTTACATAGGTACCTACTTCTTTTTTCAACTTGAAATAAACGAATAGATTATATAATTGATAGATATTTTGGATAATATATTATATATCTTTATGAATTCTAGCCTATGTGTTATTCTGATATGTAAGCTATATTATTGTGAACTTTCATTAAAATCCATTCAGTAGTTTTTACGTGAAAGAGTAACAAACCTCCATCCATCCATACTTACAAATTTATAATATTAGACTGATTGGTCTATTATCCGACCTCGCTATGGACAAAAAGTAAAGAGGCCTCCCACTGAGTTTATAAATACTTTATTCACCCCACCCTTTTGGCCTCCAGCGTTACATTTATATGTAAATTTTAATATACTATTGATAAACGATTTCAGCTTGTTAAAGTCACCCAACCTGAGCCTATTTTATAATTCTTCGTTATTACATCAGGCTGTTTGTTATCTAATATTGAAGGGGTTGGGGAGGATTGAGAAATCAATTTGGCTTGATTTAGATTAAGAAGTAATTTTGTATAAAGGGAGATGTTCAGGATTGGCTATGGACTTTTTGTAAGTTAGCACTTCGAGTGCTGAAATCACACCGTATGTGTTTTCTACAAGTGATTTATATGCGTAAATCCACACTAGCGCCTGAGAAAAAACAGATCTGTGTGACTCAGCACAGCCGTAATGTTTTTCGAACGAAACGCATGCGCGGCGCAACACAACCGCTGTGTAGAGCGGCAGCACGAATGGCTTAGGTTAAAAAAAAGATCGCAGTCGTCGAAAAAAGTTCGCAGTCAAAGTGTTACGTTGCGAGCTTGACTTTTGTCCTTGACTTATCTGACATAAGTGACATTGACAATTATTCTCCGAAGTAGGTATTTTTATGACCGTTTGCTTTTCGCGCTATTTTATAAAATATGACTCATTCTGTCTTGAGATTTCGTCGAGAGTGACGGTTCACATTCTTCATAAATTTAATAAACTTTAATTTTCGTATTATCGATATCTCTATCGTGAGGTTCGATATTGACTAGTGCCGTGCGTGGAATTGTTCTCGTTTGGAGTGGTAGTCGACGTTGTGCGAGGCACTACTGTATAGCTCTCACGCTCCGACCAGTTTCTCCAAGCTCGCCCTAAGCTAGCCCAGTTCTAGCAGCGACGCGCCCAGGAATCCTGGGAACGAGTGGAGTCCAGCAACACACCCAACTTTCAAGGTTAATGGTTCTTCGCAACACCCTCGACACACCTCATACATACGATTCAACGTTTCTCACTCTTATTACAATATTACATACAAGATCACTCTCGTTTCGTTAGTGTCGACACACTTTAGAGTCACACTCATTATATTAACAATCATACAGTCCACTCTCTATTAAAGATTTTAAATAAACCAAGCTGGGAATCGAACAGGAGATATTTTTTTATTAGGTTTTACATCGGTATAGGAAAGCAGTAAATGAGTGTATTGAATGGATTCTAACTGACTTCGAATAGATGAGGGAGGTTCTATGTTCGGTTGTCTATTCTCAAAGACATTCTTTATCTATTCTTTTGCTAATATACCACTTTGATACCACCGTATTGATATACTTACCTATATTTACATATACTATGACTCTGTAAAAATGACATTATCATCATCATAATCAGCCTATAGCAGTCCACTGCTGGACATAGGCCTCCCCCAATGAGCGCCATAGCGCCCTGTCTTCAGCTTGCCGCATTCATCTACCTACAGTCTTTCGCAGGTCGTCATCCCACCTGGTCGGAGGGCGTCCTACACTATGTTTACCGAGTCGTGGTCTCCACTCGGTTCTTCGCGAAATATGGCCGGCCCACTGCCACTTCAACTTGCTAATTCTTAGAGCTATGTCGATAACTTTGGTTCTCTGTCGGATGTATTCGTTACGAATCCTATCTTTCAGAGAAACTCCGAGCATAGCTCTCTCCACTATCATCAATTCTATGTGAATTATAAAGTCGCGTCAAGAATAGAAAGTACCAGGCGCTTATAAATAATCAAGAGGCAGAACTACTACTCACTGTAAGTAAGGAAGTTGGTGTTCCCCGACCAAGCTTTATTTAGTTACTACTTTATTGCCTGCACTGCAGGTAAGGATCTCGCAGCGCTACTCGAACTGATAATTGGCTGAATGAAATTTGAACCTTACACCTTTATGCTGAATATAGGTCCTTTTGATCTATATTTCCAAGGTTTAATGGCCATAAGCCGTGGTTGAAATGATAGAAGAAGAGTCGAGTGGTGTATATGGCTTTCTAATTAAAGAAGCAATATTTATAAATAGTGTAAACCGAGGTAACCCTTGCGTTTACATCACGAGTCTATTGTCTTAGTTTGAGCAAGGTATCGATACAGGTCGTGTCAGGTAGGAGTGAAATAGGTCTAGTACACATACTTTGTTTAGTTTCTAAGACCTTGTATTGAATAAATCAATATTATTATTTTGATGAAACCCAGATTTATTATAACTAGGACACATAGCAACCATTAAAAACTCTTCCACTAAATCTTTATCTATCTATCTTCCCCTAAAATAAGTAATTTTCGTAAAATATCTCTAGTTTTTCAGAGCGAACCTACCAGGAGATAAGAAGTAACAAAGAGGTACTCACTGTAGGTATGGAAGTCGGTGGTCTGCACGGTGTTACAGTATTACCCAACAAAGCTTTATAATTAGTAACTAAGTACTTCATTGCCTGCCTTCAGGTATCCGAACTGATGATTTGAATCAGTTAAATTCTAACGTGACACCTTTTATGCTGACTGGTCATAGTCCTTTTGATCTTTATTTCCAAGGTTTAATGACCGTAAGCCGTAGTTAAAATAAAAGAAGAAGAGTTGAGTCGTTTAGATGACTTTCTAATTAGAGAAGCAATATTTGTAAATAGTGTAAACCTACTAAGCTACCAAGGTAGAGAACTCTTGCATATCACAAGTCTTGAACTTAGAGCAAGGTGTCAAAATTAAGATGTGAAATAGATCTATAGACATGTTGCTTTGTTTTGTTATTAGGACCTTATACCTATATTGAATAAGTAAATACTATTATTCTGATGAAACTAGATTTATATTTAGGGAGTTATTTTGACTACCAGGAACAATTAAAACCTCTGCCTTTCAATCTATACCCCTAAATTTGCTATTTTTTTATAATAGCTCTCTCAAGTTTCTGAGAGCGAATCTACCAGGAGATCAGAAGTAACAAAGAGGTACTCACTGTAGGTATGGAAGTCGGTGGTCTGCACGGTGTTGCAGTCCTCCCCGACCTGCAGGTAAGTGATCTCGCAGCGGTACACGCCCTCGTCTTCAGCGCGCGCCGAACTGATCACCAGCTCCGCGAAGGTTGCGTTCTGTTCGTGGGAGATCGTTATCCTGGGAACAAGAAACATTATTGAATTAATACAAACCTGAGGAGGATACAAACTTGAGGTTTTCTTAGTGTTATTTAGCTTTATTTTATATATTTGTTATTTAGCTTTTTTTTAGCTTTCTTTTGTAACATTATTTTAGGTAACTAAATAAAATACTAAATAATTCATACTAGCTTAGCCCCGTAGAAATTTGTGTAAAAGCGAAAGCGCGCTCTGCGATCTATCTATGCGTGGTTAGTTGTTTGTTAAATTAATTGATTATATAACAACCCGTTAAAGTTATCGTTTAGATAAGATTTTAGAAACCTACTAGATACACCTTTATTCAAATTTATAAACGGTAGCTAAATTGGCGTTGGAGGGAGACAAAACAACTTAAACCAAAGCTTGATCAAATATATCAACCATGGTTAAGAAGCCGATTTAGCCGCACGTTAAAAATATATACAGCAGAATTCCTTTTTCGTAAAAAGTATTTTGTCATAAAAAATTAAGTACTCGTAACCATTCGCCTAGGGAACGCAAAAACCGTTCCATTTAAACCCGTGAAGTTAAATCAGACACAGAAGGGTTCCGCAAAATCCACAATTCGGAAAACACTTAACCGAACCCAATTAAGCCGCGCGCAGAGCTATCAATCTATTAGATTCTCCATCATTGTCTATTGGTTGAGTTTGTGGGTTTGTTCATAGCAATATCACGCCGCCGTCTTGGTAGTTAGTAGAGTATTTGTATTGGTTAACTCTTTTGCGTCGTATTGTAAAGTGGAGGTAAGTTAGCTGCCAAGGGGTATATATTTTATTATTAATTTATTTGATTTCATGTTATTTATTTTTATGTTTGGATTTTCAATTAAATGTATTTCTACAACTACAAAAGTTTTTTAAAATGGTACAGTGGAAATCGTATATTTTAATCTACTAGTTATTTGTTGTTTCCAGGGTTACATTTTACTTTAAAGCAAAAAAAACACGGTTTATTCATGAAATGCGCAAAACATGACAAATCTTCACTACATTATGTCAAAGCACTGTCACTTCAGAGAACATAGCTTTTATTTTAATAGACCTGCAACATTGTAATACCTAGAACTGCTGACAAGCATTCAATTAGAATCATTATCGCCACAGAGCTTGCAATCTCATAGACCGGGCAACATTGTAGACGGGCTTTTATGCGCTATTAAGCATTGTTTGCGTTTGCAAAATGGACGTTTAGAAATTGCGATTTTGAATAGTTTTAATAGATTATTATCTATTAGCACTCTGTGCCCATCACAGATTAAATCAATACTAATGTTGTTTAGATCCAATTTGAAAATAATATTTATCAAACTATTGATTTTAAATAATTGTATTAGCTGGCAATTAATTTAACGTCTTATCATATAATGGTGACAAAATAATTAACCCGAAAACCGTTTTCTTATTTCGCAAGAAACGCTTTTTTCAGCCAAACTTTCAAATCGAAGGGCTATCAATCTATTAGAGTCGGCTACTTAATTGTTTTAGGGATCTTGCGACTCACTGTCTATCTATTAGGTTAGATTGGAACGTGCTGATTTCATTCGTGAGGGGAAACATTTATTTTCTCTGTGTTCTGGACGTGATTGCATGAAATAGACTGCATCTAGAGATCTATTAGTATTTCACAATGTTTTCATTCACCAACAAGAATAAACTAATTCCACTTTAAATTATCATAAAATCATAAACGTCACTGAACAAATTTTAATCGAACGAACAATCCGTGAAGTCAATTATTGGTAATGAGTTGACGATTTGATGAACTAAATAAAAAAATAAACAAAGAGATAGCTAAAAAAACAATTACAAAAGTTATTATAGTTTTATTAACTACGATGTCACAGTACAAACAGACATAAATAAATAAATAATAAATAAATAATGCTGGACAATTCACAGCATTATCTAGCCCCATGGTAAGCAGAGCTTGTGTTATGGGTACTAGATAACTGATATACATAATACAATACATTAAATAGATAGATATTTTTTATTATACATAGAAAACGACCAGAGCACCCGGAACAAATATCTGCAGATCGTACACACAATTGTTCCGAGGCGGGAATCGAACCCGCAACCTTCAGCGTCGCAGGCGGACCTTCGCCCACCGCGCCACATCGGTCGTCAGACATACTGATGGATACGCTTTCTTTGTCTGAGGCAACAGATCCATAGTTACTAATCGATGGTCCTAGGTTAAGAACCAGGACTACTTATGTATAAAACACAAACACGAAACAAACACTGCCACAAATAAATATCTAATACATTGTTAAGTCCATGTAAATGAACTCCATTGCAATATTCGAAACAAATTGTCGCCTCGACAAAACATAAAGTAAAACCTTTCTTCTGGTGGCAGTTAATTTGTCCACGACAACTGCAATCCTCGGCGGCCATTTTAATTATCAAGTCGTAGAATTTTAGGGTTCAACGTTGAGTTAAAAACAAATAGAGATTTTGTAATGGCTGAAAAATTGGAATGCTATGAAAAATAGAAAGAAAGAAAGTTTGGATGTTTATATGAATGGATCTTTGTAACTTATTCCACCTAACCTAGCCACCTACCTGCAATTCTACAATACGAAACTTATTAAATTAAAACTTTTGAAACTATCATGGTTATTAACACAAAAGTCATTTATAACGGGATATTTAATTTACTATGAGTTGATTTTTGAGTTTTCCAATATTTCGGCACAGTATCATGCGCCATGATCACGGATCAACTAATCAAATCATGGTAAATATACTGTTATAAATGACTTTTGGTCTTATTAAATTATACAGAACCCAATCCACCTTTTCCCCACTTCTCCTTTGTATATTTCACATGTCATGTCTATCGAGTTGTTGGTAATTAGTTCTGTGCTCCTCGTATGCGCTGCCCATTGGCTTTTGTAGATAATTTGCAAAGTTTAATTGAAATTGGTTTAGCAACATGTCAACGAGAATGGTTTTATCGGGTAGAATTTTATTAGACGGAATATTGTAAAATTCAAGTGCTCGTTGGTTGAGTCAAGGGTGTCTGGTAGAGACTGAGTTTATTTTTTATGTTTTGCAATTTAATTAACACCTTGGACTCTCTCTGGCTCTGCATAGGAACAATTAATAGTTAAGTATAATAATTTAAAATGAAACGCGCGATGTAGGTACCTTATTAGCCTATTTACCTATCTATATTCAGACGTGCAACGTCTGAAAAAAGAAACCATTAAATAGTATCATAGTTATAAGAACTATGATAAATGAAATCACTGACAAAAAGCCCTCTCCCCCTCAAAAATGCACGCAAAGAATATAAAGGAAATTACTCTACAAAAAGTAGGTAAGTACTCACTAGACGGTACTCCGCTAATGAATATCAAGTAGCAGTTTTTGATAAAGTTGAGAAGTAGTTCTTCTAGTTAGCCGATAGTTCTCTCAGTATTAAACTGAACTATAAAACTGAGGTAAAAACTATGAGCGGTAATGGCAGACAGTCACACCGAACCGACTATTAAGGTTTAAGGGAAAGGAATTCTATACAAACGGATTTATTGAATGATGCTCCGGACCGTCCAGCGTCCATTTTACTTTTCAAACGTTTGAGATATGTTTTAGTACTTTATATATGAGACTTAGACTAAAATAGTATTTGATACTTGAATAGCACTTTATACATGAATAGTACTTCACACTTGAATAGTACTTGATACTTGAATAGTCACTTGAACTTGAATTTAATGGGGTGGCGGTACAGATTTGTCATAAAGAAATTCATCCACTGTGTAATAATAACATTTGCTTATAAGTAATGCTTGTAACCTTTTCTTTTTATATTACCTAGTAAAGACGCGAAAAATAAAAAAAAATAAAATAATGCTGGCCAATCCACACAGCATCATCTATACAAGGTAAGCAGAGCTTGTGTTGTGGGTACTAGATGACTGATAGATATTTTTTATTATACATAAATAGCAACCAGAACACCCGGAACAAATAACCGCAGATCGTACAAACAATTGTTCCGAGGCGGGAATCTATCAACCTTCTGCGTCGTAGGACCTACGCCCACCGCGCCACAAAGTTCGTCTTATCGATAATATGGTTAACAAAGCCCTCCATGGGAACGAAACGTATTAAAATCAAGTCCCAACACGTTCCGTTACAGCCCAGTGTAAATGCGTAGACCTATTAAAACTGAGGGTAGAACAATAAACGCTTGTGAAACTCGCCACTCGGATTGCCGCAATGTAAGCTTAACGGCATGAATAACTTATTTACTGGCAACACTGTTCTAACTAGGGCGTACTCGGCTATAGGATTATAAGGCTAATCAGGATTATAGCTAAACAAGGTCAACATAATAATACATACTTCATTATCCATCCATACTTTTCTGATTCCCGATTTTTATCATTGAGAAGACTTATGTCGTCATCTTGAACCAGAATACAGTCAGATTGCTTACGTCCGACAAAATCATGAAATTTCCCTCATAATGCTTGCCAAGGAACTTTATTCATATTTATATTTATTTGTGTTCATTTCTACCGACAGACGACCGATGTGGCGCGGTGGGCGAAGGTCCGCCTGCGACGCAGGAGGTTGCGGGTTCGATTCCCGCCTCGGAACAATTGTGTGTACGATCTGCAGATATTTGTTCCGGGTGTTCTGGTCGTTTTCTATGTATAATAAAAAATATCTATCTATGTAATGTATTGTATTATGTATATCAGCTATCTAGTACCCATAACACAAGCTCTGCTTACCATGGGGCTAGATAATGCTGTGTGAATTGTCCAGCATTATTTATTTATTTATTATTTATTTCATTATCATTGTTTTCATTTGTAGGTCTTAGTATCAAGGTAATACGAGGCACAATGGTATGTCAAGCAGGACGTGGCAATAGGTACTGAGAGTGGAAGTGAGCCGGGTTTTTTAAAAATTCTGTTTATTAGACGACTTTGTTAAATTCTTACTTATTGATAGTTGAAAAAAGCAGATAGTCTCCTCATAATATAGGGCATTCAACAGAGAAATACTTTACTATTCGCAGCGAGCATGATTCGTTACGCGCGCCGTGTGATTAAAACCCAACTTGTTACTCGTTGCGACTCGCCTTCTTCCCCGTTCTGAATGCAAGAAAACTCACTGTGTAACACTTTACATTACGCCCTGTAATAACAGTTGGTAACCAGCTTTAAATAATTAATTATTATAAATAAAGAATAGATTTCTTAATAAAAAAACAAATATATTCGTTCTCAATCGGATTCGAGCGCTGCGGCTGGCACAAAATTCAAAAGTGCTTTCTCACCATATTCTGGAAAATCACATAAGAGTTTAATAAGCCTTATGTTTCACACGAAGTTTTCTCCAAGCACTTAATAAAAAGAAGAGAAAGAAAAATACTTTTAGATATAATCCCAGTGGGGTTCTTTGATGATAGGATATACACATCAGTACATAACAAGTTATATAGGAGTTTAATTATATACTATTATCAAAGTTCTGATGTTCGTTAAAAGCCTTCATAAAAATAAGCTTTTTATGCAGCTTCTCGCAGAGTTCGTCACAGCTTAGATAATTAACAGCTCACTCATTTAAAACACTTTTTAGATTGACCATCACGGCTTCGTGCCATCCGACATCGAAGAAAATGAAAATAAACTTAGCAAAAATAACTTGAATGACTACGAAAATTTAATAAGAGTACCACCTTCATTGCTCTACAATGGATTTTCATTATAAGTAATATTTTGTGAATCAGGTAATTTCCAGTCAGTACCTACATAAGACTTATTATTAGATCACTACATTTTGCCGCTTAGGTGTACAAACATTTCAATAAACATTGAAATAATATTGTAGCTAAAAATATTTAATTAATGCCAAAATTATTTAAAAGCATCAGTCTAAAATATAATATAGCCTATGTTCACCGGGGATAGTGTAGCTTCCCAACGGTGAAATAATTTTTCAAATCTGCCCAGTAATTTCAAAGCCTATTTAATACAAACAAAATCAAACCTTTGCTCTTTATTATATCAGTATAGATCAGTATACATTCGAGTCATTTCATTGATGGGAACTTTCGTGTCAATTCGTACAGGGCGCGGAAGGCGTAGTTGTTTTGGCGTGAAGAGGGAACAAATATCCAAACTTTCACATTCATATGTGTCATTCATCCCTTATTCTTTGTAACAACCAAATATAACCAGTAACCCAGCCTACACTCGCCTGAGCTGTGTAGTTTGATGTACTCGCTCAATAAAGAAGTCGTATTCTCATGTATGTAGCGCACTAAAGATGCTTTAGTTGCTATTAGCTTTATATAGGTGAGGGTTTTTGTTTTATAGTGTGGTTGTAGAAACTGTTCGGTAACTGTGTGGTAAGTTTTTTTATTTGTAGGTACATAATGCCTAAGAACTCTGTCAGGGCACAACCATTTTTGGGTTCGTTCTTTTTAGATGGTTAACTTAACATCCTACATTTTTAAATATATTGCGGAGTGGAAGGAAAAAAGGGAGGCCTTTGCCCAGCAGTGGGACACTAATGGATAAAATAATTAAATAATAAATAATTGGTTAAATTAAATAATAATCATTTGGGATAAAATTAAGTTTAAAAAAAACTCAAATAAATGTGACATCAGGAATAATCAGATTATGTCAATTTAGATATTTGTTTCGGGTGTTCTGGTCGTTTTCTATGTATAATAAAAATATCTATCTATGTAATGTATTGTATTATGTATATCAGTTATCTAGTACCCATAACACAAGCTCTGCTTACCATGGGGCTAGATAATGCTGTGTGAATTGTCCAGCATTATTTATTTATTTCATTTTATCTACGAGTATGTCTAGGTAGGTCTATGTTATAGCTTTGTTATAAAATAGTATGTATGCTTAGAGTGTACAAACTGATAACAACAAATAGGTATAACAACAAATAAAAAACAAAAGATCTTGAATTTAGAACGAAATTTTTGTTTTTTGAATACCAGGTTTCCCTGCAAGGAATTTCTTGGAAGAAACGCGACAAAAGCTATCTACGTTTCCGTAAACAACATTTTGTTTTTTCTTTTGCTGTAGAAAGAAAATGATGTCCAAGACCAAGCTTTGTTCGCAGCTGAATAAATTTATCTTATTTAGATATATATACATTTCTAGAATGGAATTTATACATTTAGCCGATTTTCCCTATATTCGTTACAAACCGTAATATTTTATATCAAAAATACCAAAAACATTTTGAAAATTGAAAATGTCATAAACATAGTTACTACTACTTATATTTGTATGTAATGTTAGCACGCCAACCCTTTATTTATAACATGTGTTTCCTGGTTGGCAGGTAGAAAATGCCTCGGCATTAAACCCACCCTTTGTACCTTTAATAGTGCAATAAAGTTTAAATAAATAAAATTCGTACGCGTTGTTTCTATGAAAACGTTTTAAGGTTATATCTTTCCTATAGGAACTGATTTTTGGGATAAAGTCTATTAAACTTTTGAAACTATCATGGTTATTAATACTAAAGTCATTTAAAACGTGATATTTACTAACTCTGAGTGCCTATCAGTTATTCTGTGATCATGGCGCATGAAACTGTGCCGAAATATTGGATTACTCGAAAATCGAATCATGGTAAATATCCCGTTTTAAATGACTTTAGTAAAAAGTCTATGTTTTTTCCAGGCCAACTAGGTACCTGTATGCTAAATTTCAACCAGATCAGTAGTTTTGGCGTGAAGAGATAACAAACATCCATCCATCCATCTAAACATCCAAACTTTTGCATTTATATTATCTTCTTCCTCTAGTGGACAAAAAATTGAAGTGAATAGTAAAATATTTTTTTTTTGATAATAATGTATGGTATAAAATATGACTTGTCTAAGTGCTTATTTTGTAAGCCTTAAGAAATAAATTATATTAGTCTGATTAATTGGTAACAAAGTGAAACGGTTAAAATACTTGTTTAAATAAAAAACCATCAACATGAGGTTAACCTACTAGATTCAGACTAGGCAGGTATAGTACGTATCCCAAACAGAATGTAATGTAAGGAACACCTCTAGAATGTATACCCATCGGCAATCCTTCAGGGCAGGGACGCATTGAGGACTAGCCCACTTTTGGGGTAGTTTAGGAATGCTGCAATACGAGTTGTAATATTAATCTTTGACGAATAATTATGCGATATTTGTCAAATTTTGATAGAGATGTTTTTGATGTGTTGAAAATTAGAAATACCGAATAGTAACTATTTTGTCATAACATATGACATCTAGAGTTTTAGAAAACCTATGTTTACAAAACGGAAAGTGTAAGGACATCGTTAGCGTTATTCTGTAATACCTACTGTATTTACATACATAATATATAAAAAAAAATGTTTTCTTCCTAAGCAGGCGACTTCATATGCGTTTTTCTGGGATAGAAAGAACCTAGTACTGTAATTTCAGGTTCAAAACTTCTTGTACGCAACTGATCAATAATGTTCAATGATTTTCGCGTGGTCTCGTGACAAATCTGATCAGCAGATCGCCTCATGTATACCTAAAGCCCCCGTCTATCCGTCCTGAATCCTGCCCTGTAAAGTACATAGGTAAGACGTCGGCAGGTTACAAACTATTCTGTCTAGGTTACTAATGGCTGCGGTTTGAGACGGATGTATCTGCGTCTCCCTCTTGCTAATATTTACTCAAATTGTTGCGCAACGGGAAGTCATACTGCTTTGAATGTTGGAGATGTTCTAACTAATATTTGCTTAGAAGGTAGTTATTATTATAGGTTGTCCAATGTCGGGCAAAGAGTTTTTTTTTTACTGCCTCTTTTCAAGACAAGAGTATATTTTGATATTTCGTGATACATCCTCAGACGTCAACAATAATACAAGAAAGAATCGACTCAATGTTGGACATCATTAGAAATAGACAATATATATTTTTATTTATTTGCGTGCGATTTGAAAGAATCATTTATTTATAATTTATTCTTTTGAAGACTAGAGAAAATGTGTGTTATTTAATATAACTGAAATGATTTATATCCATAAATATTATTTTAAAAAAATACTTTCTTTTGACGTACCTACGTATAACATGTCGCAATAGCTTGATTAGTTTTCGAGTAATAACTAAACCATCAAAATGAACTAAATATGCATGTGCGGGCTAACAACTAACTTTTGATTACAAGTATTGATACAACGGGTATTTATCGCGTTTATTTACCTAATTTTCCCGACGTTTCAACAGGTTTACACACTGTCGTAGTCACTGGAGTACTGGATTTACCAGTAAATGAGATAAATACCCGTCTGGTGATTATGTAACTCGCAACCGGTTTGCGACAGGCATAAATTAAGCAATCAGTGCTGTCAAACGTCAATTTTGTATTAGTTTGACACCAACTACAACGTCAAAATTGGTCAAAATTGGCGTTTGACATCACCAGTAAACGAGATAAATACCCGTATGGTGATTATGTAACTCGCAACCGGTTTGCGACAGGCGTAAATTAAGCAATCAGTGCTGTCAAACGTCAATTTTGTATTAGTTTGACACCAACTACAACGTCAAAATTGGTCAAAATTGGCGTTTGACATCACTGATTGCTTAATTTACGCCTGTCGCAAACCGGTCGCGAGTTACATAATGACCATACGGGTATTTATCTCGTTTACTGGTAACTCCAGTACTCCAGTTATCCCATGACTACGACAGAGTGTAAACCTGTTGAAACGTCGGGAAAATTAGGAAAATAAACGCGATAAATACCCGTTGTATCAATACTTGTAATCACCCGGCCGTTGTATTAATACTTATGTGTTCAGATCGCGTAACTATAAAAATATTTATAACTGTTGAATTGTTTTTTGAATAAATAAACTGAAAAACCAACCAAGGTCAAACCATCTTTGTGAAATAGAATATCTGTACCTACCTACACCTTCGGGTATTATCTCCAATTACTATCAAAAGAGTGTGGCCATTTTCTGAATTCAACTCTATCAACATTATAATAGAAATGACAATCGTAAAAATCCGATTACAAAGACAACAAAAGCAAAAAATATACTTTCTAGAAAATTCTAAACAATACAGCTTGCGGCGTACACAGGGTGGAAAAGTTGTGCTAATGCATCTATTGTAATGTACCGGGCTAATGGCGAACTTTAGTGGGCTATTGTGTGCGTGATATGTCATTGGGGGGGTAAATGTAGGGTAAAGCGATACTTCAGAGAAGGGGAACAAGGCTTTCGTATATGACGATGACGACCTGCGAAAGACTGCAGGTAGATGCTGGATGCGGCAAGCTGAAGACAGGGCGCTATGGCGCTCATTGCGGGAGGCCTATGTCCAGCAGTAAACTGCTATACGCTGATGATGATGATGATGAAGGTACCTAAACTAATCATACTTAATATGAGTTAGGTATGTACGGTATTTGAGTTCTATTCACGTAGATATACTTACTATTTATTAAGTTTTATTAAATAAAATGGCTTGTATTTTAACGGGGAAAAACTTAGAAGCAAAAAATATTTGCAAAACACTTTACTAACGCAAAGGAGGTTCTCTTTGATATTTAAAGAAAAAACAGAGTTTCTCTGATGCATAATATTATTTTCAAAAACTTCTTACCCACTCCTGATAAACATTTATAACACATGCAAAATCGTAAACCTTTTTGAATAACGGCGTTACCGTTAAACCGTTTTAACGGCGTTGCTGTAATGCCCAGTCGATGACCCTTACGTTTTTACGGGCACGAGTATTTTACTTCAGAGTAGTGTTGGCTTACCATAGTTTTTTTTTACTAAAGTCATTTAAAACGGGATATTTACCAAGATTTGATTTTTGAGTTATCCAATATTTCGGCACAGTTTCATGCGCCATGATCACGGAATAACTTCTTGTTCCGTGTTAATGTGTTAGTTATCGTGTTAATAACCATAGTAGTTTCTAAAGTTTCATAGTTTTTTATACTATTATTTGACCGAACTAAATAATAAGAACTTTGATTGTTTTGAATAAACTAAAAACATCATAGATAGATAGAAAAATTCTAAGACTTAGCACGCCTCACCGATATTGGCAATGCGTACCATAGTTGCACAGCCCGGGCAGTAAAGGATTGGGCGAAGAAGGAAGTAGAGTGAGCAGGTACTTGAAGCATAAGGGTTGAAGAAGAGCGGAGAGAAAGAGTGTGAGAAAGATGAAGAAAGGTGAAATGTTCTTTGAGATAAGGGGGTGCAGAGGCCAGAAATAGAATATTATAGAGAAGAGATAGAATATGAGAACCACTTGAGCTTCCTGCGAAATTCCGAGACATGGTCATATTTGCGCAAGCCAAATATAAACCTTATCCCGACATTCTGCAGGCGCTCAAGTTTGTCTAACTGTTGCTCAGTTAGATCAAGAAAGGATGAATCGGCATAATCGAGAATTGGAAGTAAGAGAGATTGTGCAAGAGAAATTTTAGTGGCAATGGGTAAGAAATTACGCAGCCTTCTAAGAGAACCAGCAGAAGCAAACATCCTGCGGCTGGTTTCAGATATCTGTGGTCCCCACGACAGATTTCTATCAATGAGGACCCCCAAATTTTTAACGGTTTCACTTTGCGCGACAGGGATCCCATCAAAGATCACGTTTGGGAGACTACTCCAATTTATTCATATCCCTTAGTTATTAGTACACTGCTATTTAAGTTTTTCAGGACAAATACTTTTCGCTCGGGTCTCTAATAAAGTTTTTATGGGACCACTTTGGAATCATTCTCCATACAATACAGAAATAATTTTCCAAATCCGTCCATAAACTCAAATTAGTGAGATAGCTGTCACTATCAATCTGTCTAATCAGCCGGTAACACCCACTGCTGAGTATTAGGCCTCTTCTTAACTGTCACTAGAAGAAAGAAAGAAAATACATTTATTTGATTTTATTTGTTTGTTTTTACTAACTAACTCACTTATATCACAGTACTTATATTTTAAGTTATTATTGTTCATAATTTCAATTGTAATACATAATTTTCTATCCATCTATCTAATAAAATAACATACTTGTCCGGTTGTCTGTTATTCCATGTATGTCACAGCTCTACTAGGTTCTACTCAACGCTCTATCGCCCGTCGACATGAAAAACATTAACAACACAAAAGCATTAGTCCGACGTGATTCTAGATTATTCCATTAAGGCGGAGACATTCAAGAAACTATAACTGAATTTTAAAAAAAAGCTTCCATTTTTTTAGTAAGTAAATCATAAGTAAATAATCTTTTGAAAGGTATAGCTGATTTCAAGAAGATTCCTCTAAGTATCGATAGCATAATGGTAGCGATACAGATAATAGATAGAAAACACTTTATTATACCACACAAAACAGAAAACAATACAGAAATAAACAATAGAATAAAGAAAGTATAAAGGGCGGCCTTATCCCTGAGAGCGATCCTTTCCAGGCAACCTTAGGATGGACTGGACATGAAGGAACAATATAGACGGTGGCACGTTGATAAATATATAAATAAAGAAAATAAAACAAATACACTACATACCGTTATATACCTACATTACAAACATTATAATAAACTTACATAGACATAAGATAAAGCTGTTAATCTTTTCATATATATTTTTGTTTGTTTGTTTGTAATGAATAGGAATCTTTTCTAAGCATTATTTATCTATATGAAATAGATAAATAAACTGATGCAGCAGTTAAAAAATAAAATTTTAATAAATATAATACAGTTGTTAAAAAAATCTAAAATTCAAACTGCCTCCCCTTAACACGTTCTCTGCTCGTACCTACTGCATTTGCTAATAATATATATATTGAGTCAACTAGCTTAGTTTACCCTTTTTACCTGATTTAGGAATGGTAATGGATATTAGCAATGACTTTTTTAAGGTCCGATACTAATTTAATTCTCGGTTGACAGTTGCTTTTTTTACGATTTATTTTTACGGACGGGATGGTATACCAGTGAACGGATAAACACCGTTCACTGTGGTATACACAATTAATAACTTTTACTGTTTGAAAAAAAAACGATTCCGAATCCCTTGTTTTGCGGGGTCAATACGAATCCCTCGGGAATACAGCTTTTATATTGTTTTTTGTACGTTTTTTTAGGACAGGAAGGTATTAGAAATTAATAAAATTATAGTTTTGAACAAAAAGACTTCGAATCCCTTGTTCTACGGGGAAAAATACTAATCCTGGAAGAAATCGCTGTAAGCGATAAGGCCGCCTATTGTACTGTTATTGTGTAAAAGATGTCCATATAATTGACAGATAAATCGAAAAGCAACATAAAAATAAATAACAAACAAACATAAATATAGAAACGCCTACTTTTCAAATTTGTTTTAAAATATTAATTGGAATTCCATTACCCTGGTAATTAAAGTTAATTGCTTCCAGGATAATTGCTTCACTTACAAAGCGTGGTGAATATGACCCTACTCCCGTACGTTCCCTGTTTTTGGGCATGCCCAGCAGTGGACATTATATGTATGAAGTACTGTCAGATCTTATATCTAGGCTAGGTAAGTTGGGTTATAGTCTATACTAATATTTAAAAGAGGAAATGTTTAATTTTTTGTTTGTAATGAAACTTCGAACTGGCTTCGAAACTACTGGACCGATTTGAAAAATTCTTTCACCGTAGGGAAGCTACACTATCCCCGGTGAATTATGTTTTCTAAAAAGTTAGGGATCTATACTAAAACCGTGCGAAGCCGGGAAGGTCCGCTAGTTAGTATATAAAGGAGGAGCGCGTTATCTCAAACATGAGGGATGAAGAATGGCTGAAAACCCTACATTTGTCTTGAAGGCCTCGTAAAGACCGACATAATCTCACTATGAATTTGCCTATGTCACTCCTTATATCTTTAAAAGTAAAGCCAGCCTTGTTGCATTAGGTTTTGGTCTATTTTTGAGTAATATGAATCAACTCATTATTAATCGTATTTATTATACGTGTTAATTCTGTTTTACTGTTAGTTCCATCATTATATTCCATCTATTATTCCATCATCATCCTATGTTAGTCCACTGCTGGATATAGGCCTCCTATAGTGAGCGCCATAGCGCCCTGTCTTCAGCTTGACTCATCCAGCATCTACCTGCAGTCTTTCGCAGGTCGTCATCCCACCTGGTCGGAGGGCGTCGATTATTCCAGCGATTGTCGGTTCTTCGCGAGATATGGCCGGCCCACTGCCACTTCAGCTTGCTAATTCTCAGAGCTATGTCGATGCTTTGGTTCTCTGTCGGATGTATTCGTTCCGAATCCTATCCTTCAGAGAAAGTGAAGATTAAGTACGAGTAAACTACATTCTCTTCTGCGTACTAATCTAGGTCTGGATTTAGGCGTTTACTCAAAATTCAGCCTTACATCAAGAAAATAGTTCCCAAAATGAGCTGACGAGCTGAAACGAACCTTACCTCGTCTTATTAAGTCATGAAGTGCTTTGTCTTGGACCTGATATAAGCCATACACGCTATGGTCGTCCAGAGTGATTACCTGTGCAGGTTTGCAAGAATTATTACAAATTCGACGGAAGCAATTGATTAATTAGCTTTAGATATATAAATAAATAATGCTGGACAAACTAAACAGCATCAATTATAGATAATGGTATATTTTGTATTTAGTAGAGATTATGATGATTTGTTATGTACTTACTGCCCGCGTAGAATGAATCACTCTATCTATTAAAAAACCCGCATCAAAATCCGTTGCGTAGTTTTAAAGACCTAAGCATACATATGGACAGACAGACACCGGGAAGCGACTTTGTTTTATACTATGTAGTAATTCAGTAAATGACTAGTCTTAACACATTTCGGGGTTGATTTTCACAATCAGTCATCATGGCTATAGCATAACCACCATTTAGTAGTGGACAATGTTTTGTATGCCGTTGAAGAAAATATGATGAAGAAATAAAGAAAGAATACCAATGATTTAAAAGTTGATAAATCTCACCCAATTCATCCCACATTGTAAATGTTTAAAGCTGAAACATGAGGAGTGTGACACGGGTTGAACCATACGTATGCCGCCAATTGTAACTTAGTTTTTAAGATATTATTGTAAATACATATAATATATTATTTCTCATATATTATGTGTGCAAAAGTATTTTCTATCCATGCTATACCCAGAGACACCGTAGCCGAACGAGCGTAGGCGATTTGTTTAAGTTCTGGTTGTAAGAGCGTGTCATTATCATTACTGTTAAAAGTACGTATTTTACTTTTAACAGTAATGATAATGACACAAACATGTGTCATTATCATTTCTGTTCAAATCAAATCATTTGTTTGCAGTCAACGGGTTATAAGTTAGTATGCTTATTTTAAACGTCCCATGCTATGACTTACCAGCTGAAACAGCTTTGGCGTGCAAAATTATATAATATTAATAGCAAATATACAGATCGGAAAATTAATTAAAATAATGTCAAACTACGTGTATTACAATAACATTGATTTAATAAGAAAACAAATTACAATTTTTGTACAAACGAAGTTTTGTATAAAGCAAATAATTGAACACTACTCTCATCTCAAAGAATTATGCATTTTGGCCTTGCACATGTATCAAACTAAAAAACTCTTTCTCATTCAACGAAAATAATAAAAAATGCAGGTAGATGCTGGATGCGTCAAGCTGAAGACAGGGCGCATTTCTTCATCAGCAGTGGACTAATATAGGCTGATGATGATGATGATGAATAAAAAGTAAGTCCAGTAACAAAACGGCTCTGCCTCAGAATGGATTGGATGACTAGCATGCTAGCAACCAACGCTGGTCTTCGGCAAAGCACTTAATTTAATCTAACCCCAGTTACAAATGCAAACCCCAGTGCAAATGGTCTGCCGAACACCCTTACAAGGTGGTTGATCGACTCTTGACGCGTGGTGTACGGAGACCACGCGTCAAGAGTCGATCAATACGGGGCCAGGCGCTCTTTAGAGCACTTTTGAGATCTGTAAAATTAACACTCCTCACATCCACTAAACCTATAGTTACGAGTATATTGTCAACAGATGTGTTCCATCCATAATCCTCTGGCAGGCGGCTTATCCAGAACTCTCACATTTGTTTTCACGTCCGGATTTCACTCGCGCGGTTTACAAGCTGAAATACACACGTTGTTTGCCTTACCTAGCAGTTAATGATTTTGACGAAGTTGGACGCCAAAGTATCACTAGTGAGAGGATGACGAAGCTTGTGGGAAAATTGATATAATATAAAACATATTTTGGGATAATTATTGCGAGAAAATCAGAAATAATAAGAGCTGAAGGCAGGGCACTATGGCGCATGTCCAACAGTGGACTATTATAGATTGTTGATGAACGCGCACCTGTCCGCGCCGCAGGAGCCTTTTGCTTTAGAAGGTTGCTGGTTTTTAGTCGGTATTTGTTTTTGTTCGTAATTTGAGAACGTATTCAAAATCATGACAAACTTTCGATAGTAACGTATATATAAAGTAAACTCCAATCGTGTGGGGTAAGATTACACTTTGATTCCCTATTGGATAAGCCAAACACCCTTTGAAAGTGACCAAAATCTGGAACAAAATCAGCTTTACTCCTAAAAAACTGTAACAAGCAAGATTATTAGGAACATTAGGAGTTCTTTTGATGCATTTTCGAGCTTCTGAAAACCCAATTCAATTTATTTCCCTAAGAATGGAAAACCCTATATTTATACTGAATCAACCTTTCACATCACAAAATAAATAACAAGCTTCCAATTCAAGATTCGCCATTTAATTCAAAACAGCATCTAAAATATTACAGCATCCGTAATCCGAATGTTTATGTCAAAGAGCGTAAACGTTTTATGTTGAATTTCCCTCCAAAATATTACGTCACTAAGTTACGTCACTGACGAATGTTTGTGTAGGATATTGAGCTTTATTGTTAAGGTCATTGAGCACAAAATAAAGATTAATATTTTTATATCAGTCTTCGGGTTTCGGTTATTTTGACTTACAAATAGTGTTTCTAAAGTTTGAGTTGTAAAGTCGGTAAAAAATGTACCTAATCATAAAACGGCCGGGTGATTATGTACCTCGCGACCGGTTTGCGACAGGCGTAAATTAAGCAATCAGTGCTGTCAAACGTCAATTTTGTAATAGTTTGACACCAGCTACAACGTCAACATTGACGTTTGACAGCACTGATTGCTTAATTTACGCCTGTCGCAAACCGGTCGCGAGTTACATAATCACCGTACGGTTCTGTTTTATGTGTGAAAAAAATACAAAATCTTTGAAATTCGCTTCTATTACCGACAAAAATCACATAAAGACGGCAAAATGGCCATGGTTAAAAGTGGAAAATCCAAGCCCTTACAATATTCCGTAGTCCATGCCCCATGTTTACACTCAATTTGAATGATCGTGACACTTGGAGATATTGCGTTTTAAGGAATTTATGGATCATCACAAGATGGCGTCGTGCGCAATAAATGTAATGGTTTGGTGTAAAATACGGGAGATGGCGTTTGTGTAAAGTCTTTTATTGCTTCAATGTGATGTAATCTATTTTTGAGATGTTTCAAGGAATCTTGAATAGAAAGATAAATCTGAACGAATTCATATGTAATTACTAATTATGCAAAGAAAATTAGTAGATTGAATCCTAGGGTTCACAAAGGTTACTTTTTTGTCAGCCCACTTTGTCCCACAGGAGGGCAAAGACCGCCCTCGAATCGTTCCACTCGGTACGATCTTGTATCTGCCTATATTTTTTTACTAAAAGAAAACGCGTTCCAAGCCGCGTGCTGAAGCATGTATGTATTTTAATACGAAAGTACATAGGTAGGTAACTACGTCTTTACCCTTTTCACGGCTGAACGAGTCTTGATGAAAATTTTGAAATAGCGATAGAAGGTATTCTGGGGATATAAAAGCATGACGAAGATAATCGCGTGTGAATCACTCACAGGAGCTAAGTATAGGAATTTAAATTGCGGATACTGTAAAAAAGTAACAAGGTCCCTACTAACTGCGACCTGCGACACAGTATTCTACTTCTGCAGGTCGCATCGCTTCATATTTTTGTGAATTTAAATTGCCGATACTGTAAAAAAGTAACAAGGTCCCTACTAACTGCGACCTGCGACACAGTATTCTACTTCTGCAGGTCGCATCGCTTCATATTTTTGTGAATTTAAATTGCCGATACCTACTGTAAAAAGTAACAAGGTCCCTACTAACTGCGACCTGCGACACAGTATTTTACTTCTGCAGGTCGCATCGCTTCATATTTTTGTGAATTTAAATTGTCGATACCTACTGTAAAAAAGTAACTAGGTCCCTACTAACTGCGACCTGCGACACAGTATTCTACTTCTGCAGGTCGCATCGCTTCATATTTTTGTGAATTTAAATTGTCGATACCTACTGTAAAAAAGTAACTAGGTCCCTACTAACTGCGACCTGCGACACAGTATTCTACTTCTGCAGGTCGCATCGCTTCATATTTTTGTGAATTTAAATTGCCGATACTGTAAAAAAGTAACTAGGTCCCTACTAACTGCGACCTGCGACACAGTATTCTACTTCTGCAGGTCGCATCGCTTCATATTTTTGTGAATTTAAATTGCCGATACTGTAAAAAAGAAACAAGGTCCCTACTAACTGCGACCTGCGACACAGTATTCTACTTCTGCAGGTCGCATCGCTTCATATTTTTGTGAATTTAAATTGCCGATACCTACTGTAAAAAGTAACAAGGTCCCTACTAACTGCGACCTGCGACACAGTATTTTACTTCTGCAGGTCACATCGCTTCATATTTTTGTGAATTTAAATTGCCGATACCTACTGTAAAAAAGTAACTAGGTCCCTACTTACTGCGACCTGCGACACAGTATTTTACTTCTGCAGGTCACATCGCTTCATATTTTTGTTATTAGCACCCAAGTTTCAAAATAAAGGCTTTTTACTTTTAGGTACCTACTTTACTTGTTTGTTTGTTTATTTATTTATATCCACCGTAGGTACACATGTTGTTATTATTACGTACACTTCTTTTTAATAAAAAATGATGTAGGTATATTAGAAAATGACTTCAACTAGGTACAATAGATTTTAGGCAGTAATTTTATTGCCGGAGCTATTTCTAAAAATAAGACCGTCTTTTATTACGGCACTAAACTGTATTATGCCGTGACCGAGAAATAAATTTTACGGCAACTCGAAATTGTCTTTACTATAGCGAGTGTGGGGGAACGGGGAGAAGGGGGATTATAGGCACCTGGGGACATTGAGTGTGGGGAATTAAATACATTTTAAATAATGCTGGACAATCCACACAGCATCAGACCCAAGCTGAGCAGAGCATTTGTTATGGGTACTAGGTAACTGATATATTTAATACAATAGATTTCGTAGGTATTTTTTTTATTATACATAGATAATAACCAGAACACCCGGGGCAAATATTTCCATATCGTACACACTTGTTCTGAGGCGGTAATCGAAACTGCAACCTCCAGTCGCAGGCGGATTTTCGCCCACCGCGCCACAGAGGTCGTCAAAGAAGGTTGTGCATACAATATCAACAACATCATATCATATAATATATACTACAACTGATACATATCAATACCAGTCGGCGCGCGTCCCCGCGACGCTGGCTGCATCATCATCATCATCAGCCTATATCTTTCCACTGCTGGACATAGGCCTCCCCCAATGAGTGCCATAGCGCTCTGTCTTCAGCTAGCCGCATCCAGCATCTACCTGCAGTCTTTCGCAGGTCGTCATCCCACCTGGTCGGAGGACGTCCTACACTACGTTTATCGAGTCGTGGTCTCCACACAAGAACACGTTTGCCCCAGCGACCGGCCGGCCCACTGCTTTATGGCAAATGGCAATGCTGATGCGCTGCGACAGATACTGACCAGCTCTCGGATAAATAAAACTTATTTATAAACGGTTCCTGATGGATATTTTATCAACGACCGCCAACAGCAAACTCATTGCCATTAAAAAATCAAAAATACTTTTAAAATTTCCCCCAACTTTCCCCAACTTCCAAAAGACTAGCGTAATCTTATTTCCTCAATAAATCACGGAAGGCGTCGCAACTAATGACCGTTTATTAAAACGACCCTTACGCAAAACCTCCGCAAAAGTGGCAAGTGTGAGTAGAGTAAGCAGGTTATGGTTCCGTAGGCCTCGTCTGAGCCAGAGTAAGTCGTATCTAAATAGTATTGTAGACCTAGTACTATCCTTTGACGACCGATGTGGCGCGGTGGGCGAAGGTCCGCCTGCGACGCACGAGGTCGCGTGTTCGATTCCCGCCTCGGAACAATTGTGTGTATGATCTGCAGATAATTGTTTCGGGTGTTCTGGTCGTTTTCTATGTATAATAAAAAATATCTATCTATGTAATGTATTGTATTATGTATATCAGTTATCTAGTACCCATAACACAAGCTCTGCTTACCATGGGGCTAGATAATGCTGTGTGAATTGTCCAGCATTATTATTATTATGTCTCTCATTTACCATGATCTCGGGCCATAAAGTGACCCGGTCCTTTGGAAGGCTTGCGTGGGGCCGAAGCCAACAGCACAGAGGCCCTTTGAGAAGTTAATCTAAAGGCGATGGCTACACATAGCGGATATCATCCTCGGGTGCACAATTATTATTATTATTATTATAGTATTGTAGACCTTGTTCTATCCTAGCCTATACAATTAATGATACTAAAAAAAGCCTCAATATTGAAAAACATTAGAGGTCGCCTATGTTCAGCTGTGGACTCTATTAGGCTGATTATGATTTCATCATCATCATCGGCCTATGTTAATCCACTGCTGGACATAGGCCTCCCCCAATGAGCACCACAGCGCTCTGTCTTCAGCTTGACGTATCCAGCATCTACCTGCAGTCTTTCGCAGGTCGTCATCCCATCTGGCCGGAGGGCGTCCTACACTACGTTTGCCGAGTCGTGGTCTCCACTCAAGAACATGTTTACCCCAGCGGTTGTTGGTTCTTCGCGAGATATGGCCGGCCCACTGCCACTTCAGCTTGCTAATTCTTAGAGCTATGTCGATGATAATTTAAGAAACCAAAAACTAAAAATGCAAAAATACCATATCTATGCAAAGGTACCCTAAGAACGCAAAAATTCATTTCCCTCATGATACGACGGAGCCGCGGCGATGTAATTTTTAAGGATTTGCGGCGTTTTGGAGACGAGCACTTATCAGGCTGAGAGATTAACTTGCTAGTGCTGGAGGCAGGCGGGTGAAAGATATATCATCTTGTACCAAGGCTATCATCATCTCCTATTTTAGTTTATTGACACTACAACCTCTGCGGCGCGCTGGGCGAAGGTCTGTATATATTTGTTCCGGGTGTTCTGGTCGTGTTCTACGTACTTATAGTAAAAATACGTATATATATCAATGTTATATATTATATTAAGTTTAGAGCTTTAGTTATGGGTACTAGATGCCTGATATGGCATCTAGTACCCATAACACAAGCTCTGCTTAGCTTGGGACTAGATGATGCTGTGTGGATTGTCCAGTATTTTTATTTTTATTTATTTATCATGTACCAGGCCCATCATCATATCTTAATCTAGTCCACTGCAAGATAATGACCTCCCATCATGATACGCTATATATCTTTCATACGTTCCAATCCTATCCATCCAAAGGTTGCCTGAAAGAAATCGCTGTTAGAGATAAGGCCGCTGATTGTGCCACTGGTTTTATAGTTAGTATTAAGTTACTTTATTATTATTTTTGTATTGATGTTGCAATGAAGTCATATTCTATTCTATTCCCTTAATAAGCGCCATTACATCCGGTTCTTAACAATTACTTTTCATCACATTTAAACGATGCTTTGTAAATGTGCAATTTTTTATCATAGGAACAAGATAAGGTATTTTTCTCACTTCTGCTCCTGGTCTAGGCTATCCAACAAGCTGTATAAGAGATGCGGTCCAACGCGCGTGGCGACACCTAGGCATTATGCACTTTGTGAAAGGAGTTATCAAAAACAAAATAACTAATTGTACAACTAATCTAATTTCCTACCCTAAAGGAGAAAGACGTATTTTAAAAAACTATAAACTGCCTTTAAGTTTCTAAATAGTGAAATTGAGTTTGGCAGAAACACATCAATAGCGCGATCGAATTTTTGAGGAATAACATCAGAAATTTGTTATATTTGGGGGGTGGACCGTGACCCACCACGCTGGTCCTATGCGGTTGGGTTTTTTCGCCAGAGCCTCGTCTGTTTGCCAGCATCCAACCTGGTGCAGGTACAGGTTGGCTCGTCCGAAAGATGGGATTTGGGTCCACTTACACCCCAGCTAGCTTCGACAAAAGGCAGGACAAAGAGATCGGTCGTAGAATCGACAACGCCTGGAAGAGCTACTGGTCCATGAAAGACCACATGAAGGGGAAACCTCCTATGACACTGAAGCGCAAACTCGTCGATATGTGCATCTTGCCCGTCCTAACCTACGGTGCGCAGAGATGGTCGCTGACTGAATTACAAAAATCCAAGCTCAAGATCTACCAGAGGGCTATGGAGCGTAGTATCTTAGTCTTCTGGCGAATCGATCGCGTTTGGAATACGATGCACCGCTAAGTATGTTAGATTAAGATATATATTTTATATGGGCCGTAGTTTTTATGTATTTTCCATCCTGTAGTAGACTAATGTTGCCTGAAATAAATGGATTAATATTTATCATGTTTTCATTAAAGTACGTTTTTATTTGTTTTTATTATATTTTTATTGCAGCCTGTCAGATTACAATAGTCGCCATGTTGTGGATGACAAAACGTCGCGAGGTGGGTTACATTCGGTGCTGGGGCGTGAAATGTGGGCTACATTTGAGGATTGTAACCTTCTAGGCGGATTAGCGGTGGCGCAAACGAGCAACTTAAGTGGTGGACAATTTATGTCTGAATAAAGAAACTTTTTATTTTTATTTAAGTTGTTTTTTGTAGAAACAATAGAATTTTTACACATTTTATGTTAAAACTAATTATTTCGCAGTTTCGGTCACGTGGATAAAAAACAGTAACACAGTGAACGATCCTATCCATCCACAGTTGTCTGGTAGAGATCGCTCTTGAGCGATAAGGTCGCCAAATTGTCACATATTTTGTATTTTATTCTGTCTTGTTTGTTTTATTTTTAAGTGTGCAATAAAAGAATTATCTATCTATTTTACCCTGGGGAAGTAGTTAAACAATTAGTTTGAGGATTTATTTATCATTCTCAAATACTTAAAATGACCAGACAGCAAAGCATTAACCTGTTAACGAGCCTTATGAAGACTTAAAGGCATTTTGTACAACCTAGGACCCAATAAAATGTTACTTGGGTATTTACCTATTGAAATAACAAAAGTCGCCAAAAAGTTGCTCGTTCACAGCTTCCCTTATATCCCTGTAGATAAATAAGGGCACTTTATCTTTGGATTATCTCTTTAAGAATCGCGTGTGCAGTCTACGCTTAGGCAGATGGGGGGTTTGAGGAGACAAGGCGTTTAGGGTACCGTGGTGTGAAGGTCGAAACCATAACCAGTGAAGATCTACCTAGACTGAGGAAACGAAATGAACAGGTACCGTCTGCAAAAACTTGTTATTGTTTTGTTTAAGTATTTGAAAAAACAACCACTTTAAAAAAACTGCTAGGTATTTAGTTTTGACGGACGGACCGGTTTTTTTAAAGTGGTTTTGACATGACCACTTTAAAAAAACTTGTAGTTAGGTATTAGGGTCCCTAAGTACATAAGGCTTTCTTTTTAACTTCATGTATATAAAAGATTAATTAAATAGATATTTGTATGGAAGTTTTTAACCTCTTTAGAATATGCGGAACGGATCGGGCAGAAATATAACATAGGTGTTGTTCTACTCGGAATATCTTAAGAAAGTGTGACGTCACGAGCGGAATAACGATTATTATTTCTGACTAGCTGCGCCCCGCGGTTTCACTCACGTGGTGATAGATATTTTGGATAATACACAATGTACACAATACATCTTCATGAATATGCCTATGTGTTATTACGATATGTAAGCTATATTATTGTGAAGTTTCATCAAAATCCATTCAGTAGTTTTTGCGTGAAAGATCAACAAACATACTTACATACATCCTCACATACTTTCGCGTTTATAATATTAGATTAATTATTAATATAGGATTCTGAAAAGGGCATAAACGTGTGACGTAACTGTAACTCGCGTTAACCCGGCCCGCGTGTGTAGAAACCACATAACTCACGTTTTCACGTTTACTAAGCGACAATGGCGGCCGCTGAATAAATTATAACCTGATTCCTGAGTTCTTACACTGAAGAAGCAGTGTTTTGTTTCATGGTTCATGTTTGTATGCGAGTTTCTTTACTCAACCATTCTATTTTAACGCCTACAGTTTTATAAATCTTAAAGAAAAAGATAGAAAATTCTTTGTTGATCTCTTTAGAAACAAATAAATCAAAAGTACAAATCAATCAACAAACATCGGTGTACAAATGTGTGTACGATCTGCAGATATTTGTTTCGGGTGTTCTGGTCGTTTTCTATGTATAATAAAAAATATCTATCTATGTAATGTATTGTATTATGTATATCAGTTATCTAGTACTTACCCATAACACAAGCTCTGCTTACCATGGGGCTAGATAATGCTGTGTGAATTGTCCAGCAATATTTATTTTATAATATAAAATACTTATGTGACAACTTGGCGGTCTTGTTGCTCAAGAGCGATCTCTACCTGACAACTATTAAAAGTCGAAAACACGACTTAAAACTAAAATGTTTTCGAAAAAAAAAAAAACTACTTTTTACCTATGTAGCATATAATATTATGTATTATAATTGTCGCGGACAAAAAATAAATATAATTAATATAGGTAACTAAAAAGATAAATTTGCTAGTGATTAACTAATCGATACACAGAAAACGAAATTAATCATTTTGTTAACACTTTGATTGGTGAAATCACACGGTATGTGTTTTCTATAAGTGACTGCGTAAATCCACACTAGCGCAGCGGCTGAGAAAATACAGATCTGTGTGACTCAGCACAGCCGTAATATTTTTCGAACGAAACGCATGTGCGGCGCAACACAACCGCTGTGTAGAGCGTTAGCATGAATTTTTTAGGTAAAAAAAAGATCGCAGTCGTCGAAAAACGACCGCAGTCAAAGTGTTAAAAGGTTTACAATAATAATAATATAATTTGTGCTAATCTTACAAAAAACAATGTTATAATAAATAATCGAACGTTGAGTGATTTAATAAAATGAAATGAAAAGTAATATAAAGTAAGGTAAAGGTAAATTTAAAGTAAGTTAAATATGCTTTTGAGAAAGTGTGTGTATGAGTTAGTGTACGTGCTAGGTGCAAGCACACACCAGCACATATCACATATCAGCAATAAATCAAGTATCAATTAAAATTTTTTTTATTTATTTTCAAAAAATGGTTTCTAAAGGTTAACAGAGTACTTATCTAAAACTAATTACGTTATCTCTAAAACATTTAAGTTTACCTTTAGGTAAAGTACTCTACCCTAAAACCTTAGTGCTGAAAATGCATCGACTCCTCGCTCTAAGTAAGTAAAACTTGTGTTTAGATGCGAGGGCTGCTCCGCCTCACAGACCCCGGGAGTGCGACTAAAGTACAATGGTAGGTTTAGTTGGTACATAGATTATGTTGAACAATTGAAAGAAAAGCAATTAACTAAGTATAACTAAAACATAAACATCCCAAGGTTGCCTGGAAGATATCGCTCTCAGCGATAAGGCCGCGCTTTATACCTTTATTCTAAGTTTTTATCTCTGTTTTGTATGGTGTAATAAAGTGTTATCTATCTATCTATCAAATCGAAACGAAAGTGAAACGAAATTCGAGGTTAAAAAAAAGTCAGTTCCACCTTCATCATCATCATCATCATCAGCCTATAGCAGTCCACTGCTGGACATAGGCCTCCCCCAATGAGCGCCATAGCGCCCAGTTATCTTAACCCTTAGTTACTCGCGCATAAAAACATACATAAGTACTCGCGTAGAAAAAACTACCAAATACATACAAAATCAGACTTTAATTTATGATTTACAAACAAAATCAGACTTTTATTTATGATAAAGATTTAAAAATAAGCGTTGTAAATTCGAAACTCCAATAACTAGAGACGATCAAACAGTCGCTGGGGTGTTAAACACCCCACGCGAGTAATTAAGGGTTAACTAAAACTAAAACAATATGTATAAGTAAACAGAAAAATTAAAATAAAACTAATCAAGCCCAATTTAAACATATCTCCATCAATTATCATCTCCATCTCTTATAACTATCATCTTAAGGTGTAGGGCTGGAAACCTTACATACAGTGACCAAACTCAGTAATAAAACCCTAGTCGTGATATAATATATCCGGCCTCGTGCGTAGAACCACATAACTCACCTTTTTCACGTTTACTAAGCGACAATGGCGGCCGCTGAATAAATAATAACCTGACTTTGAGTGCTTTCAAGATTGTGGGGGATGCAGAAATATCGCCTTTTGAATGGAGTATGAGTTTTACATGGTAGTGGTTTGTTTATCATCATCAGCCTATGTTAGTCCACAGCTGGACATAGGCCTCCCCCAATGAGCGCCATAGCGCCCTGTCTTCAGCTTGCCGCATCCAGCATCTACCTGCAGTCTTTCGCAGGTCGTCATCCCACCTGGTCGGAGGGCGTCCTACACTACGTTTATCGGGTAGTGGTTTGTTCTGTTGAAACAAGTCTAGAAGATTTGCGAAATGCGTGTGGAGCCGCGGGCAAAAGCTAGTGGAATCTTGGTCTATTTGTTAAATACAAATGACTTAGATCTTAAGTTACGCAAATGTATTGCAAAATACCTTCAGAGAGGTATTTTGCAAGAATACCTACAGGCTCATTATGTTAATTTAAGCGGGTTTACTATGAACCTAGTTTGTGTTGGAAGAACGCACTTAACATATCTATAGTTTGTCGTTCAACTCTGATCAGATCAACTTAACCGAACAACGGGTTGAACTCAATTAATCTCGAGAGTGTTTTTATCTCAATTGAATTAACTATAGGTAAAATAAGTAAGACCTGTATTTTTACGATTAATAATAACTACATATATTTCGTAAAAGGGTTAAAAAGGGGTAAATACGAAGTTTGTATGAGCTCCCATAAATCAGATCCCATGGGATAGAAACTACATTCAAACTTTTCCTTAGAAACAACGTGTGCGAAGACGCGGACTGAAACTAGTTTTCAATATGCAGCAATTTCTGGCGTGCAGTGTACTTTTTGCAAAATACGGAATTCTAAAAAAGTAGCAACAGTAAAACTTAAGTCACCAATCGCACTGAAAAAATTTAATAAAAATTCTTGGCACGAAAAGAAAATCTTTAAACCAATTATTGAAAGAAACATAAATCTAGAATAGGGGACAGCGGGTCAAAGGCGACCGGCGAGTGCGGTTTGAAAATATAAAAAATCTTTGATTCTGCTAAAACGCCCGTCAGAGAGTGGTGTTGGTCTAAGTTAGGTGAAAAGATAAAACATTATAAGAAAATTCTATATTTGTAATGGCTAAAATACCTGCAGTCTTTCGTAGGTCGTCATCCCAACTGGTCGGAGGGCGACTCAAGAACACGGGTAACCTACTTAGGTCAAACTGCTGATAATACTTATATATCTACGTGACCAATTTATCGAACAGTAGTGCCCGCATCGGGCTCCAATATTATACTCGTATTTATATACTAGTAGAAGGGCAAAGAAAATTATATAAGGGCCGAACTTTTAGGGGTACCTAAGTTTATATCTTAGATGGAACACGCAGAAAATATACAATTTTTATCTGAAATCCGCATCAAATAAGCTCAAAAATGTCGAAGAAAATAAACGTAGTAAGTAACGTCAGCTACGAGTAAAATCGCTTCAGTCCCTGGCAAACTCTATCCTAAACCACCAAGAGTAGACGGGGCATAAATCAACCCATACTTACCAAAACTTCGTATGTAAATCCTCCGTGAGTTATTGTCAGATATCTTATTGTGGAGGTGCGCTTCTATTCGATAATTTGGAATTTGATTTATTTGATGGAGTTTCAGATATTTGGGTACTATTTTTAGACATATTGGATTTGGGTATGCAGAGGTCCCGATTGGGAGATTTGGATGGTCGGAAGAAAATTTGGATATATTTTTAGTAATATCTGAAAGATTTTATGTGATTTACGTAGAGCGGGGATACAGTAAATCATGTTAAATGTTTTTTGTGACAAATATGGGTGTTAGAATGTCATTAAAAGATTTAACTTTGGTCAGATTTGACACGATTCGTTTTATGAAAATGGTTTTCCTGTCTCTTTCTCCCTAACAATTTATTATTCTTATCCGATGGTGGGGGTCTGATTATTTCGTTTTACAAATTTAATATTGAATCCTAATTTTGAATCTTATGTGGCTCATAATATTCCTGTGTATAGCAATAACGGTTGTACAGTTTGGCAAAAACTTTAAAACGTGATGTACTTTTAATTTGGAAATAAATAACAAATAAACTAACCTACCGATTTTCTCGCAGTCAGAAGGTTTTCCGCCTTTCGAAACAACTCCAAAGTAGTTATCAAAACACAATCGTTATTTTCATTCTTTGAAACCTATATTTCTTATTTTCCCATAATAACATCAAAACATTAACTTTATTTTCTTTTCATCATAAAAATAGGCCAACGGAAAATAACTCGATAAACTACCCCGGTCTCCCCTAGCATTTCCGGACTAATGGAACATGTATTGTATAAAAGTCATTTTATTATTACCTATATCAATCTACCCAACTTCACCCTACCAGAACCACTTGAACTACGTCAGCTCATACAAAAGTTGCATTTGTATGAGATTTCAAACTGGTGAATATGGTACAAAGGTCTTCGTACACTAGTTATGCAAGTTAGGCTTTGTATTTAGCAAAGTTAAGGTATGCGGCCACTAACGTCGTATTACAACGAGATAAGGTGTAAATCGAGTGAGAAATGTCAGGGTAACATTGTTTAAGAGTCACGTTGCCTTTATCGTCGCGATTAAAGTTGGTTAAAGGGGAGAGGGGTAATTGTGACGTCATCCTTAGCATATTGATGCGAGTGTATTTTAGATATTAAATTACCTGCTAGTGTCTGGTTTTGAAGTTTCGTACTAGTTGGCTTATTGGCATATAATATAATATTAGATAAATGTCAGCTTGACGCATCCAGCTATGCCGCATCTCCCTGCAGTATTTTGCAGGTCGTCAGCCCACCTGGTCGCAGGGCGTCTTACACTACGTTTGCCGAGTCGCGGTCTCCACACAAGAACACCTTTATCGCGATATCTGGCCGGCCCACTGCCAGTCCAGTCAACCTGTCTTCGTCAGCCGAAATAAATAAATAAATTAAAAAGAATGCTGTTATCCAGACACTTTTTTCATTTCATTCACAGAGCATCATCTAGCCCCAACTTGTGTTATGGGTACTAGATGACAGATATAAATAATACATTACATTACATAGACATATATTTTTTATTATAACGACCAGAACACCCGGAACAAATATCTGCAGATCGTACACACAATTGTCCCGAGGCGGGAATAGAACCCGCAACCTCCTGCGTCGCAGGCGGACCTTCGGCCACCGCGCCACAGAGGTCCTCAAAATACCTCCAATGTTTGTTTCTGGTTGTCGTTGTTTCCGCAAGTTCCTAAACTCGTTGAAAAGTAAATAGCAGATCTTCCGCGGGATAATAATAAAAGTACCTAACTTAATTAAGTCCTTATCAGCTGGCGATAAGACGGCCCGAAATAAATTTCTTAAATTCGAGATATTCGAGGGAAATTTTTGCGAATTTTAAATTAGATTTTGTAAGGGTGTTCTTAATTTGAGAAATATAGTTTCTGTTCGCGACTTTACTTGTGTTTCATCATCATCATCATCATCATCACCCTATATTAGTCCACTAGTGGACTTAGGCCTCCCCCAATAAGCACCCAGCGCGCCCTGTCTTCAGCTTGACGCAACCAGCATCTACCTGCAGTCATTCGCAGGTCGTCATCCCACCTGAACGAAGGGCGTCCTACACTACGTTTACTAAGTCGTGGTCTCCCCTCAAGAACACATTTGCCCCAGCGGCCGTCGGTTCTTCGCGAGATATGGCCGGCCCACTGCCACTTCAGCTTGCTAATTCTCAGAGCTATGTCGATAACTTTGGTTCTCTGTCGGATGTATTCGTTACGAATCCTATCCTACTTCTGTTTGAGTTTGGTTATTTTACTTACTGCGTTGTTTTCTCTCGATAATATTTATTTATTTACCTGGAAAAGAAAATTTTTTTTTTTTAATACACATTCCTTGAGCTTTTTAAGCAATTACATAAAAAATACAAAATCGATTAAAATATTGTCCCGTTTCGTAATCATCCTACTAATATTATATCTAAACGTCAAAGTTTGTATATATGGATGGATGGATGGATGTTTGTTACTCTTTCACGTAAAAACTACTGAATGGATTTTAATGAAACTTCACAATAATATAGCTACATCAGAATAACACATAGGCTACAATTTATAAAGATATATTGTATATTATCCAAAATATCTATCATCACGCGGGTGAAACCATGGGGCGCAGCTAAAGATAAATTGATGGTTTTAATGGTACGGAACCCTAAGTGACAGAGAAACCGACTAGCACTTGACTGATTTATTAGGATTCCGGTGCCAAATTGCAAAACGAAAATACCACCGGCTAACTTTTTATGTCTCTTGTCTCTAGTTTTACTAGATACCTTCAACGTTGTCGAATCGTGAAGAGTTTTGGTCAGTAGGGATTATCGGAAGAATTTGCTTTGTTGCAAACTCAATTTGCTGAACTATTCGATACCTTATTCCAAGGTAATAGAGCTGTGGGTAACTGGCAAGGTAAGCCTTTCAAGGTACAACTTTGTTACGAGGTGATAGAGTGTTAAATTGAAGGAGTTTCGATTGTGTGGTTTGGGGGTAAGTGGTTTAGTTTAGTTGGAAAGTGATTTAGGCAAGTAGTTTTCTTGTTCATTATAGTCAATGTTAAACAGTTCGTTGTAAAATTATCCGGTTAGGTATTAAAACATATTATTTATTAGAAGCGATAACTGCTGGGGTAAACGTGTTTTGAGTGAAGACCACGACTCGATAAACGTAGTTTGGGACCTCCACCGAGCAGGTGGGATGACGATGCGTCAAGCTGAAGTCAGGGCGCTATGGAGCTCATTGGGGGAGGCCTATGTCCAGCGGTGGACTAACATAGGCTGAGGCACGGAGAAAATAATACTTAATAATAATTCAATTGATTTGAGGTTTCTTGTTGTATTCGTGTGTACTTCTCTGTCTACATACAGAAAGTAAGAAAGACAGAATCTTGTCTGATATTTCTCTGGAAATTTCTAAGAAACGAATAAATACAATCTCAAAAAATATTCATCCTCGACGGGACTTGAACCCGCGCCATTTCCTTAATAATGGCTTAATAGTTAATGAAATGAAAGAAAAAAGTATTTTTGGATATGTACGGAAGTTCTTTTAGGACAAGTATATTTCTTCATGAGTAAAATACCTCAATTTAGCATTGAATTGTACTGATTTTTCAAACAAATTGCCATGAAAAAAATCAAGACAGGAATTGAACCCGCAACACTCAAGTCTTATATAACTCCTTAGCTAGGCCACAGAAGTCCCAACAACCGATCGCCATTTCCTTCCAACAAAAAAAAAACAAAAAACTTATCGTAAAACCCGTACCACGTAATACCGTGAAAATAACGTAACATTACGTGCAGTGACAACGGCGCACGTAGTTCGACTGCAGAACTCCATCAAAGTGGGCTTAGCCGGATTTACAGTACCTGCGACTTTTATAAGCGACGCTGTACCAACATACTTAATGAGGAAAGTTGCGGGAAGTTGTTAGTGTTGATTGATTTATTACCTATTTAGAAGATAATAGAGTTGTTTTTCATTATTTATATTTTAAAGAGGAAAGGAAGAGAAATTTTAAAGCTAACTTCTGCAGTAGGTACCTACATGATTGTTAATTAGCCATAATTCTGTATATATAAAGTAGGTAGCTAACAAAAATTGTTTGGTTGCTCGAAGTTTACTACTTAAAATACTTAGCTTAAGAAGTTTTTACAGATAAGTGAAATTAAATTTCTTTTGAGAAAATCCATATTCAATAAACCGAATGGTTTGATTTTTTTGTTTGTTTGTATTGAATAGGCTCCGAAACTACTGGACCGATCTCAAAATTCTTTCAAAACTGTGTTATTTATTGGCCTTTTTTTCTACAAGAGAAATAATAATTTATTTTTAATTTTATTTACTTACATCTTAATCATTATTATTACATAGTAGGTACCTATAAAATGAAGTCGCTTCTGCTGTCTGTTTTAATAAATAAATAAATAATGCTGGACAATTCACACAGCATTATCTAGCCCCATGGTAAGCAGAGCTTGTGTTGTGGGTACTAGATAACTGATATACATAATACAATACATTACATAGATAGATATTTTTTATTATATATAAAAAACGACCAGAACACCCGGAACAAATATCTGCAGATCGTACACACAATTGTTCCGAGGCGGGAATCGAACCCGCAACCTCCTGCGTCGCAAGCGGACCTTCGCCCACCGCGCCACATCGGTCGTCAAAGTCGTCGTGTTTTGCTTGGATCTTTTAAACTACTCAACGGATTCTAATGCAATTCAGCAATTTAGATAGAGTGATTCAAGAGGAAGGTTTTTAGTATCTACATTGCACCCGTGCAAAACCGAGGCGGGTCGCTAGTAAATAAAATACAATAAAGTAACTGATTGAGAGCAAACAAAAACTTTAAACTTAACTAAAGTACGATCGAAGACTATTCTGAAGTGCCTACGGGTTCTATTCTTAAGCCCAGACTGTCTGTATCGGAACAGCCTACAAAAGCTACAAAAGTGCTTAAACTAAAAGTAGAGTTGAAGCGATTCATAGTTAATTGGATAGAGTCGAACACTGCTTTTATAACGATACGTAATTGTCGAACCGATGTCTGGGGTGGAAGCACTTTATACTCACGACACGACCTTTCAATACTTATTTTATTTATTTAAAACTCCGACCAGGTGGGATGACGACCTGCGAAAGATTGCAGGTAGATGCTGGATGCGGCAAGCTGAGGACAGGGCGCTATGGCGCTCATTGGGGGAGGCCTATGTCCAGCAGACTAACATAGGCTGATAGAATAGAATAGAAAAAACATTTATTTAGACACAGGTACAAAATACAGGCATAGAATAAACAAACAAAGAAGTTTATCGTGGGGGTAACGGTAAACGACACAAATAGCTGATATTAAGACTAAAATAAGACTACCTCCATGACCCTGCGCCGAAATAGGGGTTGGCTCAGCGTGTGCTGAACATTATTATATTCAGCGCTGTTTTTCAGCCAAAGACCTTAATTACTAGTTGAAGTCACGGACGACAATTCGGTGATGATGATAATGATGTTTATTTATTCAATATATTACATCTAATTCTTACAGGTATTACCTACCTAATACAATAGAGTAGCCAACACAATAAATCATAAGCAACGAAAAACGGGACTAGCTGACCCGGCGAACTTCGTACCGGCTAACAGTCAATATTGGACAGTTGCGAAACACTGAACATTTTGTATGGGAAATTGTATTTTCTTTTATCTTATTTTTCTTAATTTTTTTTAATGTTTTTCATAGTTTTCTTGTATTCGGGACGGGGATAAAAAAAAACCATGAAAATCGAAAAGAAACTGTGACACCATCATGGTTATACAAAAACATTATTTATACAAAAATAATTTATAACGGGATATTCACCATGCCAAAATTTTTGAGTTTTCCAATATTTCGACATAGTTTCATGAGCCACAATCACGGAATACCTAACTGAAGGCACTGCAAGTTTTTATAATCTAACAAGAAAGAACCCAAAAATTGTAGTGCCCTGACAGGGTTTTTATGCATTGTGTACCTACTAAGATACTATACCTAAGAAACTACCTGTATGCATGAAATCACAATTAATGATATGAATAATGAATATAAAAGAATAAAAGACTGTTCGTTTACACGAAATAGAAAATTGTTTACATTTCAAGATGGGTGATAATATCGTAAGCACTAAACGGACTCGGTCAGTGAAGAAGTAAATTCTTTATTTGCTTTTCACTGTCTCGAATTTACGGATCTCGTTTCAATATTTATGCGTTTGAAAGAGGAATTTAAATATTTCTTTAGCTCTTAGAACTAGGTACCACTTTTTATTATGTTAGAAGTAAATATACCTATAAAATGGTAAAACTGACTTTATCTATCTACCTACACTAATATTATAAAGAGGAAAGGTTTTTTTTTTTGTTTGTAATGAATAGGCTCCGAAACTACTGGACCGATTTGAAAAATTCTTTCACCGTTGGAATGCTACACTATCCCCGGTGAACATAAGCTATATAACATTTTCAAAAAGTTAGGGATCCGTACTAAAACCGTGCGAAGCCGGGAAGGTCCGCTAGTTGATCATAAAGTCAAAATAATACTTTTTTGGTAATGTTGGGGAGCATCTTACATAATTATGTATTTATTCAGTTGACATTGCAGCGGTCCATGTGCTGTGATCCACGAGACTACTGGACAATCTGGATTTATAATGTATTGTATTATGTATATCAGTTATCTAGTACCCATAACACAAGCCCTGCTTACCATAATGCTTTGTGAATTGTCCAGTATTATTATTTATTTTTAAGATATGTGTGAGGCAAGGTGCCGGAATTCAGATTCTGAATTCCGTTTCTGAATTCAGAAAGACATTCCGGATGTCTGAGTCCGCCTAAACACATGTGCCAGAAGCAGAGACGCTTCGCTTCGGACAATAAAATTTGGCATTTCAAAGAACAATTAAAGAAAACCTCAAATACAACAAACCCACCCTTTATGTAGACCAATTGAAACCACAAGAGGTCCTAAAACAATACCTTCTATTTATGTTGAAAAATATTTGATCCTAAACCAATACAGAGAACTTAGTTAGGAATAATGGACGTGCTTTTCGGAGCCTTTGTTTTTTAAAGAAATAAACGTTCAAATGGCAATGGATTTATCACCTATAAGAGAACATGACTACCTCTTTGGCACAGTCTATAATAATAACAAATCATCATCAGCCTATGTTAGTCCACTGCTCGACATAGGCCTCCCCCAATGAGCGCCATAGCGTCCTATCTAGCTTGACGCATCAGTATTTCGCAGGTCGTCATCCCACCTGGTCTGAGGGCGTTAACCGAGTTAACCGAGTCGTTATAATAAATAATCCTGGGAAATTCATACAGTATTATCTATCCCAAGGTAAGCAAAGCTTGTGTTATGGGTACCAGATAACTGATGTACATACAAACATAATACAATACATTATATACATATGTAGATCAGACGTTAATGGTTATGGGTTCTATTCCTGCTTGTGAAAAAATGTTTGGTGTAATTACCTATAAAAAAAAAAAAAGAAACTTTTGTTTTATTTGCCCCTACACTGTCATCGCTAACTAATTTTTCATATAATAATGTTTATTTTGTAATGTATTGATGATAAAGAAACAAATAGTTTTCATATAATTCGGTGCACTTACGAAATAACTACAAACGTAGATCCCTTGACCAGTAGGTCAAGTATTGGCATTACTTCTTTACCTATTGTCCATAGACCACCTCGGTCACGTACTACTTTTATGTACATCCGGTCGGGCACTAACCAAAACCGTAAATATAAAGATATCCCTACCTTTAGATGGTTGCCTGTTTTTGGGTCAGAGTATAAGGCGTACAGAACTGGGGCTATCAATAACAATTTTAGCTTTTATGGTTACTATTTTTCCTGTTGGTTGATCCGTGGCTTTCCCGGAATTTTTTCTTGTAAAAGTTTACATCATCATCAACCTTTAATAGTCCACTGCTGGACATATGCCTCTCCTAATGAGCGCTATAGCGCCCTGTCTTCAGCTTGCCGCATTTAGCATTTGCCTGCAGTATTTCGCAGGTCATCATCCTACCCAGCCGGAGGGCGTCCTCACTACGTTTGCCGAGTCGAGGTCTCCACTCAAGAATACGTTTACCCCAGCGGTTGTCGATTCGTCGCAAGATATAGCCAGCACACAGCCACTTCAGCTTGCTAATTTAAAAAAAATACGTTACATTCAATATTTTATGAATGATTGAATGAATTTTATTTGTTATAATACTTATAAATAATAATTATAAATAAAAATAAAATCTCTTTATTTCGGATATCCATGGTTCTATATTTGGTTAGTAAACACACAAAAATATAATTAGTAGAATTTTAAATTAAATTACTACTTAATTATTACTTATAAAGAACATAATAAATTTAAACAAATAGGAAACGTGAAAATGTGTAACTCCAGGCCATTTTGTTACTGTTACTGTTAAACTCAACTTTGTTATTAATTTTCTAGTTTAATGTTTTGTATATACTTTATCGTGCAAGAAAGAATAAATTTAATATTTTTGTTATTAAATGCGATATAACAAATAAATTTCTCGCAATAAGATCAACCAAACAATTTCTTATCCAATACACAAAGCGACATTACAAAAAACCTTCGTATTTAAACAAAATAACATTGTTAAACAGAAAAGGGTTGCTCAGATATCCCTATAAATCTTCATACGCTGATATTAGATCTCTCCCGAGGGTTCCGCCTAGCGATCCGGTTACCACGTAATGCATACTGAACCCTAACAAGAATAACTTTACAGCTTAGTAATAAAAATATTAAACTTTAGCATCTTGGTAATCGAGACAAAGATCCCACTGCCACTTCTGCTTGCTAATTCTTAATTTGTTGATATACCTTGTTCAATGTAGGTACAAGTTAAGATGTAGATACGAAGCTACCTACTTTAGTGTGTTATTTTATAACTAGATGTCGCTAGTAAAGTTGCACCACGGCTGAATCGCGCTGAAGAGAACGCACGGGTTGGAATGGCCTTCGGTCTGAATTTCAAATAAACAATTTCTACTGAGTTGTAAGTTTTATTACGAACCTATTCATGCATTTTTTTAGCCTCATTCATCCCACAGCTGGGCAAAGGGGATATTTACCATGATGCAATAAAAAAAAATAATCAAATCATGGTAAATATACCGTTTTAAATGACTTTAGGAATTGATAGAAAACACTTTATTATACCACACAAAACAGAAAACAATACAGAAATAAACAATAGAATAAATAAAGTATAAAGGGCGGCCTTATCGCTGAAAGTGATCTCTTCCAGGCAATCTTAGGATGGACTGGCATGAAGGAACAAAATAGACGGTGGTACTTTAGTAAATATATAGATAAAAAAAAACCTATACTACATACCATAATGCTTATTACAATTTACAAACATTATAATAGACTTATATAGACATATAGAGCTATCAATGTTTTCATAAGGATAAATAATGCTTTAGTGTTCTCCTACAATGTCTTAACCTTCCGACTTCCACCTATCGATATCCCACAAATCCGTCATAACCCCCACATTATCTATTCCACGCACAAAGCAGAAGGCAATATTTATAGCGCGTAATAACCCCGATATCAATGCGAGTGGTTTGAATACGGACACCGGCCGAGAGGCTATTTGTTTAGGGGGCTTGGGCCAGGCGAGGGCAGGCAGCGGGTTCATACTCTCACTGCCAGGCTTCACTAGTGTTATTCACTACATTATTTTAATTAATACCTAAGTGGGAATATTACTGGGTATTCTTCATCATCATCATCAGCCTATAGTAGTCCACAGCTGGACATAGGCCTCCCCTAATGAGCGCCATAGCGCCCTGTCTTCAGCTTGCCGCGTCCAGCATCTGCCTGCAGTCCTTCGCTGGTCGTCATCCCACCTGGCCGGAGGGTGTCCTACACTACGTTTGCCGAGTCGCGGTCTCCACTCAAGAACACGTTTACCCAACGGTTGTCCGTTCTTCGCGAGATATGGCTGGCCCACTGTCACTTCAGCTTGCTAGTTCTTTGAGCTATGTCGATAACTTTGGTTCTCTGTCGGATGTATTCGTTACGAATCCTATCCTTCAGAGAAACTCCGAGCATAGCTCTTTCCATAGCTCGCTGAGCGACTTGGTACACTTACATATTAAGTATGAATATACTTTTCAAAAGTGAGTGCCTTCATCTCCAAGAAGTCAATTGAACACATGTCTCCTGCAAAGAGTGCAATGGACGGGTTTGCCGCATGATCACCACGCTTGGTAGGCGGGTTGCTGATCGCAGTACATATTGGTAAGTTAAGTAAATGGTTAGGTAGGTAGATGCTAACAATATTCTTGCTTTTTGAAATTTTGGTGCTTTTGCACCAAAATTTTCAGGGTTCGCTTCGCTTGCTGTTATTTATTTATTCATATTATTCTTAGCTTGGCAACCCGAAACAGTTACTAAAATTTCGAGCTTGTTTAAAATCAAAATATTTTTTCTTTATATTTGCGGAGGAGACTTACTATACACCATGTTATAGTAAGTCTCCTAAGTCGCCTTTAGTCAGAGGCGACTAAAACACAGACTTACAAAAGTTGGCAGAAGCTCTCGCGACGTCATCTGTGGAGGACAGAGTGACTTATGTTCTGTTCTAAGTTGAGGCAGAGATGCGAAAATAGAGTTTGGTGGACACCAAGGGCTACTTCATATCTCTGCGTCGCTCGTCGTGTACTTTTGTGAATATTGTATGTATCTATATTAATTTTAAGTGTGTGTTATTAGTACCAAATATATGTGTTATCTATCTATCTTTTATCTCGTCAACATGATAATAAGATAAAATAGGTGGCGGCGGCGGCTCAAGTGTGCCTCGGATGAAACGCCCCTCCATCTGCTTGGTGAGTGTGGATCAATGATGCACAAACGCAGCATCCACCTTGGCAAGCTTCTGCATAGCCCAGACGAGTTGCGAGATATCACCCCGAATAAAATCCCACAGCTCCTAACAGCTGCAAGGGTTAGTGGCGAACTATGAACGCTACGGCTTCGGGGCTGAACGTATAAGTGGCGATCACAATAGGCCTATGTGCCACTGTGATACCCAAGCCACCCTTACTTGTTACTTGTTTCTGGACTGGTTTCCGCAACTTGGCCGCCGGCCTTTTTTGCGTGTCGGGTGGGGGGGCTGCTATTCTAACCACCCGATGTCCTCCAGGAAGGCCAGCAGCTCGCTGATGCCGGTGCATGCCTCCCTAGGCGTCCTCGGTGTCCCAAGGTGATGCAGTCTTTGAGAAGCCACGCTGTCGCAATCAAAAAAAATAGTGTGCCTCGGTGTACCGCCTTAATATGATGGAAATAGTTTAGTTATGCAAGGAATAAGCTAGATAATAATATTAGTCGGCCCAAGTAAGTATATCTATTGCCATACCTACAGTCCCTTTCATCTCGTGTATTGGACCTTCGTGAATTTATTTAGGGCCCGGGGCGACAATAAACAGGGTTCTGTCCAAACGTTTGACTAACGCGCCTCGAATACATTTGTTTATTGCCGACTCTAACTGATGTTCTTATATCTATGTACATTTATAACAAACAAGCTTCTATTCGAAGCTACGCACTATTTTTTTCTGATAAGTTATTTCATTATTTTGAAAAAAGTAAAAACCGACACCGAATCCTATAGTTAAAACGGTTTTTTAAAGCTTTTGGAACAAAAATCTAAAAGAATCCCTATACAACTACTAATAAATCATCCAAATCAATGATAATACACAAAAACTATAATATACAAACATAAAAAAATTCTAAATTTGAAACATAATTATGTTGCTAATAACAAAATATGAAGCGATGCAACTTGCAGAAGTAAAATACTGTGTCGCAGTTCCCAAAAATAAAAATACATACAACCACTTATTTTCAAAGGCGGGTAATAAGGCCCCTGCCCTTTTCGGAATCAGCAAAGTACGATGTTATCTCTTTGCCTTAATTAGTTACTGATGGTAAAATCTTCTGAGAATTACCTTTATTAATATCATACCTAGTTTGCTCAAAAGAACACATCGTTTGAGCAAATATAACGGAATCGTTTTAATTAAGGTTATTCACAGAAGTTCTCATTCGTCGAAGCCTCAGGGTAATGCCACACCACAAGAGCAAGCTACTCGTTAGTCACTGACCCTACCGACAAGAAAGGCTACACGCTATTTAACACATAGAGAAACTCACGTTATCAGCGTTATTACGTAAATTTTAGCGCAAATAACGCGTGTTAAGGCGCATTTTAATGTGAAAAATGCGTTAATCACACTAAATTGTCGCGACAACGCCTTGACACGCGTTATTATAGTTATTGCCGAATTCTACTAACCAATCGCCTAACTATAACAGTAATAATCGTCGCTAAACCGTCCATAGATGATAGAAACTCTATATAGCACGTGCGGTGCTATTTGTATGGAGAAATTGATAGAATGATTTCTACCTTGACACATTTGATACGCGAGTAATATGATTTCTACCTTGACACTTTTGATACGCGAGTAATATGATTTCTACCTTGATACTTTTGATACGCGAGTAATATGATTTCTACCTTGACACTTTTGATACGCGAGTAATATGATTTCTACCTTGACACTTTTGATACTCGAGTAATATGATTTCTACCTTGATACTTTTGATACGTGAGTAATATGATTTCTACCTTGACACTTTTGATACGCGTGTAATATGATTTCCACCTTGATACTTTTGATACGCGAGTAATATGATTTCTACCTTGACACTTTTGATACGCGAGTAATATGATTTCTACCTTGACACTTTTGATACTCGAGTAATATGATTTCTACCTTGATACTTTTGATACGTGAGTAATATGATTTCTACCTTGACACTTTTGATACGCGTGTAATATGATTTCTATCTTGACACTTTTGATACGCCAGTAATATGATTTCTACCTTGACACTTTTGATACGCGTGTAATAATGATTTCTACCTTGACACTTTTGATACTCGAGTAATATGATTTCTACCTTGACACTTTTGATACGCGAGTAATATGATTTCTACCTTGACACTTTTGATACGCGAGTAATATGATTTCTACCTTGACACTTTTGATACGCGAGTAATATGATTTCTACCTTGACACTTTTGATACGCGTGTAATATGATTTCTATCTTGACACTTTTTGATACGCGAGTAATATGATTTCTACCTTGATACTTTTGATACGCGAGAAGGCAGGAAGGTGAAGGCTTTAAAGCGATATATTCAGATATATCAACGTTCACATTTTGCACTAGGCTTTATTGCTATTTTAAATATTTTTTTATTATTCTAGATAGGTACTTTATGAAAATATCCTAAGTGATACATGTTATTGTTTATAAAACAGAGGCCATTTTGAAAAGGTGCAATTGACGTTATGTAGGTCGCCATTTGCCATATTTGCCGCGCAAACTGATATCTCGATATTGCTGTCCCATATTTACGGAGAAAGCAATATGTCATTGTTTGTTGGCCCTTTGCTGATATTTCCAGTTGTTTTGTAGTTTTGTATTATGCTCTTGAAGGTAAAATTTACTATTAAAATGTAACTGGAAGCTATAAAAGAAATTAGATGATTTCAAGTCAAAAACAGACGGCATGGTAATTTATTAGACGATTTTGAAAAAAGAAGGCTGTTCTATTATGTAATATTTTTTATGTTTTTCCGTCGATTTTTCTGTCATATAAAGACATGATACGTAGTTTCACTACATGCGAAACTTCAGTCCAATCCGTTTAGTAGTTTTGGTGTAAAGAGGTAACAAACATCCATACATCCAAACTTTCGCATTTATTAGATAAGTGTGATACAAAATAATAATTTAACATTTATTCTCGCAAAATTTCGTCCCTCATCAAACTTCACTGAATTTAAATGTTTTCATCCTTTAGTAGTAAATAACATTTGGTCGACTGACCGTGATCACAGAGGTAGAGAAGGGAAAGGGAAAAGCCGGACTTTTCAGATGTAAACAACCGGCGTTGGGTACCTTATTATAACATAGTATAAAACAAAGTCGTTTCCCGCAAATCTCTAAGAAATTAAAATAAAATACCAAAATATACAATAAATAAATGTTTTTTTTGGATATCATTTAACATTTTTAGTATATGTTTAGCCGGAAAATCCATTGAGGGGATAACACCATCAACACGCTTTCCCACTTCCCCAGCCCTACGCTTCAGGCATACCAGCGAACCGGAAAATACCAGTTTTAACCAGAAATGTCCGGTTGGAACGAGATGTATGCGAGTTGCTAATAGAAATGCGTATTACACTGATTAGTTGCCAGTGAATGGAATTTAGTTTCCACTGAATTTGGATACAAACTGGGCTTTGGTTCTTGACCGATGTTTTACCCTTAAAACACTGTTAAAAGAGCACTACCTGCTGTCATTAAGCGCATACCTGAGATTCTATGATTATAAGTAGTATATGTATATTTTATGATATATATGTAGTATATTTCTATGTAAGTACTATAAGTATTTTATTTATAATATCCCATAACTAACAAGCACACAGATCCCCTGGTACTGTCCACGATCCTATCCATCCATGGTTGTCTGGTAGAGATCGCTCTTGAGCGATAAAACCAACTGTACTTAATTTTTAAGTTTTTACTGTACATAGTTTATAGTTCAAGTGCAATAAAGAATTTTCTATCTATCTATCTACACGACTGCGCGACGCAAAGGAGGGTAACCAATGATGTTATACAGGAACGTGTTTATATCAACCTATATGAAAACCAGCGTTGCTCTATTTCTTGTGGAGAAGTAGAGCATCATTATACTCAGACACAGGGACAGGGAGACTCAGAGACAGGGCCTATTGTCATGTGCCTGTTGTGACCAGGACTATGCTCGGAGTTTCTCTGAAGGATAGGATTCGTAACGAATACATTCGAAAGAGAACCAAGGTTATCGACATAGCTCTAAGAAGTAGCAAGCTGAAGTGGCAGTGGGCCGGCCATATCTCGCGATGAACCGATACCGAACCGCTGGGGTAAACGTGTTCTTGAGTGGAGACCACGACTCGGTAAACGTAGTGTAGGACGCCCTCCGACCAGGTAGGATGACGACCTGCGAAAGACTGCAGGTAGATGCTGGACGCGTCAAGCTGAAGACAGGACGCTGTGGCGCTCATTGGGGGAGGCCTATGTCCAGCAGTGGACTACTATAGCCTGATGATGACGTCAAGGTATAAGTAAGTATACAAGTGCTTATTTTGTAAGCCTATAGAAATAAAGGAATAAGAATTTTAGAATTTTAAATGTTATAATAAAATTAATATGTTATGTATGTACTATACGCGAGCAAAGCCGCGTGCAGAAAGCTAGTGAATATAACTTGATCGAGTAGGTAGGTAGGTACTTGAACAAATGCCAAGTAAAGCCGTAGCCCGCGCTAGTTTTGTTCTTGTTGCTGCGCCCAGACATGCGGAAACAGAATGGATGTGAAGGATTTTATTGGAAGAGATTTATTAGATTGAAAAGGCTGACATTTGCTATGAAAGAGGATTTAAATAAGCTGATATCATAAATAAATAAAAATAATGTTTCTTAACACTTTGAGTGCTGAAAACGCACGGTATGAGTTTTCTACAAGTGACTAACATGCGTAAATCCACACTAGCGCAGCGGATGAGAAAATACAGATCTTTGTGACTCAGCAGAGCTGTAATATTTTTCGAACGAAACGCATGTGCGGCGCAACACAACCGCTGTGTAGAGCGGTAGCACGAATTTTTTAGGTAAAAAAAAAGATCGCAGTCGTCGAAAAAAAACCGCAGACAAAGTGTAATGGTATCTATGTAGATGTTGCCAAAACTTAACTAATTAGACTGCAGGAATAAATAAATAATGCTGGACAATTCACACAGCATTATCTAGCACCATGGTAAGCAGAGCTTGTGTTATGGGTACTAGATAACTGATATATATAATACAATACATTAAATAGATAGATATATTTTTATTATTCATAGAAAAGGACCAGAACGCCCGGAACAAATATCTGCAGATCGTACACACAATTGTTCCTAGGCGGGAATTGAACCCGCAACCTCCTGCGTCGCAGGCGGACCTTCGCCCACCGCGCCACATCGGTCGTCAAAATTAAAATTAACTTGTTTGTTTTGTAAAACCTACATGTGCCTTCTATCCTTTTAAACAGTTTTTTTTAAGTTTTGCCTAATAAATATGTATTAACTTATTATTCCCGGGGGAATCAAAATATTATGGGAGCACCTAGGGTTGTATGGAACCATCTTGTATAAGACTGCAAAAGAATCGTCAAATCGGTTCATAAAGATTGAGACTGCGACCGACATATATACATAAAAAAATATACTTATAAATAAATAAATAAATAAATAATAAATAAATAATGCTGGACAATTCACACAGCATTATTTATTATTATATTATTGTTTTTGTTTTGTTTTTCAAAGTTCTTTATGTAACACGAATTTTTACAATCGTAGATTAACTAAACACTGTTTAGAACCTAATTAGATACAAAACCAATAAAGAAATAACTCGACAGGCTGAACGCCTTTAAAAGTTTTTTGATAAAATACTATTTATAATAACTAACACTTATTAAATCATTTACTACTAAAATTATACAAATTTTAAACAAAAGTTACATAATATAATCACGTCGTATGAGCACTTTGTAAAGCGCGCATTTTTATAGTACTTATATTATTATGTGTTACATTACGTATATTATATAAGTATGTTTTTATGTATATTATACACATTATATAGAATGATCCTGAAGTGGTCCTATGACCTTTTTGCTGCCGATGGATTAATATTTATCCGGGAAAATTTAAAAGTAGTTAATCAAATAGTTGATTTGGTTTGGAAGTCGCTTCGGTCGCGCTTTGCCTGGTTAATAAGCCATCCATATTAACCGTAGTTCAAGCTTGGAACGAGTTTTGCTCCAACTCAAAATCTAACGATTTACAGATATGCAAATCATATGTACTAGACACATAAGTTATGAACATACTAGTGGTTTCTTCTCACTTCTTCCACTGGTGGACAAAAATTGAAGTGAATATAAAATAATGAATAGTATAAAATATGACTTGTCTAAGTGCTTATTTGTAAGCCCAAAGAAATATTCATATTCATATCATTTATTGTAATTTCATGCATACAGGTAGTAACTTAGGTGTAGTCTTAGTGGGTAGGTACACAATGAATTAAAACCCTGTCAGGGCACAACAATTTTTGGGTTCTTTTTAAATGTTAGCCTAAAATTCTAAACAATCATTATTTATAAAATTAGGAATCATCATCATCATCATCATCATCAGCCTATAGCAGTCCACTGCTGGACATAGGCCTCCCCCAATGAGCGCCATAGCGCCCTGTCTTCAGCTTACCGCATCCAGCATCTACCTGCAGTCTTTCGCAGGTCGTCATCCCACCTGGTCGGAGGGCAAATTAGGAATGTCATATAGGAATTGTAGGAATGTCATGATTAGGTAGATAGGCTTACTAATTTAATCTGTTGGTATGTCAGCTAGTACACTTTCAGTTTTTTGTTTTAAATTGTCATCGGAGAAAAATTCGTGGATTGAATAATAGCATTTTTGTAGTAGTAAAGATTTCAAGTGTTTCGTAAATAAAGTTTCATTTCATTTCATTCATTTCATTTCTAATTGTTTGATAAGTACCTTTTTTCTCTCTTGTTTCAATAACCTGTAATAGATAGTAATAACTCTACCTACTCGATATATATATATAGCAGCAGGTACATGTGTTTATGTTGCAATCAAGTTCTGATCAAACTTTATGCGTCATCATTTTATGTGATTCTGATGTTTTGTACGTCAAATAAATATTCGTGCGAAGTTTTATTAAAATACGTTCAGCCGTTGCTGAAAGTATCAAACAGACAGAAAGATAAATGGATTCTTTTTTCAAGCACTCAAATAATTCAGGAACCAAAAAAATAACGCTACAAACACTTAAATTAGTTGGTACTTCGCGTAAAACTTTTCAATTGCAAAACTTGTCGAAAACAATCAAAATATAGACAGGGAACTTCCCACTCAGCGCTTGAACTACAAATTCGGAACGCCGCGAGCCTACAGTACAACTAGTCTGGGGGATATATGCTTAAATTTTACCTCAACGTGTACCTTGCAAAGTTAGAGTTAATTTTCGATTTTCATATCATAACAAGTTCCAACAAACCAAATCTACCAAATCTACCTGCCATTTTCACGAACAAAGTCACGAGCAACTTTAATTAATTACCTCAATGAATACTTGAACTATGAAACAAGCTTTACAATAGCTCTAATTTGTATTTGAAATTGTTTTATGAAGCTTTGTCTCATTGTCAGTCATGTTTTAGGAACAAAATAACGTATACTTTTCCCCGCTACCTCTCACCCTACACACAAAACGGATGGCACTAATTGACCACTCCGCGAATACCGGTACAAACCGGTACGTTTTAGGATTCCGACTTAATTGCACTGGACCACACCATTCGCTAGAAAATGTCGACTTAATTTCGTTAGGAGTGGGACGTGACGTGCGCAACGATTTAACCACAGGTTTTATAGTGCCAGCTATCCGCAGGGAATTAACTGACGATTGATATTAATTACTAGCGACGTGCCCCGAGAGCTGGTGAGTATCTGTCGCAGCGCATCAGCATTGTCATACAGCGGGGCAATGCAGCCAGCGTCGCGGGGACGCGCGCCCTATGGTATTGATATGGATCCGTTGAGTAGATTATTTGCCTTTAAAGCTAATTATAGACTGTGCACTGCGTTTGACTAAAGTTTCACTAACATCTACTCTTTTTTTATTCTAGTTGTGTTTCAATTTTGAGTTTGACTGCCAAACCAACTGCCAATTATAAACTTCATAGTTGAAATGTATCATTACTTCATTAGTGAATGTTAGGTAAGCATTGAAAAGACCAAAGCAATACAATACAATAATACAATACAAAAATTCTTTATTGTACACCATAATCAAATTAATCATTACAAAAATACATTATATGCGACAGGTACAATGGGCGGCCTTATTGCTTAGATGCGATCTCTTCCAGGCAACCTTTGGATGGAAATAATTATATGAATTTAAGAAAAGTATACGTATTAAATACTGCACACATTATTTATGTATCGCTCTGGTTATGAATTAAATGTATAATTTACCTATGTACTCCCTTTAATTTAACGTTGTTTTCTGTTTTCATACGCTTTATATTTTTAAATAAATAATGTTCCTGTAAACCAACAGATTTAAATCAATCATGCACAAAACTGTTTTCTTATCGCAAATGTAATCACAAAGTGAATCGGCCACAAACCATTAAGCTGAGAGATTGCACAAAAATCGGTAATCAAATATACCGGTATAATACCGGTATCGGCCAGGCGCTTTGGACTAGTACTTCATATTATTTACGAGGTCATAAACTGTGAAATAAAAATGGCATTCATGCAGTTTTTATGCATTATACTCGACGTCTAGTTAGGGATCCGCGGGCGAATAAAGGAACCGTTTTATGATATCGTAAAAGTTATGGAATAATGCAGTTTTTGATGTTTATTGTTGGATTATGATGGCGTTGACCTATTGTAGAGCATACGCTGGATATTGAACAAACCTGGTTTTATCTGTCTGACAGTATTTTACTGCAGTTATCACTGAATGATTTTATTATATTTTACTTTAGTTTAGCAACAGTGGGAAAGTACGGGCTTAAAAAAAAACAGGTTTTTTATTTAGTTTTATAAATGTTTATAAAAAGAGAATAACAATTATAACTAGCGTATATTTAGATAAATTAGCAGTTTAGATTAGTACCTATTTAACATAATCTTCACCTTGCTGTAAACGAATAAATAAGTAAATAATAATGTAACTTTCATTTTGTCCATTCTTACCATACGTATAATAAAATACGTTTATTTCGTTGAACGTTGTTTGTCTATAAAATAATTTATTGACGATCAAAGTCATAACTGGAATAATCCAGTTATGACTTACAAATCATGATCAAAAATATGTTTTGACATAAAAAACGTAATACGGAACACTTTATTAAATCCGCTCGCAATATTCCGTGCAGTCTCAGGTTGGACCAATAAATTCACGGCAACCTAACTGCCGCCTTTACAGGAGTCAGGTGTGTCACCAATTATACTGCACGGAAGTGTAAATAAATATTTTTAATCTGCGGTAGGGAAATAAACATTACACTGTCGGCCGAGTTTATGTGGCTTTTTATTTTGAGACGGTAATAAGTATTTCAAGTATTTATTTTTCAATCCTAATACAATGTGATAGGTCTGAAAAAATTTCACTTATGTTTGGTATTAGCAGCCCTATTAGGGCGCCATACATTTTAACTCATTTTCAAATCAAATCGTTTATTTGTAGTTAAACATAAATAAAAAATATACAAAAAGAAAAAATCGTTACCTACCACTTAACACTTTGACTGCTGAAATCACACGGTATGTGTTTTCTACAAGTGACTAATATGCGTAAATCCACACTAGCGCAGCGGCTGAGAAAATACAGATCTGTGTGACTCAGCACAGACGTAATATTTTTCGAACGAAACGAATGTGCGGCGCAACACAACCGCTGTGTAGAGCGGCAGCACGAATTTTTTAGGTTAAAAAAAAGATCGCAGTCGACGAAAAAAAACCGCAGTCAAAGTGTCAAAAAAAATACTACATATAGCGAAAATATTAATATTTTAAACATAATGCTGCAGAAAAGGCTTGAAATCACAATGGAATTTGATACTTATATCAAACTAGCTACTGCTAGCGGCTTTGCATGTGGTTTTCGGAGACAAAAGTATACGGTATTCCATGTATAGATCTAAACTACATGCATGCAAAATATCAGCACGATCCGTTCAGTAGAATTATTGTTTTGGCGTATAACGAAGTAACAAACATTCGGATCCCACCAAAATAATAACTAGACATATTTTTTTTAAAATAGAAAACACAATTGTGTAGTAAGAAGTATCTGTAAAATAATATTTATAAATAGGCTGTGACACTATTTGCAACGCAAAAATGGCAACGGTACATTTTTGTGATTAATTTGGGCACACAGAATTAACAAACTTTCGGATCCAACCAAAATAATAATTGGCCTTTTTTTTTAAATAAAAATAGGTACTACTTTTTAGTAAGAAGTCTCTATAAAATAATATTTATTAATATGCTTTGTTACTATTTGCAACGCAAAAATGGCAATGGTGCATTTTTCTGATTAAGCTGGATGTATTGAAAATTATCTTTAGAGAGCTTAGCTTTTCCATTTTATAGGTTTCCCGGAGCTGATACAGCGGGATTCAGGAGAAATAACGGTCAATGACATACAGATTGCAAATCGGTATATACTGGTATAAACTAGATCAATTTAATTCAATACCCATCATGACATTCGACACCGGAGACGAAATCAATCCATGCTTAGTTATACTACATATTTGTTGCTTGTGTTATGGACACTAGCTAACTGATATACACAATACACTACATAGATCAATATTTGTTTTTGTACATAGAAAACGACAAGAACATCTGGATAAAATATCTGCATATCGTACAAACATTTGTCCCAATTCGGGAATTGAACCCGCAACTTCCTGTTTCGCAGGCGGACCATCGCCCCCCGCACTACAGAGGTCGTCGAGTATTATGAGCGGCTTTATCGCTCTCTATTATATAACTTTTATTACGTAAAGATTTCACAAAAGTGCACAATCCCCTTTACCTCAAAAAAACGAATTTCAATTTGATTAGTACAAAACTGGTAACCGGTAACTAGCTTTAGTCCCAAACTGGTAACCGGTATATAGCTCTAGTCCAAAACTGGTAACCGGTATCTAGCTCTAGTCCAAAACTGGTAACCGGTAACTAGCTCTCGCCGGTACAAACCGGTATCTGCGACATAACTCAACGTAATCCCCACTGTATCTGAATGGAACCATTACAGTCGACTTTGATTTGTATTGGTAGTTACCGTTTTTAGGTTAATGCCCGAATCCGGGTCCCTTTTTGATGGCAGTGCTTACCTTTATCTGCAGAGGCTGTTTGCCTGTAAAAGACTTTATTCTTGGTACCTACGAGCCATATAGGTAACTTGTTTACGACGACATCTGTGGCGCAGTGGACGAAGGTCCGCCTATGACGCAGGAGGTCGCAGCTTCGATTCCCGCCTCGGGACAAGTGTTTTGGATTCAAGAGGAAGGTTTATAAACCATTTGATACATATATATCCACGAGGGCGAAGCCGCGGGGCGCAGTCTATCTATCTATCTACATACATACCATACAATTACTTACTCTTATTGGACACTAAATAAAAACAGATACAGAAGACTGGAAAAAAAACAAATACAAAATATGTTGTACAATGGGCGGCCTTATCGCTATGAGCGATCTCTGCCAGGCAACCTTTGGATGGATATGAAGTTTTAGAACAAGTATAGACGCTTGCGTGTTATACAGAATAATATTTAATTAGTATATACATATGTACATAAGAAATACCTACTGATAGCTATAAGACACATACACATGCTTATAAATAAAACAATAAATAAAAAAATTACGCTACTGATGACGTCAGTGTTCGGTAGCAAACGTACAGAGCAATCCGTTCACGCATTGTCAAGTTCAAGTTCATTTATTGGTAAAATAATTATTACACGTCAAATAGGTGTCCTTATTATACTTAAGTATAATTTGGTTTGTATACATTATAATAATATAGTTAATTATAACATCAAATAAAAATAATTATTCTATAAAACTATTAATTAAATTATAATACATTCAAAAACATTCACTATAATCAATTCTATAATAAAACAAAATTCCATAATAATCATTGCAATAATAATTTAAAATTAATCTTAATAAAATTAGTCATTGAATAGGGTAGTGTCAAAAATAAAGCGCGTCAAAGTTTAGGAGTGGGGGCTCGTGACGTCACAACTTGCTAAAAAGTGTAGCAAGACGTGACGTCACGCGGAACTTTAACTGGCTATATCTTCATATTTTTTTGTTTAATTGACAAAAGAAAAAACTAGAGTCCAATATCTTCTAATAATCTAACTGACGGACTTAGTAGATTTTTTAAACACTAGCCTATTACTTAGAATCTAGAAACTCCACTCTCAGACGATTATGTTTGTTCTCCTCGTCGGCCATGATTTTCTTTATTTTCGCGGCAAAAAAGAAAAATTGCGAGTATTCGCGCTGCGCTGAAATTCTTTGTTTGGCCATTCCTTTGATAAATTTTCTATTGGCCTCATTTTCGTGCATTAACGCTGGATATTCAGCGAATGTTTTATTATTTTTGGACAAGTTTTTTTCGATTGTTTTGGCGATAATAGACGGGAAAATGGTGCCACTTGTGGAAAAAACGAGCACTAGATGTACTTATATTTTAAAGGGTTCTACAACAAAACTCTAAGTGAGTTGTAAAAAATTTTCAATAAATAAACTCAAACGAATTGTCAAACATATATCCTTTGTTAAGGCATGTTTCCTTTAACACTTTGAGTGCTGAAATCACACGGTATGTGTTTTCTACAAGTGACTAATATGCGTAAATCCACACTAGCGCAGTGGCTGAGAAAATACAGATCTTTGTGACTCAGCACAGCCGTAATATTTTTCGAACGAAACGCATGTGTGGCGCAACACAACCGCTGTGTAGAGCGGGAGTACGAATTTTTTAGGTTAAAAAAAAGATCGCATTCGTCGAAAAAAATCGCTGTCAAAGTGTTAAGTAAAATAAATCTATCTTATGGATTTAAAGTGGTTTCCCTTTAGCCCCATTATTTTTTTTACCCTGTACACCTCCTCCTTTTGTTCGTAGACGGTTAAAATAGAAAAATCTTTATAACTAGCCAGCTGCGCCCCGCGGTTTCACCCGCGTGGTGATAGAAATTTTGGATAATATACAATATATAAATATTTATAAATTGTAGCCTATGTGTTATTCAATGTATAAGCTATATTATTGTAAAGTTTCATTAAATAGTTCCATTCATTCAATAGTTTTTACGTGAAAGAGTAACAAACATCCATCCATCCATCCATCCACCCATACTTACAAACTTTCGCGTTTATAATATTAGTAGGATGCAAGAGACATAGACTCAAAAAATGCATTTTAGCAAAATAACAAAGAGCGACATTACTCATTCAAATTATAAAATAACATATTGCTATGAATTTTATAACCTGTCTAGACGTATTTAGGTAATGGATAAACTTTTATTAAAATGTATTTTATGGCTGAGTAATAAAGTTCAGAATTGCTTGCGAAGTAGTTAGCGTTAATAGAATTGTCAATGAGTTGGGTTGTTATGCGTGTACAACCCCTTCAAAATCCCTAAAGCTAAAAATGTTGTAGCCAGGGGGCTACAACATTTTTTTAAGAGGGCCGAATTTCTTTAGTTTGGGTGAAATTAGTTGAGAAATAATAATCAATTTTAATTAAGTTTAAGCAATTTTAAATTGAGTTTCAAAACTTCTTCAGTTACCCCCTAAGCTTCTAACTATTTATTTGTATGTATTAGTGTATATTTCTATTTGTATATGTGTGTAGGGCAAAAGTGTTCTTAATTGGAGACCACGACTCGGTAAATGTAGTGTAGGATTCCCTCCGACCAGGTGGGATGACGACCTGCGAAAGACTGCAGGTAGATGCTGTATGCGTCAAGACAGGGTGCTATGGCGCTCTTTGGGGCAAGCCTATGTCCAACAGTGGACTAACGTATGCTGATGATGCTGATGATAATGAGATGTGTACTTACTAGTTTCTGCCAGAGGTTTCGCACGCGTTGTTTCTATGGAAACTTTTTAAGGTTATTTCTATCCTATATGAAACATTTATTTACGAAAAAAGATTTCTCAATGATAAAAAAATACGTGGGTGTTTTCATTTCAACCGAAGAATAAACAAACGGACAGACAGACATACACACGAGTGGTGCTGTAAACATAGTAAGTAAGTAGTAAGTAAACATCAAGGTAGTAGAGAACCCTAAAATTAAAAGAAATCATTAAAATTCACCCTCAAAATAGATAATACGCTATTCCGTCAATCAAATTCCCGCAAATAATTAATAATGGGTATAATGGCCGTCAATCAAGGAGATTGAATTAATTCCTATCAGTCCGCGTAATCCTGGATTCCTTTCAATATTCGGAGAAAAAGATTTATTAGAATACTAGCGGACCTTCCCGGCTTCGCACGGTTTTAGTACGGATCCCTAACTTTTTTGAAAATATAATATAGTCTATGTTATATGTATACCGGGGATAGTTAGCTTCCCAACGGTGAAAGAATTTTTCAAATCGGTCCAGTAGTTTCGGAGCCTATTCATTACAAACAAACAAACTAACAAAAAATCAAACCTTTCTTTATAATATTAGTATAGAAAAATAATTAATCTTATTGAGTATAATCAATCGGGCGCTAAAATTTGACCCGCGAACCGCACGGGTCGCGGGTCAAATTTTAGCGCCCACTGGCTTCACCAACCGGTGGGTGTAGGGGTAATTGCTGTTTTCCCGTGTACCCACTGCGATATGGTTGGAATTAATTATCGATGAAAAAAAAAACACAACGAACAAAAACAAAACACTTCGAACGACGAAGGAAAATAGTATGAAGTACCTCAATAAGCTGAAAAAGTATCCAGCCCATCGATTCGAATTGGAAATTGACCCTTATATCAATATCAGTCGGTTCAATTTAAAGTGACACCTGCCACTAAGGCTTTGATTTCATAAGGGTGTAATTATTTAGTGACATGTCCGAACGAAAATGACACTTATTGGATTTCACTTACGACGGGGCATATGACATTCCGAAATAATGGCTTTCTGAATAAGTTATCCGTTTGACATGCCGAAAAACTGCTGCGACTACCAATTTTAAGTAAAATATTTTGTAATAACAAATAGCTTCTGTTATTTAGCTTATTTTTTGGCTTTACACAGTAGTTATAACAGTGTTTTTATGCTTTTTGTGGCTAAATAGTAGCCTGTCACATTATTTTCCGTATTCATTAACACGTCTATTGCTAAAATTATATCGTATGTGTTTTCTACAAGTGACTAATATGCGTAAATCCACACTAGAAAATATGGATCTGTGTGACTCAGCACAGCCGTAATATGTTTTTCGAACGAAACGCATGTGCGGCGCAACACAACCGCTGTGTAGAGCGGCAGCACGAATGGCTTAGGTTAAAAAAAAGATCGCAGTCGAAAAAAGATCGCCGCAGTCGAAGTGTTAAATGCAAAATTGTAAACTGATTATTGCAATAGTCGTGTAGGGTGTAGGTTTGAAGGAGTATCATACATTTAAACTTTCGCATTTTATATATTTTATCTAAATTACATTATTGTCATGCGCTATGTTTCAAATACCTACACCATTTTTGACTTCTACATAATACCAAAACTAACGTGCAATATAAAAAATCGATTGTCTATAAAAATAAACTCAGATAGTAAATGTGGCACCACTACACTTTGACTGCGGTTTTTTTTCGACGACTGCGATCTTTCTTTTTACCTAAAAAATTCGTGCTGCCGCTCTACACAGCGGTTGTGTTGCGCCGCACATGCGTTTCGTTCGAAAAATATTACTGCTCTGCTGAGTCACAAAGATCTGTATTTTCTTAGCCGCTGCGCTAGTGTGGATTTTCGCAGATTAGTCACTTGTAGAAAACTCATACCGTGCGTTTTCAGCACTCAAAGTGTTAACAGTTCGTTGCACCATAACCTTTAAGGTTTCTATTAAACTCCTGAAAAAGTAATGCTCCTTTGGCTTCCTTATAACAAAGGGTTTTACAATGCCTTCAGTTCTTAGAAGGCTTTATTTTGGTCCTACCTCCCCATAAGTGCATTAAAATTGCAAAACATGTTTCGTGCCTAATTAAGGGGATTTGAAGGGTGTTTTATTAAGAATTAAGAATATATTTATTGTTAAATTGTGTAAAACATCCATAGGAAAGGTCTTAAATAATAATTTGGTAACAACAATTTATCCATTTCGGACATACAATATTTAGACAATTACTAGTACTAACTACTACTAATTGTACGACCGATGTGGCGCGGTGGGCGAAAGTCCGCCTGCGACGCAGGAGGTTGTGGGTTCGATTCCCGCTTCGGAACAAATGTGTGTACGATCTGCAGATATTTGTTTCGGGTGTTCTGGTCGTTTTCTATGTATAATAAAAAAAATATCTATCTATGTAATGTATTGTATTATGTATATCAGTTATCTAGTACCCATAACACAAGCTCTGCTTACCATGGGGCTAGATAATGCTGTGTGAATTGTCCAGCGTTATTTATTATTATTTATTTAGTTTCAAAAGTTTTATTATAAATATGACTTTTCCAATACCTTGCTGATCAAAACCTCCATCAGAACATTTCAGGACTTCCTACTTCTCCGCCCTATATCAGTGAATTGTCCAGCATTATTTATTTATTTATTGTACAGGTAGCAGAAAACATACCTTTCTCGCTATAAAATCTGAAAAAACTAAATTTTATGCTGTTTTATTTATCACACAGTCATTATTTTCGAAATGTCAGAAGAAACGTCAGAATTAATAAATGAGTGAATGAATTCTTGTCAAAATCATCATTGTACTAAAATATTACATAAATAAAAATCTTATACCTCACCATCAGCCTTTATTAGTTATTATTAGCTAGACATAGGCCTAACCTAATGAGCGCCATAGCGCCCTGTCTTCAGTTTGACGCATCCAGCATCATTTCCCAAGTCATCATCCCACCTAGCCGGAGGGCATCCCACACTAAGTTTACCGAGTCGTGGTCTCCACTCAAGAACACGTTTACCCCAACGGTTGTCGGTTCTTTGCGAAATATGGCTGGCCCACTGCCACTTCAGCTTGCTAATTCTCAGAGCTATGTCGATAACTTTGGTTCTCTGTCGGATGTATTCGTTACGAATCCTATCCTTCAGAGAAACTCCGAGCATAGCTCTTTCCATAGCTCGCTGAGCGACTTTGAACTAAAAATCAAACTTTTCCTTTTTATAATATAAGTGTAGATAAACACTACAAAAGACAACCTTCAGCCTGCGCCGGTCAGAACAAATTTGTTTCAATTTTATTCTTTGAATTAAAATGGTCTACGTCTCAGGCAGACTTCGCTCACAGCAGCGCCACTGAGGTCGAATTTACTTTCAGGTGGGTAATTTTACAGATACAAAATAAGCATTTTTTCACGACATTTTCTTCAAACATTTCACACGTTACAATAATATTTGATCTGAAAAGTAAAAGCCCCCCACCCCCCTGCCGTTCTCTTGAGGGGGGGGTTGTGTCTCAAGGGGGTCATTGGGGGTTCCATCCGTAATCACCTCACGTACAATATTGCGTCGATGTATTAGGTGACGTCAGCGACTAGTGTTTGTTACAGGGTTTGTTTGCATTTGTGTTACATTTCGGAATGATAGTCAACAATACAGACACAAACATGCATAGACATATCATTTAATTCAAAAATAATAATGCTGGAAAATCCACATAGCATCCTAGCCTCAAGCTAAGCAGAGCTTGTATAAATGATGTAATCCAATACATTACATGGAAAGACTGCAGGTAGATGCTGGATGCGTCAAGCTGAAGACAGGGCGCTGGCTGTGGCGCTCATTAGGGGAAGCCTGTGTAAACATGATTTCATCATCATCATCATCAACCTATGTTAGTCCACTGCTGGACATAGGCCTCCCCTAATGTTTTTTCAATATTGGGAGGCCTGTATTAGTACATCATATTAACCTGGGGAGTATTGTTATTCTACTATTTTATAGACTAACTCACACACATATGACACACACAACACCAATCACAGAAACACTGCTCACTCTGTGAGTCACGTCACAAATCACACACAGGCTTCGTTTTTATCTCTCTCAGCTTGACAAATTGTGGAAGTTGAGTTGAAGACAAAACATTCAGCTTCACACAACATTAGACTTACAAGACACTACACAAAAAACTAACCTCCAAAATAGTACCTAGTAAAAAATAGCACTACCTATCATTGTTACCTATTGTTACTTTCTTGTAGGAAACTTCTACACAAAGTTCTGACTTATTTTCCTATAACATTATAAGTTATAATATTTTCAACATTAATAGATAAACTAAGCAAATGTTTTCTCAATAAGTATTAATGTAACTTAAATATTAATTTAACTACCTAAATGTTTTAGTAATCCCTTAGTCCCAACTATTTTTTTTAATATTCTACTCCACTCTTACTCATATTTCTACTGAGCTTCTTTTACCATTGGTCACTGGGTTCTATTTGACCCATCAAACCTCAAGAGGGTGACCTTTAACCCTAGAATACTAATCATCGCCTGCCAGGCCGCGCGCGGTAAGTTTTTTCCGATTATTTGAAAAACGCGCCCGCCAATAAAATTGTGCTTTCGCGCCAATTCCGTATTCACCACGCCGCAGACGTGAGCGCAAGCGGACCCGTCGCAGACGCTCCGTTTTCAAAATAAAAGCTACTGGATCGCCTGGGAGGCGATCATTAGTATTAACGGTAAGTTTATTTTCAGTTACTTGTCTTGTTTTGCGCTGTTTTTTAGCATGTAGCCATGTTATAACTTAGCAAATGTTTATTTTCTTTTAAGATTGATCTCAACGAATAACAGATAGCCGATTCTTTACTAAATGAGAACTCCGACAGTGAAACCGAGAACAACCTGGATGTCGATCCTTATGACTCTGACAATAGCGTGGCAGATCCTTCTTTCGTGCCATTCCGACTGGAAGAAGACCTACAAAATATTGTAGTAGATTACTCTGAACCCCCGAACATTTCAATACCACATCAAGACACAAGTAATGCGTCAGGTTCTTCAGTTCCAGAACATTCAGTGGAAAATCTTGTAGCTCCAGTGACAAAAAATTAAAGGCTGACTTCAAATTAGTTTGTAGACAAAAATGTGACGTTACCATAAGTTTGATTTAGTGTTTTATAAAGTTTATATATTGGATAGCAATACTGATGCCAAAAAAATACAAAAATTGAGAAGTTTTTTTTTACCAGACTGTTAAAAGGCTGTTATGTTATAAGAAAAAATCTTCATAATTGTAAGTTTCAAGTCTTATTTTAAGACTAATGTTGATTTTAAAGAAGAATTTGGTTTAAGTTTTTGAAAAGGTAGAAGTTTGCCTATTCGTTTATGTTATCTTTATAAAAAAATATTAAATAACTAATATAATAATTTGGTTTTATTTAAAAAGTAGCCTCCCAAGCGATCATTAGTATTAAGCTGTGGTAAATGTATATTAGTACTCTAGGGTTAAAGAACCAGTCTATACATCTCCAGTCTATAATAAATCAATTTTTCATTTAACTCCTTATTTCTTCACTTATTCTTCTTCTTGTAGCTCACTGTACACTGCTATTTTCAGGGATTCGCACATCATGATGACCAGAAAGGCATGTGACCTGGAGGCCAAGCTGAAGCTCGCTACAGCCCAGCTCAAGGAAATCAGAGAGGACCGAGACAGGCTGGTTCAAGAGCAGGAGGATAGCGAAGCTGAATTCCTGGCCAACCTTGGCAGGATTCAATCACTCAAGGGACAACTCGCTGAGCTCCATGCTCACCATGAAGATGCAGTGTCCGAAGTGGACCGATTGAATGCATGCCTGCGTTCCGTGGACAGTTGTCATGAGTCGTATGAACTGGTGTTGCAGCACAACAAGGACTTACAGCAAGAGCTTTCTGAGTGTAGAATTAAACTAGACATGTTAGAGTGTAAGCCGTTGCCTTCAGCAACCAGTGTTTGTAGTTTAGATCTTCAAACAGAGATTATGACAACTGATCCTAATATGTCAAATGTGGATCTTACTTCACCATGTTGCCATGGTCATAGCCTAACACCGGTCATAAAAGGGAGCAATAAAATTAAAAAATATGTTAAATTAAATAATTTCATTAAAAAGTCAGAAAAAAAAATTAGGAAACAAAAACAACTCCTTAATATTGCTAAATTGAGCAAAGAAAAATCTAAATGTAACCTACAAGTAGAATTGGACTCCTGCTATAGTTTATTAGGGCGTAATTCTAAAGATATAAACTATATGTCTGAGGAAATAGTTAATTTAGAAAGGGCACTTCATGATGTAACATGTAAATATAAAGAAGCCCAAAAAGCCGCCAATGACCACCATCTAAAAATGCTAGATAGTGTAAATAACGATAGTTTATATATTGAACTGCGGCATAGCTGCACTCAAACAGATCTAGAAACAGCAACCGCACAGATTAACACTTTGACTAGAGAGAATGTAGTGCCCCCGTCACCACTCGTGTTACCAGCCGTGCCGCTGGTGGCGCCACCATCACCTTCGCATGAGGACTGCTGTGATAGCCCTAGTAAAAGAGTAAAGGAATCAAATCTAGACCCATATACCCGGAAAACTGTTATGTACTCAGATAAGTTGGGTGCTGGAATGGGTACTATACTGAGTGACTTACTTCTACAAAATGTAGTCAATCATTGCTATCCAAATTCGAATATAAATACAATCACTGATTATATTCAGCAAGATGACTCCCTGAATAAAAACACAACTCTAATTGTTCAGATAGGTGAAAGTTGTGTAAAGCGGTCACAGTTGATACGGCTAGTTCAAGTACTTCTAGGAAAGATAGAAAATGGACTAGGGAAACTTATTTTTTGCTCCTTCCCTTACTCAAAATCATTAACATCACAGCAAAATGAGAATATATGTAAAAATAACATGCTAATATACAATATGACATGTCGTCATAGTGACGTTTTAATTTTTGACACTAATAGATTTATTAGTAAAACTTTTTTAACTAGGGATACTATGTATCTGACCAAAAAAAGTAAATTGATTATTGCTAAATTGTTAGCATATAATATTTTTGATCCCGTTATAAGTATAACAACAGCCAAAAACTTGGCTATAACAAATGCTTCTATTGAGCATTGTAATTATTTTACAAACCAGACCTTGGAACTTATTCCAAGTCATTTAAATTAGAAATAGCGACAATAGAGGAAATCTCTAGCCCTATAAACATTATTATTATGAATTGCAATAAAAAATTAAGAAAACAAAATTGTAAAATAACTGGAAAGTTTACTAACTTGGTGCACCAAAATATTCAAGGAATTAGAAGTAAATTATTAGAATTAGAATTGTACATGAACTCATTTGATATTGATATCATCTGCCTCACAGAACATTGGCTGAAAAGCTATGAGCTCATGTTTAACTTCAGTAACCACCAGGTTGGTAGTTCTTTTTGCAGATCACATGCTATTCGTGGAGGCTCTTTAATATTACTAAATAAACTAATAAAATTCAAAGAACGTAAAGACATAGTATGCTTATCCATTGAAAGCCACATTGAAGTAGCATGTGTTGAGTTGGAGCACACTATTGTAGCAAGCGTATACAGCCCACCATCAGCTTCTTTTGAAATATTTGAAAAAAATATGGATGATATCTTATTTAAAATATCAAAATCAAATAAAAACCTCATTGTATGTGGAGACTTTAATATTGATCTTTTAGAAGTTTACTCCCTCAGTAGCAGATTAACAAATTTATTTAATTCTTATAATCTTAGGCCAACATTTATGGAACCTACTAGAATAACTGAAACATCAGCAAAATGTATAGATAATATATTTGTTTTCCAAAATGAAAAAATTGTCAGTCACAAAATTATAAGCCATTTAAAATCAGACCACTTAGGTCAACTAATTAAATTAAAACATCCAGTAAAAAATAATAATTGTAAAAAAAAAATTAAGTACGTTCCTGTGACCACAGATCGATTTGAACGGTTGAAATTGGATTGGGATTTTAAACCATCACCTAACTACTCACTTAACAACCCAAATGAGTCGTATTGTAGTTTTTTTAATAAATTCACCAATGCGTTCAATTCAATATTCATACCCAAATCGATCTTGGTCTCAGAAAAACTTAGCTTTAGTGAGTGGGCAACAGTAGGTATACATAAGAGTAGACAAAAGTTATATGAACTGTATAGTGAAAAGCAGTACAATTTTAGCCAGGAATTTAAAGAAAAAGTAAAAAATTACTCAAAAATATTTAGAAAAGTTTGTAATACAGCAAAATCAAATTATATTAGCTCGAAAATTAAAAATAGTGAAAATGTAATAAAATCAACTTGGAAAATAATTAATAGTGAGACTGGAAAGGTCAATACCTACATTAATGATTACAGTTTAAAGATTAATGATTGCTCTATCAAAAATGATGTTGAAGTAGCGCAAGCTTTTGAAAATTTTTTTACTGACATTCCAATCTGTACTACAAAGTGTCTGAACTCTTCTCAAATAATAGCTGAATCATTACTTAAAGAAAATGTACCTAAATGCGATAGTAAATTTATTTTTACCCATGTTGATGAAAATGATATAAAAAAAGCCTTTAAACTTTTAAATATTAAAAAAACTGCAGATCTCTGGGGCATTTCCGTTAAAATTATTAAACCTTTAATTGATACCATTGCACCAGATCTAGCTTTTATATTTAATGAATCCATTGATTGTGGCATATTTCCTGATCTAATGAAACATAGTAAAATAATCCCATTGTTTAAATCGGGTATTAGGTCTGACCCCACTAACTTTAGACCAATATCAGTACTGCCTACATTCAGTAAAGTTTTTGAAAAACTTATTTTACACCAATTGCTTAGACATTTTAATGGCAATGACCTGCTACACTGTAAGCAATTTGGGTTTACTCGTGGCAGGTCAACTACTGATGCCGGTGTAGAGTTGGTATCGCATATTTTTGATGCTTGGGAGAAGTCGCAAGATGCTTTAGGCGTTTTTTGTGACTTGTCAAAAGCATTCGATTGCGTTCATCACGAAACATTAATCAGGAAACTACATCATTATGGAATAAGGGACAGCTCTTTGGATCTTCTTACATCTTACTTGAGTGATAGGATACAAAGAGTTGACATTAATGGGAAACGATCTAAAGGGTCTGTGGTTACAATGGGTGTACCGCAGGGCTCTATCTTGGGTCCTTTCCTATTTTTAGTTTATATTAACGACCTGCCTCATCTTGTAAAGAATGATCATGAGATTGTATTGTTTGCTGATGATACTTCATAAATTTTTAAAATGAATCGACAAAAAACAAATTTCGACGATGTAAATACTGCAATCTCAAAGGTAGTCCATTGGTTTAGTATCAATAATCTTTTGCTTAATGAAACCAAAACAAAATGTTTAAGATTTAGTCTACCTAATGTAAAACAAGTTAAGGCTGATGTAAACGTAAAAGGAGAAACGGTAGAAATTGTAAACAATACCGTATTCTTAGGAATAACCTTAGATAGTAAACTCCAATGGGGCCCACACATAGATAAGCTATCGAAGAGACTTAGTTCTGCAGCATATGCAGTTAAAAAAATCCGTCAACTTACAGACGTTGATACTTCTCGACTAGTCTATTTCAGCTACTTCCATAGTATTATGTCTTATGGCATACTATTGTGGGGGAACGCTGCAGATATAAACACCATTTTTGTGTTGCAGAAGAGGGCTATTCGTGCGATCTATAATATGGGTCCCAGAGAATCCCTACGTAATAAATTCAAAGACATAAACATAATGACAGTACCATGTCAATATATTTATGAAAACTTGTTGTACACTCATAAAAACATCAATCGATTCATTAAAAAAAGCGATATACATAATGTAAATACTAGAAATAAGAATAAACTCGCTGTTCCCACAACTAGACTACATAAGATAAGTGCATCTTTTAAAGGGCAATGTATACGCTTCTACAACAAAACTCCAAGTGAGTTGCAAAAATTATCAATAAATAAATTTAAAAAAATTGTGAAGCATATTCTTTGTAAAAAGGCTTATTACAAAATATCAGATTATCTAGAAGATAAAAAAGCTTGGAACGAGTTTTGCTCCAACTCAAAATCTAACAAATTACAGATAAGCAAATCATATGTACTAGACACATAAGTTATGAACATACTAGTGGTTTCTTCTCACTTCTTCCACTGGTGGACAAAAAATTGAAGTGAACTATAAAATAAACTATAAAATAATTTTAATTGATAATAATGAATAGTATAAAATATGACTTGTCTAAGTGCTTATTTGTAAGCCTAAAGAAATAAACTTTCATTTCATTTCATTTCATTTCATTTCATTTCATTTCATTTCATTTCATTTCATTTCATTTCATTTCATTTCATATCATATGTCCAGCTGCCAGCAGTGGTTATATAATGTATAATGGCTATCTCAATGACATTTATGACAATGAAGCCCACTAACGACTAAGCTAACTGAACTCGAGTATGTTTTGAAGGAATGCTCGAGGCACTTCAGCCGAGTTTGAGTGAAGGAATCTTTAAAGAATTTTCTAAAGATAAGGTAAGTATCTAAGACTACCCTCTCGGTCGCGGGTAACCGATAATTTTTACGCTAACTGCCGAAATTACCGGTAAACTGGCTAATTCACCGGGATACCCAATTAAGGCAACTTGACTCCGAACTGCTAAGAGCCGTAATGCTCGTGCAAATGGTGCAGTTAGAACTAGCGATCGCAGGCAGGTTCGCTTGGATTATCATTGACGTGAAATGGAAACATTATAAAACACTTTTTGTTTGGAGAGGCACGAAAAATTCACGATAATTTAAGCGAATTTGAAAACAATATTCAAATTCAAGTTTTTTCTTTGGGCTTGCAACATAAGCGCTAACACAATTCAAAATGACGCAATAATCAAAATAAATTAATCCCTTACTGCATTATTTTTTTTTCAATGTAGGTATGTCGCAACCAAAAACCTTGCATGTTATCACTATCCTATCAATTCCTGGTGGAGATCGCTCAAAATAGAAGCTATTTCCAAATTTATTAAGCATTTTCCACAAGTGGCTGAATGGAAAGTTAAAAATAAACAGAAAAAATATGAACTGCTTTACACGCGTTTTTTTTTTCAATAAAAAGTTGCATATAATTATGTTATTCCAAATCTAGAAGTTAATGTGTGCAAAAGTTCTACTCGTTCCATTCAGTAGTTATTTCGCGTCGTCTTCACACAGTAGCCTTATAATTAAAAGGATAAAGGTATACTATGCAAGCAAAGCCACAGAATCAACATATATATTCTTAAACCCGCCGGAACAGTTAAGGCACAGTTAGTTTTAACTGCTCGTTAGCTAAGTTTGATAATTCCACGTTAAAACTTAGGTCTTCGTTAATCGTGTCATGGTTATACAATCTCTGTCTACGTACGCAGCCCGGCCATACGAGCGAAACCTGTTTTGGTAATTTTATAATTACTATATTCAGTAAGTTTTATTATGTTGCTGCAAAATTCCTCATCATTATGATTATTATTATGTCTCTCATATACCATGATCTCGGGCCATAAAGTGACCCGGTCCTTTGGAAGGCTTGCGTGGGGCCGAAGCCAACAGCACAGAGGCCCTTTGAGAAATTATCTAAAGGCGATGGCTACACATAGCGGGTATCATCCTCGGGTGATTATTATTATTTTTTATTTATTTAAACGCACAAATCATAAAATAATCACAAAATATACAGAATTTGAATAATAAAGGGTTAAGAACTTGATCATTTCACAAATTATGTGCATACTGAGAATCATAACAAAACGTGTAGAGCAAAACGTATGATAGTAAAAAGCTTGAAATAGAAAAAAAAACAATAAACCGGATAGGTACCTAAATCTATATATAAGTAAACTTACATATGTGTTCATGCACCCACGTACATTAAACATCATTATAAGCTTAGGATCAGGAAACTTAATCTAATTTAACTGATTTTAAAGTTCGGGTAAATTGGCTCAATTTGGGAACAAAAATGTAATTTTATTATAAAGCTTGATAAACACAGCATCTTCTAACTCCAAGAAACAAATATCTGCAGATCATACAAATATTTGTCCCAAGGCGAGAATCGAACCCGCAACCAGAGCCGCTACAGAGGATATCTTTGTCAATTCACACGTTACCAATAATAATATTTACACGTCCATATACCTTCCTTAAGAATGTTCATCAAGCACTCATCGCTCGAGCTAACTGCAGACTGTCCACAGGTAACTCAACTGATCTATATCAAAACCGATCAGAGAAAATATATAGAGCTTGCGTTAATTCAGTTTCACACCTCTAGATTGCAGCCAGAGAGTAGATACTCCAAGGTCCAATCTAGAGGTGATTTTTAAATAAAGTAAGAGAATAGATCTTCTTTTGCTAAATTTTAAATATCCATAAGGTACCTGGGAACCTTGTTAAGTTCTTTATTTTACCCTTGGTCGTTTAAGGTCGTCGCAGATATAGACCGCACCACTGCCGCAGAACTTGTAAATATACATTCAAATATGGGCTTCAACTCGTAGCGTTTACATGCATTATATTGACAGCATGAGGTATCAAAAAGGTCGCGAGCAACTCGCTCGAAGCTTGCGATAATTTGTTATTTATTTATTGATGTAATCAGAACGACCCTAGGCCAAATTATACTAATTACAGAAGTTATTATTATAGTTATTTTCCATTTTGCCGGGACTTGAACCTACGAACCCTTCCTACGCTTCCCGGATTTTTTTGAGATATTATTTAATTTCTTAGAGATTACCCCGAGTACGAGGGCTTATATTACACTACAATAACAAAAAACCTTATAAAAATGTATGCCCATTTGAATTCTTATTTTTGCTGTACGCTATCGGTGCTGTATATATGTGCTATGTCCTTTACTCCTTGCTCCCCTAGCTAACACAATCCATGCTTTGTTCTTCCTTTACTCCAGAATTAAAACTCCTGGTATCATTCACTAGTCAGTCATGTCCCGGAAGCTGGAGTGCGCTGTAAAATTGCTACGCCCAGAGCTGAGGTAATTGCGAGGGATGATGCAGCTCAGTGGCGAACAGCTGGGTTAGAATATAAACTCTGCTGAATAGACAAGACGTGTATGACTTTTGACTTTTGACACTGGCAGAGTTGTGGCAGCATAGACATGAAATCTGCGATCACAAATATATAGATGTCGGGTCGGCGCAAAAACATCCGTCTCCGTAAAAATAAGAGCGCCCTTGAAATGTGAGCTCTTATTTTGTTTCGTTTGATTGAAATACATCCAACGCAAACAATACCGCAATTTATATTCAAAAAATGCAAAAAAAAATCAGTCATCTAATACCCATAACACAAGCTCTGCTTAGCTTGGGGCTAGATGATGCTGTGTGGATTGTCCAGAATTATTTATTTATTTTATTTATTAAATTGATGTGGCTGTGTACCACGGCCTGCGCCGTATAGTCGACGTTCATTGAATCCTAATTGGGCCAAAGCGGATCTTACAATTCTGACGATTATTTGACGATGCTCCAAATTCTGCAGCAACAGTGGCTGAACCTGGATTTTCTTTTTCTAAATTGAGATTTTCATCAATATTTGGCCAAAAACCTATTCCCCTATCATCATAATCATCAACCTATATGAGTCCACTGCTGGACAGGCCTCCCTTAATGAGCGCCATAGCGCCCTCTCTTCAGCTTGCCGCATCCAGCATCTACCTGCATTCTTTCGCAGGTCGTCATCCCACCTGGCCGGAGGGCATCCTACACTACGTTTAGTCGCATAAGTTCTTCAGGGGCGTCTTAATGACTGGAAATATGCAATCTTAAAATGATTAAGTGACTATTTCTCATTTAACCTCTATAGTCAATCATTTTGTAACCAAACACCTCAAGAGAAAAAACTATTTTCCTTCCCCATTTATTTTGTCACGCCTTTACACCTCCGCGCGCAAAGGGAAAAAGCGCAAAATTATACCAATAACCCAGTTTAGAGTTCCCTCGCAAAAAATACAAAAAGAGACAAAAAATGCGTCGTTTTCCTTGTTCTTATCTAGTGTTTCAGTTCTCTGAACGCTTAACCCGTGGATAAATAGCCCTCGTTTTAAAGATTGCCTCAGTAAAACTAGTGCTATCTCTTACACATGACTTAATCGTTGCGACAGTGTCACGGGTTAGAGGATACAGAAGGGATACTTCTTTTCAATGTACAATTGTTTACGCTGGATATTAGAATACGAATAAGAAAATATTACTACATAGTATGGAAGTCGCTTCCCGGTGTCGTCGGTCTGTCCCTATGTATGCTTAGATCTTTAAAACTACGCAACAGATTCTGATGAGGTTTTTTTTTAAAAGTGTGATTCAAGATAAAGTTTTATAACCATTTGACACATAGATTTCTACGAAGACACGGGGCGCAGCTAGTTAATTATAAAATTGTGTAAAACATCGCACCCCGCCGCCGCCGGCTCTAAATTGTAAAAACCCGAGAAACCGCGGGGCGCAGCTAGTCCACAATATAGATAAATATAGTATTACCTTATTTATAGTAATTCCGCGTTTTGTCACTAAATTAATTACAAATAAATTTGACAATTTCGTACATCAATAGATACACAAAATAGCTGTTTTCATTATCACTTTATGATATGAAATTCTCTTTAACGACGGCCGTTTATTAAAATTGGTACGTACGCATTTCAGTTAACTAGGATCAAAGCATTAAAACCTTACACTAAATTAGCTACCTAAATCAAAAGCGAAACAATCCCGGGTAAATGCAAATCAGCATCACAGTCAACCAACTCAAACTAATTACGGACCTGTCACTCTGTTTACGCTACACTGTGGCAGGACAACGGCGCCATTAATCTACACCGGTACGCTACCGGTATTAATCTTAACCGGTACTGTACCGATTTGTACCGGTATCTATTGTGGACTAGAATCCTTTGATATGGGTAAGATAATAGAAGTGCTATGATTGTTATTGAAGTTATAACTGTTAATGGGTGTGTTTTGTCTAGGAGGGCGTAGATAGGGAGATGAAAGAAAGGGTTTTGGGTCCCTAGGGTCCTATTATGGCGACCACTGATGTAGATATAATAGAAATCGTTACACATTGTTTTAGTGTGTGTTATAAACGCCTTCACTGCCGCCTCATCGGTACGTCCCGCGTCGATGCAGCACAGGTTGTCGAAGTGGGCATGTGGGGACGTCATGGGCACTTTATGTGGTTTAGGTTTTAGGTATGTATGTATGTATATATCTATTTTAAAAGCTGGCTGTCTCCGTCTTTTGTTTTTTTATAAAATTATTAACGCTCACTTCACAAATCTAAACATATACCTACGAAAAACAAAAGACGATCACGCCAAAACTTAAAAAATTACCTAGATAGTAAAGAAAACTACATTACTAACTACTAAGAAACTACTACATCGTCGTCGTATCAATTTTCCGCTATTATTTGCATTTACCGAGCATTCATACATTATTGACACTAGGTCTGATTTTGCTAACAGCGGTGAAAACGCCTCTGCTTTGCTCAGAACGTACCTTTGAACGTTTCTGACCAATTGTACCTCGACGCAACCTTATTCGAGGCAATCGTCTTTGTACCAAAACTATATAACACCACCTCAATTACGCAGTGCGTCTAAATTGCGTTATGTCCAATCCAATTACAAGGTAGACGTTGTGAGTATACGCTAGGTTAGAACAGGTACGGGAAGCGGACTGAACATAGGTGGTCGAAATTATAGAGGTCTGTGAAATCAAGTCGAATAAGGACGTCTATGTAAGAAATATAGAGGGGTGTAAGGGGGACTCCAGCATCTCGTCCCTGCTAGATACCCTGCTAGATAACGAACTAGGCTCTGGTGGAAACATCAAAGCATCTTCATAATTTGATAACTCATTAATTTTACAATTATTTTCCATTACTTGACACTGGCAGAAAAGCGTCCAACCAGACACTGTTGCGATTAACAAAGAACCATCATTGTATATATTTTACTGACCTGTCCATCATATCCCCCTCCGGCCTGGTGATAGCCTGGCTCCCCGCTCTGGGCGCGGAGTAGACGTACACCCTGGTGTCCCCCTTGTACCACTTGATGGAGTGCATCTCTCCGCAGGACGCGCCGTCGATGCGGCAGCGAAGGCGGGCGGTGCTGCCGACCAGGGCTGACGCGTGCTCTGGAAGAAGACAGAAACAGGTTAAAGAAAGCTATTAATCTAACGAGCCGCTGAGGCAAACGTGTTCTTAGGTGGAGACCACGACTCGGTAAACGTAGTGTAGGACGCCCTCCGACCAATCTATCTGTTCTATGCACCTGCGTACTTATAGAATGGGATCGATAATGACGTGTTATTCTATGCTTGAGCATCCTTTGGTGGGTATATATTACTTCTTACTACTGCGCCATGCTGGCCGTTGAAAAGCTTGTGCAAGCAGTGGGTCTCAACAGTTTAGATGGAAGAACTTAGGTATTTTCAATTATAGGTAAACAGGAGTATTGCTACTGGTCTAAGCTAACTATGTAGTACCTAGGTATATATACCTCGGTTTTACCACCAGAGTTGAAATTTAAATGTACTAATACTTTCTTATATAATAATTTAATAAAATTAGGAAAAATTGAAAATAAAACACACTAAACTTATACTTTGGCGCGCAAAACTTTAGAAAACTTTCAAAAAACCACACATGCCCCGGCTCCATTGTGCACTAAAAACTAAAAATTATGCTATCCTTCTGAATAATTGATTATAGGTCCAAGATTCGCATTCTGTTACGAGTACCTAATATAAATATTTCAAAATAATGCTCTACAAAATATGATTCGATTAGAGCTCATAAATATTACCCCTCTTCACTCACATCACAATAGCTCACTTACACAGAACTGCAGCACAAAAAGCAAAAATATGCAACTTGTAATTTAAATTCCCAGCGCCTGAAGCTTCCAGCAAATTTCCCTCACGAGAGCTTCTTTGCAGCTGTGTTTCCAGGGCGGCTTATGGCGCATTTTTCTTACAACAAAATTACCACTGTTTTAGTTAAGGACTTGGAGAGTTTTGTTTTTGTTTGCTTTTGAAGAGAGACTAGAAGTGTTCTGTAGCTTGGAATTTATTTCTTAAAGCAACACTCGTCTACTACTGGACGAACATCCTACATACAAGAGGGTTTTGTAGTTTGGAAGGCACATTGGTCGCAGTCATCATGATAATGCGGCGTTGTTCCGCGCCTCGCGTCGTTCAGCACTAAGCTGAGTTTAACCCTTTTTGGCCAGCAGGCTAGCACGGTAGCCATTAAGTATTGTTTCTCTGCAGGTTTATTTTATTTATTTTTAAATGTACTGTGTAGTTATTGTGTGTAAATAAAATAATAATAAATAAATAAATAAATAATTCTGGACAATTCACTTTGTGTTATGGGTACTAGATAACTGATATACATAATACAATACATTACATAGATATATATTTTTTATTATACATAGTAAACGACCAGAACACCCGAAACAAATATCTGCAGATCGTACACACATTTGTTCCGAGGCGGGAATCGAACCCTAAACCTCCTGCGTCGCAGGCGGACCTTCGCCCACCGCGCCACATCGGTCGTATGTATACTTATTATTATTTGTGTTATTGAACGAACCCTGTTTATGGCCAAATAAATTTATCTTTATCTTAATATTATCATCATGATAATGACTACGATGACTAACACAGTCAAAAAGGTCTGGCTTCGGTAATGCCTGTAATCGCCTCTCACGATATCCACGGGGTGAGTCAGATAGGTAATAGATAGGAGTGGTCAATTATTAAAACTCGAATTCGAAATTATGAACTATTATCACATTTAAACGACTGAACCGATTTTCAAAGATACCTAAGGGAACAGATGTCGACAGCCCAAACTCGTCGGTAGGTGAGAAGGAGTGTATAATCAACTCACTCAATTCAACCCGTGGATATCGTACGTACGTAGTTACCTACCAAAGGAAGGAAGGCCAGAAGCTTTCTTCTGCGTATATTAACACCTCTTCTAAGAATATCAATACGCCTCTCCAAAACGTAATCATTATGGCAAAACCACCTAGTTTGGGGAAGGCACGTCCAAATGTGGACGTATTTGTGCTGATAGGGCCCACGATATAGAACTATGTAATCTTAGCGTATAAGCCAGCGTTTCTCATACTTGTAAGGAGCGCAGTTAACGATTCTCAAACTTGCGCGTACGGATTCGGGTAAAAAAAAAGTTTGATTATTTTGTACGTCAGAAAGGATTCACAAGTTTCTCAGCTTGTTACGAAGTAGAAGAATTATGGCAATTTTATCTTTTGAAAAGTTTTATTGCCATTTTGTAGACTTTTTAAAAGCTTTTGGTTATTTGAGAACTGTTTTAATGTACCTACTTACTCGACTTTAGAAGTTTCACAAATTGTTTCAAATTATACGCTTATGTATCTAAATGGAAATTAAAATCTAATATGCAGGATCGCGAGGAGTGAAAGGAGAAAAGGGAGGCCTTTGCCCAGCAGTGGGACAATAATGGCTTAAAATAAATAAATAATAATATGAAGGGCTCGACTGAGCCTACGCTTTAAAAATTACAGGTTTAAAAAGCTAACAATCCATGTAGGTACATACATCCAATTTACCATCATCCGCAAAAAAATCGATCCGCCATTTTACAATAGCTCGCACAAAATGGCTGCTTTATTGGCTGAATAACGGTTGATCCTATTATCTTAATTAGGTATTAAATATAAGCCGATGTCGTAATCAGACCATAAAATTTTACTCTTGTTAATGTAACAGAAAATATTGGGAGATAACAAAGAGGCCATTCGATGAAATTGTTCGATTTATTTTAACGTGATTGGCCTTTTTGTTAAGCTGCCTATTATTACCATTAAGTTGGTACCTTTTATTATATTTATACTTATTACAAAGCCCTATTACAAGGCCCATGGATTTCCAAGCGTTCATCTGGGATATATCTACTATATTACATATAAATGTTAACACTTTGACTGCGATTTTTTTTCGACGACTGCGATCTTTTTTTTAACCTAAGCCATTCGTGCTGCCGCTCTACACAGCGGTTGTGTTGCGCCGCACATGCGTTTCGTTCGAAATATATTACGGCTGTGCTGAGTCACACAGATCTGTATTTTCTCAGCCGCTGCGCTAGTGTGGATTTACGCATATTAGTCACTTGTAGAAAACACATACCGTGTGATTTCAGCAATCAAAGTGATGAAGACTCTGAAACTAGGTATACCTCGCTACATGCCTGCAAAATTTCAGCCCGCTCCATTCGCAAGTCAATTCAGATATATCAGTGCGTGTATCACTCATACTATTTCATCACTACTATGGATAACAGTTCTGTAAGCTAAATGGCCTGCCCATCGCCACTTCAGCCTGCTAATTCTGAGAGCTATGTCTCTTACTTTGGTTCTTCTAGGGTCTGGATATTTTATATGTACAGTAAAAACATTGTAAATGTATAATATTAAGTATATACATATGTATATTAGTTATCTAGTACCCCTAAAACAAGTTCTGCTTATCTTGGGGCTAGATGATGCTGTGAATTGTCCAGCATTATTTATGTATTCATTATTAATAAACATGAAAAACATCAGAACTTGTAATAACTTTACAAAAACAGAGACATCAACTGTTTACGATCGAAGGAACTCGCATTACTTTCTAAATGGTGATAAAAGTTATAAGCTAAGGGCCTCGCTACATGATGCGGAAGATAAGGGCTACCTCCCGACTGTTCAGTGAACTGACTACGCGTTTAGAAACTGTTTTGTGATGATCAATACAATACAATACTTACAAAAATACTTTATTGTACACCAGTTACAGATCATTATAAAACACATCACATGATACAAGTACAATGGGCGGCCTTATCGCTTAGAAGCGATCTCTTCCAGGCAACCTGGATGGAAAGAATTATGTGAATTTAAGAAAGGCAGGGGGTGTACCAAACATAAGCTAGAATAAATATGAACATAACACGAATATTTAAAGATAAATAAATATATATATACACACTCACATAGACGCACATAGACGTAAGACTTCTATCAATTTATTTCGTATCTAAGGATAAGTGAAAAGATAGATGGATGGATTGATGTACTTTTTCATGCCATAACTAATAAATGAATAAGGCTACTTTTAATCGCTTCCATCATTTACGATGGTCTTTTAAATTTAAAAATATAGATGGCGCGTAGGCGGAATCTAGAATACGATAAAGTGACTAGTGACAGGTATCCACAGCAAGTTAATTCGGTTAAATAGCGATGATGATGGCTTAAAATACTTTCCACGACGTACAATCACGAAATATTAAACAAAAAATAGTTTTAACAGTAAAGTGTTTCGTCAATTGTAAATATTTCGCTTCTTTTGTTGTGGTTTTTATGTTGTTTGTATGCGTTAGTTAAATTTTGGCACCTACTAAGCACGTTAGCATATTTTAAAGTGTTTCTACCCTTTAGTAGTGCGATATTCCACCGCGTGGTCTAGTCGCGCCCTTACAATTTCCCGCAATAAACCCGTCCTAAGTTACAAGGGCCAGGATTCAGTAAATAACACATCCACCTTTAAACTAAAGCAATAAAAAAGAAATATTTTCAGAAACTTCTCGAATAAACCAATGTAATTGGCCCACAATTTATATGGCGGACTAACTTTTTGCAAGTTAAAGGTCTACGAATTTTGTCTTTCGAAATCACGAATGTTCGGGTGACTTGTGAAAGTTGAAATTATTTGTGACTTTCAGAATGTACTATTTATTATATGTAGGTAGGTATATAATCGAAATTTATAAATAAGTTACGTGAGTTTTGAAGTTCCAAAATTCCATCCATCAATTTCGACCATCCAGTAAATGGCGGGGAGTCTATGGATGACGACCGATGTGGCGCGGTAGACGAAGGTCCGCCTGCCACGCAGAATGTTGCGGGTTCGATTCCCGCCTCGGAACAATTGTGTGTACGATCTGCAGATATTTGTTCCGGGTGTTCTGGTCGTTTTCTATGTATAATAAAAAAATATCTATCTATGTAATGTATTGTATTATGTATATCAGTTATCAAGTACCCATAACAGAAGCTTTACTTACCATGGGGCTAGTGTGAATTGTGTCCAGCATTATTTATTTATTTATTTATGGTTGGAGGTGGTTCAGGACCGTGTGGGAACGGCCTATGTCCAACAGTGGACATATGCTTTTTGTACAAACATTTGTAATTCTTGGGAGAATTAAATTCGTTTTGTTAATTTGGCAGTTCCCAAAAACTAAACCAAATTAGAACGGAACGGGTTGAACAAATTCACCGAAAACGACAAAATTGCTGCGCACAAAATGATAAAACTTTGTCAATTTGAAATAATTAAGATAATTTGAACTGATGGTGTAAAGTTGTACGAAATATCTTCGTTTTGTTTTTGCCGGTGGAAATGTTTTTTGGACTACATGTACCCGGATTTAGAGTACCGGTCCCTACGAAAATACGAGTATGGTTTATAGGTAGGTAGTTAATGAAATAGGTACATAAAAGTACAACCAACTTATAGAACCTACGAGAAGGGCAGTTGCTTCACTCTGGGTATTTTTAACACCTTCACTGCGATTACCAATAGTAATGGTGCCTATCACGTAGCTTGTGATTTTTTCGTAGTGAATTTCAATTTATTGAGATCTCACTGGCATGATGCTGCATTGCTTCAAATGTCGCAATACTCTGGGGGCCTACTCGTAAAAACAAAAATCAAAGTTTCTGATTAGTCGTTGCGCAAGCGCTGTCATAAGAGTAGGTTTTGCTTGAAAACGAATTAGAAACTTTGATTTTTTACGAGTACGGCCCCTGACTTTAAGTTTCACTTGACAAAAACCGGAAACGTGTAGACCAGACTAGAAATGTTATTTTAAATTGTTTTGAGAAATGGATAAAGTAATTTAGTTTCGTGTTTGAGAGTTTAATGTAGACTGTAGTCTACGAGAGGCGACAGACTCTGTTTATTTGGACTTATTTTGGACTCTATTATCATTGATATAGGGCGGAGAAGTAGGAAGTCCTGAAATGTTCTGATGGAGGTTTTGCTCAGCGAGGTATTGACAAAGTCATATTTATAATAAAACTTTTGAAACTAAATAAATAATGCTGGACAATTCACACAGCATTATCTAGCCCCATGGTAAGCAGAGCTTGTGTTATGGGTACTAGATAACTGATATACATAATACAAAACATTACATAGATATATATTTTTTATTATACATAGAAAATGACCAGAACACCCGGAACAAATATCTGCAGATCGTACACACAATTGTTCCGATGCGGGAATCGAACCCGCAACCTCATGCGTCGCAGGCGGGCCTTCGCCCAACGCGCCACATCGGTCGTCAAACTATCATGGTTATTAACAATAAAGTCATTTAAAAATGGGTCATCTAAACTCATTTATTTATAGTTTTGCGTGGAACTCACGTTATGAAAAATACCAAATGATATGATATGAGGTTAAAATATTTACAAATTAGTCCAAAGTACTAAATTCTTATTATAACACAATGGATTATTTAATTATCTGATTAAATTAATTGAATTATAAATACGTGCCTGTAATTTTAACCTCAGTGGCGCAATGAACAAACGTCTGCCTGCGATGCAGGAAGTTCGATTTCCGCATCGAGACCAATGTTTGTTCGATCTTAACATATTTGTCTTGCATGCTACGCCTTGCTTTATCCTACCCGCATGCCCAACGTAGGGATTATGGGGCTTATGAGTCCACTACTAAATAAGTCTGCCTGGAAGAGATCGCTCTCAGCGATAAGGCCGCTCTTTATACCTTTATTCTAAGTTTTTATCTCTGTATTATTTTCTGTTTTGTGTGGTGTAATAAAGTGTTATCTATTTAAGTCCAGCTGTGGGCCATTAAATAGAAAAAACTCTATAACTTCAGCGAACCAACGAAATCTTTCAAGTGAGATATAAAATAGTCACGCTTTTCCAGTTTTTAAATAAGAAAATATTTTCTGATGGAATTGAATCCGCAGGTTATTTGGAATTTCGTCTCGCTCCGTTCAATACCGAGATGAAATGATTCATTTATTTCATTCACTCACTCAGCTGTTTCTCTGAGGACAGTCAGCGTCAAAATGTACTAAAGATCTTGGAGACTGAACGTACTTACATACTTACATTTTATGCACCAGGTAATTACTCCAAATTTGTCGGTCCTCCAGCATATTTACAAATTAATACTGGTACAAATTAACCAACATATTATATAAAAGACGCCCAGAAAGTGGAGGTTTATTCGATGCACATTCGACCATTGACGACCGATGTGGCGCAGCGGGTGACGTAGGAGGTTGCGGGTTCGACTTCCGCCTTGGGACGAATATACAAAACAAATACTCAATAATGCTGGACAATCCACGCAGTATAAAAAAATCAAATGCATAGCAAATAAAGATTGTACAATTTGCAAATGTATGTAATATATGAAGTATATCAGTCATCTAGTATCCATAACACAATCTCTGCTTAGATTGGGGCTAGATGATGCTGTGTGGATTGTCCTAATTATTTATTTAATACATTGTAACGAATCCGACCAACGTTCCTCGTTTCGTCTTCTAGAAATGGAAAACCCACTATTGCTCCATAATCTAGATAAAAAAATAACGAAGAGGTTTCAGAAATACAGAAATAAAATTTATTGGTAAAATTAATTTACATTGTCATTTTTCTCTTTACATCGATTCAAAAGTGGAGTTTTGACTGGTTGTGGTGCATATTTTTGTATCAAAGTGTACCAAATTGTACGATTTCTTTTAGTGATATCTTTTTTCGTTTCATATATTAAAATCACAGATACATTTTCCGCCGACTGTACCTGCAGCTCTCAGCTCAAATGAATTGGGAACGTGCTTTTGGATGTTTGTGTTTTAAAATTTAGCTGTAAAATTTAAAATGTTTTTATTATTTTGGTGTAAATTCTTACAAGAAGGTTTTATTTAATACTTTTTCTTCTTTACTTGGCTTTGAACGCGTTTTTTCTCACATGGTACCTTTATAAGTCGTGCTTTGTCAAAATCATAATATTTTTTTTTTAAATATAATACAAGTCATCTAGGACCGAAGTGCTTGGGAAGACAAACCAAATGAACCCAAAATCGACGGCAGTTTATTTATTATTTATTTATTAATTTATTTTTTAGGCCTATGTCCAGCAGTGGACTAATATAGGCTGATGATGATGATGATGATGATGATTTATTTATTATTTAATTAGAACGGCACAATCACCAATTACACTAATTATTTTACTTATGAGAAAGACCAGTCACCCATCCCTCGGGTCTAAGTCGTTTCGCTGAGGAGTTCCTATGACTATCTTCTGTCTCCATCATCAGACCAGCTCAATGGTACCATGATATTGCATTCTCATCGAACTTACATAAGTACGTCAAATTTCAGCTCAATCTGTTTTTCACGAGATATTTCTTACACTATGTTTACCGGGTCGTAGTCTCCACTCGAGAACACTCAATTGTGTTATTCGTTGTGTTCTAGGACGCCATCCGGCCAGGTGGGATGACGACCTGCGAAAGACTACAGGGAGATGCTGGATGCGTCAAGCTAAAGACCATTTGACGCTCATTAGGGAAGGCCTATGTCCAGCAGTGGACTAACATAGGTTAATGATAGCTAGTCTAAAATTCAGTTGCTAGATTTGGCACAAACGAACTGGGTATGTAGAAATAAAGCTTGCTACATATATTTATCCAAACAAAATATATTCACCTAAAAAAATCTAAAATTACATGGAAGGCTCACAAAAGTTTGATATTAGAAAAGTTTGTCGCATCTCGTATGTTCATTACAAGTTGTGGACGAGTTTAGAACGAGTTCGGACGAGTTTAGAACGAGTTCGGGCGAGTTCGTTTGTAAACGAGATGTTTTATAAACGCTAATAAGCTTTGAACAAAGTATCTTGTTTCTATGAAACTTGAGAAGCTAATAATGCTGTGATGACTGAAAGTTTTAGACAGATACAGCTTTCGACAAAAATCGCTGAACAGGTACAATGACAAATATTGCCGAACATCTGAAAGATTATTATTTATTGGTTATTTATCGTTTTGTTTTCCGGGAGTCGCCCATCTTAAATATGTTATTATCTTAAATATGGTATTGTATTTTCTTTGTTTGCTATGTATTATTTATGTTTGACATATAAGAATATTTCTTATTAATAAAGAACTGAACTGAACTGAACTGAACTGTTAACAAATCGCGAAAGTTTAAAAATTTGTGTCTTTACTATGTACCTATTCGTAACAATTACAAATATTTCCTTCGAATCTTATAACGTATACAAATGATGTACTTCTTGTTTTTTTTTTTTTTTTTGTCTGTAATACGTGTTATCTTGTTTCGTGTTGTGTGTAATAAATACTTTTCTTTCATATAACATAAAAATAATTAAATGAAAGACCGACCAGGTGGGATTATGCTGCAAGCTGAAGATGGGGTGCTATGGCGCTCTTAGAGAAGCCTACGTCCAGCCTACGTCCGTCAGTGGACAAACATAGGCTGATGATGTCGAAATGAAAGCCCTTGACCAGCAGTAGGCTAGGTTACTTAAAGACAGGAGGGTTGTGAGAATGCATGATGTTGATGATGATGTCAGTATATCCAAAGAACTTACAAGCTTACTCTTAAAAGCTACACATGTTTTCGCAATATTAACCCATCAATAAGTAACTTCATAAGTCACAAATCATTCGGCAGCGTTCGGACAACTTCGGGAATTGCCCGCGAATTTATGTAGCGGCGAAAGTGTAATGTTGCGAGTAATAATACTTTCTGGGTAAGTTTCGGAATGGCTTCTTGTGGAGAAATCTTTTGATGGTTTGTTCGTGTAGAAGCTGCAATAATTATTTAGGGTAATAAGAAGAAAGAAATGTTAAAGAACACAATAGGCTGAAATTCTGACAATTTGTCCGACTTGGCGAGGAAAAATTTACGGTCTAATTAATATTGTTATTTTAGCTCTAAGAATTAGCAAGCTGAAGTGGCAGTGGGCCGGCCATATCTCGCGAAGAACTGACGGCTGCTGGGGCAAACGTCTTCTTGAGTGGAGACCACGACTCACGGAGGACGACCTGCGAAAGACTGCAGGTAGATGCTGGATGCGGCAAGCTAAAGACAGGGCGACATGGCGCTTATTGGGGCAGGCATATGTCCAGCTGTGAACTGCTATAGGCTGATGATGATGATGATGATTGTTATTTACCGCCTCAAGAATTGTATTAATTGATACTCACAGTGTCACATTTAAACATACGGATATTTCATAAAATCCTTCATAATTTTAATCGCTGAAGGGTAAAACCATAAACCACTCGGATTTCGGAGGTAAATACGAAAAATAGCGTCAATAAAACAAAACATTTCTCTCCAGAGCCTCTCATAGCGTGTTTCGTCGTATAAATATAAAACACATGTCATACATTTTTGTCTGTTTGTTTGTCGTGGGTCTAATTGGAGCGCAAACAATGCAGGGTACTTCTAATCTGAGTAGGGATGGGCTGTGCTCTGTTTATATTGTCGATGATTTTTCTTGTAAATCACGTCTACAAAAAAAATCGACGACATAAATAGATCATTAAGAATTCAGAATTTAAATCTTTTGAAAAAAAATAGTGATAATGCATTCTCTGCCCAGTAACGGATACGATGTCCTAGAAGCACATGTGCATCATGGGCACTCTATGTGTTAAGGCATGGATCGAAGCTAGCTTCAGCCTAGTTTATTTTTGTGTTATACAAGGTTAAATTAATTTTGATCACGATCAGATTTGAGCTTTTCAAATCTGGTAGAATGGTTTAAAATAGGTAATTTAAAATAATTAAATTTTAGATTTTATCGACACATTTATGCTTAAACAGGCAACACTGATCCTAAATAGACAGGTGATCTACGTGCCAGTAAACATGTCAACAAAACCAGTAGCGCAATTTTCCATTTTCCAAACAACCTTATTATTTCGAAGACAGAAATGTAATAACAAGAAGTCAGACTCATCCAAAGTCCCGTATTCAGTTTTTGCAAGCTTAAATTCACAAAACGCATTCCCTTGCATTTCACATGGAAACTGAACGCTGATCCCCAATTTAAACTCCAATTTTATTTACATTTCGAAATATCATGAGGATTTTCGTAAAATCACAACCTTTAAGCGATATTCGGGTCAGAGCGGTCAAGTCCCGAGGGACTTGGACCGACCGCGGGAAACTGCTGTACTGGTTGTTTACACTATGTCACACGTCCATATTTCAGTTCAAATATCGAATTAATCATGGCGGACGTTCTATTTACAAAATCTCTAGTGTCCGACTGTTTATCAGAAGTGGCTGCGCAACTGTTTGAATTGAATTTGAAACTCATAGGCAATTTTACGTTCGATATTCAACTGCTAGTTTTAGGTATTCGAATTTAGAAGAGTTGTTTTACACCGTAGTACTCGAGAAGACAAACGTGATTCACGTGTCAAAACTTTTTATTTATTCGCGATATTGGCCTTGGGACGTTTTATTCGTTAAGTTTTCAGATTTATTGATAAAACTTAGGGATTTATGTGATACATTAAGCTTAAACCAAATTAATGGATTTATTTATACCACGTCTCCAAACGATATGGGTCTCATTTCACAACTTACAAATGTGTTTAAGTTGTTTTGTAATATATTATATTTAATTTATAATAATCTCTAGGCATAACTCTGCAATGAAAATAAAACACTAAGCATTCTTCGATAGTTTTTTTTAACAATTTATAATTTGGTTTCGATGTTTTTTTTTTGTGGTCTACAATTAAAACGTTAATATTACAATGAATCAAAGCGGTCACCAATTATGACGCATGCATTGTTTAGCTGCTTCTGATATTCAGACCATGTTTTATGGATAGTGCGGGGAAATAAATTAACGCAAAGTATCGAGTACACGCTTTATCCGCTAGTGATTGAACGCCATCTGTTGGCTGAAATTAGACGCCATTTGCATCGACTGGTATTGATATAGAGCTGAGTACCTTATTGAAACAGCTGCCTTTTTGTAGACCTTTAAACCATTTTTAAGCCCAAACTATCTTGAAAATCCAAATCGAGCTTAAACACTACTTTATTTATGAAATCGTTTCTGCCCGCGGCTTCGCATGCCCCCATGTACTAGACTAATGTAGCCTGAAATAAATGAATTATCTATATATATATATATATATATAAATAAAAATGAATTGTTGTTCGTTAGTCTGATTAAAACTCGAGAACGGCTGGGCCGATTGAGCTGATTTTGGTTTTAAAATGTTTGTCGTAGTCCAGGGAAGGTTTAAACGGTCAGAAAACGTGGTAAAGTTGTGCAGAAATTTCCACGCGGGCGAAGCCGCGGGGCACAGCTAGTTATTAAATAAAATAAAACTCCAGCGGTAGGAATCACTTGCAAAACATTCTAAGCACAATTTCCACTAAAGAAGCGATTCCCCTTACACCCCGACATGATGTCATACAAATCTCCTTATATTAATATTGTATGTAATTTCGCGCATTTTGACGTCATCGTCGTTACGGCGATAATGTCGACGTGGCACAGTGCAAGTGAAACAGTAAGACTAAATCATATTATGATGTCTGAGTTTCAAACATCAAAATGCTTTATTTCCTGCAGACCCTACAGATCTCGAGGATACGTCACAAAAACACATCAAATTACGAGTACATAAGTAAAACTAGGAAAAAAGTGATCACTTTGATTTTTTGGTAACTTCATTCTTTTTAAGGTAAAGTAAAGAAGCGGCCTTTACCTTTAGTGGCATTCATCGGTAGCAAACCCCCTCGCAGGTTCAAAGTCATGTAATTATACGAGTGTTGTTTTTATATAATTTTTGTTACTTACGTTTTTATGCTATCTTTATTTTACCGAAAGTTCATAATTTAAAAATAGTTCTGTATCCATACAACTTGACTTCAAACAAAACATGAGTCAGCTAACAATGACCGTCACTGTACTACATATAGGTATCTATGAGTTTAGTTTAAATATTAGTTTAAATAATGCTGTACAATTCACACAGCATTATCTAGCTCCATGGTAAGCAGAGCTTGTGTTACATTTACTAGATAACTGATATACATAATACAATACATTACATAGATATATATTTTTTATTATACATAGAAAACGACCAGAACACCCACAAATATCTGCAGATCGTACACACATTTGTTCCGAGGCGAAATCGAACCCGCAACCTCATGCGTCGCAGGCGGACCTTCGTCCACCGCGCCACATCGGTCGTCAAAATCTATGTAGGTGACTGGAGGTGCTTCCCTTCTGTTTACCTATTTAGACTGTGGCACAGATGACGGCACGGCTACCCTCATTTGACTTTTTCTGATATTAATATAACGCGCGACACAGCCATGCATCATCACGTATAAGGAAATATCCGGAATCTGGCCTGTCCTGACTTTCCGGTGGATTATAGTCGAAAGATGCGGGAAGTTTTTGTCAGAGAAAAGAAAAAATATGGTAGATATTTGTACCGCCATATTGCAAAGTAAAGCTTAAATCTACTAGTAAAATAAATATTTGGTGACGTCATTTTTACGTACAGTAAACAGTGTGGTATTTTATTACGTGTTTTAGTATTTGTTGTTTTAGCTGCGACAGTAATAATAAAAATTTCAACTGTCTAACTATTACGGTAGTAAGTAGCAAAATGTCAAAGAGCAATAGAACGGAATATACTGAAAATAAGACTAAAAGACAAAGTACAACATAAAGAAACCAGATCAAAAACTAAATTTATAGACGCTCTACAACACGCTCTTAAAATGAAGTGGGGATGGGCCGGACACGTAGCTAGAATGCCAAAAGAAAGGTGGGCCACCTTAGTCACCTCATGGAAAGGTCCTAAAGGCAAAAGAAGAATTGGTAGACCCCTAGCAAGATGGTCAGATGAAATAAAAAAATATTTAAAAACACAAAATTGGACAAGCGTCGCAGAAGACCGCAAACACTGGACAGAACTGGAGGAGGCCTTTACCCGAGAGGGGTCCTAACTACTTATTCAATATATGCATTAAATTCAATCGAAATAAACAACTTTAAAATTCATTATTAAATATTATTAAATTATTAAATCTACATACTGACATTTTTCTACAATATTTGACATACTTATATTAGATTTAACAAATTTTTCATAAGCATGATTGATCAATGTTATTTAAGGTTAAGGAATAAAAGGCTTTTTTATTTTTATTTTTATTTTATTTTATTAACTATTACGGTTCATGCGATCAGATACAGCCTGGTGACAGACATAGAGGCAGACGGAAGATACGGGCGGACAGTGGAGTCTTAGTAATAGTGTCTCATTTCTTTTGTGGCGGAACCCTAAAAAGTAAAAAAAAGAGTTCGTTTAACTTCGTTCTAATAAGTAGGTAGGTAGATAAACAAGGTGTCTCAGAAATAAAGGACCCTAATCCACTGGACTATGTATTTAAGAGATCGATCAAACAAACAAAACAGCAAAATTGGAAAACGCTTAAGTTTCTGAACACATAGCATTATGTATTCAAATATATTGACCAAGCAGATGCTACGTTTAGATAGAGGAAGTGAATTTAAACCGAGGAAACTTTTATTAAACTATTTGATACAAAAACATTGGAAAAAATACGGAAATGTGTATCTACATCGCCGTCGGATTAATAGAATAGAATAGAATAGAAAACTTTTATTAGCACACACAAAAAAGACAAACGTGCATTAAAAAAAAACACATTAAGCTAAATAAGATATACCTAACACTAAAACTAAAAACTAAAATATAACAATAGAAAATAAGTATAAAACTAGTACTAAAACTAAAAGAAAAACAATATAAAATAATGTAGCCTGTCCTTATGGATATATTAATGGAATCAGTCCGTTTGTAAAACGGCTAGGTAGTATACAAAACGGCGCCATCCAGTTAAATGCCTAAGCTGAGTAGGCCGATCGACGAAAACCGAAACCAACGTTCAGCAAAACGAACGTCGTTTAGCCATCTTATCGAATGAAATGAGTTAGGTGTTCACAACAAAGATAGAGCAAAATGTACTAATGAGTAAATTAATCATATTCTAAGCCCTTTTAAACACAGGCGGGTCATCCGATTATCTGCTCATTAACACTCTGTTTAACAAAACTTTTGAGCATTTTTCGATTTCCTCAACATACTATATTATTGGTTCACTGCTGGACGCAGGCCTTCCCCTGACAAGTACCTTATCGGATTATATCTCATGTGGGGTAATGCATAGGCATTATGGAGTCCCCACGCCAACTTTTGTTTTAGTAGGGCACTAAACGCAGTAGGTACTGGTATCATCTAAACACTCCACAGGCGCAAACACACAAAAACACTTTATCCGAACCACAGTTCCGTCCAAAACACACTTTTGCGCGAAACACGAAGTTTTTCACTTCCCCATCCCGAGCCCAAACTTTTTAATTCGCGCTAATCTACGGACATAAATCTGGAGTTAGCATCTTTGCGTACACGCCCCGGGGACGGACTCAGGACGGGGTAAGGGGTGCTGTAAATAAGACAATTTTTTATGAGATACAAACCTAAATAATGAAGTGAACCTTTATGTCTTAGCTATACGCCCAACTTTTATATTTATATGGGGAAGGTAGGTATTATTGCAGCCATTTCTTCGAGAGACGTGGTATGAAATTTTTTATAAAAAATGACTTTCAGTTTGGGCAAATTTAATAATATTGAAAGCTAAAATGTTAAGGTAAGTTAAACTTATCTCCAAAATGTTGTGTAGTTGACTTGCCAAAGCTAAGTATATCGTCTTCTTATCTAAACTGCCCCATAAAGCAAGGATCGGTAATAACTTACTATAATGACGCTGTTTATTGGCATTGGCGTCAGATTATCACAAATCATGGGGTTAGATGTAAAGGCCCCGTCACAGATTAGATAGGTAAGATACTCGATCTAAGGCTACACACGTCTCAGGCCACGTCTTGCCGAGAGAGATTCCTGAGAACGAGTATCCAAAGGACTATCTATCAAATATCTTTGTGCTATTGTGTTGTTTATGGAAATTTGTGAGTAAATGATGGATTCTATTTTTTAAACCTTGTAGAATAGGGTTTTTTCGTATTATAGAATGATGCCAATCATCATCATCAACCTATGTTAGTCCACAACTGGACATAGGCCCAATGAGCGCCGTAGCGCCCTATCTTCACAGCTTGACGCATCCATTATCTATGCGATAGAACGAAGCCAATAAGTGATGGAAATATGATAGGTACTCAATATAAGTTTATAAAAAAGCTAGCTAAAATAAAAAAATGGAAATTCCTGAACCAAATAACGTAGCAAAGAAGTTTTATGTAACAGTTTATCTATCAGGTCATTTAGACATAAAAAAAAAATCAAATATAATTTTGATCTCGCGCGACTATTACCAGCTCAATTAAAAGGTTCATATTACTTTGTCCCCAAAAACGTCCTTAGTACGCCCACCTCCCTAATAAATAGAAAGAGACAGCCATATTTTTGATTAATACGAGTTGTTGTTTAGTTTGCAGAAGACGTATTAAAGTGAAAATTTTTAAATATCCTGAAACGTTCATCGTGTGATTGATGTTGCCGTTTTAATTGTATTTATCTGAGATTAATTGGAAAGATAAGAACATGGCAAGTCTTAATTAATATTATTTTGTCTGCCTAGTCTACTACCATTAGCAATATATGTAGCATGAGTTAGGGGCTTTTTATAACAGCTATATACATATAAAGAAACCATCTACCTGCAAAAGACTGCAGGCAGATGCTGGATGCGTCAAGCTGAAGACAGGGCGCTATGGCGCTCATTGGGAGAGGCCTATGTCCAGCAGTAGACTAATATTGGCTGATGATGATGATGATACATATGCCTATTTTAAGTGTGGCTTTTGTATGTGTTCAACAACATAGTATATAAACAAAGTCGCTTCCCGCTGTCTGTATGCTTAGATCGCATTTTGAAGCGGTTTTTGTAGTGATTTTATCTTTATATGTATTATTTTTAACAACACACAATGCAATGCCCTGTAACACAACACAAAACATTCATAAAATGGCCACCGATTTCAAGATGGCGGACGTTTTACAAATCGCCGAGAAAATAGTCTATTACTGTAGCCCCACGAGCGAATCACTCACTGAAATGTGAGAGCAATTGCAAAAGAAAATGGATGTGGTAAGTATTTCATCCGAATGATAGTTTTAACCGACAATCATTGAACGACCTCTGTGGCACGGTGAGCGAAGGTTCTGCGGAGGTTGCAGAACCTTCGCTCTGGGTTCGATTCTCGCCTCGGGACAATTGTGTGTACGATCTGCAGTTATTTGTTTCGGGTGTTATGGTCGTTTTCTATGTATAATAAAAAAAACTATCTATATAATATATTGTATTATCATCATCATCATCATCAGCCTATATAAGTCCACTGCTGTATTATGTATACATTTATTATATTAAATATCAGTAATATCATTAATCAGTATAGTAATTATTAATTATTATATCAGTTATCTAGTAAGTACACACACAATCTCTGCTTAGCTTGGGGCTAGATGATGCTGTGTGAATAGTCCAGCATTATTATTATTATAAAGTAACGATGACGATAAAAATTTCAAAGTGCAGTTTTAATTTTTAAAAGGTTTTGAATGAAAATTAATATGGACATTCTATGTTTTCATAGCTCTATGCACGTTATGGGTATAACGTATGGGTTAACAAGATAGAGTTACGAAAGAATAGAAATAGCGTTATATAAAGTTTCTCTATTACTGTCGCAGTAGAGCATGGTATCGAGTGGCACAATGTATTGCAGCCATTTGTTAGAAATCATATCTTCTTGTAGCATTCCAATGGTTTCACACTCGAGTTTTTCGTTACTTAGCAACATTTTTTTTTATATAATTGTCTCTTACTCCATCGCTTGTGATTTGAATGACTTTATATTTTGAAGGAGGGTTTAAGTTCATCTTTTAAAAAATCATACAATGTTATAGTACCTGCCAATCTGTCTTCATCATCATCATCAGCCTATAATAGTCCACTGCTGGACATAGGCCCCAATGAGCGCCATAGCGCCCTGTCTTCAGCTTGATGCATCCAGCATCTACCTGCAGTCTTTCGCAGGTCGCCATCCTACCTGATCGGAGGACGTCCTACACTACGTTTACCGAGTCGTGGTCTCCACTCAAGAACACTTTTGCCCCAGCGGCCGTCGGTTCTTCGCGAGATATGGCCGGCCCACTGCCACTTCAGCTTGCTGGTTATCGACATAGAGCTCCTAGAGCTATGTCGATAACTTTGGTTCTCTGTCGGATGTATTCGTTACGAATCCTATCCTTCAGAGAACCTCCGAGCGTAGCTCTTTCCATAGCTCGCTGAGCGACCTATCTGTATACTGTCCTTAAAAGCTTGTAAGCATTTTGAAGTAAAAACGCGTTGGCTGAGTCTACTAGAGTAAAAGTAGTCTAAAGTAGTCTGCTAGAGCTAAAGACTGATTTCATAAATTAAATAAATAATGCTGTACAATTCACACAGCATTATCTAGCCCCAAAACTTGTATTATGTGCATTCGATGAATTATATACATAATACAATAAGACAAATAATCTGCAGATCGATGTAATGAGGTATTATGTATGTAAATCAATTATCTGGTACCCATAACACAAGCTCTGCTTAGCTTGGGGTTAGGTAATGCTGCGTGGTTTGTCCAGCATTTTTTATTTATTTATATTTAAGCTGCAGTTTCCTCAATGAATTAAAACAAAGAATAATTACTGTAAAGTTATTATTCGTCCAGAAAAGGAACTAAAACAGAGAATAATTACTGTAAAGTTATTATTCGTCCAGAAAAGGAACTAAAACAGAGAATAATTACTGTAAAGTTATTATTCGTCCAGAAAAGGAACTAAAACAGAGAATAATTACTGTAAAATTATTATTCGTCCAGAAAAGGAACTAAAACAGAAAATAATTACTGTAAAGTTATTATTCGTCCAGAAAAGGAACTAAAACAGATAATAATTACTGTAAAGTTATTATTCGTCCAGGAAAGGAACTAAAACAGATAATAATTACTGTAAAGTTATTATTCGTCGGGAAAAGGAACTAAGACAGAGAATAATTACTGTAAAGTTATTATTCGTTCAGGAAAGGAACTAAAACAGATAATAATTACTGTAAAGTTATTATTCGTCCAGGAAAGGAACTAAAACAGATAATAATTACTGTAAAGTTATTATTCGTCCAGGAAAGGAACTAAAACAGATAATAATTACTGTAAAGTTATTATTCGTCCAGAAAAGGAACTAAAACAGCTATGAAGAAGCTGTTTTAGTAGGCCCATATCAACAGCTAGGCAAATGAAGGAATTAATATCCATGCCCAAATGCACTTTGTACGGATTACGTCCCATTCTAAAGCGATCGAGTTCATTTCTCATTTGGGCTTAGCAATCCCCTAGTGAATTGACAGCTTAGTTTATTATTGAATTCATATGTATTGTATATGTGGTAGGTATGTAAGTACCAGGAAGTGGAGAGAGTAATTTTTTTATCGTACAAACATTTGTCCCGGCGGGAATCCAACCTGCAACCTCCAGCGTCGCAGGTGGACCTTCGCAAACCGCGCCACAGAGGTCATCTATATATTATTATCATGGACAAACAAACGATTCATCTATGAATATGTGGTGGTAGCTAGTAGATAATATATAATATAATATATATAGAATAAAAATAAATAAATAAATAATGCTAGACAATTCACACAGCATTATCTAGCCCCATGGTAAGAAGACCTTGTGTTATGGATACTAGATAACTGATATACATAATACTACATAGATAGATATTTTTTATTATACATAGAAAACGACCAGAACACCCGGAACAAATATCTGCAGATCGTACAAACAATTGTTCCGAGGCGGGAATCGAACCCGCAACCTTCTGCGTCGCAGGCGGACCTTCGCCCACCGCGCCACATCGGTCGTCGAATAGAATTTACTTATTGTTTTTAAAACTAGGAGATAATATTACACTTTCTATACACTCTATCTATCTACTTGATATAGGTACCTACTACTTTATTAATAAAGTAATAACAATCAAATAATAGAAACAAATGAGACCTAGTATTTACAATTGAAACAATTGAGTTAATTGCAAACGCTTGCAAACAATCTAAAGGTAGCTCAACCGATCCATATCAATACCATAGGGCGCGCGTCCCCGCGACGCTGGCTGCTTGCCCCGCTGTATGACAATGCTGATGCGCTGCGACAGATACTCACAGCACTCGGGGCACGTGTCGCATAGACCAGACGCTTAGATACTTTAATAATTAATTAGAGGAGGCCTATGTCCAGCAGTGGACTAACTTAGGCTGAACTTAGTGATATACTAATATCGTCCCCTTTTAAGTTACAACCAAAACGATAATTTTCGATTATAAATGATCTTTAGCGAGTAGGTAATAAAGTCTACAATAAATCACAGATATAGGGCGATATAGAAATGATATCGTATAAATAATACCCGTTTTTGCGGGGTCTAATGGGTACAGGGAGAAAGGGGGTCTAACAGGAAAAGGGGGATAATATACTTTTTTATCTAGCTGATAAGGAACTAAAGTGATTGTGATGGATTATCATGTCACGCAGATGTATGGGGGCAGACAGGGGAAAGACTATTCCTATAAGAACTAGCTACGCCCCGCGGCTTCGCCCGCATGGAAATCTATGTGTTAAATGGTTTATAAACTTGAATTGACTTTAATGAATTGACGACCGATGTGGCGCGGTGGGCGAAGGTCCGCCTGCGACGCAGGAGGTTGCGGGTTCGATTCCCGCCTCGGAACAATTGTGTGTACGATCTGCAGATATTTGTTCCGGGTGTTCTGGTCGTTTTCTATGTATAATAAAAAATATCTATCCATGTAATATATTGTATTATGTATATCAGTTATCTAGTACCCATAACACAAGCTCTGCTTACCATGAGGCTAGATAATGCTGTGTGAATTGTCCAGCATTATTCATTATTTATTATTATTTATAAACCTTCCTCTTGAATCACTCTATATTAAAATCCGTTGCGTAGTTTTAAAGATTTAAGCATACATAGGGACAGACAGACAGCGGGAAGCGACTTTGTTTTATACTATGTAGTGAAGATTATCTGTATGTCTCGCGAAGAACCGACAACCGCTGAGGTTAATGTGTTCTTGATTGGAGACTGCGATTCGGCAAACGTAGTGTAGGATTCCCTCTGGTCAGGTAGTATAAATAGACGACCTGATAAAGACTATGCAAATGCTTGATGGCAAGTTGAAGACAGGGCGCTATGGCTCTCATTAGGGGAGGCCTGTGGTTGGCTGTGGGCAAATATAGGCCCATGAATAAATAAATGAATAATGCTGGAAAATCTTAACAACTGAATTTGGATAAGACCTAGCCAATGTTTTATTCTGGGCCAGGAACTACCTGTATGCAAAATTCAGCCCGATCCGTTCAGTAATTTTTGCATGAAAAAGTAACAAACATTACAAACTTTCTTATTTTAGCAGGATGACATGACCTACGATATATTTCTAACGTAATTATTCACAAAAAAAAAACAAATCTATTATATAAATTGTGAATGAATAAAAACTTATGATTTGAAAATTGTCGTGCAATTGAAGCTCGAACGGACGAAAATTGCTGAACACACACTGTGTTCAGCGATTTTCGTCCGTTTGAGCGATGCGGCCGGCGGAAGTTAGTTTCACAATAAAAACAAAGCTTGTTATTCCAAACTAAGGCGCTCTAATGTTCTAAGCGGAGCGTGCTACACGTGTAAATCTACGGACCATCCCAAATTATATTTTCTCAGCGCCTAGGATAGAACGGAGTGAGTTGTAGTCGTAGAGGCGAAACTCAAGACTTAAGACTGATTACATTGGCCAGTAACTAAATTATCATAAGAGAGACAAAGTGAAGAGAGAGGGTCTCTTCACTTTGTCTCTCTCATTAATAAGGTTTGCTGGAAAATAACTCTTTTTGGGGTTTTTTATAATAACTTTGCAATAATTTTCTAGAATAATGAGAATAATTTTATCTCGCAAGAAGAAAATAAATAAATTATCTAGCTTGTAGGTTATATTTATTTATTTAATTTATTTATTATACAATAACATATATATTAGAATAAAAAATATAGGAGTGGTTTTTTATTGTTGTGCCCCTGAGGTTGTATTTATTTAACCAAGAAGACTAAAAAGTGGCCGTTGTCACCTTAATCAACAGCGATCTAACAACGGATACCTTTTGACTGTGGTCCCTGATTTCATTAATACAATCTGGTCAAACAAACTTATTTGACAACGGATACCTAATGGTTTTGACTCTAATTAATGTAAGTACCTAATTAAAAGTAGAAAAAAATCCTGTAAAAGCTTACTTAGATGCACGATTTTACTATCACATTTAGACTTACGCGACGCGTTTTAGTATCACTTCTATCTCAAAACGTATTATTGTATGTGTTCGAAGATGCTACGCCGTGAGTTTCACATCTATGAACCAGTCTAAATAGCCTAGCATCTGCCAAGGGGCCTACATTATGCAAATCCAAGGGGTTAAGTCCAAGTATGTTTTAAGTTCGCCGTTTGAAGTAAGTTGTGCTTATGTTAGCCCAAGTTATGGGTAATAGGGACTGAAGTTTGTTTTAGAGACATCTAGCGGATTATGGTGGCACTTGCATAATGAGTGGGTTGAGTAATGGGGGATGGCATGGCTTTATTTTGGTTTTTGGGTGTTTCTAATTAGAGACACTCATTAGGAAGATTGGACGTCAAATAAAGCTGAATAGGGTCAATATTCCAGAAGAGTTTTAAGTGTTGGTGTAGGTGTTTATGTGATTTTGAAATTGCTTTTGTTCAGCGATATCTGGCCTTGATTGTAGGTACCTATAGCTAGGTATGAGTGTGATCTGACTCTTATTGTAAAAGATTTTGAAAAAATCTTGACTTGCGATTATTGTCAACATTCTGGGTTAGTGCAAAATTATATTTTGACAGTTTTCTTAATACTTTTTTATTTTAAAAATATATACCTAGGTTGGACCACCCAACGCTAAGAGGCAACGTGGAAGGCCCAGGATGAGATGGTGCGACGAGCTCGAGGTACATCTTCCCAGCAGTGGGACAATAACGGCTTAAAATAAATAAATACCTAGGATGACCTAACGTAAAATATTGTTTTCTGATAAACAAATAAAACCATATCCGCGTCAAAAATACGACAAAACCAGTTCCAATCGAACCCACATCTCCCACAGTTTGCGACTAATATTTTTATGTTATTTGCCATAACCACCCTAAAATATCATGTCCCATAACCGTCCCATAAAAAGTAGCCATTCGTCACGATAGCGATGTAAAGGCCTCCTTACACTAGGCGAGTAAGGACTGGACTCGCCTGAGAGCTCAAAGAGTCACTGAGGTATGTGAGTGACGAAGAGAAAGCCCTACAAATATGTCCACAGCTAAACGTGCCTCTTCTTCAGCTTGCCGTATTCAGCACCTGCGTGCAGTCTTTCGCAGATAGTCATTCAACCTGGCTGGAGGGCACTACGTTTGCCGAGGCGCGGTTACAACTTAAGAACACGTTTACCCCAGTGGTTGTCGGTTCTTCGTGTCTTCTAGTGGCAGTCCACTTCAGCTTACTAAATATTCAAGCTATAAGGATAGCTTTGGTTCTCTGTCGGATGTATTCGTTACGAATCCTATCCTTCAAAGAATCTCCGAACATAGCTCGTCGTGCATTGTCATTACAAATACGTAGGTTACAAAAGCAAGTAATATTTTAACCCAATTGCGCAAGAATTTTCTACAAACTAAGTCCAGTAGGTACTTGCCTAATATCCTACCAGCAACTGGCGCGGTTTATACCGCCCTATACTAACTACTGGCTAATCTGTGTCGGCATACATCTCGGTCCTGCGTCGCAGCAATCTTGAAGAAAAATGGACCTTTTGGAATCTTTCTTAAGGGTGCTTGCGTCACAGGGGCGAGGGGATAGCTGGTTCTGTGTATATAAGGGCAGATTAATCTTCATTTTATTTTATTTTTAATCAAACGTGGCTCAAATATTAAGGTGCTTTATTGCCTTTAGACATTACATGACTCTTGGACACGTAATAAAATAAAATAAAGATTACATAAGTAAAACTAGTGAAACGGTGACAGACAGAAAGACAGAGTTAGTTTCGAATTCATAATATTATAGTGCTTACTGTTTCCCGCGGCTCCGTATGCGCTTTTTAAGTAGCTTATATCTATCCTCGTGATTTAACTTAATCATACTTCTTCGTCTGTCCACGATCCTATCCATCCATGGTTGTCTGGTAGAGATCGCTCTTGAGCGATAAGACCGCCAATTGTATCTAGTTTTTTTAAGTTTTTATTTTACATTGTCATTTTAGTGTGCAATAAAGAATTATCTATCTATCTTCGATATCCATTAAGCCGTTGAGTCTTGAAAAGGTAACAGACACATAGAGTTCTTTTCGAATTTATAATATTAGTATGGATGGATAGGCGATTACATGCTGCACTTTGAATTTTAAGAAACAAAAGAACCCATGAGCGGCGTAAATGATATGTACCTAACTATAAGTGATGCACTCACGAATACATAAATGGAGCAGCTGTTCTATTATGCCTGTGACTGAGTGGTGATTTGTCCATTTTTTCGTGGTCCTCCCGTCGCCGGCGGAAATAAATCGGCGACGACCTAATACTAACGTCTAAGGTGTGATTTCGCAGAGATTTGTGTATAACGGTCCTAAAGCACTTAGAGATACGATACATTGTCGGTTGTAGGTACCCATCGTGGACTGAGTCATGGGCCAGAGCATTCTTAACGGTTCTAATGGGGTTCAAGGGAAAACATATTATGACTTGATCGATGCATAATTACAATAATTAAAATAATTTTAGATGGAAATCGTTTTAGAATACGAAGGGGGCCTACCTATTTTGGAGACTCGTATTTAATGGTGCCTCTCTTCATTTTTCCTTTTATCTCTGGCTTTTTTATGTTACCTACTCTTGTTTTCTTTTATATGTATATACCTACATGATGTTATCAAGCTTTGTGCCACCACACCAGGACCTGTCTGAAAATCAGCGCCGCTACTAACTTAGGCTTGTAGCGGCATAATGCTGAGACAGGGACCTTTTTGGCCCCTTATGTAACACGTATTTGCTCTATTTTGTATGTCTTATCTATTCCATGTAATTTTTCTTCTTGTTTTATTATTTTTTTACCATGTAATGTGTTATGTATAGTGTCAAATAAATGTATTTCCTTTCTTTCTTCTTTCTTTTCTATTTTAATTCCAATATACAATTGCGTGCTACGCTGCGGACAATGTTGTTATTTGCTATATTTGCACAAAAAGAAAACGAATCAAAACACGCAATTGCGTATTTTGGATAATTAAAATGGGCATCCTGAATCCTAAGTTTGGTAAAACGTATCGAGGTCGTAATCAATTCAAATTCAAATTAATTTATTGCATGAAATACATGTTATGTCTGACGTGACGTCAAATATTTGTAAATGATTTGCGTGGTTCCATATCCGAACGATAGAGGCGCTGTATCAAATCCCGTAGATGGAATTACAGGCACTTGTGCACATCTAAGCCTTATCGCTCAGACGAGCAGAGCAAATAGAAGAATTTTATTTCATTCAAAACCAATTCAATTCCTATTCCATCCATTTAAAAGAACTATCAGCTTAAATAAAAACCAATCAAAACTTGTCTAACAACAACAACTCCCAACCAGCATCCTAAAATGGCGGCTACATCTAAAATGGCGGCTCAGAGTTAGAAGAGTTAAAAATAAAGGCGTTTGGTCACGTTCTGCTGTCAATTACCAATAGCTCGAGTTGACGGACGTAGTTGCCGTCAGTTTTAATTGCTTTTGACTAGTATTACCTAGTTTTTTATTTATAGAAGGAACTATATAAAGGCTACACAATGTTGCGAGCACTTTTTAACTGCCCGTGTGGCTGTTTGATGAACAAGTTTAATTTGAGATCACTTTATTTAAAGCAATTGTGCAAGTTTTTTAAACTCAAGCTATCCAGAACATAATTAAAAGAAATAACTAGGAATAGCTACAGTAGGTTAAGTTGCAAGGTACCTTTAAAGCTTTAGTGTATTTAAACATTTACTACATTCTGTAGGAGCATTAGAACTAGATCAGGCTTAAATCCACGTGACACATTTTTTTTTACAAAATACAGTATAAAGTACATACATACAATACAAATATCCTAGGTACGCTTTATTTCACACCAAACACAGAAAAAATCGGTAAAGAACAAACAAACAAAGCACAGTGGGAGGCCTTATCGCTAAGAGCGATTTCTTCGAGGATTACCTATTGATTATTTTTAAATATCTCCTAGAATAAACGATGAAAAAACTAAGATCTATCCATATTGATAGGTGAAAGTTGAAACAATATTTACAAATGTCTTCAGACTGACGGTCGGAGGGCGTCCTACACTACGTTTACCGAGTCGTGGTCTCCGTGATACGAGATAAAATAAACCTTGTAGTAAGTTCGGGTATATTTTCTTTAATATGTTCATTTATTTGTTTTGTTATGTTCCATTTCTAAACACTAAAAAGTAGCTAAAGCTAAAACAATCTAGAGCAGATGCAAAACGCCTTGTTCCTCCTATCAATTCCACTTAATGCATGCAATTGGAGTAACAGCCTGTTACGGCACACCATTTGAGATGCAGATAAGCCTGCTGGGCGATAATGGCCATTGATTGGAGGGGATAGGGTGGATAGTGGAGTAGCAGACGGTTTAGGCTGTAATTTTGGCTTCTAAAGGCAAATGGTTGGGCTTTTGTGACGTGGGAAGTAGGCAGTGACGTCACGTAGTTATGTGACGTCATTGTATTGTATTTATTTATTTCCATAAAGATAAATAAAATAAATTGTATTTGTATTTCTTTATTAATAAAAACTTATTCTAATCCTATTTCTACGACACTTTAAACCAGATAAGGTAAAATAAATAAATAAATTGGTACACTTGAAAATGTAAAATTTTATACATATTTTTTGTTACATAGTAAGGTGTAAGGTGTAGGTATCCAATCAATATCACTACATAGTATAAAACAAAGTCTATCATATAAGTGTACCTATATCTGACTCTGGAACGCCCTTCCCGTGTCAAGCAAAATCCCTTCCTATATTCAAAAGTATGGTTCATCAACACTAATCTGACCACTCTTGATAAGTTTTCTTGATTTTTATTTTTAGTTTTATTTTCTATGTTAATTGTTCCTTTTTTTTTGTATTATTTTTATATATGTACTTAAGATAAATATCAATTATTTTATATATAATTATCTTAAATAATTACACCACCGCTGCACCGTCAGCTTTAAAGCGTACCGATCCTATCCATCCAAAGGTTGCCTGGAAGCGATCGCTTTTAGCGATAGCTAGTATTAAGATCCTTTAGTATTTTTATTATTATTTTTGTATTGATGGTGCAATAAAGTTATATTGTATTGTATTGTCGCTCAGGTACCTGTCTGTCTGTCCCTATCTATGCTTAGATCTTTAAAACTACAACGGATTTTGACGCGGTTTTTTAAAACAGATAGGTATAGTGATTCAAAAAGGTTTATAAACCATTTGTCGCAGATGTCCACGCTAGCGAAGCTGCGGGGCGCAACTAGTCAATAATAATGCTGGATTATTCACACAGATTGGTCTAGTCTAGCCCCAAGTGAAGTAGACTAGTGTTATGGGTACTAGAGAACAAACCTACTTCGTAAGTACATTGCTTTTAGTCATCATCATCATCAGCCTATAGCAGTACACTGCTGGACATAGGCCTCCCCCAATGAGCGCCATAGCGCCCTGTCTTCAGCTTGCCGCATCCAGCATCTACCTGCAGTCTTTCGCAGGTCGTCATCCCCCCTGGCCGGAGGGCGTCCTACACTACGTTTACGTTACGATTCGTAACGAATACATCCGACAGAGAACCAAAGTTATCGACATAGCTCTTAAAATTAGTAAGCTGAAGTGGCAGTGGGCCGGCCATATCTCGCGAAGAACCGACGGCCGCTGGGGCAAACGTGTTCTTGAGTGGAGACCACGTCTCGGTAAACGTAGTGTAGGATGACGACCTGCGAAAGACTGCAGGTAGATGCTGGATGCGGCAAGCTGAAGACAGGGCGCTATGGCGCTCATTGGGGGAGGCCTGTGCCCAGCAGTGGATTGCTATAGGCTGATGATGATGATGTCTACGAGTAAATTACGTCTGTAAGCAAACTAAACTAGACCAAAAGACAACCTACCGTGTTTGCGAACCTTGTAAGCTGTGGCAACTTGTATAATCGAATTAAGAAGTTCCGTTTGCGAACGTAATGACATTAGAGGCGATTGTCTGTCGCTCAAAGGTTGGCTGGAGGAGATGCTTCTCGGTCCGTGAACGGCGAGAAGCTTTGTCAGTTGCCTAGACGTGACGTAACCAAACAACGGAAAAAATACATTAGTCTCAAAACTCTCAAACAAGTAAAGTTGGGTCAAAGGTTTACTATCTGCATATATTTGTTTCGGGTGTTCTGGGTATTTTACATGTATAATAAAAAATATCTATGAAATATGGGCCTTAATTCGTTATAGTTACATATATGACTACCGATGGGGCGCGGTGGGCGAAGGTCCGCCTGCGACGCAGAAGGTTGCGGGTTCGATTCCCGCCTCGGAACAATTGTGTGTACGATCTGCAGATATTTGTTCCGGGTGTTCTGTTCGTTTTCTATGTATAATAAAAAATATCTATCTATGTAATATATTGTATTATGTATATCAGTTATCTAGTACCCATAACACAAGCTCTGCTTACCATGGGGCTAGATAATGCTGTGTGAATTGTCCAGCATTATTATTATGTCTCTCATTTGCCATGATCTCGGGCCATAAAGTGACCCAGTCCTTTGGAAGGCTTGCGTGGGGCCGAAGCCAACAGCACAGAGGCCCTTTGAGAAGTTAATCTAAAGGCGATGGCTACACATAGCGGGTATCATCCTCGGGTGCACAATATGATACATCCAAAGATGGTATCCACCAGGTGTAGAGACTATTGCAAAGAAAAATGAAAGAAATAAAACCAGGTTATTGTGATGGATGGATGGACTGGGTAATCCGGCTATAGGGGAGATTGCGGACGTCTGCCATAAACAAGTCAATCATTTATTATTATTATTATTAAAATATTGAACACATGACCTAACAAAACTAAAACTGACTAAAGTTTAGAGACTTATGAGGTGCGTTCAGTTTATGCATCGTCTGGTCTAAAATTTAATAAAGCCACGTTCAAGTACAAAGTACGAGAAGTTGGCCAGAGCTTTTTGGAGCTTGAGGGTATTTATCGAATATTTGGAATATGCGATGCTTAGTGTGTGTGAATAAACTAGCATAGTTGAGGCATGTGGGTTTGCTCGTGTATTCTGTTTAAATAAGATAAATAAAGTTGGACAATCCACGCAGCATCATCTAGCCCCAAACTTTGCAGAGCCAGTGTTAAGGGTACTAGATGACTGATATACATAATACAATAGATGACATTGATAGATATTTTTTATTTTACATAGAATAACGACCAGAACACCCAAAACAGATAACTGCAGATCGTAAAAATAAATATCCGAGGCGGGAATCGAACCCGCAACCTGCTGCGTCACAGGCGAAGCTTCACCCCTCGCTCCACATCGGTCGACAAAACTATAATATTTATGTTGCTAGAAATCATTCAAAAAAAGAAATTAAGATTTTGACCAATTTGGTGAAGATTTTATTGTAAAAGTTATCGTATTTTGTCAAAACCATCGTCAAAGTGTCTCCCTCGTTAAGAGTTGAACGTTGGCGTTCTTACAACACCAACAAGGTTTGTAGTTAACCCACAAAGCTCTGGGCGTAATCATAGTTCTATAAAAAGTATAGTTATGTTGACTTTTATTAAAGTATCTACCGCTACTCGTCACATTTTTACCTTTTAAAACTCTCTCTAAGTAACTTATTCCATTATATCCCATACCGATTCTGTAAACCACCCTGTATACAACTTGAAGCACCCTGTAAGTGCTTCTTTTCTAAGTGGTTTCTGAGGATGACATCGCCCACCACTCACCACATTCAACCTCCGGGGCAATGGAGTGGTCCTCAGAGTTGGGGACCAGTTTGACAGTTCAATTGTCAAAATAAAGATGACAGATGTCACGAAGTTCTGACAGTTGGAAGTATTGGGTGGGATTGTTATACTTAATGTTGGATTGGGGCTTCATTTTGATGGCTGCTGAAAAGTTTTTGAGGACTTTATTAGATTTAATTAGTATGAATTATGATTATTGAAGTTGTTTCATTGGGAAATTTCGCTATGTTGTTGCTAGGATTTCCGACATTTACGTTACAGAAAGTGTACCTAAATCAATAGATAGAGGATTCTAGAACTTTTGTCCACAAATCCCTTTTCTGTTTCAGCGGCGAATTAGCACCAAAAAGTACAAAAATACATTATTAGGGAAAACATATTTTTTGCTAGACATTTCACACGCTTCGTCTAGCCCCAATCTAAGCAAGGCTTGTATAGATGACTGATATTCTTAATATATTATGTATTATGTGATTAATATTTTTTATATAGAAAACACCCAGAAAATATATCTGAAAATCGTAAAAATATTTGTCCCAAGGCGGGAATCAAACCCAACACCTGCGACGAACCTTATGAAGCCTTTTTTTTAATGCATAAAATCTTGACCATTTCCATACAAACATCGCATTTGAAGCCCCGTCAGAAACTAGGGTGAACGTTTCCATAGAAACAACGAGTTTCGTACTAGTTGTTACTATGGAAACGGTTACCCCGTCCGAAACTAGTATCTTGTTAAAACTCGACCAAGACATTTTCGTACATCTAGACTTCACAATCAAAGAGTTAACCAAACAGTTTGTCCGCGCGACACATTTTAACTTAGAACTCCCCAGCGCGTCTATAAGAATGTACAATAACCATAACTTGGTGCCGCGTCTACAGAAATGTTAAAATACGTACAAAGTTACCTCGATGCAAATTCCACTGAGTGCTGGTACATTATGCAACTGCTTTATTGAAAAAAGCTAAAACAGGGCAAGCGTGAGTGAGCTTTTGCGCTGTGGTTCCTTAGGTTATGTTTATATTTTATTAGAGGTACGGAGGTATTTTGTACTGGTTAAACGTATTACTTATTAAAATAGTATTTTAATGTAAAATAAATATTATGTACTGACCTACTAGGAATTATCTAGGACCACCTACTAGGAAATATCTAGGTATTACCAGTTTAATCAAAATCAAATCAAAGCGGTTATTTGTAGTTAAACATAAATTTACAATTAGAAAAATCTGTTACTACATAAAGAAAATACGACATACAACGAAAGTATTCATATTTCAAGATTAATAAAATATATATGTATCTTGATAAAACTGGTCTGTGGTAATTTATATGAATACATAATATATTTTTGCATAGAAAACGACCAGAACACCCAAAACAAATATCTGCAGATCGTACAAACATTTGTCCCGAGGCGGGAATTGAACACGCAACCTGCTGCGTCGCAGGCGGGTCATCGCCCACCGCTCCACAAAGGTCGTCAGTATTATATCCACTGTCCACGGCTGAACAAATTTCCCCAAATTAGTAGGGTTTTTGGGATTTGCCATAATGACTACGCGTCGAGCGGATTGAAGATGGCAGAGGAGTTATAATAATACACGGAAGGTGTTATCTATGATGGATTAACTGAGTCGCCTGTTACGACAACCGAGGGCTGAGTTAGAGGGGTCGATTCTTACGCCATGACTATCAGAGCAAGACTGAAACATACCTTACCAAAAGGTATGAGGCCTTACAAATTTCTTGAATCGGTACGATTTGATGGCTTTTATCCGGTTTTACGAGACTCTCAATTCTAACACAATTTATGCACAACGTTCTCAAGCGCGCTGCGCTCCGTTCATTTCGCAAGGAACCCTAAAATAAAAGCTAAAGGAAAAAGGATAGGCACTTTAGGCGTAGGCTTAAGGCTTTTAAGGTCTTTGAGTGGCTCGTGGTAGTGCAGCGGGTTTTGAACAAAATGTTTGAACAAGAACATACGGACGACATTTTAACATCTTGTACCTAGATATATATAGATAAACCATTTATTAACGACTTCAGACACACACATCTATACTAATATTATAAAGAGGAAAGGTTTGTTTTTTTGTTTGTTTGTATTGAATAGGCTCCTAAACTACTGGACCGATTTGAAAAATTCTTTCACCGTTGGGAAGCTACACTATCCCCGGTGAACTCAGGCTACATATATTTTATTTTCAAAAAAAAATAGGGTTCCTTACTAAAACTCCAATAATGTAAACCAAGGTTTAAAAAAATCACCTACATATTAAAGTGAAATTCGAGTTTAACGCGGGTGAAACCGCGGGAACAGCTAGTACAAAATACAGCAATGATACAGTACACTGGAAAACAAAAACATGCACTGAAAAACTTACCTATGTTATATTGCTATTTGGCGATGGGTACTAGACAACTGATATTATATAAATTTAATAAATTAAATAGATAGATATTTTTATTATAAATAGAAAACAACCAGAACACCCGAAACAAATCTGCTGATCGTACAAACATTTGTCCCGAGGCGGGAATCGAACCCGCAACCTTCTGCGGCCTTCGCCCACGGTGGAATACTCTGAAACGGGACTTCTCATCTCTGCGATGGATATCTCATCTGAATATTCTTCTCTTAGTGACTCCAAGTACCTGCAACAATAAAAATCTCTAGTTAGTTTACCGACTATAAATCCATATAGCAGCTATGTCGATAACTTTGGTTCTCTTTCGGAAAAACAAAATCAATTGCTGTTCATTTATCTCGCTAAAACTCGAGACCGGCTGGGCCGATTTAACTGATTTTTGTTTTGAAATGTTTGTCGTAGTCCAGGGAAAATTGAAACGGTGAAAAGATGTGGTAAATTTGCGCAGAAATTACCACGCGGGCGAAGTTGCATGGCGCAGTTTAGATAATCAGGTATTTGTCAGAATTTCAGCAGAAAATCGTCGACAGCATGACGAGGCCTGCCTTCCCTTAAAAGATCGGTTTGAACATTTTCTCTCTAGGTACATCTACATTTACATCATTATATTGGTCCACTGCTGGACCTACTTCCAGCATATCTCCCACTGATAAATGCCCTATCACTTATCAACTAGTAATTAAGGTCTTTGGCTGAAAAACAGCGCTGAATATAATAATGTTCAGCACACGCTGAGCCAACCCCTATTTCGGCGCAGGGTCATGGAGGTAGTCTTATTTTAGTCTTAATAACACCTATTTGTGTCGTTTACCCCCATGATAAACTTCTTTGTTTGTTTATTCTATGCCTGTATTTTGTACCTGTGTCTAAATAAATGTTTTTTCTATTCTTTTCTATTCTTATCATAATGGGAATCATGCCCATAATCCCATTTTACCTCTATCATATACATAATACTTCTCTAAGCAGTAGGTACCTAATAGATACGTTTTTTTTAGTAGGCGCCAATCCCCAAATTATTGCACCACTTCATTACATAAATAACTTTAAATGAACATCCACACCGAAATCGCGGGCAACAGCTGGTACAGATGTAAGATTTAAAATAACGAATGGAAAGTAATTGGGTTGAGACAAAAGGTGAAAACTCCAATTTTGAGATCAATGAAGCAGAAAAATCTAATTTGAGAGCATAAAAGAATCCATTAAACATAATTTTTTACCTAATTTGACTGTAAATTATATTAATTTACAGTTTTTGACGCCATTTTTTATGAACCTCTGATAAAAAGCTTTCTGCGAATGAACATGTACCACTCATGTTCATTCGCAGAAAGGCTTTTATCAGAGGTTCATCATCATCATCATCATCTTGGGGAGGCCTATGCTCTAAGAATTAGCAAGCGAAGTTGCAATGGACCGGCCATAGCTCGCGACGAAACGACAACCGCTGGGGTAATCGTGTTCTTGAGTGGAGAACTCAACTCGGTAATCGTAGTGTAGGACGCCCTCCGACCAGGTGGGATGACGACCTGCGAAAGACTGCAGGGAGATGCTGGATGCGTCAAGCTGATGACAGGGCGCTATGGCGCTCATTGGGAGAGGCCTATGTTCAGCAGTGGACTAACATAGACTGATGATGATGCGATATTTTGGGTCTCATCTTGGTCTCATGATATACATTAAGCCTCGGTCAGTACCTTTATGATATTTAAATATATAGTAACTAAAGAAGTAAGATATTTCTAAAGCTAAGTGTAGTTTTATCTTTACAACAGTCTAGACTAGACCGAGTACTTTACAATAGCATTTAGATTGTCAACCTTTACTCGCTCCTTCAGCCCTTTGGGATTCCTATCTTGATTCTGTTCTAACTCGCAATTTGAAATTGTGGATTTTTCAAGAAATGCTACGTTATATTTGAAACTAGCTGCGCCCCGCGGCTTCTCCCGCGTGGAAATCTATGTGTCAAATGGTTTATAAACCTTCCTCTTGAATCACTCTATAAAAACCGCATGAAAATCCGTTGCGTAGTATTAAAGATCTAAGCATACATAGGGACAGACAAACAGTGGGAAGCGACTTTGTTTTATGTGTATATCATCATCATCATCATCATCATCATCATCAGCCTATAGCAGTCCACTGCTTGACATAGGCCTCCCCCAATGAGCGCCATAGCGCCTTGTCTTCAGCTTGCGGAATCCAGCATCTATCTGCCGTCTTTCGCAGGTCGTCATCCCACCTGGTAACGTCCTGCACTACAACTACCGAGTCGTGATCTCCACTCAAGATAATTATGTGTATATGTAGTGATAAAATATAATATTAAAGTATGGAGGATAATATTTTAAGTTAAAGTTTGTGATGTGACCTACGATGTGACAGATAAAGAGAAAGCTGTTCAGTTTTCTGTGAAATCGCTTTTTTGAAATTATTTGGATTCTTTTTGTAGCTAGTTTATTGAAGCAAGTGAAGTTTTTTTTTCCATTCCTAGAAATTTTGTTAACGACGCACGACGGAAGATTTTTGAAAGTTAAAATAAAAATTGGGTACGTTTTTTTTCCAAGTACCTTCATAATACCTGTAGGTGAATTATATCATAGAATATATATTTTTATATTGTTTTAACCTAGATTTCTTATACTGAGTTTAATAGAATTTCCATCGAATAGAAAACACAAGAGTACGTAATTAAAAGAAAGACCATTACATTTAAAACAATAGAAATTGGGTAAGTTTTATCCAAGTAATTGTACTTTGTATTGTATTGTATTGTATTGTATTGTATTGTATTGTATTGTATTGTATTGTATTGTATTGTATTGTATTGTATTGTATTGTATTGTATTGTATTGTATTACTACTGTAAGTTTTTGTATAGTTATATATTATAGTTATTGTATAGTACTTTATTGTACACCAGATACAGAATTACATGTGACAAGTACAATGGGCGGCCTTATCGCTTAGAAGCTATCTCTTCCAGGCAACCTATTCCAAGTACTTTAGTACCTACATACTTTAGGTGAATAATTATGCTATAAACAACCACTTTTCAATTTTGTTTTTGCATTTTCAATATGAAATCGTATTGTAAAACTAATATCTGCCCGCGGCTTTGCCCGCTTCTATGGGTGCGACTAAATGTCTACAGTTTTAACATATCTTTTACAGTAGGTAGAATAGTTTCTAACATATTATTGTATTTTCTACAGTAAATGTGTATTTATAACTAGAATTTAAATTTTAATATGATATAATAAAAGTAGAAAATCCACACAGCATCATCTAGCCCCAAGTTAAGCAGAGCTTGTGTTATGGGTACTAGATGACAGATATCCTACTCCTACTAATATTATAAACGCGAAAGTTTGTAAGTATGGATGGATGGATGGATGTTTGTTACTCTTTCACGTAAAAACTGAATGGATTTTAATGAAACTTTACAATAATATAGCTTATACATCAGAATAACACATAGGCTACAATTTATAAAGATATATTGTATATTATCCAAAATATCTATCACCACGCGGGTGAAACCGCGGGGCGCAGCTTGTACTTAATACTTAGATAGATGTTTTTTTTATTATACCTACATAGAAAATACCCAGAACAAATATATCAAGATCGTACAAACATTAATCCAGGGCGGGAATCGAACCAGCAGATGGAGCATCGCCCACCGCGTCTCATCGGTCGTCAAAAGAAGTCGTCAAAATGTGACATTTACCAATTTTAAAAGAAGCTGAAGTTGTAACATTAATGTTAACAAGTACCAATCTCCGAAGCTATTGACATTTCACTACATTTAATCGAACACATCTCGAATGCTCGAGTGAGTCTATTATAAACAGGAGCTGATATTGGACTTTAGGATAAAGGAAATAAGGTGTATAATCCTTCTCGTGTTGTTATTACATTGGAAGAGGGTAGCTATAATTCTTCAATTAACCAAGCCCTTAGTGGCTTGGGTTTGGTGTAAGGCATAAGCGGAAGCGATTTATTTACTGATCCTGATTGAAGTGTTACAATCATCATCATCATCAGACTATCGAATGCATTACCTACCCCAATAAGACAAGCTAAATCCCTCCCTGTATTTAAACATATGGTCTATGAACACTTTCTTTCTTCGACCTCAAATAGTTAATATTTTATGTATCAGTGTCTATAATCAGTATTTATTTCCATTAACGTTTATACAAGTATTTATGTATTTGTATGTTTTTTATTGTATATAATTTATATTTACATAAGTCTATAATACGCCACCGTCTATACCTATACTATAGCTACGTGTCCATCCAAAGGTTGCCTGGAAGAAATCGCTCTTAGCGATAAGGCCGCCCATTGTTCATCTGTATCTTTGTTTTTTTGTTCTTTACTGTTTTTTTCTGTGTTGGTGTGCAATAAAGCGTATTTGTATTGTATTGTATCATCATCATAAGCATTCCACTGCTGGACATAGGCCTCCCCCAATGAGCGCCATAGCGCCCTGTGTGAAGTGTTACAATACCTCGGATATTATTTTCTTTGTGTACTCTAGTACCTTGGTTTCTAAAAGGTTTCTTTTTCACTTTTTCCACTAGTGGACAAAAAATTGAAGTGAACAGTAAAATAATCTTATTTGATAATAATTTATAGTATAAAGTATGACTTGTAAGCCAAGAAAATAAAATATTTAGAATTTGAATTGAATAATGTGTAATGTTACTATTTTATCAAAATATCATTATTTTGATCAATCCAGTTTGATGAATGATGAAATAAATAATGCTGGACAATTAACAGAACATCAAAGTCAAAATACAATGCAGAGTGAAGTTCATGTTTGCCATAAACACTGCCACGCACAATCATTTGTAACATAATTATGTAGTATTAATTTGCGTTTTCTTAAGTCTATTGTGTGTCGTATTTTTATGGTTAACACTTTGACTGCGGTTTTTATTCGACGACTTTGATCTTTTTTTTTACCTAAAAAATTCGTGCTGCCGCTCTACACAGCGGTTGTGTTGCGCCGCACATGCGTTTCGTTCGAAAAATATTACAGCTCTGCTGAGTCACAAAGATCTGTATTTTCTCAGCCGCTGCGCTAGTGTGGATTTTCGCAGATTAGTCACTTGTAGAAAACTCATACCGTGCGTTTTCAGCACTCAAAGTGTTAATATTTTTTTTCTTTGTTTTAATTACACATAATGTTTAAACACAGTTTCCAAATGGATTTGCCATAATGGGGGTCAAATTCAGTTCCTGGCGTTCAAAAAAGCCTGATGATTTTCAAATTCCCTGTCTGTTGGCAAACTTTTTTCCACTTGAAGAAATCGCTACCGCCTATAACACACACAAACCACAAGAGCGGAAACTCGCAAATCAGTCCCAAGGTACGATTTATCGTCCCCCCCTTACACCTCTTTAAATTGAGTCGTGTTTAGGCATCATTGCTAAACAAGGTCTAAGTGTAGCCTAGCTCACCTGCTGGGGTAATTTGAGGGTTAGCTGTAACGCTTTAAGGTTGAAATTCAATTCACTTTTGTGATTAAATGGTTTGTTATTGAAGAAATACGGAAAGGACCATGGGTTTTAGGGTTTAGCCTTGATATAATTACATACAAAGTGAGATCACGGCCATCATGAAAGAATTAAAAAATGCTAATTATATAACTTGGAAGTCCTCAGTTGTACTTCTTATCGACTTCTGTGGCGCGGTGGTCTGCCTTCAACGCCGGAGGTTGCTGGTTCGATTCCCGCCTCGGGACAAATGTTTGTACGACCTGCAGATATTTGTTCAGGGTGTTCTGGTCGTTTTCTATGTATAATAAAAAGTAGCAATATAATATATTGTATAATGTACTTATTAGTTATCTAGTACCCATAACACAAGCTCTGCTTACCATGGGGCTAGATAATGATGTTTGAATTGTCCAGCATTATTCATTTATTTTACAGTTTAAAAACGTATCAAAGCCAGGACAATTTCTATCGAGGATCCATTTCGGAACACATTTGAAGCTGGAGTTCCTATGGCCACCATCTGTGTCCATCATCAGACCAACTCATTCTAAGTCGACACCACACGGCTAATCCTATATCTAAGCTTGGTAACTCTAAGCTCTGAGCTGTGTCGATAACTTTGGTTCTCAACTTTGGTGGTAATAAAAATGTGCCTATTCTGATTTGTATGATTTTCAATGAGTTGAAAGGCCCTTATGTAAAACTTAACATTAAAGTGATGCAGAATGGTCGGTTGGCAGCGACTGTGGTGTGGTATGGTTATGGTTTGGCAGCCATATTAAATAAATAATAAATAATGCTGGACAATTCACACAGCATTATCTAGCCCCATGGTAAGCAGAGCTTGTGTTATGGGTACTAGATAACTGATATACATAATACAATACATTACATAGATAGATATTTTTTATTATACATAGAAAACGACCAGAACACCCGGAACAAATATCTGCAGATCGTACACACAATTGTTCTGAGGCGGGAATCGGACCCGCAACCTCCTGCGTCGCAGGCGGACCTTCGCCCACCGCGCCACATCGGTCGTCTAATTCTGTTTGTGTATTGAGTTTTGTTTCGCTAAACATATTCTATAGACCCATAATCGGCCGGTTTTTTTTTAATGAGTTGCGACGATTTGCACTGTGAGAAATAAATAATGTCCCAACCATGACCCTACTTGAATGTGAGAAATGAATTTACTTGAATTTACTAGGGCAGATGTATCGCTTGAGATAGGAAGACGATTTTTCTGATTGTGATTTTATTAGCAAATAAAGAATTTATCCATGTATCTTTTTTGGCCCAGCCGTCCCCTAAGACTGCATTGGGCGACGGGTGGTGATGATCAAAGAACTACTTCTTTGCAAAATTTCAGTCCGATCTATTCAGTAGTTTTGGCCTGAAGTGGATACAGATGTTTATTATACAAACAATTTTTTTTAAATGAAATGTCTTCTTTACAAAAATTTTGCGCGCAAACCAAAAATTTAAAATACCGCGGCCATATTTAACGGTGTATTTAAGTTATGTACTAGCACGTAAAATTGCAATTTCGTAACAAAAACATGCGAAATTAAGTAACTTAATTTGGAGCTCAACAAAAAGACAATGAAACGTTTTATTCGTACTCCGGTACGGTTTGTTTACTGCAAGAGTGATGCCTTTAATATCACCCTGTATAGCGATAAAAATATCATCCTGTATAGCAATAAAGGCTGTTCTAGAAATAACAGAACACCCTTTATTACTGTGCAGGGCTGTTTCTTGCTACGGTACATTTGTTTCCGCGAGTTTTTGGGGTTTTATTTAGGTAAGTGGGGTTTTGTTAGATATGATAACGAAATGTTCTTTGAGTGAATTGACGCAACGAAGTAAGTACTACAAACATGTGAATTTCTGCCGCCAGAGGGCATTGTTTCGAGGTACAAGCACATAAGACTTTTTACCATCAGTGAGGGTATGGGATAAAACTGGACTGGTAGGTACAATAATTAGCAAAACCTGTTTTTTATTGTTATTTATCTTCAGTTAGCTGCGTGGTACGCATTTTCATTTATAAAAAGCACTCCATTAATCCTCTTCTAAATATTTGAACTATTTTAATGCAGAGTTTTAACTCGGTCCATTCACCCCAGGGACTTTTATGAGACCGAGACTAAACATAAACATATAGATACATACGTAGTTAAGTTTTTTTCTTTATGATCTTGTTTATTTATTTATTTTAAGCCATTATTGTCCCACTGCTGGGCAAAGGCCTCCATTTTCTTTACTTATAGATTCTTTTGTTGACTTCCTTTTGTTTACTTATAGATTATTATTTAGTAACAAGGTGTACCTACTTGTGAATCAATAATGTATTTTCTTTCTTTCTTTTTTTAAACAAGCTACTACAGATAGTCGTTCATTCAAACAAACATCAAAACTTTTGCATCTAGAAATAACTTGTTTTTATCCAAATGATTACCAATGTCTACCAAATATCTGGATTGACTTAGTAGTTTGGAGTTCTGCGTAATATCTTCACCAACTTTCGTCCTAAAACCTGAAACTGCCAGATTCAGTCCACAGAAGTAAATCCATAAATATATTTTCTTTTATGTGTCTTTACTGAACCAGCTATCAGAAATCATCATCATCAGCCTATGGTAGTCCACAGCTGGACATAGGCCTCCTCCAATGAGCGCAACAGTGCCCTGTCTTCAACTTGACGCATCCAGCATCCAACTGCAGTCTATCGCAGGTCGTCATCCCACCTGGTCGGAGGGCCACCAAGCCGGGCCACTTGTTCGTGGTCTCCACCTGGTTGAATGGAGACCACGACTCGGTGGGACGCCCTCCGACCAGGTGGGATGATGACCTATCAGAAATAATCACTAATAAATAAGGCATACATAGTACGTAAACTTTAGTAAACTCAATCTCTTACACCTTCAAGACTCTGAATGAAACTGCGAGCTGAGACTTGCACAATCTAATTCAAGTTTATATTGAAAACTGCTGGAATATAAGAATTCAGCGTCTTCGAGTTTCCCTCTATCCTACTTGGTATAAGGCTTGAAGTACACGAGTGGTTTATTATGGCTATTTTGTAGTCGTCAGCGCGAGAGAAAGTCATTCATCTACGGCGGTATTAGAGGGGTAAAGGCGCCGTGCGCCGCCCTCCGGCCAGGTGGGATGACGACCTGCGAAGGACTGCAGGTAGATGCTGGATGCGTCAAGCTGAAGACAGGGCGCTATGGCGCTCTTTGGGGGAGGCGTATGTCCAGCAGTGGACTAATATAGGCTGATGATGAAATGCAACGCTGGTTTTCAGGTAGAGCCCAGGCGAGGATCAAGTAAGTCGAAGTCATGGATCTCTAAGACAAGACAAGAAATGAAGTACGCGTGAAGAGAATCAGCGCGGTTGGGGCTACAGCGCTCGAATGCAGGGAAAAACTCAAGAATTTATTCTAATGACGACCGATGTGGCGCGGTGGACGAAGGTCCGCCTGCGACGCAGGAGGTTGCGGGTTCGATTCCCGCCTCGGAACAATTGTGTGTACGATCTGCAGATATTTGTTCCGGGTGTTCTGGTCGTTTTCTATGTATGATAAAAAATATCTATCTATGTAATGTATTGTATTATGTATATCAGTTATCTAGTATCCATAACACAAGCTCTGCTTACCATGGGGCTGGATAATGCTGTGTGAATTGTCCAGCATTATTTATTTTATTTTTATTTTATTTATTTAATAGTTGTAGCAGTACATCGTCTGGTAGTTGGATAGTAGGTGTGGTATGGGTCTTTACTGAAATAAAACATTTGAAACGCCCTACTTGGGAACCTTGTGTTTCTTATAAATTACTTAAGACCTAAAAATGTACATCATCATCATCATTATCATCATCAGCCTATATCAGTCCACTGCTGGACATAGGCCTCCCCCAATGAGCGCCATAGCGCCCTGTCTTCAGCTTGCCGCATCCAGCATCTACCTGCAGTCTTTCGCAGGTCGTCATCCCGCCTGATCGGAGGGCGTCCTACACTACGTTTACCGAGTCGTGGTCTCCACTCAAGAACACGTTTGCCCTATCGGCCGTCGGTTCTTCGCGAGATATGGCCGGCCCACTGCCACTTCAGCTTGCTAATTCTTTGAGCTAAAAATGTACACAATGATGAAATTAAAAAAATATGCATATGGTTATTAGCATAAAATTCATTTACAACAGGATATTAAACATGATTAGATTTTTGAGTTTTCCAATATTTGGCACAGCTTCATGCGCCATTACGGAATAACTGAAATAGGCCGTCTATTCCAGGCCTTAGCAGAAACTTTATGAAATTAAATGAAAATTTAAAACCTACGTAACTTTAAAGTTGCACTTTTGCGTTACTATCGCGGCAAGTCCAAGGTATGTTAGGTTGGTAGAAAATGTACTCAATAATAATATAATTTCATTGTTTTGGATAAAAAAAGAGTCAAAGAGCATTATCTATCTTCATGATTCTGTTGTATTTTATGAATTTAATATATTAAGTATAATGTATTATATATATATTATATGTAAGTATCCTATTGCCTGAAATTGAATAACTTTATTGTCAAACTTATTAAATTCTATTCAGCTGACTCTCAGCTAATAACACATATACAAACCTTTGTGGTTTCCTTCGTGTTATTTTTAAGCTTTTTCATGTAACAATATCTTTAAGTTGGTAAATAAATAAAAAAATAAATAAAAAAAAAGTGTAGAATTTAGGTTAAATAGTATTTTTGTTTAGTATTTTATTATAGTATTTAGTAGTATGTATAGAATTTAGCAGTATATATAGTATTTAGCAGTATATTGAATAAGTAAGTTAAAATTTAATCTTCTGTCTATTTATAATTTTATTTATGCACATATACCCACTTCTCTCTTCACTTTGTCTCTCTCTCCCAATAAGGTTTGCTGGAAGAGAACTCTTTTTAGGGTTAAGTTCACCTTTGTATTAATTTTCTAGAATAGGTTTTATATATATAGTTTAACGTGCAAATAGTATAAATAAATAAATAAAAAAAACAACTTTTTCCCTTATTTAAAACCGATTTTAAGCTTAGCAGGATAAAAAATAATTATCAAGAATAACATAATTACCTTGGGATCATTATACACCTGAAAAGCTGAAATCTGCTGATAGTAATTACGCAATGCGGTCGATAAATAACGGAGGAATCTACGACGTATATTAAAAGAACATCCGAACAGCTGAGCATAGAACCTCCTCCTTTATTCAAAGTCGGATAAAAATACATTTAAGTTGAAACCTATGAAAACTACTGAAGGATTTGACAAGCACTCGTGTAGAGTATTATAACAACTAGGAAACGAAACATATTCAAATAACATAGTAAGGTAGGTAACAAATACATAGTCATCATCCTCAGCCTATGATAGATAGATAGATAGATAATACTTTTATTGCACACTTAAAAATAAAACAAACAAGGTAAACAATAATAATACCAGATATGTGACAATTTGGCGGTCTTATCGCTCAAGAGCGATCTCTACCAGACAACCGCGGATGGATAGGATCGTTGGATTGAAAAAGGGGATCTGTGTGCGTTATTATGTAGTAATTACAACATGAAGTTTCATATTATTATGTTACATACAAATACCTATCTACTATAAATACATATATACTTTATAACAAATAATACATACCTACTTATATAAATATATAATATTAATTTTATAACGGAAAAAAACAAGGGTGTGGTCAGTGACAGCAGGACAAATAGTGTTCCTTTACCATGCTCTTGAATATTGCTAGTGACTTAGCACGCCTTACTGAGACTGGTAATGTGTTCCAATGTGTGATAGTCCACTGCTGGACATAGGCCTGCCCCAATGAGCGCCACAGCGTCCTGTCTTCAGCTTCACGCATATATACATAGTAAGGTAACATATACATAGTAAAGGTAGCATAAGTTATTTCCAATAAAAGTGGTATGTTGGTGACTTCTCGACCCGGGATCGATTTAAACTTCCTGACTTTTCAAAGTTCAAGTTACCTTTCTTTGGAAACTGTTACAGCTCAGTTGGTTTCAGCTGGTACACTTTGAATCAAAATGACGATCGCATTTATATCTAATATTAGCTATTAGACGATCTCTGTGGCTCGGTGGGCGAAGGAACGACAGCGATGCAGAAGTTTGTAGATTCGATTCCTGCCTCGGAACAAAAATGTTTGTACGACCTGCAGATATTTGTTACGGTTGTTCTAGTAGTTTTCTACGTATAATAAAAAAAATATCTATCTATGTTATGTATTCTGTAAAACAGTATATCAGTTATAATTGGACCCAAAACACAAAATCCTCCTAGACTAGATAATTCTGAGTTGTCCAGAATTATTTATTATTTATTTATTTATAAAAAATTAATAAAATAAAAAGTTTATTTATTCAGACAGGTTGTCCACATACATACAAATTACAAAAATAAAACATAAGACCTTAAATTAAATTAAAATTAGATTTGCAGCTGTCATTCAACAGACTCCCACCCAACCCATGGAGTCTAGTGAGTGAGGACTCTGTTGAATGTCTGCATGATGGATTACCTCGCTGATAATAACTTTCTAAACCAAAATAAACTCATTGAGATATGTTTTCAGTTGAATTATTTTTTTAAGATGAAAACGTAATTGTTTACAACTGTCTTTGACTTTTGAACTAGCTGTTTTCTAGTTAGACTGTGACCAAACTTTCTAAATTCCTCAGATAGAAACTGCTTCGAACCAGTCCTTTAATTCAAACATAAATTATGTAAAGAAAGTAACTTAAAATAGAAGGAAGTTAAAATCGGAACTTAACTTTCTTTGTCACCTTTAATTTCAAAGTTAGTGAGCGTAAAATGATTTATATCGAGTCAGCAACTTTTGACGTATGCTTTTACAATTACTTTAGTACGATAAACGACAAAATTGGCTGAGCATTACCAGTTTTCAAAAACTCGTATACAACTCAAACGTAATAAGTTTGAGCAGTAGGACAGTTCAGAATAAAATGAATTAGACTAAATATATTATATATATATATATATATATATATATATATATATATATATGTATATATAGAAGCTGCTGTCCATGGCTTCGTATGCGCAAATTTTAGATCAACTTCACCCCCTTTTTCATCATCATCATCATCAACCTATGTTAGTCCACTGCTGGACACATAGGCCTCCCTCAATGAGCGCCATAGCCCATTGTCCCCTTTTTGAGAAAAAAGTCCCTAGTATATGGCATCACATGCGATATCATCTATCGCCTCGCAAAATTTCATAACGTTTTGTTTAAAGCCACTTAATCGTAAAAAGGAACGCCGTCAGTCTATTATACCAAAGGCCTGACTGACCAACGTTTATTTTTATAGATAAAACGTAAAACAACATAATGTTAATTTAAAATAAGGTTAGCAAAGGTCTCTGATAACGTTAGAGGAACAGAAATTAAAAATATTTAAAAACAGTAAAAGAATTGTACGAATTGTTTTGCAATCGAAACCTTTAAGCACAAGTATCTATAAAATAACGACAAAATATTAGCACAAGCTAATCTGAAACCACAAACAGACGCCGCTCTCTTTGAACTAAGCCGACAGGGGCGTCCCCTTGCACCCCCTTGAACCCCGAGGTAAATATTATAAATCTCTGTGTAAATTGTAATTATTTGAGTTTAACTTTGCTACTAGGCATTACGTTTGCTCATCTGTAAGACAAATTAATATCTTTGTTGCTTTGATCAGGATTTATCACATCTCCTTGGATCTTGAGACTCAATTAAAGGTTTTTTAAAACTAATACCAATTTTTATGATCAGTAAAGATTTTTTAACACTTTGAGTGCTGAAATCACACGGTATGTGTTTTCTACAAGTGACTAATATGCGTAAATCCACACTAGCGCAGCGGCTGAGAAAATACAGATCTTTGTGACTCAGCGCAGCCGTAATATTTTTCGAACGAAACGCATGTGCGGCGCAACACAACCGCTGTGTAGAGCGGCAGCACGAATTTTTTAGGTTAAAAAAAAGATTGCAGTCGTCGAAAAAAAAACGCAGTCAAAGTGTTAATGGAATGGGATACCGCAAACGCAAGCACCACCTGCCAAAAAAATCGCAGATGTGTCCTGTGTACGAGTAATTTTAACCACTCAACTGCGTACGCGATTCTGCCTACCAAGTCTTGTGATGAAGGCGAATCCGCCTTGTTGGGGGAAACATGGACGTTAATATCCTGATGGGGTACAAGCTCTTTATCACTTCTTATATTCTTTAATGAAATCCAAAAACTTTAAGAATTTCAAGCAATCAAAATAGTAAAAAAGCAAAATTCTAATTCCTATATTCATTTAAGCCTACAAAATAAGCACTTAGACAAGACAAATTTTAATGTATAAATTACCAGTTTCGGACCGCGGCTTCGCACGCATTGTATCAAAGTTAAGAAACGTTTTTAAGGTTATTTCTATCCCATAGGAACTGAGGAACTGATTGATGAGAAAAAAAGGTAGTCTAGGTTTTATGGGCTTGGAACTTATTATTATGTAAAATTTTAACCCGATCCGTTCAGTAGTTTTTGCATGATGAATTGATGAGTAACAAATACCCATACATACATACATTGACGACCGATGTGGCGCGGTGGGCGAAGGTCCGCCTGCGACGCAGGAGGTCGCGGGTTCGATTCCCGCCTCGGAACAATTGTGTGTACGATCTGCAGATATTTGTTCCGGGTGTTCTGGTCGTTTTCTATGTGTAATAAAAAATATCTATCTATGTTATGTATTGTATTATGTATATCAGTTATCTAGTACCCATAACACAAGCTCTGCTTACCATGGGGCTAGATAATGCTGTGTGAATTGTCCAGCATTATTTATTTATTTATTATATATACAAACTTACGCGTTTATAATATTATGAGATGAGATGAAATACACATCAGTAAACCAAAACCGAAATAATACATTTTCTTGTATTTATTATATTTATCTAGTTGAGTAATTACGTGTTAAATGTACTAGACATGATATAAATCATCTGAAACACAAATAAAGCTAAATTCACAATAATGATAAAGCAATATCACGTAAACGTTAACGTGAATTGACGTTTCACGAGCGAAGCTGATTTATCACGTTTCTTATTACGTTTCTAACGATGATGCATTATTCCCAGAATATATTCATTCAGATCGAGTTATTTAGGACAAGCGTGAGTTACTCCTCGGGAATCAAAGGAGTACGAATAAACGTTATTATATTACAATTATTGGTATTTTTTCTATGTTGTCTCTTACTCATATTAGTTGTATATCTAGCTACTATGTAATGTATTTTACTATTGACGACCGATGTGGCGCGGTGGGCGAAGGTCCGCCTGCGAAGCAGGAGGTTGCAGGTTCGATTCCCGCCTCGGAGTAATTGTGTGTACGATCTGCAGATATTTGTACGGGGTGTTCTGGTCGTTTTCTATGTATAATAAAAAATATCTATCTATGTAATGTATTGTATTACGTATATCAGTTATCTAGTACCCATAACACAAGCTCTGCTTACCATGGGGCTAGATAATGCTGTGTGAATTGTCCAGCATTATTTATTTATTTACTATAAAACTTTTGAAACTATCATGATTACACTAAAGTCGCAGTTAGCACTAAAGTCATTTAAAACGGGATATTTACCATGATTTGATTTATGAGTTATACAATATTGAAACTGTGCCGAAATATTGGATAACTCAAATATCCCGTTTTAAATGACTTTAGTGTATTTTACTATGTTGTATGTATATCAGTCATCTAGTACCCATAGTACAAGCTCTGCTTAGCTTGGGGTTAGATGATGTGTGGATTGTCCAGCGTTATTTATTATTTATTTAATTTATAATGGGATATGATTAAATATATGAGTTTTTTTAAATATTTCAGCACAGTTTCATTCTCCACGATCACGTAAATAAAATATACAAAAACTCAAACTCAAAATCAGTTCATCCGCAACAAAATAGTCTCACTTTTAAGGTTATAATAATATTACCTACCAAATGCTTGCCTTTCAGCACTCATAGCGTATATACGTTTTTGCCATAATAGTTCGCCAGGATTGATGACCGCAGCGGAGGTGTTAAAGTAAAGTAAAGTAAAGTAAAGTAAAAAATCATTTATTTCTTTAGGCTTACAAAATAAGCACTTAGACAAGTCATATTTTATATATAAATTATTATCAAATACAATTATTTTACTGTTCACTTCAATTTTTTGTCCACTAGTGGAAGAAGTGAAAAGAAACCACTAGCATGTTCATCTCTTATATGTCTAATACATGGTTATTTGCCTATTTAAGTCTAAATATAATATGATTCGATACATGTCAATATTTAAGTAAAGCTATGCACAACAACAAATTACTTACTACATACTATTGTCGGTGCGAAACTGAGCGACATCTGGCCAAGCATTAACATCATTGAGATAATCATTTATGGAGTAGAAAGCCTTCTTGATGAGATTTAGTTTTATGTAATTTTTAAATTTACGAATAGGGAGCTCAGTTGCTTCAGATGGAAGCTTATTATAGAAGCGCACGCTATTGCCCATAAATGATTTCCCTACCTTGTGTAATCTAAATGATGGGATGTGTAACTTGTTCTTGTTTCTTGTATTTCTATTGTGAACATCACACTTTTTCATAAGGCTATCCTTATTTTTGTGGGTATACATTAAATTTTCATAGATGTATTGCGATATTACAGTCAGAATATTAATGTTTTTAAATAATTCCCTCAAAGAGTCTCGTGGCTTTAATTTATAAATAGCGCGTACCGCCCTTTTTTGAAGAACAAATATGGTCTGGATGTCAGCTGCCTGTCCCCAAAGTAAAATACCATAAGACATAATACTATGGAAGTAACTGAAATAAACTAACCTAGCTGTGTCTTCATTGGTAATATATCTAATTGTTCGAACTGCATAAGCTGCTGAACTAAGTCTACCTGCCAGAGCCTCTATTTGCGACCTCCATTGAAGAGAAGAATCAATATGTAACCCTAGGAATACAGTAGAGTCTACAAGGTGAACAATCTCATCCTTCAGCATTATTTTTGTTGGGAGTTCTCTTACATTCGGTAGCATGAATTTTATACATTTAGTCTTTTTAGCATTGAGTAGTAGGTTATTGGCAGTGAACCAATCTAGTATTTGTGAAAGCGAATTATTTACATCGTCATAGTTATATTTATTTCTATCAACTTTAAAAATCAATGAAGTATCATCAGCAAATAAGACTATATCACAAAGATCTCTTGCTAAAAATGGAAGATCATTTACATATACTAAAAATAAAAAAGGACCTAATATTGATCCTTGCGGGACGCCTAGTTCAAGTTTTGATCCTCTAGATCTTTCTTTACCAATATCTACTTTTTGAACTCTATCAGCTAAATATGATTGCATAAGGTCCAGTGCCTTGTTATTAATTCCATAGTGTTCCAACTTCCTAATTAGTGTACCATGATCCACGCAATCAAAAGCCTTAGAAAGGTCACAGAATACACCAATAGCGTTTTTTGCTTTATCCCAGGCATCTAATATATGCTTTAATAGAACTGTGCCAGCATCGGTTGTCGATCTACCCTTGGTGAAGCCAAACTGATTTTTATGAAACAGCCTGTTAAGGTTGAAGTGTGAAGTCAACTGAGTAAGGATAATTTTTTCGAAAATTTTACTTATTGCAGGAAGTATTGAAATTGGCCTGTAATTGGCCGGATCAGTATGGCTACCAGATTTGTAAAGAGGAACCAGTTTACTACATTTCATAAGATCAGGAAAAACTCCTGCGTCTACACAATTATTGAAAATATGGGCCAAGCAGGGAGCCACTTCCTTAATAATTAAACTTAGTACTTTCGTTGAAATGCCCCAGAGATCCTCAGTATTTTTTATGTTTATAGATTTAAAAGTTTTTACAATGTAATTACCATTTACGTGACTAAAGATAAAGACTTCCTTACATTTCTCAACAGATGATTCTAATAATTCAACCGCCTTTAAAGCTGAGGAATTGAGAGACCGGGTTACAATTTTAGGGATATCAGCAAAGAATCCATCAAAAGCATCTGCAATATCTTTTTCATTTATAAGAATTGAATTATTAACTTTTAACTTTATTTCTCTATTACGTGGCTTTGATTTACCAGTTTCGTTATTTATTAGTCTCCATGTCGCTTTAATTTTATTAGATGAGTTTGTTATTTTATTCTTCAAAAATAGGCATTTTGCTGTGTTGCAGACATTCTTAAATGTTTTCGAGTAGTTATTTACATACAAAAGAAATGCAGGGTCATGTAACATAGCTTCTCTAGCACCATATAGATCGTATAGCCTATTCCTACTTCTGTAAATGCCGGGAGTGGCCCAATCAGTAAACCCGACCCTATCTCTAACTGTGCAAGTTTTGAGTTTGAATACTTCATTGTGTTCTTTGTTTATAACATTAAAAAGTCTGTTAAATAAACCATTAGGGTCATCAGAATAAGGTATATTAGCTACTGCTAGATCTACTTTACATTTAAATTTACTAATACGGCTCTCTGTAATAGGCCTGTAGGTATATTCCTCAACTGTTTTTTTATCATTCAAATTATTAATAAAATTAACACTCTGACCATAATGGTCTGATTTGAAATGCTTAATTACTGCTTTGTTAGTTGGAGATTGACTGCAGTAAATATTATCTAAACAAGTGGCAGAAGTTAGGGTTACCCTAGTCGGATCATTAAAAAGATGTTGTAAGTTAAAGCATTTGAATAAATTTATCAATCTATCAGCGAGAGGATTTGCTAAAATATCTATATTAAAATCGCCACAAACAATGAGATCCTTCCTACAAGTAAATACTTTTAGCATAGCTTCTTCCATAGTTCTTTCAAAGTCTACCTGATTTGCGTCGGGAGGGCGGTACACACACACTATGATATGTCGCTCCAGTTCCACACAAGAAAGTTCAATAGTTCTCTCAATACTAAGTTTAACAATATCTTTCCGTTCTTTACATTTAATACTATTTTTAACTATAATCAGAGAGCCACCACGTATTGCAGTTTTTCTTTTATAGGAACTTGCAAGACAATAGTTATGATAAAAAGGAAGTAACTGATTTTTCACAATCCAGTGTTCTGTTATGCACATAACATCTACATTTAAATAATTTAAAAATAGTTCTAATTCTAGAACTTTGCTGGGTAAGCCTTGTATATTCTGATGGACTATATGAAATGTATTTGGCTTTCCCATTGTCGATGTGATCAGTTTAAATTTGTATTTACTGACACAGTCGCTTTGATGCCCTCATTAGTACTATTACTAACTACACATACAGGCTCGTCAGGTAACTGCGTTATACTACTTATAACGGGATCAAAAATATTATATGCTAACAATTTAGCAATTATCAATTTACATTGTTTGGTAAGGTACATTGTTGTATCTCTAGTCAAAAAAGTTTTACTAATAAATTTATTAGTATCAAAGAATAATACGTCACTATGACGACATGTCATATTGTACATCATCATGTTATTTTGACATCGAGTTTCATTTTGTTTTGATGTCAAGGACTTAGAATATGGGAAGGAGCAAATAATCAGTTTCCCTAGTCCATTTTCTATCTTTCCTAGAATTACCTCCACTAGCCTTATCAACTGTGACCGCTTGACACAACTTTCACCTAGCTGAACAATTAAAGTTGTGTTTTTATTCAAAGAGTTATCTTGCTGAATACGATCAGTAATTATATTTATATTACAATTTGGATAGCAATGATTGACTACATTTTGTACAAGTAAGTCACTCAGTATAATACCCACCCCAGCACCCAACTTATCTGAGTATATCACAGTTTTCCGGGTATATTGACTACAGTCTAGATTTAATTCCTTAACCGGAGATGGTGCAGCTCGCACTGATAGACCCTCAGTGAGTGCACTTGGTACTGCAGAGCTATCACACAGGTCTTCGTGCGAGGGTGATGGCGACACCGCTAGGAGCGCGGATGGTAACATCAGTGATGAGGGGGGCACTACATCTGCAGCACAGTCTCTAGTCAAAGTGTTACTCTTCGCCGTGGCTGTCTCAAGATCTGTTTGAGTGCAGCTATGCCGTACTTCAATATATAAACTGTCATTGTTTACAGTATCTTGCATTTTTAGAAAGTGGTCATTGGCATGTTTTTGGGCTTGGTTATATTTACACGTTACATCATGAAGTGCCCTTTCTAAATTAACTATTTCTTCAGACATATAGTTCAAATCTTTTGAGTTACGCCCTAATAAATTATAACAGGAGTCCAATTCTACTTGTAGGTTACAATTTGACTTTTCCTTGCTCAATTTAGCATTATTGAGCAATTGTTTTTGTTTCTTAATTTTTTTCTCTGACTTCCTGATGAAATTACTTAATTTAACATACTTTTTAATTTTATTGCTCCCTTTTATGACGGGTGTTTGGCTATGACCATGGCGACATGGTGAAGTAAGATCCATCGTTGACATATTAGGATCAGTTGTCATAAGCTCCGTTTGAAGATCTAAACTACAAACACTGGTTGCTGAAGGCAACGGCTTACACTCTAATATATCTAGTTTTATTCTACACTCTGATAGCTCTTGCTGTAAGTCCTTATTGTGCTGTAAAACCAGTTCATAGGATTCATGACAACTGTCCACGGAACGCAGGCATGCATTCAATCGGTTCACTTCTGACTCTGTATCTTCATGGTGAGCATGGAGCTCAGCGAGTTGTCTATTGAGTGATTGAATCCTGCCAAGGTTAGCCAGGAATTCAGCTTCGCTATCCTCCTGCTCTTGAACCAGCCTGTCTCGGTCCTCTCTGACTTCCTTGAGCTGGGCTGTAGCGAGCTTCAGCTTTGCCTCCAGGTCACATGCCTTTCTGGTCATCATTATGTGTGAATCCCTGAAAAATAGCAGTATACAGTGAGCTTCAAGAAGAATAAGAATAAGAAAAGAAATAAAGAGTTAAATGAAAAATTAAAATTAGAATAACAGGTGATGAGAGACTGGTTCTTTCGAGGTCACCCTCTTCTAGGTGAGAAACCAAGTTGAGGTTTGATGGGTTAAATAGAACCCAGTGACCAATGGTGAAAGAAGTCCAGTAGAAATATGAGTAGAAGTGAAGTACAATAATAAAATTAGTTGGGACCAAGGGATTGCTAAAAAAACAGTAACTTAATTCTAAATTTAAAGTTAAATTAATATTCATAAAATATTAGCATTGTTTATTTTGTTAATGTTAAAAATATGATTGTAAATTATAATTTATAGGAATATCAGACAGAACTGTTTTGTAGAAGTTTCCTACAACAAAGTAACTATGGGTAACAGTGAAATTGCAAGTGCATGCTTGCAATTTCTCAATTTCTTTGCTACTTGAAGGTTATTTTTTATTGTTGAGTGTCTTGTAAATGTAATATATAAGTGTAATGTTGTGAGGCTAAATGGTATGTCCTCAACTCAACTTCCACAATTTGTCAAGCTAAGAGAGACAAAACGAAGCCTCACAAATTACACAGAGTGAGCAGTGTTTTTGATTATGTGGGTTGTGTTGTGTGTGTAAGTTAGTCAATATGATAAGTGAATAACAATACTCCCCAGGTTAAATGATGTTGATCTTGACTCCGTCCTAGCTGTGCTCGGTCACCGTCGTCGTTGAGAATCGTTGGATTCGATCCTTTGGTTGATTCAAACTGTTATGATAATCTTTTGCTGGAACTGAGTGCGAGGATCTTCCCTGGTATTGGAAGATATAATTCAGGCTGGAGTCCTCGACTGTGCGGTATTTATCGGATTCTTTGAGGCTGATGGGAACGATTTTCTTGACCGTTGACCGTTGAAGAATGAATAGTACTTTTAGAGATATTTTGACACTATTTTGTTGAATATTTCACTTGAACGTAAGCACTACGATATTATTAACTGTTTTGAACACTTTCTAGTTACTTATTTCGACTAATTAAGTAATAAAACATAAAATAAATTTAAATCAGCTGATTACACGTCTGACGTTTAGTGTTGCCACACGGCGAAAAAAAGGCACAGAAGGATGCTGCTACCCTTTCTCTGGTAGGTTCTCTTAGTCCGCTCTTACGACATCCATACTTCTCGAACCGTCCAATAATGTCTAAATACAAACCTTCACTTCGACCACAGCACCGTAGCCGTAGCGATGTCTACGCCGTAGCAGTGCTACGGCGTAGATACCTACGGCGTAGAGGTTTCCACGGTGCCGCGCCGTTGAGTCAATTGTTTCAAACCGTCTTCAAAAAGGCTGCTTATAATAAATATTCATCATCATCATCATCATCAGCCTAAAAACAGTCCACTGCTGGATATAGGCCTACCCCAATGAGCGCCATCGCACCCTATCTTCAGCTTGCCGCATCCAGCATCTACCTGCAGTCTTTCGCAGGTTGTCATCACACCTGGTCGGAGGTCGTCCTACACTACCTTTACCGAGTCATGATCTCCACTCAAGAACACGTTTGCCCCAGCGGCCGTCGGTTCTTCGCGAGATATGGCCGGCCCGCTGCCACATCCGATAAATATCGTAATAAATATGATCTAAAATCGATTATAATAATTATGAACTTACATATAAGCTAACAAGTAGGAGTAGGTACTTATCAAAACTTCCCATGTAACTTAATATTTACCTGCCTTGTGTGTTTGTGCTTACGAAATTCATAATCCTGAGGCACTCACTAGAGCGTACTTAGTAAACTGCTGTACCCCCCCTCCTAACCCCCCCCCCCCCCCACATATTACAGCGAATTGGAACGTTACTATACTAGTTTCTGTCTACTGCTTCGCATGCTATGCTCCGTTATAAAATCATGTAATTTATTTTTATTATAACAGGCCTAAATCTACATCTGTGCAAAATTATAGCCCGATAAACTTGGTTAGTACTGGCACGGGGAGGTACTAAACATATTTTTTTAATTTTTTTTTTATCTAGCCTGTTTCGTCCCACTGCTGGGCACAGGGCTCCCCCAAATCTTTCCACTCAGTGCGGTCACGTACATAATAAACATAATTATGAAAAAAAAATTGTTTTTATAGTGAGTGAAAAATTTACCTACCTATTAAAAAAATATATCACTTATCTCATTTATAACATAGTAGGTGCGCCCCGCAGCTTCGTCCGCGTGGAAATCTATGTGTCAAATGGTTTATAAACCTTCCTCTTGAATCACTCCTAAAACTGCATCAAAATTCGTTGCGTAGTTGTAAAGATCTAAGCACACACAGGGACAGACAGACAGCGGGAAGCGACTTGTTTTATACTATGTAGTGAAGCTCTGGGCACAGTATACAATGGATACTGTTCCCTGGGCTAGGTGATGTTGTTTGAACATCCTATATTATTTATTTATCTACACTTATCGAACGTGCCGATTGGACCACGAACCAACAAATAAATTAGAAACAAGGTATTGCATAACCACAACCACAACATTTCAAGTATTATTTATTGACGACCGATGTGGCGCGGTGGGCGAAGGTCCGCCTGCGACGCAGGAGGTTGCGGGTTCGATTCCCGCCTCGGAACAATTGTGTGTACGATCTGCAGATATTTGTTTCGGGTGTTCTGGTCGTTTTCTATGTATAATAAAAAATATCTATCTATGTAATATATTTTATTATGTATATCAGTTAACTAATACCCACAACACAAGCTCTGCTTACCATGGGGCTAGATAATGCTGTGTGAATTGTCCAGCATTATTTATTTATTTTATTTAGTATGGTTATGTAGTTTCACCATTGACCACTGGGATCTTCCATGACGCGTTTTCGCTCTGAAATTGAGATACTTGTAGATTGTTTACAGTAGTCTGAAGTGAGGTTAATTGTTTCAATTATAAATAATATACCGCTTTTTATACCTTTATTCTTAGTTTTTATTTCTATATTGTTTTATGTTTTATGTGGTATAATTTAGTGTTTTCTATCTATCTACTAGTTCTAATTTGTTTATAATTATTTATTTAAACCTTCTTTGTTAATAAAAATGTATTGTCTAAGGTAGTGTTCATAGTGCAGTGTACAGTTGACAACAAAGAAGTTATCTCTCGTCGTAAACAGCGCTTTATGCGCGACTGTACCTACAAAGTTTCATTCATAAAAATCTTGATGCTTTAAAAAGTTGTTAAAATGTTTTTACTGTATATATCTTGTCGCTTGCATAATAATTTGGAACAGAAGCTAGTAAGTTATACAAAGAAATAAAACACTGTTTGCACAGAATCGAACCCGCTCCTTTTATGTCATTGACATATATAAGTAAATATAAATAATGCTGGACCATTCACACAGCATCATCTAGCCCCAAATTAAGCAGAGCTTGTGTTATGGATACTAGATGACTGATATATTTAATACAATACATTTAATACATAAATATTTTTTTATTATACATAGATAACGACCAGAACACCCGAAACAAATATCTGCATATCGTACACACAATTGTTCTGAGGCGGGAATCGAACCCGCAACCACCTGCATCGCAGGCGGACCTTCGCCCACTGCACAATAGAGGTCTTCAAAATCGCTAGACACCCCGAATTCTACAATCAATTATTCTTAATGACAATACGTTTTCATCAATAGAAGTAACCTTCTTTCAAAGAAAAGGAATCTCTAAATCTGCTTAAAATATTCCCCAAATTCCAGATATCTGATAAACCCAAAAATGTGAAAGGTCAGATTGTTAGATGATCAGAATGTTAGATTGAAGTCGCAAGATGCTTTAGGCGTTTTTTGTGACTTGTCAAAAGCATTCGATTGCGTTCATCACGAAACATTAATCAGGAAACTACATCATTATGGAATAAGGGACAGCTCTTTGGATCTTCTTACATCTTACTTGAGTGATAGGATACAAAGAGTTGACATTAATGGGAAACGATCTAAAGGGTCTGTGGTTACAATGGGTGTACCGCAGGGCTCTATCTTGGGTCCTTTCCTATTTTTAGTTTATATTAACGACCTGCCTCATCTTGTAAAGAATGATCATGAGATTGTATTGTTTGCTGATGATACTTCATTAATTTTTAAAATGAATCGACAAAAAACAAATTTCGACGATGTAAATACTGCAATCTCAAAGGTAGTCCATTGGTTTAGTATCAATAATCTTTTGCTTAATGAAACCAAAACAAAATGTATAAGATTTATTCTACCTAATGTAAAACAAGTTAAGGCTGATGTAAACGTAAAAGGAGAAACGGTAGAAATTGTAGACAATACCGTATTCTTAGGAATAACCTTAGATAGTAAACTCCAATGGGGCCCACACATAGATAAGCTATCGAAGAGACTTAGTTCTGCAGCATATGCAGTTAAAAAAATCCGTCAACTTACAGACGTTGATACTTCTCGACTAGTCTATTTCAGCTACTTCCATAGTATTATGTCTTATGGCATACTATTGTGGGGGAACGCTGCAGATATAAACACCATTTTTGTGTTGCAGAAGAGGGCTGTTCGTGCGATCTATAATATGGGTCCCAGAGAATCCCTACGTAATAAATTCAAAGACATAAACATAATGACAGTACCATGTCAATATATTTATGAAAACTTGTTGTACACTCATAAAAATATCAATCGATTCATTAAAAAAAGCGATATACATAATGTAAATACTAGAAATAAGAATAAACTCGCTGTTCCCACAACTAGACTACATAAGATAAGTGCATCTTTTAAAGGGCAATGTATACGCTTCTACAACAAAACTCCAAGTGAGTTTCAAAAATTATCAATAAATAAATTTAAAAAAATTGTGAAGCATATTCTTTGTAAAAAGGCTTATTACAAAATATCAGATTATCTAGAAGATAAAAAAGCTTGGAACGAGTTTTGCTCCAACTCAAAATCTAACAAATTACAGATAAGCAAATCATATGTACTAGACACATAAGTTATGAACATACTAGTGGTTTCTTCTCACTTCTTCCACTGGTGGACAAAAAATTGAAGTGAACTATAAAACTATAAAATAATTTTAATTGATAATAATGAATAGTATAAAATATGACTTGTCTAAGTGCTTATTTGTAAGCCTAAAGAAATAAACTTTCATTTCATTTCATTTCATTTCATTTCATTTCATTTCATTTCGTTATCTCTTTCTTCCTATAAGGTTCATTATGCCTCCATCTCGCTCGCACCTTAGTACAAGACTTAATTTGACTAAAAGCAACAATTTATAATGCCGAACAGAAGTCATAACCCACGGAGTACATAGTCCAGGGGTAAGCATAGCTTTTGTTACGTCATTCGTAATTGAACGTATTTTGATAAAGTAGTTCGAGGAGTAAACCTTGATAGGAGTACTATTAGAATAAAGAAAGGTGATTTGACAGAGATTCATGTAAAATTTAATGTTTTTACGAATGATAAAATGGCGAGAATTAAACAAAATATCATGATTTTGCTTAGAATCTGATTTATACATAGATTTTGTAATAAAATAGTTTTCAAGAGCATTTTATTTTTGGGTCATCATCATATCCGCCTTTAAGTCATTCTCTGCTAGGCCATTAGAGTTTATTAATTCAGGAATCTCTAAGATTGCTCGTCCCCTATACTTTGCGCACCTAAATGTGTTTAGCATCTTTTGTCAGACTTTATAAGTCACGACGGGGCTTACTGAAAGTACGTCGTCAAAAGTCATTTATTCTTTAGTCTTACAAAATAAGCACTTAGACAAGTCATATTTTATACATTAAATTATTATCAAATAAAATTATTTTACGTTTCACTTCAATTTTTTGTCCACTAGTGGAAGAAGTGAAAAAGAAACCACTAGTATGTTTATCTCTTATATGTCTAATACATGGTTATTTGCCTATTTAAGTCTAAATATAATATGATTCGATACATGTCAATATTTAAGTAAAGCTAACAAATTACTTACATACCATTGTCGGTGCGAAACTGAGCGACATCTCATGGTATGACGCAGAATAATACTCGCAAGCTCTCACGCTACAAATATGTAGAATACCGGTTACCAAAGAGGCGCGTCCCGGAACCGTTTATTTTATTTCCCATTTATTTTTATTTTTCCTTATTTTATCACCGTACTCGTAAGTATTAAGCGCGTAAATCAAACGTATTTTAATAAACTCGATACTTATTCATGAAGAGATATGAAGAAGGTATATCCGGTGCAGATAAAATATTATTTACTAATATTTTTATACTAGCTTCCGCCCGCGACTTCAGTCGCGTTTTTTGGGATGATATCCAAAAAAATTAATATAATATTAATTAATATAAGTCAATTGCATTAAGATATGTTTAGCCGTTTAGGAACACCTAACAGACAGACAGAGTGACTTTCGAAGTTGCCTTTTTTCATTTACTATGTATATGTTTACATAATCCACATCTAATTTGACGACCTTTGTGGTGCGGTAGGCGAAGGTCCGCCAGCGACGCAGGAGCTCGCGGGTTTGATTCCCACCTCGGAATAAATAATTTTAAGACTTACAGATATTTGTTCCGGGTGCTCTGGTCGTTTTCTATGTATAATAAAAATATATAATGTAATGTATTGTATTATGAATATCAATATCAGTCATCTTGGGTACTAAATTGGGTAATAGTAAGCAAACGATGGTACTAGAAGATAACGGAAGTTATGCTTAGCTTGGGGCTAATTTATGATAATATGGATTTTCCAGCATTATTTATTTATTTGATCCCAAAGTTTTATCACTTTATATATTTCGGGTCAAATATCATCAAATATCTGAAAAACCCACACTGTTCTCATTTCAACACCAAAAACTTATAACAACCTACACTAAGCTTTATCCACTACTACTATTTACAAATACCAACCTTATCTACATAACGATAAAGATAATATTCGCATAACGCCGTTTTAGGGTTCCTCCAGAAAGTTTAACGCGTCATTACGTTAGCTATAACTTGCAGAGAAAGTCATAAAATAAGCACAATGCTGTTTAGAAGTGAATTTAATAATGCGACTCAAAAAACATGGAGTTTTATTAAATATTGAGTCTTTTTCAAGCCACTTGGTATCGTATACTAGTTTTGTGTACATCATCATCATCATCATCAGCCTATAGCAGTCCACTGCTGGACTAGGCCTCAATGAGCGCCATAGCACCCTGTCTTCAGCTTGCCGCATCCAGCATCTACCTGCAGTCTTTCGCAGGTCGTCATCCATCAAAGGTTGTTTTTGAGATATTGTCCATAAATTACATAATTAATTATATTATCTCGAAGAAGTTTCAGTTCTATCCCAAATTAATAAGGTAAACGTAATAAACTGTTTTATAAAGGAGCACAGAACGCGAGTGTGCAATGAAGCTTATCCGATATTTTATTATTTGTTTTGGACTTTCGCTTCTACGGCGTTTCTATTTTCTGTTGAAATGAATTGGAAGATTTTGTTAGTACTTTGGCAGTCTTTTATAACTACCAGGCTCTTGATTTTGTTTTGTTATTTAAATGTATTAGAAACAGATTAAAATTTGACGACCTCAGTGGCGCAGTGTACGTCCACTTGCGACGCAGGAGGTTGTGTGTTCGATTTCCGCCTCGGGACTAATGTTTGTACGATCTGCAGATATTTGTTCCGGGTGTTCTGGTTGTTTTCTATGTATAATAAAAATATCTATCTATGTAATGTATTCACTGAAAGAAATGTTTATTTAACAGTAACCAAACTTTTGGCTACATATATCCAAAATATAGTGACTTGCGAACTAAGACTTACCAGTAGCTAAACCAGGTTTGTCTAGTTGGGTTGAGATAACTACAGCTCAACTGTTTTGTTAAAAGTAACGTTACCATTTAGATTATATTTAATCAAACTGTTTATTTATAAACAACACTTCTGTTAGTGAAAAATAAACAAAAGATTTTGCAATTATTAGACAAACTGATTTGTTACCAGTATTTGTACTGTTTGCTTGGTTTTTGGGATTAATTTATCTACTCATAGCCAAACTCTTCGTCCTCTTTCTACTTTATTTTTTGGTTACAGATTACAAATGTGTTTGTTTGTTTAATACTTACGATTTTTGTTATCAGCAACCAATCTCAGTTTAGTAATTGGTAACCAGAATATTACCTACACTGCTTAGGGTGGCATACAGAATGTAACAAAAGGGTGAATTAATATTTAAGCAGAAGAAGGTAAATTAAACTGAATCACTTTCTCAAAGAAACTGGTACAAAATAATGAAAGTGCTCCTTATACATACATTATTTCACCCTTTTATTACATCCTATATACAATACCTAAACATGCAGTATTCAAATTGAATCAAATTATAATAATCAAGTAGTGTGCAGTTAAAATAGGCCACATAAATTATACCAATACAAAACATTCTGGTTACAAATTACATAGTATCAATACTTATTAACTAATAGGTACATATTGAAATATCTTGGGTGTCATCAATAAAATTCCATAAAAAATATTGATTCAATACAATTTTATTTCAATTATTCCACATAATTTAGCAGTCAATTGACAGATGTCATACTGAAACAAGTTAAGGGCTAACTAAATTTAAGATAAGACTAACTTACGTTCACAAATAATTTTAGAAAAGTCAACTACGTAATTCTAGATAGAAAGCAAATACAGAGTTGTATGATTAGTACTCACATCACAACTAAAGCATTTTCGTTTTAAAATAACATAGTTTGATGTTTTTAAAATCATCCCTGGATCTCTTGTCACTTATTTAAATTTACTTTAGTTTTTGTTTGCCAAAATCCAGCGTGAAAATAGGTATATTATAAATTAAAAGGAGCATCATCAAAATATCAAAGCTTTAAAATGTATTCAAAATAAAATAAAAATATAAACATCAGAAACACTTGTCCCTTAATATTCTACTCTACTACTAGAATATCTCAGCTTAGACAAATCAACATTTATAGTATAACGATAACAAACTTTGCATTTATAGTTGAACTATGTTAGGAACTCTTTTGTACAAATATCTTTGACTAAGTAGATATTGTTACTAAAATGAATCAACACAAACCAATTAAAATAATCTCTTCGACCTTGCTATAAGTAATATTCACTAAAACAAAAAGCAACAACCTTTAGGTATATATTTAGGACAACTTAGTATCCAACAATGGATATTACGTTACAAACACTTAAATCTATCAGTATACCGTACCTATAAGATAATCTAGTGTCACACAATAATCTAATACTATAACCATCAAGACACTCATCTGTGTATCATTCATGAATGATCATTTAAAGTTATAGGTACCTTAATCTCCTAACGGCTAACTAAACGAGTTACATCTAACAATAGTTGATTAACAACCTGTAGGTATTTAGGACAACTTAGTATCCCACTATGGGTATTACGTTACAAACACTTAATCTAATAATATCATGTATGCACCTATAAGATAACTTAGTGCCATACAAGAATCTTATACTAAAACTATCAAGACCAGTCATCTATGCATCATGATGAATAATGATCATTTTAACTTAATCTCCTCGAGTTACATCTAACAATAGTTAATCAACAATTTGTTGGTATTTAGCACAGCTTAGTATCCCACTAAGCATATTACATTACAAACACCTTAATCTATTAATATCACGTACCTATAAGATAAACTAGTGTCATACATGATGATCATTTAAACTTATAGGTACCTTAATCTCCTCAAGTTAATGATAAAAATAAGTGAAAGAATACCTACTTAAATTGGTATATTTTTTTATCTTAAGCTTTTTGGTAAGGAAAATGAGATAATACATACATATTATAATCATTGTTATGGATGATCAAAATGAGTGCGAACTGATTAGTCACAAATGAGATCTTTGTGTTATATATGTTTTACCATTAGAAGCCACATTAATGTGACTAGGCATGAAGGATATTAATGAATCCTGATATGTGTAAACTGTATGTTCCGTTTCTGGAATTTTCACTTCAAAACTATGCAAGTGAAAATTAAAAGTTACTGTTTGCAATAATATGCACTCAAAAATTACTCTTTCATTATTATAAACGAAAATATTTTTTATCATCATAAAAGTAACTTCACCTAAGTTTCCAAGATCATTAATGAGAATCGTTTTGGGCTTATAAACTGTGCCTTTGACTTTTACCCCCATAACATAGTTTAGAGAAATATTTAAAGCCAAATTTAACATGTGAATTACCTCATCGCGTTTTTGTTTTGAAATACGTTTGGATGAACCTTCAGAAATTAAAACCTCTAAAGACCCTTTTAAAAATACGTTATTCAATTGTAATTGATGTTTAGTTGCCAATGTTAATGTTAGATTACGACGGTTAAATGACGCTCGAGCAGCAATTTTTGATAACCTATGTTTGGATTCATACCGCATGCTCCAAAAATGGACTAGGGGTCCTAATTTTAACATCATTGATGGATAGTGAACCAAAAAATGGAATTTTGGTTTAAGATTCTCACCGGTTAAGGTAAAATAAAGTTCGTTTAGTTCAGATATTAAAACTTTTAACAACTCACAAGTGTCTTTGTCGACAGTGTAAGACATAACTAAGTCTAATATTCTCCTCAGAGTAATATACAACATCCAATAATCGTCACCTGAGGGTACAAAGTCTCCTACCAGTAGGCCGAAATAACGAAGCAAAGACAACATCTCTGAAGCCGACAATTTTATATTACCTTTTGAAATATGTTCGATACTCAATGGACAAGGCTTGCTAGAATTATCGGGACCATAATCAAAATTTATAATCCTAGCATTTAAAACTTGTAACGAGAAATATTTTAAATCCCGCGTATATTTTAGTAAAAGAAAAGATATAACATACTTAGCGACGCCCTCAAGAATATCATGCATTATGTCCACTCCAACTTGATCAAATAAACTAAAATTATTAACGGACAACCAAACACATTTCTCTTTCAAACCAGTTCTAGCAGGGCAATTTTGTTGCAGTTGTTCAATGTAATTTTCGTCATTACGAAGCAATTGTTCTTCTTCAAAATATTGTTTTTTCATTATTTCTTTCGATACATTACATATTCGACACGGGTAATTAGAAGAGAATGTTTCATTAAAACCTGTAATAGAATGAATACCTAAATTGTCACCAATTATTAAAGCCAAAGAAAAATAAAGTTTGCCCTGGAATGACGGTACATCTATATCAACTCCAAATTTGGATAGAAAATTAAGTTCTTCTATTAAAGGTTGAAATATAACATGGTTTCCAAATGTTGTTCTGTCTGACGAGTGAAATAAAAGTGCCAGAAATATATTAGATAGAGCTGAAGCACGATCCGGTGGGATACAAGCAATAGACACATAAACAGCTCCCAATTTGTGAATGCCGGAATGACTACCGAGAACATTACCGCTTTCGTAGTCATCGAAAAATAACAGCAACGGAAACACTAACTTTCCTTCGTACCTTTTTTGCACTCCTCTCCAAACGCTACCTTGAATTATATTTTTAATGTGTCTATTATATACTGATAAATTGTTGCAGTAATCTAGTGTTTCTGCCATAACATTCTTAAGTGAGAAAAATTTTTGTAAGACTCTTCTAAGAGGAATAAATTGCAGTTTACATTCCTTAGGCACAGATGTCACAACACCTCGCTTAGTAACATTACACATTCTTTGACCAATGACTATCTCATTTGGGGGTATATATGTTTCTTTTTGTTGAAAATATTTAAGGCGCTTATATTCAGAATCAAACGGCTTGACCGGGGACTGTATTGCAGACAAAATATTATTTTTTAAAGATATAACATTTTCACATTGTACTTCAGACGTTCTTAATATATTTTCTATATTAGACGATAAACTTTCGCACAAGTACTTGTTCATTCCTTCCACTATATTTTGAACTGCATTTTTAGGTATTAAAGGGTTGGCATACAGTGACGACAGAAAGATTGGTAGTGAATAATTATTAGGATTAGAAAGCGATGTATTTGGAGTATTGATGGTTGCGTTGTTAGGAGAATCCAAGTTGAGTGAAAAAGCAGTTGAAGTTATTAAATTATTTGGGGTTGCAATACTGGAAGGTTGTGTCGTAACTGTATTCAGTATTGTGTCACTAGGAGTATTTATATTTGATGAACAATCTGCCGAAGAAATATGGTATTTTATTAAATGTTTACGATAGGTATTCCTTAAATGAAAAGACCTATTACAATTATTTTCTACACAATGATACTGAGAAAAGTTATGAGTTTCATGAACAAGATTGAAGTGACTTAATAATTTTTGAATGCTGTCATAAAGTTGAAAACATAGGAAACATGTCAACATTTTTAAAGTACCTATCAATCGGAGTAACTAAATTATCACTATATTTGGATATTTAGATCGGTGCAAAGTGTATTTACTGATGTGGAATTTTTGTCATATTTGGTTTTTAATTGGTACAGCGCTTTCTGTATAAATTGCCACAAATTAAAACATTCTGAAGGATATTGTGCGTTCAGAACGAAAAAAATTTTAAAGCATGCATCAACTGCTTTTAAAATAGATGTAACCTCATACCGAATATTGTTTACCACAATGTACCTCGCTAATATGTCCTTAAGAGTTGGGCCGACAATTATCATGTATGGTTGCAGAGTCAAATCAAGATCAATCATCTTCTTTCTGCGACGTGCAATATTTTCTTCTATTTCTGCAGCACTCTTGACGTGTGTAATAAATCCTTCCAGAACTTCCTGCTTTGACGGGCGCCAAAGATTTCTGGACTTCGATTTGGTCTTGGATATATTAGATGTTGTCATCAAAAATGGTAGAGCTGTGAACGCTACCAAGTCCATGAGTTCGTTATTTCCTGTAATTAAAAATGTACAGTTGTAGTTTTAAAAAGTAGCATAAACCTTATTCATGTTCGTACAAATCTTCTTTTTTATTTAGCCTATTTCGTCCCACTACTGCTGGGCAAAGGGCTTCCCCGCAAATAATTTGTTTTTATTTTAAAGTAGGTAATCATTTTGTATTCATGTATTTATTAATAATTATCATTTATATACATATTTGCTCCTATATATCTAAATGTACCGTATAGAAGGTAATGTATAGTTATTATTTTATGTGTTAATTATAATATTGTGCATGTATTGTCTAGTACCTTGTACTTTATAGGTATGCTGACAGTTTTTTTTCATAGTACTTATTTTATACATTAATTTTACTATGTATTTTGGTTTGTTATGTAATGATTCTTGTGTACAATAAACTATAAATAACATATATATAAGTACATAATAGGTAGAAAGTCTATAATAAAATAATTACTCACTGGTGTCAATATCTTCTACGACTTCTTTCAAATATGCAAAAGAGCGATTTTTTGTCAACTCGATAATTTTTGGCCTTATTATTAGCCAATTTTCCAGTAGTTTTTCGTCACTTTCTGGGTAAAGGCACTTGAAATCTTTTAAAAGCTGTAAACAACAATGTGGCAGGCATTAGTATGCATACATAACATAAGCTCTACTTTTAATTTATAAATTACTTTAAATCCGTACAATTAAAAAGTTCAACATTTCTGAGCATAGGTATCCTATATAGATATATAGGATATCTATCTAACTAAATAAATAAATAATGCTGGACAATTCACACAGCATCATCTAGCCCCAAGGTAAGAACTAAAAAACTAATTATTGATGAAAGGCTCATAAATAAATTGAACACCTTTTTCCAAAATAACATTGGTACTGTCAGGCATATAAAAACAACTAAAAATAATATGTGTAAGTATAACAAGCTTTAATTATATTGGTAGTCAAAATATGAACTAGTTGGGAGATAATATTGTTTATATATTTTTGATCACTTACCAAGAATATGCCTCCAGGCTGGTTTAAAGCTTTAAATTCGTCATAATACTTTTGTATTGTCAAGTTATTGGACTGCAACAATGTCAGTCGTTTTTTGATTGTTATGATCCAATAATTTTCTACAGTTTTCCAAGGAGCTGTAGAGTTCTTTAGCCAAAGTACTTTATCATCAATGTCATCTTCAGATTCTGGTAACTTCATCATAACATCTTGGAAACTAGAACTAGACTCTAATACCCTCAGATTGCTCCCAATACCTGATGAATTTGTACAGGTTTTCTCTTTGCCTTTGATAAGACCTAATTTCAAGAAAGACCTTCGGCGTTGTCTGTAACAGTCCAGCAGTTTTCCCTTAGCTGAAATTTTTTGTTGAGGACTGTAGCTTGAAAAAGGAATGAAGTACACTGATGCACTTTCCTTTTTAAAAACTTGCGTGATTGCGTATGCCAGGTTATATAACCGTGAGCTTTTGATGCTTTTTTCAGGATGATCCTTCAACTCATTGTTAATAATGAGATTACACAAGCGTCTTCTAGATGCATTGTCCAATAAACCATACTCTTGGTACTGAAGAAGAAGGCCTCTTCCTTCATTACATGAGCTTAATAATTTATACAGCTCCTGAAAATTATAAAAATCTATGAGCATTTTACTATAGGTACTTATATTTATTATTATTTTATTTATGGCGGCACCACTTATCTACAGGAATTTCCTATGTGGGTAATTCCAATAATACTCACACTATTTTTATCAATTTCTCTTTCTGACTCAACTGGACTCCTGGCTGTTTGCTCTTCCTCTTCTCGTTCTTGTTCACCGTAATCGAACAACACTACTTTGTCATCATTTAGATGATGACTATTATTGGTTTCTAAAAGTTCATCAGCCTAAAATATTAAAAAAATGCTTTACTGTTATACTACTATGAAACAGCTAACAGATTATAAAGGCAACACATAACAAAATAAGTGTGTAATATACTTACAGTATATGTGAAAGAAAATGCGTCAGATACTATATTTTTGAGCATCACAATTTGTGATGTCAACTTGGCCCTGTGACCAATTATAGGGACCAATTCCTTTAAGTCTTCAGCTGACAAAATTTGTAAAGTTTCCAAGTCAATACTTTGTTCTGGAATTTAAAAATATTGATAAATTAAATAAAAAATAATAATAATACTGAACAATTCACACAGCCTCATCTAGCCTCAAGCTAAGCAGAGCTTGTGTTATGGGAACTGGATATTGATAAACTTAATACATTAGACTAAATTAAATACTTAGATATTTTTACTATGAATAGAATACACCCAGAGCCCCCTGAACAAATATATGATAGGTAACTGAAGATTGTACAAACATTTGGCCCCAAGGGAATCGAACCCGCCTTTTGCGTCGCAGGCGGACCTTAGCCCGTTGCGCCACGGAGGTCGTCGAATGAAATTGGGTTGGAGTGCACAGGGAGCTTTTGCATGTTCATCATCAAAATCGGTTCAATGACTTAGCCATAAGAGTTGCAGGCAAATCGACACATTTGCATATTTTATAGTTGTTTATTTTTCTCGACAAAATATTTAGTTTGGAATAAATGTCTTCTGTGTCTATCTGGTGAAAATTATACGAGAATCGCCCGCCCCGCCGAGAAGTCTGGCGTGGCCATGCCGCTCCTCGTTCAAGTTATCAAGTAAAAATAATAAATACCTTTGAACTTATCAACGTACATGGCCAGGCCCCAGGACACAAGGTAATCCTCCATGTCTCTTGAAGAACCTGGCTCTGCTGCCGCCACCGCTTGATTTAATTCGCTCATGTCATTATATATACGTCCCGCCGTTTGACGAAATAACTTTTTTACAAACACCATGAACCAAATAGATATGAGTGGTTTCAAACGAACAATAAAATACACTGCCCCGGCCGTTTTGCTCACAAATTCAAAAATTTTTTAAAATAAAACTCACAACACAACGCGCACGCAAGAGGAAAGGAAAGGAAAAGACAGGAACGAACTTGTTCGGCGTCGTCGTCGTCGTCTAGAAGGCACCACCACCGCGCGGGGTGCGGGCGGGCGTCACGTTGCGTCTTCGTTTACACATAGACAAACTTTGCATGAATTGCCAACAAAAATTTATTTACCATTTTAAAAGCAGTTTGGCTAAGTTTAACATAACTTTTGTTGAATTGATATAATGGTCTATATGGTTTTTTTATACAAAACTATTGTTGTTAATGAATGAATTAAATGACTTACAAAGAACAAAACTAGTGTGCAAATTATTACAAAAGATTTGTATTTGGTTAATATCTGTTGATTGATTAATTTAAACATAATATTTTGATGAAATACAATTTAACATGTTGATTAATAATAAGCATGAAGTTCGGATCCGTTAAGGAATTGGTCTTGTTGTTGCAACCACACTAGTTAGTCTACTTTATCTCAGTAAATAGTAACCAACTTTTTTTTTACTGCTTACTGAACAAAAATCTACATAACTAGTTTTGGATTCATTACTAAACTAATTGATTAAATGTAATTAAAGTTCGTTTCCGGACAGCAAAAATGTTAACTTACAGAACTAGTTCGGTTAATCCTTTTTTTCAGTATAAGCAGTTAATTGGATGTCGCTTTTTTTACAATCTAGCCATAAAGTAAAGTAAAAAATCATTTATTTCTTTAGGCTTACAAAATAAGCACTTAGACAAGTCATATTTTATATATAAATTATTATCAAATGAAATTATTTTACTGTTCACTTAAATTTTTTGTCCACTAGTGGAAGAAGTGAAAAGAAACCACTAGCATGTTCATCTCTTATTTGTCTAATACATGGTTATTTGCCTATTTAAATCTAAATATATATATATATATATATATATATAATACAAATGAACTGATTTTACTAAATGACGGCGACATATCTGTGCCTTATTATCAGTCATAAGAACGCTTTCGAGTATAAATATGATTTGAGTTTTATACGTTATTTTAAACGGTGTTTATTTAGGATAGGACCCTAAGGGTTGAATGAAGGGATGCATAATAAGTAAATAATTTGACTTATTTTCTTGTGGTTTGTTGAATAATTTTTGGTATGTTTTTCCACATATTTTTTGAGCTTCAGCGCCTGAAGGCATTACAGAACTCTTAGACTGTTTGTTTGTTATTTTTCTATATAATTTCTTTTTATTTGTGGTACAAACCCATAAAATATCGCGAGGCATCCTCGATAAATGTCTTCAGATCTAGAGTCTATAACTATTTTCTTTCGCAAGAATAATTCGGTACGTAATTATAATTATAAATTAATTATTTATATAGGTATATATATTACTGCTTAAGTATAATATAAGTAGCTTAGTATCATTATGAGTAGTATATTTTATTATCTCTATTATATAGCACTACCTACTAAACTGTTGTCCACACTACCCAAAGGTTAGCAGGTAGAGAATGCTATCTAGCATTATGCTCGCCTATGTACAACTTTTTGTGCAATAAAGTATATTCTATCTATCTATAAAAAAACTTATGTAGCCCATTTAATCGGAAAATGAGAAAATAAACATTCCAGTTAAGCCCTGCTTACTTTAATGGGACTTGTAAATGCGTATAAAATGCCCATTAATTTATTAATTAATAAACTAAGTATCCCTTTGTCCAGTCAATACCTGCATCGAAACTTCACTTACAGGCAATCGCAAGTTTCGTACTCAAAGCCTTGTCTACAACGCCAAAGAATAAATAGGCACCTTTTGGTAACAAAAGGGACACTTTTCATCTGCTGCTAGTTTAGATATTATGTTCGTGAGTGTTACTGATTGTGCTTTCGCCGCTCATTGAATCATTTGAATCTTTTCTTTAGTTTTTTTATCGGTATGCAGCTGATTAGCGTGAAAAATAAGATGTATGATTCACTCACACATTTATATGAATTGATCAGCTGTCTGTATGTCTATGTGTTTGTGTTGGCTAATCTCGGAGACGGCTCTATCGATTTTCACAAGACTTTAATTCTGGCATAGATAACTGATGGTATACGGGTAACATATTCTAATTTTTTTATAAAATAATTAGGGTTCCGCGCAAAAAATAGGTTAAGCTGTTGCCTGCACAGCTAGTAGCAAATAAAATAATATGGTTTCGGTTAGCCATTTGGGATTCAAATCAAGACTTTTACTGTATACAAAATGGCGAGCCAAAATCCTGGATAAATATGTGTACCTACCTATAAAGTTGAAATTTAAAGAAATTTGTTTAAAGCACCCTATCTGTGTGGTCACAACTCTGTGGTACGGACTTTCAATACCCTTAAACTGTCGGAGATTCGAGAACAAAAACTGCTTTCAATGCATACAAAGTGTTGGGAATTTGTTGAGCTTTTTAACTGCTTTTGATTAAGATGAGGAACGGTTTTCTTTTGAACGTCTTTCGCTGTTTAGCGGAGATTTTCATTATATTTGAAGATTGACAATCTTTTTGTTTTTGATTTGTTCAAAAATACAATTAATTAGGGGAAAAGAGAACGTTCAAAATTTTTGAAAGGGCCATTTAAAAAAGTCTTCTAAAGTGTATTGAAAAATCTAAAAAATAATAAATTAATTAATAAAATAAATACAAGTGGATCTCTCCCCACAAGATTATTAGGCTTATAATCTACTAATTCTATTAACAGAATAAGAAAAATATCACAAAACTAAAACAGGTATTACCACAGTTTTTCGACTTACCTTACAAAAGAATTACTTAACCGTATGCAATGTTCTATCCACATTAACTAATTGGACACCCTCCACGCACGACGCATTAAACAAAACATTACACCCCAACAGCACTTCAACTCAAGCAAAAACGACGCAATAAAATATGCCTCTTTAGCACGAACCTATATCGCACGGGTTAAAAAGGTGTAAGTTAGAGTATTATGTAAAATGAGCTCTAGAGTCGTGTAAATAGGATTAAAATTGAGGGGACGTGTTTTTTGTTGTATTTATAAATATAATCCTAGCGGATGTTGGTATTAGTATTATACCTGAAAATTTCTACTTATTAAAATAGTTTTTTTTTGTACTGGATATGATGAACGAAGATAAAATTTAAATTTTTGATATTTATCCATTTGTAAGTCAGTTATAATATATTATTATTATTTAAATCAAATCAAATCATTTATTCGCTGGAATGTTGGTACAAAAGCTCTTAAAAATTATATATAAAATTATGTATATGTATTTCCAGAACATTCTGCCTCGTTGAGGCGTGCAAAATTACAAGTATTGGCAAAATGCCGTTTGTTCGAGCTACTTGCTTCAAGCAAGCAGTTCCTCTCCCTTACATTTTCCTTCCCTCTTCCTTATTCCTCTGTGGAGACAACAAATACATGAAAACATCTACTGAATAAACACGCGGCGGCTTCCTTGTTGCTCCTCTCTGTTGAATTTTAGCAAAATATTTTCCAACAATAACGGCATTTTATATTTTATTTAAAATACAGTTTGCGCGAGTGTTTGGCATTTAAGTGCTGGGAATCGCCAGCGTTCAGTGTTGTCAAAGGTTTTCGTAGTTTTGTTAGAATAACGCTGGTTTGTCCGCGCTTTGTTATAAACTGGAGTTCCATTGTAATCTTGTATGATGGTTTTTAAGTGAGTGCAGACCGTGACTCGGCCAACGTAGTGTACGACGCCCTCCGGCCGGGTGGGATGACGACCTGCGAAAGACTGTGGGCAGATGCTGGAAGCGTCAAACTGAAAACAGGGCGCTAAGGCGCTTATTGGGGGAGGTCTATGTCCAGTAGTGGACTAATATAGGATGATAGGATATATTATAATATAATTTGATTGTTTTAACAAAACTATTAACCGACTGCAAATTCCTCTTTGATTTGTAACTAAGTAGTGTCTAAGCTGATGAGTAAGGTCTAATTTCATCGTTGTAATTGAACGCGATCAACGGGAAATAAATTCAGCTCAGCGTTTTGATCGAGTTCAGCGCATAGCGCACGTTGATCCGGTTCAAGCTGTTAACAAACGGTGAAATCAGACCTTAGTAGATGATTTTTAGTCCAATAGTAAGGAAAATAACGTAAGTACAGTACGGAAATTTTCAAAACACAGCACCGAAAACCAATTTGCAAATAAGTGAAATATTCATAGAAGTATAACAGTATGAAAGCGAGGGGCAAATAGTAAAAATTCCCAAAATCCCCTCGCGTCCAGCAATCCATTGTCAACACATCCGGCACTAGTTAGGAATTCTGGAAGCATCTCCGCTAAATAATTGTTTTAGAATCGGGGCTCCGTATAAAATGTTACACTGGGAAAACAGAGTTGTTAGGATTTTCATGTTGACATGAAAATACTAACAAATCTGATTTGTTTTGCGATTTTCCTACGTTGAAGTAAAAATAAATAAATAATAAATAATGCTGGACAATTCACACAGCATTATCTAGCCCTATGGTAAGCAGAGCTTGTGTTATGGGTACTAGATAACTGATATATATAATACAATACATTACTAGATAGATAGATGTTTTTTTATTATACATAGAAAACAACCAGAACACCCATTTTAATATGTATTTTCCAGAATGCTGGAAAATACATATTAAAATTGTAATGTCTATTCTAGTGATCTTTTCTATGCAGATTCGAATCCTTGAAACATTAATTTAAGCCTTAATAAATATGTATATGTAGAGAGATAGATAGAAAACACTTTCTTATACCACAGAAAACAAGAATGAGAATAATGGAAGTGTAAAGGGTTGCATTATGGCTTAGAGCGAACAGGAAACCTTGTGTTGGTATATAATATAATTATATATTCGTTTATTTCAGGCAAAAAACCCATATCACAAATACAATTACAATTTTACAAATATGCACAAATAAAATTAAAATACTTAAAACAAAAGATATCACGACGCTTAAAGCTGTCGCACGTCATTTTCTGTTTCCCTCCATATGTAGGGAAATCCAGTGCATATATATGGGGTTGTTGTAGACCTGGTCAGAGACAGCCTTCAAAATGCTATTTTTGGAGCGGACCAACCTACCCTAGAAAGCTGCGACGCGAGAGCGAACGATGGCGAAGAAGTCGGGCACTCCCGCTTCGGGTAGTATTGTATATATGTATATAATTATCAATAGAAAGCAACCCCAGCTCGCATGCTCAGCGTGGGGATTATGGGGACTACCCCCAATGAGATAAAAGCTAATAAGGTCCTTATCAGGGAAAAGCTTGTGTCCAGCAGTAAACTGTTGAAGTTATAGAAATAAACAATCTGTTTAGAAAAAACATGGAACCTACGGAACCCTAAAACGTCAACCAATCGGCACAGTTCTACAACCCGACAAACAATGCGTGCGTATGGTTTGGGCCGAGTGTCTGTTAGAGCTTTGTTACCGGAGGCCATAGGGCTATCTACATTTTAGATTCCTAGTTTGATGGAAAAACAATTATTATCTTCTTTAAGATTATACAAACTAAGGTTTATATAGGAAGTTTTATTTTATTTTATTTTTATTATTTATTTAAAGCATAACAACTATTTTTACGTTGGTATTACCTAATACAATAGTGTAGTCAACATAATAAATCAATAGCAACGAATTTAATAAAACTAATAATCCAATATATGTACGTATGTATATCATGAATGAGGTAGGTACCTAACTACTACACTGTTTGATGTTGACCATCCAAAACTAAGGATAGTATCATTTATCTCATTATGGTTTTAAGGTTTTATATGTTTGACGTCCGATGGCGCGGTGGGCGAAGGTCCGCCTGCGACGCAGGAGGTTGCGGGTTCGATTCCCGCCACGGAACAATTGTGTGCACGATCTGCAGATATTTGTTCCGGGTGATCTGGTCGTTTTCTATGTATAATAAAAAATATCTATAAATAAATAAATAATAATGGACAATTCACAAAGCATTATCTACCCCCAAGCTAAGCAGAGCTTGTGTTATTGGTACCAGATAACTGATATACATAATACAATACATTACATAGATAGATATTTTTTATTATTTATTTATTATTTTATATTTTATACGCCCAAAACCGTTTGGTTTGGTTTGTAAATAAATAAATAATGCTGGATAATTTACGAATACCTAGCCCCAAGGTAAGCAAAGCTTGTGTTATGGGTTCCTACTACATATGTATGTAGATGACTGATATACTCACACGATATGAATACGATATTTATAACATAAATATATATATGTTGTATTATAAATAGGAAATACCCAGAGCACCTGAAACAAATAAATAAATAATGCTGGACAATTCACACAGCATTATCTAGCCCCATGGTAAGCAGAGCTTGTGTTATGGGTACTAGATAACTGATATACATAATACAGTACATTACATGGATAGTTTTTTTTTATTATACACAGAAAACAACCAGAACACCCGGAACAAATATCTGCAGATCGTACACACAATTGTTCCGAAGACCTTCGCCCACCGCGCCACATCGGTCGTCGAAATATTTGCTGATCTTATAATATAGCATAGGCTACTTTTTATCTTATATAAATCAGGTCTTTCGAAACTGCGGGCAGAAACTAGTTTTCAATACTTGATCAATGGCCACAGTAGAAGCCGGCTGCCACTATATATAGGAATCCTTTTCGGCACTTGTCAGCTAGCGGGTAGATCATACCTGTAACAACGAAAAATATTTTAGATTATGTGTAACCTTGTTTGTGTGTTGTGTTAGTGTTTAGTAAATAATTTTCTTTCTTTCTTTCTTTGTTAGATAGATAGAAAATTATTTTATTGCACACTTACAAAATAAAACAAACAAGACAGAATAAAATACAAAACATGTGACAATTTGGCGGTCTTATCGCTCAAGAGCGATCTCTACCAGACAACCGTGGATGGATAGGATCGTTGGATTGTACATGGGTATCTGTGTGCATTATATTAATTTATAAAATATTGCATGAAAATACGTTCCTACTTAAAATAAATATAAATACATATAACTAATGATATACCTACTTATATAAATACAAGAAATGTGAATGAAATAAAAACTGTTAAAATCATACAACATTCAGATATAACCTACATGATATAGATCGAGGCTGTTGTTATGGCACATGGCACAAACTGTCTGAAAGTAGTAGGCATGTTCAGACCTACGCGGCTACGCGTTATTAGCGGTAGCAAAAGCCAAGTGGGTAAGCCGGTATTACTACTGGTACACTCAAATACCCGGATCCCTCCGGGTATTTGTACCAGTCGTAATTCCGGCTTACCCACTTGGCTTTACCGCGCGAAATGTGTGATACGTTTTTACCGCTCTAGTTAGCGTCGTAGTGCGTAGGTCTTATCTAAACTGACATTAATATGTAAGCAAGATAATAAAGTACACAGGTATGAGTTTTTCATATGAGATATGGTGGCGATAGACAACATCACAGACGGACAACATACGAGTAGGTACATCGTATTTCTTGGCTGACTGTAGGTCTTTTCAAAAATAAATTAATGCGGATGTTATTTCTTTGAAATAAATCTCAAATTTCCAACGACAAAAAGTGAACTATCTTCAACTGAAACTGTAGCTGAATCACGCAACATTTCGTTTTACCTGGTTCGTACTGTGCTATCCTACCATCCGTGCACTGTACCGTACCTACCGAACGTTTTGCACGTATCTGAATTTAAACGTGCCATTTTGCATTCAAATTAGAACAAATTCAGAACATGGGCTCCGAATATTTCATCATTTGTACGTACGTTTTAGTATTCATAATGGTATTGACTTTTGATTTCGTTAAATGGCTTTTAGGGTTCCCTAGTCTTGTATCTTAACGACCTCTGTGGCGCTGTGGGCGATGGTCCGTTTGCGACGCAAGACGTTGCGGGTTCGATTCCCGCCTCAGGACAAATGTTTGTACGATCTACAGATATTTTAAGGGCTAATGGGCTATGATAAAAAAACGATCTATGTAATGTATTGTATTAAGTATATCAGTCATCTAGTACCCATAACACAAGCTCTGCTTAGCTTGGGGCTAGATGATGCAGTGTGGATTGTCCAGTCCAGCATTATTTATTTACTTATCGTTAAATCAGATATAATGATTTTATCACTGAAAGAATAGATTACTCCTAGAATTAATGGCCTTATCGATCGACTTAAAAATAAATACGTACCTAACAAGTCAAAAAGGATATGAACTTTTATGAGTTTTTATGTTTTTTTTTTTCATAACTAGCTCGGAAGAAACGAGACATACAACACATAGAAGCCTTCAAAGAGGTGCTAAATTTTACAGCTTATCAAATAAATAATGCTGGACAAATTCACACAGCATTATCTATCCCCATGGTAAGCAGAGCTTGTGTTATGGGTACTAGATAACTGATATACATAATACAATACATTACGTAGATAGATATTTTTTATTATACATAGAAAACGACCAGAACACCCGGAACAAATATCTGCAGATCGTACACACAATTGTTCCGAGGCGGGAATCGAACCCGCAACCTCCTGCGTCGCAGGCGGACCATCGCCCACCGCGCCACATCGGTCGTCTCATTCTATAGGTATATTACATGCCTTCCTATTCACCCTTCAATCTATTAAAACTTCTCGATTAACCTCTTCTGATATCAAAATAATTTATGAAATAATATTTGTTATCAAATCCGTTAAAAGCAACATTTTATCTCAAGTTCTCTTATAAAAGCTCTCGCGTACGCACACTCACTCGCGCATGTGTGCGTTCTAAAGGACACTCACACAGACATAGCTCTAGAGGATCAGTCCCATATTTTCATTTTAAATTCATTTAACTTTTATCAAGTTTTCAAGGATCTTCAGATTTTTCAAGACTTTTCAGGTTATTGTGGTATACAAAATGGCGCTGTAATGCTGTTATTGTTAATCTTGTATTTTTAGAAACGGGAGTATTTGTGTTTATGACCTTTATTATGTATGTGCCTTATAACGAAATTCTAGCACGAGTACTGTTTCAGAGATATTGCTGACATTGTCTTAATCTTTTTAAAGAAGGCATGTCTGTCTGATTTTTCTATAACTTATGGTGTTTCCTATATCAAAATTAATGGGTGTTATATAATTAAATTGTTATATAATTTTGATTTTCAACTGACCGACATCAAGTGTAACATTGTGTACCTACGGTGGAACTGAATAAATGAAATGAAATTGGAAAATAAAATGTTTTTTAACAACAGATTATATCAACCAATTACTATGACCACAGATAATATAATACATACTGTACTATGACTAATAAATCATGGGTCCTATTATATTATTTATGCCTTTTTACGGGTTAAGCTGTAATTTTAGTTAAGCTCTATATTTGAGGGTAAAGCTCGCCTATGTTATTAAGTTTCAAGTTTTATGTTTTGTATATATTTTATCGTGCATGATAAGAATAAAGGGGTCGATTCCTGCGCCGCGACCGCTACAGCACTCGATGAAATTGATATCGAATGATAAAGTATTGCAAATACATCCGAGATCCAAACAAAGATCTCAAATCATTTATCAGAAAGAACGATGAGTGCGCCCTCTATCGCTGCAGCGAATCCTTAGAGAAATATTTAGCCAATCTCATCCATCACAGAACTAGAGTTGTGCAGGATGTGGCCGAATTTTCGATGGAGTGGCCGAATCAGTACCTATTGCTATACCCTGCTTGGGTAACATTGTGTCTCGTATACATTGCCTAGAGATAATTAAGACCTACAAATGTACACAATGATGCAATAAATATATGTATATTAGAAATATGATGAATATGAATGTCGTTAAGTTTTGCGGTAGTGGGAAGATTCGGCCGAAACCGAATTTATTTTAGGTTTATTTGAATTTAATTTCTTAAGTCAAACCTCGAAATTTACTCGGTTCTTTTCTTAATCTCTCAGCTTGATTAGGTCTTTATGCCCAGCAATGGGTAATTGTGGACTGAGTAGATAGAGTTTGATTTAAAATAAAAAAATCTAAAAATAATTATTTTCAAGTTATTAGGCCTGTTACTGTAGATTTCTTAACATTTCAAATACCTACTAACAGGGAAAATATACATAGTACTGGAAAACACTCTTCCAAAATTTTTTTTTGGTTTTAATAAATGTTATGTTATTTAAATGTAATTTTTTGTATAGGTCGTGTCGATACTCGAAATAAACATTTTTTTTAAATTTATTTATTGCACGTCATTCTCTCTCAAATATATTGATTAACAAAATGTATTTACTTGTTACTTAAATAACACATGACAAATAAAAAATCTTTATCTTGACTTTAAAACTCCCAAATATCGGTAAGAACTAAAAAAGTTTTCGGCCTTTTTATTGAAATGGCCGAATCCAAAAGTTTCGCCCAACCCTAAGCTCAACTAAAGAATATTCCTAGGTCTTCAATAGAAGATTGATTGTACCAAGATACAAGTATCTAGTAGGTAGATTTATGTTCCGCATTCAATAGAAGGTTTCTTATGAATCGGCTTTCCCTGCGGTAATATATTATTTTAATAAAATAATATTCTTAAATGTTAGTAGAGTACTGTACGGTCTCCACGGTCTCCACGGAAGACCAGCGCTATGGTACGATCTGCTCTACCATAGCACATGCTGAGTGGAGACCGAGTTTTGTCAGTCTCTGTCGTCTGTTAATCTAAGTTTAATTTATAAGAGTCTCTGTTCTGACCAAATAAAAATCTTTTTACTTTAATTTTACTTAGAGAAAAGGTAATCGTGTATGAAAATGATTATGGAAAATGAAAATGAAAATGAAAATGAAAAGTTTTTATTTCTTTAAGCTTACAAATAAGCACTTAGACAGGTCATATTTTATAGTTCACTTAAATTTTTTGTCCACCAGTGGAAGAAGTGAGAAGAAACCACTAGTATATTCATAACTTATGTGTCTAGTACATTTGATTTGCTTATCTGTAAGTTGGTAGATTTTGAGTTGGAGCAAAACTCGTTCCAAGCTTTTTTATCTTCTAAGTAATCTGATATTTTGTAATAAGCTTTTTTACAAAGAATGTGTTTAATATGGATAATGGATATTTAATATTAATGGAATCGTGTAGAATATCCTTTAATTTGTAAGGTAAGATTAATGTAGTAATGTGAAAGTACCAAATAAAGCTGAATATGAACAAACGTTCAAATTCAGCTTATATTTGGTACACCCCCTGCCATACTAGAATTCACTTAATTCTCGTCCATTCAAAGATTGCCTGGAAGAGATCGCTTCTGAGCGATAAGGCCGCCCATTGTATCTACTTGTCGCATGTACTGTCTTTTTTGTCATGATCTGCATCTAGTGTTATAAAGTATTTTTGTATTGTATATTGTAAGATTTTACGTGTATCTATGTCGTCATCATCAGCCTTTGTTATTCGAATGCTGGACGGACCTAGGCCTTCCGTAATGATCGCCATAGCGCTAGCGCAGCGCCCTGTCTTCAGCTTATTGCATGAACTTGTAAATTGTTATTACGGATTTTTTATATTTTATGACATTACTTCTATTGATTTTTTTATAAGTAAAACAATTATTATTTGTAGGTAACAGAGACTGCATGCCATATCTCTCAATTTGTACACCGTAATCGGTAAAACATAATTAATTGATACCTACCTGTTTGTAACATCTCAGTAACACAATATGTTTATGCAAATAAATGATCTTTATATTTATCTTAGCTTGTATAGCGTCTGCCTGCAGTCGTTCGCAGATCGTCGCCCATCTAGCTAGAGGGCGTTCTACACTACGTGTACCGAGTGTTCTACACTACGTAATCTACACTTAAGGACACGTTTACCCCAGCGTTTGTGGGTTTTTCGCGAGATAGGGAGTTTATATATTTTATTTTATTTTATCAATACTCAGGAAATTAACAGCTAATTTAATGAGTAGGTATGTGACTAAGTATTTAAAAAAATAAAAATAAAATAATGCTTGACAATTCACACAGCATTATCTAGCCCCATGGTAAGCAGAGCTTGTGTTATGGGTACTAGATAACTGATATACATAATACAATACATTACATAGATAGATATATTTTTTTATTATACATAGAAAACGACCAGAACACCCGGAACAAATATCTGCAGTTCGTACACACAATTGTTCCGAGGCGGGAATCGAACCCGCAACCTCCTGCGTCGCAGGCGGACCTTCGCCCACCGCGCCACATCGGTCGTCAAATTTAAGGCTAATTAAACTAAAATATATTAAATTAAAGGCATAATAAGACCTTGGTGTTCGTATTAATTAAATAAATAGTATTTTCCTGAAACCTATTCAAGTGTGTGCGTCTGGTACACATGGCTAAAACTAGTTTCTCTAGTATATCTAAATTTCCGCCGAGTTTCATTTAAAGAAGTTTACGCTAGTTCCGCATAAGATTCCGCGATACCAGTTGGAACAACATCAAACTCCGGGTTTATTCTGAAGTTCTGCGGAAGATAACATGTTTTCTAAGAAAGCAAGCACGGTATGACTGAAGTTGGCAGAAGGTTCACTTTATAGTCATACTAAAGCGCGCGCACTGTGCGCCTCGCGGCTTCGCTATGGAAATGTATGTTCAGTTCTTTATTAATAAGAATATTCTTATATGTGGAATATAGTAATATGTATCAAATAGTTTATAAGCCCTTCCTCTTAAATCACTCTATCTATTAAAAAAACTCGCATCAAAATTCGTTGCGTGGTTTTAAAGATCTAAGCATACATAGGGACAGACAGACAGTGGGAAGCGATTTTGTTTTATACTATGTAGTGATGTAGACCACACAACAAAGTCACGGGCTCGCGAAACACAGACTGGAGGATTACTCTTTGTTGACCACAGAGATATCCCCCACTTGTAGACATTAGGATTTTTTTATATAAAAGTGTCATAGGGTGTAGGTGGACACAGGTAGGTTAGAACCAGTTGGTTCTAATTTTTACAACTTTTAAGGTAATAATTCTTGCTATAATGCATTATGGCAATTAATTGTGTTCACAACATTTTTATTGATACGTGAGTGAAATAATACTTAAAAAAATAATAATAATAATAATGCTGGACAATTCACACAGCATTATCTAGCCCCATGGTAAGCAGAGCTTGTGTTATGGGTACTAGATAACTGATATACATAATACTATATATTACATAGATAGATAATTTTTATTATACATAGAAAACGACCAGAACACCCGGAACAAATATCTACAGATCGTACACACAATTGTTCCGAGGCGGGAATCGAACCCGCAACCTCCTGCGCCGCAAGCGGACCTTCGCCCACCGCGCCACATCGGTCGTAAAACTATAGAAAGCAATATTAATTAAGTCATTCATCAGAGCTGAACAAACATACATACATAAAAAATAACACATTTTATTCTGATACGAAAAAAACGAATACTTGTACTTACATATCTACCAACTGAATGAAACTAATTCTGTCTCGAAAAACTCTTGGAAAGTTTTGTACGAGGAGCATTTTCATCGAAGCTCGGAAATTTCAGATGATGATGATTCTTTGTTAACGGGAATTGTGTCTGGTTGGACACTTTTCTGCCAGTGTCAAGTAGAAAATAATTGTAAAATTAATGAGTTATCAAATTATGAAGATGTTTTGATGTTTCCACCGAAGCCTAGTTCGTTATCTAGCAGGGTGTACCACGTGCAGGTTAGGTTGGCTTGGCAGACGAGATGTTGGAGTCCCCCTTACAACACATTTTCAGATGAAATAGTTATTGTTACAATATTATTAGAATCACAGTGAAGCTTCTGTAAACAAAATGGCCGCTAAGCCGTGCCGACAGTGTATGATGTACGTTTCCGGAAACGGAAGCAGTCACGGAGATCTAGAATTTGATTCAGCAGTGTCTGTCATGCACACGAAATGATTTTTGCACTGGCAATGAAATATTTTGAACTTGTATCCTGTTACTCTACTTATCTAGAGTATTTTGTAGTTATATTTTATCTCGCTACGATTTTTGCCTATTTGGTTGTTTCTTTACGGGAAATATCTTTTGTGACGTCAGTAGGAGGTTACTTTCAAAAACCATTCCAATAAATATAACGTGATTTTTGCAGTGGAATAAATACGAGTATTAGCCTCTTCGAGGGTTTATCTGTTTTCTTTTTATTTTTCTAGGTGTCGTTGATCTATCTATGTATAATTAATAATATTATAAAGAGGAAAGGTTTGATTTTTTGTTTGTAATGAATAGGCTCCGAAACTACTGGACCGATTTGAAAAATTATTTCACCGTTGGGAAACTACACTATCCCCGGTGAACATAGGCTTTATTATATATAAGTTAGGGATCCGTACTAAAATCGTGCGAAGCCGGGAAGGTCCGCTAGTAAATTAATATTTTGTTTAGTTACAAAAATGGTAAGGAGTTATTTATTACCGCTAGTCCTAGGATTTCCGTACTCAGGGAAAGATCGCAATTTCAAATCCCGCATAAATCGATTTTTTTGTGATATTTACTGTATTTTATTAAGTAACTGTATTATTTCGCTAAATAAATGACTAAGCTATCAAAACACTATCCGTTTAGATAAAGTTTTTCTAGTTGTTGATAATTTAACTCACGCGGTTCCAAACTACTCGAACTTGGTCCAACTTCAACCCAAGTCAAGTGCCTACCTATAGTGTGAAACTCAACCAAGTGCATATAATTACCTAGTATCAGTATCAGTTTTCTACATACCCAAGTATAGTGTGAAACTGAACCGACACCCTTCACATTAAACCCACCTCCCACTCCACCATGCCATTGACTGCTAATCCATAACAAATGCGAATATTTAGAAGTGGTCGTTAGCAACACGCACGACCCTTCATATACAGCGAGATGAGAAAAGCTAGGTTACTCCACCATGATTGACTTAGACGACCTCTTTGACGACCGATGTGGCGCGGTGGGCGAAGGTCCGCCTGCGACGCAGGAGGTTGCGGGTTCGATTCCCGCCTCGGAACAATTGTGTACGATCTGCAGATATTTGTTCCGGGTGCTCTGGTCGTTTTCTATGTATAATAAAAAATATCTATCTATGTAATATATTGTATTATGTATATCAGTTACCTAGTACCCATAACACAAGCTCTGCTTACCTTGGGGCTAGATAATGCTGTGTGAATTGTCCAGCATTATTTAATTTAATTTAATTTTAAACCTCTGTGGCGCGTGGGGCGAAGATCCGCCTGCGACGCAGGAAGGTTATATTCCCGCCTCGGTACAAATGTGTGTACGATCTGCAGATGTTTGTTCAGGGTGTTCTAGTCGTGTTTGGGTACATCTAAAAAACTTGATTGCAGGCGTTGTACCTGTGTTTTTGAATTAATAAAAAACTCGTCTGAATAAAAATTCAAGAGCAGGCCATTAAATAATTGTCCCCTACGTCTTAATTACTTGCACAACTCGCCTGCCATTAGTATCGTTACTTTTCAAGGGTTCCGTATCAAAATGTAAATTATCTAGAGCAGGTTGTTATCCCACCAGGCTACAAGGCAAAACTGGACATCCTACAAAACGTTCAATGAGTCTGCGTCTCACCCCCAATCAACGAAATACTAGCGATATTGAACTTTCTTAAAAAAATAATTCATAACCAACGTGAGGTATTAAGAATGATAACCTGCGAACTTATAGAATGGGATTACGAATGACGTAATTTCCCTTGCATTCCTGCTTGGTTCGAAACCGATCTGGCGGTCAAGCATGAGCGATGACGTCATTCTAATTCTAATGACTGAGCAGGACAGCATCAAAGATGATAGATATATAGATAATTATTTATTGCACAATGTATAAAATGACAATGTAAAATAAAAACTTTAAAAAACTAGATACAATTGGCCGTCTTATCGCTCAAGAGCGATCTCTACCAGACGATGATTCCATTCTCAATCCCATTCTTTTATTATTAAACATAACCTCAAGTTTTTAATTATTAATTCCCTTCAACGAATTAGGCAAATGATCATGATAAAACTATACCTGCCTACCGACTGCCTAACCAGCCAGAACTCTGACTAAATATTTCCTAAAATTATATTAAATATATTTTTTTTTTATGACTTGTCTAAGTGCTTATTTTGTAAGCCTAAAGAAATAAATGATTTTTACTTTTACTTTACCTACCATTTCACAATCCGGGACATAAAGAAACCACCGAAGAAACTAAAATCCGTCTAGCAAGGGGTTAATATAAAAAAATATTATCTCCTCCATAACTAGTTCGTAAAACTTTAGGCACTCGAATGACTTAACCCTCCACTGCCCGCTGGGTCTAAATGACCCCGCCATGAATAGTCTCCTATAAATACTCAATAGCTGGGTCATTTGTACCCTTTCTGTCTGCTTCTGTGTAAGCACCGCTATTGTGGGGTAATATTTTACCCCGATTTTTGTGAGGGGAAACAATAGTATGAATAGGTTGAAAAAGGTTCGGCAGCCTTATAAATAAGTTGCATGATTGGATGCGAGGTTTTTGAATATTTTGCGGGGGAAATAAATAACGGCTAGGTATTATAGGGTTTACACTTGTTTCTGCCCGCGGGTTTGCACGCGCTTTTTAAGTAGTCTATACTAATATTAAAAACGCGAAAGTTTGTAAGTATGGATGGATGGATGTTTGTTACTCTTTCACGTAAAAAGTACTGAATGGATTTTAATGAAACTTCACAATAATATAGCTTACATATCAGAATAACACATAGGCTTCAATTCATAAAAATATATTGTATATTATCCAAAATATCTATCACTACGCGGGTGAAACCGCGGGGCGCAGCTAATAATAATAGTAATCGTTTATTTCAGGTACATAATACAAAATGTCTGTGTCTATGTCCGTCCGGGATACCGTCTACCTCTCTGCTAAATTTTATTATGATTCGTTTAGCCGCTGCTGTTATGCGTGAAAAGGTAAAAAACAGACAGACAGAATTACTTTAGAATCCCATCATGAATCTAATATTATAAATACGAAAGTTTGAATGTATAGATGGGTGTTTGTTACTTCTTCACGCCAGAACGACTGAACTGATCGAGCTGAAATTTGTATAGATGTAGCTATGAACCTAGAATCAAACCCAGTTATTTATATAAAGAAATAACCTTAGAACGTTTTCATTGAAACAACGCATGCGAAGACGCTGGCAAAAACTAGTTTATAATATTTATTAGCATAGATTTATTATAATCATTAACGACCAATTTGATTTGCATTCACTTCATTTGAGATTAGATAATGTGGTATCTTCGTAGATAGCTATATAATTTATCGACATAAAAACTTAACTTAGGTACTACCTATCATAGAAATCTTATTCAAACTCTATTTCAGCACTAGATTGGGTCCCAAATCGCAAAGCAATCATACATTACAACACCCGATAGGCCAGGGCAATCAAAAACAAAAAAACCCTCGTATCGAAATCCAAAACAAATAAAATATACCCTCTGGGGTAAATAATCATCCCCACAATAGGCGAGGTATTAACCACGGAGTGTCTAGCTCTGGAGTTGCTTTTTCTAGTTAGGAATCAAGATATACCTACGTAAAACCACAAAAGCTTTGTTGATTTTTTCTTTCTTCAAGACAAAAAGGTTTCTTCAAGAAAAGCAAAAAATCTTCTAGACCTTCGTGATACATGGTCGGCCACATCTTCACTTGTCATCAAGTGAGATTGTGATCGAAAAATTAGAAAAGAGATTCATACATTTTTACAATACGATGTTTTTCGCTAAATAAGAAATGTGAAAATGACGTACTTTTTTTCGCTATTATGGAAATAAAAGCTTGCATATAATTGCACAAGACTAGATAGCGGACTAAACTATTTTATATCTGTTCTCTCAGTAAAGCTTGGTGAAAAAAAGGCCTTTTTCCGCGAACAACATGAATTTGAAAAAACTATTTCCATGAACATTGGCAGAAATGTGGCTAACCAAACACATATTGCCTATAACAAAAAAATTAAGCCAAGAAGCCTTTTTTTTACTTGAGATTCTGTTTTTATTTGAACACTGGGAAAAAAGTGGCAAACCAAGCACACATTGCCTATAGCAAAAAAGTCAAGTCAAGAATCTATTAGCCTTGAGATTTTATCGTCCAGTGACAATACAGTCCTAGTACTCTCTCCCGACGCTGAGTGGCTCCACCTGAATGGCAGAAAACCTTTTCAGCAGAAAAGCTCATTTACAAACTAGAGTTGCAGTTTTTAATTTTATTTCTCAGTTTAGGGGAAGGGTTGAGATGGCTATTATGTCTCGGGAAATAGGATTCTTAGCCAATGGGAAGTACGTACTTACGGTAGGTAGGGTAGGAGAGATATAGAAAGACGACCTCAATGACCTCGATGGATGGCGCGGTGGGTGAGCGCCGCAGGAGGTTGCGGATTTGACTCCCGTCTTGGGACAAATTTGTCGTGTCTCAGGAAATAGGATTATTATCCAATAATGGGACGGAGACAGATATACAAAGACGACCTCGATGGCGCGGTGGGCGAGCGTCACAGGTGGTTGCGAATTTGATTCCTGTCTTGTGACAAATGTTTTTATGATCTGCAGATTGTTACGGGTGTTCTTTATGTTTCTATGTATATGTATAATAAAAATATGTATCTATAAAGTGTATTGTATTATGTATAATAACTACTTATAGGTTCTAGTACCTATATATGTAAAACTTTGTTATGTTTAATCTGTGGACCGTTACTCGAGACACGACGTCACCCCAATTTAAGGTCCAGCCTGAAAACCAGTGTCATTATCTCTCGTCTCGTCGTCTCGTCATCTCTATCGTCCTCGGTCGATAATGACAACAAGCTGAGATTGGACCTTATTAGCCGCGCACATAGGGAAACACCAGTTATTCTTTTACTTGGGACTCTACTACCACGCTACATTATAAAATAAATAATAATAATAAATAAATATTGCTGGACAATTCACACAGCATTATCTAGCCTCATGGTAAGCAGAGCTTGTGTTATGGGTGCTAGATAACTGATATACATAATACAATACATTTCATAGATAGATATTTTTTATTATGCATAGAAAACCACCAGAACACCCGGAACAAATATCTGCAGATCGTACACACAATTGTTCCGAGGCGGGAATCGAACCCGCAACCTCCTGCGTCGCAAGCGGACCTTCGCCCACCGCGCCACATCGGTCGTCACATTATGTATAGTTTAAATCCCTACTATTTAAGTTGTTTTGTATTTTTTATGTGTTTTCCTTTTTTTTTGTAACTGTTTATTATTGTGTGTGGCTGTAAATAAATTCTTTTATTCTTTTATAGTACCCATAACACAAGCTCTGCTTAGCTTGGGGCTAGACGATGCTGTGTGGGTATAAGTAACAGTCAAAGGCCTGCCCCAAATTCTTCCATTCGTTATTGTTTTGTTCCTCAGACAATTTCCTCTGACTAGTGCTTCTAATCTTATTATCAAAGAAACTAAACAAAATAAATAACATTCAAGAAATTCCAACATTGAAAGTACAATAACGAAATAACAGATTATTATCAAACAGACTGTTTCATGTTATTTTCTTAGAAAAAGCAACGGTTACCATTGAAATATTCTTCAGATAACAAAGAATTTGTATCCTACTATAAAATAATACAACAACCTATATAAACAACTAGCTGTGCCCCGCAGCTTCGCCCGGAAATCTGTTTCAAATGGTTTATAAATCTTCTCTTGAATCACTCTATCTATTAATAAAACCGCATCAAATCCGTTGCGTATAGTTTTAAAGATCTTAGCATGCATAGGGACAGACAGACAGACAGCGGGAAGCGACTTTGTTTTATACCTATATACTAGGTACTGTGACCAGGTGGGATGACGACCTGATAAAGACTGCAGGTAGATGCTGGATGCGGCAAGCTGAAGACAGGGAGCTATGGCGCTCATTGGGGGAGGCCTATGTCCAGAAGTGGACTGCTATAGGCTGATGATGATGATGATGATGATGAGGATGTAGTGATATAGATTGTAGAAACAATAGGAATAGGTAATAAAAAAACAATGCGAAAAAATATTGAACTCCACAATGGCTCTCCAATTAGCTTGAATTCCGTATTCGAAATCTGAAAAAAATGGCGGCCATTTTAACCCGTAATATCTATGCTGGGTCTAAAGGACCCTTGCCATTCAGTGGGTCTCCACGCAAGGGTGCTTGGGACCCGCCTCTATTATACACAAGTGCGGTTTACAATTTCAAGTCCAAGAAAAATAAAAAAGGTGAGCTTAGGATTAATTGCGGGGTAATTTTAAAGATGGCGATGGGGAAGACGTAGTTTATTAGACATAATTATTTGTTTTTTTTAGGCCTCTAAATATGTGTTTATTTAGGGGCCTCTTAATGTATTAAACGTTAGATGAGGTGGACGGGTGCGGCTCAGGACCGCTATTTGTGGTGTCGTGTTGGAGAGGCCTAGCCTGGCCTATGTCCAGCACTGGACGTGTGTGGGCCGATATCATGATGTATGCAATGTTTTAACAACGCCAAACTTGTCCAAACCTCGGCATAAGCTACTAACATGATAAGTGTGTGGCTGATTGTATTCAAAAATCAGTCTTCAAAAAATGTGACGAGAGAGGAATTGAAATCAATATAAAATTTGATTTTCTGTGTTCAAACTACTCTGTGCTGAAGCAACTGGGACGAACGCAGAATACCTCAGTTTTTCGTAAACTGTATTCTGCGTTAGCTTAGAAACAACTAGTAGGTGACTAGAGATTTCACTAAATAAATAATAATATAAATAATAAATAATGCTGGACAATCCACACAGCATTATCTAGCCCCATGGTAAGCAGAGCTTGTGTTATGGGTACTACATAGATAACTGATATACATAATACAATACATTATATAGATAGATATTTTTTATTATACATAGAAAACGACCAAAACACCCGGAACAAATATCTGCAGATTGTACACACAACTGTCCCGAGGCGGGAATCGAACCCGCAACCTCCTGCGTCGCAGGCGGACCTTCGCCCACCCCGCCACATCGGTAATAATAATAATAATAAATTTCTTTCCGGCCCTGGTGGGGGCTCAGAGAGGGGCCTCGAGGCTTAGCCTCATTACCCCGGCGTCAACTCGAGGGGTGACGACCCCTCGGTCCTTGGGTTTAGTGGGAATATTTTTTTTTTCCCCGCTTCTTGATGTTTTTTTTTTTTGGTTTCATTTGATTATTTGTATATTTTTTTCCTTTCTTTGTGTTTTTTTTTTTTAATAAACCCAAGGACTCTATGGTGGTTCCGCAGGGATTAGGTCCCGCGGAAGGGGTCGCCACGGGCGGTCGTCTTCCTGGGGCCGGGGCTGGGGAGGCGCGATGTTGTGGAGGTGCTCGTAGTGTCCGTTGTCGGCGCGATCGAACATTCGACGCGCCGTCTGCACGACGAATTCCTCCACGGATTGGATCTGCAGGTCGCGGGCGATGACGTCGTTCCTGACGTAGCGCCCCGCGCCCGTGCAGATCCTGAGAGCCACGTTCTGCAGCGCCTGGAGCCGGTCCTTGTTGGTCTGGGAGACCAGAGCGTACCAGCTCGGCGCCGCATAGGTTAATCGGGACCGGACGTAGGACTTGTAGACTCGCACTTTAGTCCTCAGCGGCAGCCGAGATCCCAGGACAGGTCGGAGGAGCGCTCGGGCGACGCGCGCTTGTTGTAGCGCGCGGTCAACCTGCGGCTGCATCCTCAACGACCTGTCAATCTCGATGCCGAGGTACCTCGTGTGCGAGCTCCAAGCCAAGTCCTGCAGCCCTATTGTCTAACTTCAAGACCATTACCAGTGAACTGTAAGCCCATTACCAGTTGTCAAACCTGTCATAATGTTTTCGGTATTGTCTAAGGATTTCAACTGGACATGAGCTTGGGAATGAATGATTCAGGTGAATCCAATTCTCAAGTTTTCGATCTTTCTTGCGTTCCGTTAATGCATCTGGGACAACCAGTAGATCCACTGGTACTACTGGCGATTTAGCTGTTTTTATAGTTGCAAAAATGGTAATTATATTTGTTATGCTGTAAAAACAAAGCTTGTGTATTATTTTTGTTATTATTTGCAATACAATCACGTATTTTGTCAGTAAGTATACTAAAAAAGTAGTAACGAAACGTAAGTTTTTTTACTGTCAAACTCTATCATGTCACTCACTATAGCAGTTGTCAAAAGTTTGAGGTTTGTTTTGTTTGTATTTGTAAATTTGGTTGGTGTCTGTGCGAAAAAACTTTGCGTGATATTTGCTAAAAATATTAGTTTCAAAGTGTATTTGAAGATCGGGGCTTACAAAACCTACATCCTTAAATAAGCAGCGCCGCGCTGGCGGCGTGGCTGTGCATGTATGCCCTGTGTTCCAGAACCAAGCAGAGGAGGATTCATGCCAAACATAACATCGCTCTCAGAGTCTGTACTGGCGCGAGTCGATACGTACGAAACACGGTCATCGCACGTGACCTGCAAACACCCTCGATAAATGAGTTCGTGGTAAAGCTGACAATTCCCGCCATGCTCACCTCAACGCTCTCACTCCCCTACAAGCAAGACCGCCAGATGCAAAACCCTCCTGGCGACCTCTTCCTCCGGAAATCCACAATCATGTTCAATCTCAAGAAGACCATCGCGGCTACTGAACAAACAAACTCTTGAGAGGCCTGGCAGGACTCTCAAAGCAATAACCCAGAGGACCTGAGTTCAATTCTTACCACATTTCATTCAAAATGATTAAGACCATTGATAATTAGAAGTATAAATTTATTTACCTACCTCTGTACATTAGTAGTAAAATTATAAATGTGGATTGTTTTTAAAATTGTTGTATTTATTTATGTTGGAATCCTCCACAATTTGTTGAATATTTCTTTAGGCTAACAAAATAAGCACTTAGACAAGTAAAATGTTATACCTACTATAAATTATTATCAAATAAGATTATTTGACTATTCACTTCAACTTTTTGTCGAAAGAAATGAAAAAGAAACCACTAGTATGTTCATATACATATATCACTTATGTGTCTAATACATTTGAATTGCTTATCTAAAAATAATGTGATTTTAGATACATGTCAATATTTATTTAAAGCTATGCACAATATTGAATATCTTACATACTATAATCATCTATGAACAGCGAGCACTTACCTAAGTGCTCGCTGTCTATGAAGTAGAAAGCCGTACACCTTCAAAGAGGGATGATGTAGTGTCCGGGGTTGATGCGCATGATGGCATGTCATCTCCTCCTTATCGACGCAATGGAGATGCTTTCGTTGTTCACAAGGCTGTACAAGTACTTCACATTTGTTAGTATTCCAATAGTTTGTTCGGCAACATAAGTGGCTTGCTGGCCAGCCCGCAAGTCTCTGCGGTCTAAACGCTGATGCTTTTTCAGTAATTTTTCTTCCACAGCTGCCATATAAATAGCTTGCGCCATAATGCCTGAAATCAAGTAATTATGTGTAACAGGACTATACTCCGATTTAGAATCCAAGATATTTTATGTCAACATAGACATTTTTGAATGAAAAGTTAACAATAACAGAAAACAACGAGGTAAAAGCAATACAACATGCATAATCTCACATGTGGAGTAAAAAATTTTTAAATGAATTCGAAAAATAAAGATTATATGCATAAAACGATGAATGAAAGCTTTCAAAAACAAAAATGGTTTCGAGCTTCTATGCTTAGCTTTGATGATACCAATGTCGTTAAATATTTTCCACCAATATTCCTTGGGTTTTGTAATCCTTTTGTATACAAAAATATCCAGGTTTTTTAATCAGAGTAGGTATAGTATAATATTGTGCTCTCAATATATACAGACTTGTAATATTAGGTGAAATATCATGAGGCATGACTGTTGTGAAGTTGGGAAGGAGAAATTTTATTGAGAGAATCAGTATTATGCACTAACATCATTGGAGAGATTGCTTTGTATTTTCTGTGACGAAATGAATTTATCTACTCATGTTTGGATGTTCAGATAAAAATTATTACTTACTTTCTTCCTTTATTAGGTACCTATCCTTCAAACACAATTTTAACCACAATCTTCTTATTTGGATAGAGACTTGATCAAAATATTTTCAAACAAGGCACGAATGAGCTCCCTGCTTCATTTGACGTTTCACATGGTAATGAGATGGCTACTGATATTCATTTCGGCGTTACACAATACCAAAATCTGTCAAAACATAAAGTTCCATTCATTCACTGGGCTTCAATCTCGCTGGTAATGGTATTACTTGTGTCAGCTACTTACACAATACGAAAGTGACAGTCGAAGACCAGACTGGGCTTGAAATGTCGAAAATGATGTTCAGTGAGAGTTAGACAATAAGGCTGCTGGTCCCGAAGCTGGAGTTGAGGTGGGTGGCGGCGGCGGCGGGAGACAAACAGCGCGGCCGTCTTACCCACATTGACGGCCATGCGCCATTTGTCCAGCCACGGCGGCAGGACGTCTAGCAGCCGCTGCATCCTGCTGGCTGCGATGGTGGGGCTGGTGGATGACGCGAAGTAGGCGCTGTCATCCGCGAACAGCGCCAATGAGACATCCCTCTCCCCGGGGTGTAGGTGGCCCTCCAGTGTAGGGATGTCGTCAGTGTACAGCGCGTATAGGGCGGGCGACAGGCAGCTACCCTGCGGTACACCAGCTGAGATGGTCCGGGTGGAGGAGGTAGCATCCTCGACTGCGACGAAGAACCGCCGGTTGGTGAGGAAGGATGCCACAAGCCTGGTGAGTGCTGGCGGTGTAGGAGTCTGCAGGAGCTTGTACAGAAGGCCGGGGTGCCATACACGGTCAAAGGCCTTCTCCACGTCTAGAAAGACCCCGACGGTGGATCGCCCGGCGTTGTGCTCGACTGCGAGGTGGTGCATCACCCTGGTGAGCTGCAGCGTGGTGGAATGGCCGGACCTGAAGCCAAATTGCTCTGGGCGTGGCTCGATCGTTGAGGCCAGGCGGCTCAAGAGCAGACGCTCCAGGAGCTTGGCCACTCTTGGTAGCAGGGTGATGGGGCGATAGCTGGCGGGATGGCGGTGGTCCTTACCCGGCTTCGGCAGGGCAATGACCCGCCCGGTCTTCCATGGGTCCGGGAAGTGGCACGTTCGGAGGATTCCGTTGAGGAGCCGGGCGAGTGCGGCGACTCCACGGCGGGGCAGCTGGGCGAGTGCCATGTTAGGGACTCCGTCATAGCCTGGCGCCTTCCGCCTGGGTAGGCGGAGGACGGCCTTCCGCACCTCAGCAGGGGAGAAAAAGTAATCCCCGCCTAGGGGCGGTGTCGGGCCAGACAGGAAGTCCTCAACTGCCTCCTCAACCTGGTGGTGATGGTTGAGAGTTTCGAAGCTAACATCTGCTGGAACAGGGTGTGGCGTGAACTGCTCCGCCAGATGCTCGGCCAGTATCTCGGCGCGGTCGGCAGGAGCGAAGCGCCGGACCCCGTCTCGGTCCAGCAGCGGGTAGGTGGGCGCCGGCTGGCGCGTGAGCGCCCGGTTCAGCGCATGCAGGTTGGTGTCGTGCTCGGAGGCCCGGTCGATTACGCGGTCCCAGGTCTCCCCACGCCAAGCCTGCACGGCTGTCGAGAGCTCGGCGGTGAGCCGGTTGAGACGAGCTTTCAGTCGTGGGCATCGGGAGCGCGCCCACTCGCGCCGGAGCTCGCGTTTCTCCGCGATGCTCCTTTTGAGGTGAGGTGGGAGGTCGCGGCGGCGGCCTTGGCGCCTGGTGATGGGTGAAGAGGCAGCTTCTTTGGCCTCCCTGATGCGTGCCATCAGAGCGGACGCCTCGGCCTCCACTTCGGCCGGCGTCAGGATGGGGCCGACGTCCATGGACTCTAATGCCTTGGCGTACGCCACCCAGTCAGTCCTCACGCCCAGGGGCCGCGGTGCTGTGAAGTCCGCGGCCAGGTCGAGCGTTATGAGGAGAGGGAGGTGCTGTGTGTCCAGGTCATACAGCACCTCAACCAGGACGGGGCAGCGCACGAACTTATGGAGCACTATGTCCAGGACGTCGGCAGCGTGTGTGGTGGCGGTGGGTATATGTGTGGGGGAGTCAGGCCCCACAACGGTGAAGCCGGCCGCATCGCTGTCGTCCAGCAGCTTGCGACCGGCAGGGTTGATCACTCGCGATCCCCACGCTGGGTGCTTGGCGTTTAGGTCGCCAGCGAGCAGCGTTGGGGTACGCGAGTTAAAAATAGCTGCAGTATCGGTGGTAGCGTAGCGGGGTGTCGGCGGGCGGTAGCCGGCGAAGATGCGAAGTTCTTCGCCCGCCGCTCTCACTAACACCCCGGTGGACCTCAGCTCCTTGAACGGAGCGAGCGCCAACTCCTCGTGGACGAGGTCGCGTCTGACCAGGGCGGCCGTACCACGGTAGGCCTGCCCCGATGTGGGCGACACCTCGTCGCGGCGGTATGTGAAGAAGTTGGGCACGCTCAACTGGTGGTTGGGCTGGAGCTTCGTTTCGCCCAGGAGGACAATGTGTACGTCCTGCGACTGAGCGAGTAGGCGGAGGGGCTGTAGATGCTTGCGGACCCCCCCGGGATTCCAGTACAGAATGCGCAATGCGGAGGACCTATCCATACCGGATCCCTTCCAGTACGGTTAGTCCCCGCACCGCAGCACTCTGGAGGTCCACTCCTGCGGCGATGGCGACCAGGAACTCAGTGAGGGCTCCCAACAGAAGCTCTGTTGGGTTCCCCACTGGTCTGGGCGTGTTGGTCCCTGCTGGGACAGTTTCGATGGGGGCGGCACGCTGGCGGCCTCGGGAGGCCCTGCGCTCGCTCTGGGGCAGGGGCGCACTCTCTGGTTCGAGTGCACCTGTGGGGTGGCGTTCAATGGTGGGCTGCGCGGGTGCCCGGGTTGGGCACAGCGGTGGGTGGTGTGGGCGCGGCGGCGCGGGGCCCGGCAAGGCATATGCCGGGGCCGGCGCCAGCCGCTGCGAGCTGAGTTTTGGGACCTCCTTACGGGAGGCAGGGGGTGGCTGGGAGCCCGGGATGTCACCCTCAGGTTGGTGCGGGGTGGAGGAGGCAACTGGCTTCCTCCGCCGTTTACCTCCTCTTGGTCTCCTCCTGCGGGCGGGCGCTGGCTCACCCCTGTGCGTGGCCGGGTTGGCCACTACTTCGGGGGCGTTCGGCGTGACTGCGGGGAGTGGCCTGTGTGTTGGTGGCGGGTGATGTGGTGCCGCCCATCGGCTTCCTGGGCGGGGGACGGGCGAGACTGCCCGCCCTTGGGCAGTCGTAGGGTAAGTGGGGGCAGGTGGGGGGAAGGTTATCCCCCTTTTGCGTGCCTCGCGGCGGAGCGCAGGGCAACTTCTGCTGTTTGCCGTGTGATCGCGGCCGCAGTTTGCGCAGGTTGGCTTCTCGGTGAGGGGGCGGGGGCAGTCGGCGGCGGCGTGCTGAGCGCCGCAGCGGACGCAGCGCATCGGGCGGTGGCAGTGCGCCGACGCGTGGCCGAACGCCTGGCACCTGTGGCACTGGGCCACGCGGTTCGCTGCGCCGCGCCAATGCTCCACGCACACGCCCGGCATGAAGAGCAGTTCCTGTATGCCATACAGGCGCACGAGCTCCTCCTCGGGCAGGCGGTCCAGCTGGGCGTGGAACAGGCAGCCGGCGCGGCCCTGTGCGCCTTTTATTTGCTTCACAAACCGGGTAGGGAAACCCAGTTCGTGAAGAGCTGCAGCGATGTCGTCGACGGGTGTGTCGGCGGGTAAACCTCGTATGGCCACCTTGGTGGGCAGTTCGGCGGACACGGTGTAGCTATACCAGCTGATCGCCGGATCTTCCGCCATTGCCTCCACCAGGTGGCGCTGCACCGTGCGGTATTCTTCGGGAGTGCGGGGGATAAATCGCACCCCTTGAGCCAGGGGGCGCGCGTTGGGGGCGAAGCCAAGTTTACCCCTTAGGGCGGCGAAGTGCGCTACCCAGTTCGGCAGGCACTCCACCACGATGGGAGGATAAGCTCGCGATGGTCGTGGGGCGGGCGGGCCCTCCTGCGCTTCGCGAGCCACACCGGTGGCTGGAGGCGATGCGGCGAGTGGTGCGTCCACCTCCATTCTTGGGTCTGCCTCGCCTTGGTGCGAGGCGGGTTGGGCGGGGGCCGAGTGTTCGACGGCGGGGGCTGCCGGTGTACATACCGGGCGGTGCCTGTCCGGGCGGGCGGGGTTTACCAGTTGTGGTACTGGACGAGGGCTGGGCGGGCGGCTGGTGGGCGGGCCATGCGGTTGCGGTGCACCTTTAACATCAAAGGTCACCTGCGGTGGAGGGCGGGCGGCGGGTGCCGCACCGAGTCGCACCATGCCGGACTCCCTGACCGGGGAGTCGGGCTGGCCCAGGCGGCGGGGGAGAGGCGGCTGCACTGATGCAGCCTCGGCGTACGAGGCGAGTCGCTCTTCGGTCCGCTCGGGGGACGGCATTGATGACATCGGAGGCAGCTCCATGTGGCTCGTATGTTCAGAGCGGGAGTCCTCCTCTGTTGGGGGCGGCCGGGAGGTGGAGGGGCTAGACGCGGTTGCTTCTTCCGAAGCAGTTTCTTCTGCCGCGCCCTCTCGTGGTGGCGATGGGGACCTGCGGGCTGGCGCGCGATAGGCGGGCTTGGGCCTCGAGGTGAGGGGGGTGTTCTGCAGCGGCGGGGATTCGCGGTATGAGGAGGAGAGGCACTGTCGCTTCTCGTCCTGCGTCTCCTCTGGCGATGGTGGTGCCCTTGTTCCTGCTGCTCTGTGCTGGGGGCGGGGCGGAAACTCAGTTCTGCGCGCGGCCACAGCGGACGTGCCTGCGGGGGGCTGGGGGGCGTCGTGCGACGCTGTTCCTGTGCGGGCCGAGTGGAAACGCCCAGCCCTGAGGACTTGGGATTTCTCCGGTTCCATCAGGTTGGTGGCCACTATGACTCGGTCCGGTAACGGGGCTCGATCCGGGGGTTTCGGCGGAGGGGGAACATCCCCGTCCGCCATCGGGTAGGGTGGGGGGGTTGGGAAACACTCAAGGGGTGCCTTCAGTGGACTAGGGGGGCGGAGAACCAAGCCAGGTGAGATCCCGAGGGAAGGCCTAGCTTAGGTAATCCAGCGGCACTCGCCTAGGCACTGCGGGCTGCGAGCGGGTTGGGGGGGGGGGGGGTAATGTTCGTTACTGAATTGGATGTTTTATCATAAAACACCAATCAGTAACTCACACCGAGCGGGGGGACGTGAGTGATAACGGTCCCGCGGGTGTGAAGACGCACTAGGTACTCACCGCTAGCGATAGGTATGTCCTAACACTGCGATCCGAGTTGCCTGCGCGTCTGTACGGGGCTCACTATACACTGCACTACGAGTCACTATCTCACTGCACTGAACACACAATAATACGATGTTATTCGTATTAGCCTCAAACGCAGGTCGCGGTCTCGATGACTAACCGGCTGGTAGGCCGGTGTCAGAGGTCCGCGGGGACGTGAGGCGGGGGGGCGGACGGCGGGAGACGGGCGACGCGCGCGCACTGTACGGCTGAGAGCGGCAGACTGATGTACGGCTGAGAGCGGCAGACTGGCCACATCGGTCGTCACTAAAATAATAACACCTCTCTTTTCTTTCAGTGAGCTGTAAAAGCTGCCAGAATAGTGGTTCACGCGCCTCATACCGCAAGACGGAGTTCAAAAGTTCTCACGCAAGAATAATTAACTATCTAACAAGCAACTACAACACTATTACCTAAAGGTAAACCAAAGAAGCTCCTTCCAAGAAAGCAATTATTAAGTTTATTTCCGAAAATCATAAGACACAGAACACAGTACAAATAAAGCCGGTAAGTAATCTCCTTAAGATACGAGCATTCGTAATGATTGTGGCAATTCAATTTCACAGCTTCACAGCGGAATAGCAGTGAAATAACGAAGTAACAGTGATTTTGTACGTTATTCGTGAAGTTATGGGGCCGTGAAACGTGTGATTGGGTAGGAGTTTGGAGTGAATGGTTTCGTTATGGAGTCATTTGATAATTATTTCTGATCTTTAAGGATATCGACATTTAAGACAAGAGTTAATTTTCTATACCGATATCCTTTAGACCTGCATGATACATTGTCATTGTTGTTGTACAGATGCTGGATGCGGCAAGATGAAGACAGCGCGCTATGTCCCTCATTAGGCCAACATAGTATAAAACAAAGTCGCTTCCCGCTGTTTGTCTGTCCCTATGTATGCTTAGATTTTTAAAACTTCGCAACGTGATTTTAATGCGGTTTTTTAAATAAATAGGGTGATTAAAGAGGAAGGTTTATTAACCATTTGACACATAGATTTCAACACGGACGAAGCGTGGCGCAGCTAGTAAGTATATAAAAAAATGTATGGAATTGAACTTCAGTAAAACTGTGTCACATGGAACGTTCCATGGAATGTCTCGCATCCGCTGGCGCGTGAAACTCTGCGATCGACTTGTGTGAATGAATGTAAAGCTGAAGATTATCCTCTGAGCTGCTTACACTGTGACGTATTTCACAATTTTCGGGGAAAATATTAAATGCTGTTTGTCTGAGCCCTCAGAATCAGATTTTGACACGGAAATTGTATTATATTATTAATTGTATTGTAGTCAAAGTACTTGGGTAAACCAAAGATCGTAGCAGCCTATGTTCAGTAGAGATGATAATAAAAGAAGATTTTGCTTATATAGATTTGTACATATTTCATCATCATCATCAGCCTATGTTAGCCCACTGCTGGACATAGCCCTGTCTTCAGCGTGACGCATCCAGCATCTGCCCGCAGTACTTCGCAGATCGTCATCCCGACTGGCCGGAGGGCGTCCTACATACGTTTGCCGAGTTGCGGTCTCCACTCAAGAACACAGATGTACAGATTGGATATGGATAATCTATAATTGTATAGAAAGATTTTTGCAGTGTTTTGGCAAGTTCCTACCTACTAGAAACCACTCTAATTTTAGACCTATGTACCTACATATTAACACTTTGACTGCGATTTTTTTTCGACGACTGCGATCTTTTTTTTAACCTAAAAAATTCGTGCTGCCGCTCTACACAGCGGTTGTGTTGCGCAGCACATGCGTTTCGTTCGAAAAATATTACGGCTGTGCTGAGTCACACAGATCTGTATTTACTCAGCCGCTGCGCTAGTGTGGATTTACGCATATTAGTCACTTGTAGAAAACACATACCGTGTGATTTCAGCACTCAAAGTGTTAAGGTTTTTTTGTAAGCTTTTTTGTAAATAAACTCTTGTAGTATTTGTAGTACGTACCTACCTATCTTATCAGGTGACTCTGAATCCTAATTTCTAACAATATCTAACTATTCGACACCTAAATAAATAGAAAATTATACATAAAGATATAGGTGGCATTTTATGTTAACATCAACAAAAAAGTATTTAGCCATTGAAAAAATATTATTCCAAGGAACACTACAATCATTTTTTCATTTAACCTCAAACAAGAATCTCAAAAGTCTGCTACTAATTCACACAAATCAGTTTTAAAATTATGAGCGCCATCTAGTCTCGCCTTCGGAACTAAACTAAGTAAACCAGCAATAACGCTAATTCCGTTAAAACTTGCCAAACAATAAAAGCATTAGCGCAAGAACAATAGATTTATCATCAAACTCTGTTATGTTAAACAACTTGGTAACCGCGATGTACTGAACACCTATAGAGTAAATACTGAATAAAGTACTTGCGAGTAATATTGTAAAGTACATTAGAAGTTACGCAAAGTTTGAATTCGAAAGGGAAGTAGCGAGTTGCTTTAATTCTTGGAGTTTGTAATTGATGAATAACAGGTGTCTGGTTTGTGTTGGTTTGCTTTATTATAATATAATATAATTGCAGAATTGATTCGTGTTCTTGAGCGGAGACCACGACTCGGTAAACGTAGGGTAGGACGCCCTCCGACCAGGTGGGATGACGACCTGCTAAAGATGGCAGGATGCGTCAAGCTGAAGACAGGGCGCTATGGCGCTCATTGGGGGAAGCTTATGTCCAGCAGTGGACTGATATAGGCTGGTGATGATGATAAGATCCGCCTGCAACGCAGGAGTTTGTGGGTTCGATTCCCGCTTCGGGACAAGACACCTACAGATAATTTATCTGAATACTCGTATAAATAAAATTCCACGCGCCGCCCCCGTAACACAACATTAATATCGAACAGAAACAAAAAGCCGTTGGATAAAAGTTAATTTAGCGAAAGTCGGTTAAAGTCAGCCGCGTGACAGACAGCCGGCCCTGTCCGACCATCGTCACAATGAATAACTCCGCTGTAGGTATTATACGATTGAGGGGGATAACTGGAATTGAGTTTTTAGATACCAGTTTTCCTCTCAAGGGGGATTTGTCAAGGGGAAAACTAAACATAAAATTTGAAGTCAAGTTGGGTAATAAGCTGGCCAAGAGTGAGTCGTGTTGTTTGAAGGGTTCAAAAATTAATTTTAAAACAAGAGAAACTCTAAACTTACATTTCCCTGCAGTCTTTCGCAGGTCGTCATCCCACCTGCTCGGAGGACGTCCTACACTACGTTTACAGAGTCGTGGTCTCTACTCAAGAACACGTTTGCCCCAGCGGCCGTCGGTTCTTCGCGAGATATGGCCGGCCCACTGCCACTTCAGCTTGCTAATTCTCAGAGCTATGTCGATAACCTTGGTTCTCTGTCGGATGTATTCGTTACGAATCCTATCCTTCAGAGAAACTCCGAGCATAGCTCTTTCCATAACTCGCTGAGCGACTTTGAACTGGTGGACCAGCCCTATCGTGAGTGTCCATGTCTCAGCTCCGTAGGTCATAATGGGTCGGACGCACTGGTTGAAAACTTTCGTTTTCAAGCAGTGCGGTATGGATTGTCCATTATTAATTCTTTAACTGTCAAAACATTAGATAGATAGATAACACTTTATTACACCACACAAAACAGAAAATAATACAGAGATAAAAACTTAGAATAAAGGTATAAAGGGCGGCCTTATCGCTGAGAGCGATCTCTACCAGGCAACCTTGGGATGGACTGCACATGAACGAACAATATAAACGATGGCACTTAAACATTAAGCACACATACGAACAAAACACACAAAACATAAAATGTGCATAAAATAAAATAATTTAAAATTAGGTTAAGACGGAAGGAGGGTGGTGTGTACTGAGCCGAGCATCCGACGCGGTCACCTCGACGGTTATGTCGGACTTGCTTAAACCACACGACACGACACGACACGACGGAGAAAGGTATAAATATGTATAAAAAATTGGTGAAATGCAACTACTGCTAGTAATTCTAGTAGTTGGCAAGTTTCTGAAAACGGGTAAGTATTCGAAAATGTGACAGATCTTTGATTGAGTTTAAGTGTATACGAAGCAATTTTGTAAGCCTAAAGAAATAAATTATTTTGAGTTTGAGATAAAAACATAAGTATCTAAACGTAAAAAAATTAAATACGTACGTATACGTACTGTTTTTGTTCAAGTTTGTTTCTTTTACTGTGAATCTATCATGGTCATTTATAACGGGATCTTTACCATGATTAGATTTTTGAGTTTTCCAATATTCCGGCACAGTTTCATGCGCCATGATCACGGAAGGCAGTGCGAGTAAGTTTTTAATGTTTTTTTTTTTAATTTCCCGTTATACATGACTTTCACCTGGACTTACAAGTACTCTACTAAGTACCGGTATTTTGTAGCTGTGTCAAAATAAATGTTTTTTTTCTAGTCTATTCTATACCGTTTACTGAGTTAGATATTTATTATATTTTAAATCTTAATTATTCAAGCATTTTAAATTAATTTGAGGAATTTGATCGAATCATGTTGAAATTATTAACGTTGCTTCTCATTTCATATCTCAAGCGTCGCAAAAAACGGTGATTCTAAAGGTAACATTAAAATAAATATCGTATCGTATCGTATAAAGGTCCCGCAAGGAGTGCGCGCTGGAGCGTGAATCCTGGCGTCAAGGCCAGCTCATCCTTTGTCATCAGACGTCGCGTCCGTCCGTTTGTTTAAACACCGGCTCATTGGTTTCTGTCTCTATTTTGTTCTACTCGTATGTTCTGATAACCAGCTCAATGGTTTCTGTGTATATTTTGTTCTATGTTCTGTATATATATTATATACTCACTAAAGTATTTCATAGGTACGACGGATTTTTATTTGATAGATTTTTATGGATTTTAATTTAAATTTATATATAAAATATGACTTGTCCAAGTGCTTATTTTGTAAGCCTAAAGAAATAAATGATTTTTTACTTTTTTACTTTACGGCTTAAAATAAATTTTGACCATTTGGAATAGGTATTTGAATTTTTTGGATATTTATCAATTTTGACGTTACCCCGAGGCGATAGCTTACGCACTATACTAGCAAAAACCTTAGAATATAAAGTTAAATTGTCAAAATCAGTGTAAATTATCTTGTTCAGTGTCAGTTATTTTTATTCAAAATGTACGTGTGTAATATGTATGTGTAAAACCTACTTTGTTATTATTTTGCAGCCGTAAATGAATGTCTATGTCTATAAAACTTTTGTACTATGTCTATGTTTCATAAAAAATACTCGCAACAGAATTTTTATGAATCATAGACAGAGTACAAAAAATACTGTTGTGAGAAACATAGACATAGTACAAAAGTTTTATAGACATCTATTGCAACCGACATAATAATATGGTAACACAAGAATAATCGTAACGGAATACCCTCAATAAATACAATCCACTTGGAGACAGCATTACAACTTCAAAACCACAACGTCAGGTAGATATATACTTAGTTATTATCTTCCAGAGTAAAGTAAAAGTAAAAAAGTAAAAAATCATTTATTTCTTTAGGCTTACAAAATAAGCACTTAGACAAGTCATATTTTATACATTAAATTATTATCAAATAAAATTATTTTACTGTTCACTTCAATATTTTAAGTGAAAAAGAAGTGAAAAAAGTGTATCAGACACTTTTTACCCTTGATTTAAATCCCCAAGTAAAAAGTGTCCGATCCCTTGATTTAAATCCCCAAGTAAAAGTGTCTGATCCCTTGATTTAAATCCCCAAGTAAAAGTGTCTGATCCCTTGATTTAAATCCCCAAGTAAAAAGTGTCAGATACCTCCATTAAAATCCCCCAGGCCATTACACCATAGTAACCTACTAATATTTTAAAGAGGAAAGGTTTGATTTGAGGTAAGTTTTGTATTGAATAGGCTCCGAAACTACTGGACCGATTTGAAAAATTATTTCACCATTGGGAAGCTACAAGATCCCCCGTGAATAGGCTATATTATATTTTAGAAATGTGAAATTCGAATTTAACGCGGGTGAAACCGCGGGAAACAGCTAGTATGTGATATAGAGAGCTTGAGACTGTTGGATTATTTTCCCACGGGTGGGATCCACCTTCCCAGTTCTGCTTGGCTGAACCTGGCACCCATTTTGAACTCTTGTAACCTTAACTGACATTACGAAAACAAGTTTTTTGTTTAATTTGTAAGCATTCTATGCTGCATTGAGAATCGACCCCTCCAACTTCACTATAAGGAAGTCGTAAAGCTCTAAGGATATTAATCCAGCTCCGCTACCGCACAGCACAAAAATGTGCATTCAAATATGAAATGAAATGAAATGAAATGAAATGAAATGAAATGAAATGAAATGAAATGAAATGAAATAAAATGAAATGAAATGAAATGAAATGAAATGAAATGAAATGAAATGAAATGAAATGAAATGAAATGAAATGAAATGAAATGAAATGAAATAAAATGAATGAAATGAAATGAATTCCTGCAAGCTTTAAAGGTACTACATACACATAATAAAATACATAACATTGATAGATATTTTTTTATTATACCTGATTATACTTAGAAATACCCCGAACAGTTGTAACAAATACTTGCAGATCATACGGATGTTTATCCCGAAGCGGGAATCGTACCCGCAACCTCCTGCGCCGCAGGTAGACCTAAGCCCGCCGCGCTACGAGTACCTCGGTCGTCTGTTTGAATTTGATATTACTAGTTTTTTTATATTTTTTAATTTTAATTTTAAATAAGATCAATAAAGTTAGTTTAACTAATTCAAAGTACCTACACATTTTAAGTGGAATTTTGCTTCTTCCGTCGATTTGTAAGTAAAAAAATCTCAAACATGAAATCGATATCGGATGTAGGTCAAAAACGATCCCATACATCCCGCGCTATGGCTTCCTATCCAATTTCACACGCCTTATTACAACGTACATAGGGTTCATTATTGTGTTGACAAATTACCGGAGATGTAAACCTTTACCACAGTTGATTTAATACTTACTATACTTGTAGGTATAATGTAGGTATAATGTATGGTGAACCTTCGGAAGATGTTGTTTAGGTTGATTTTCCTACAGAATTAAGGAAGAAAAAACCGGTCAAGTGCGAGTCAGACTTACAAACGAAGGGTTCCGTACTTAACGCGGAAATCATTATGTTTATTTTTCTGTCTGAAGTAATTTAAAATGTTATTATAATTTAAATGTAATGACGACCGATGTGGCGCGGTGGGCGAAGTCCCGCAAGCGACGCAGGAGGTTTGCGGGTTCGATTCCCGCCTCAGAACAATTGTTTGTGCGATCTGCAGATATTTGTTCCGGGTGTTTTGGTCGTTTTCTATGTATAATAAAAAATATCTATCTATGTAATGTATTGTATTATGTATATCAGTTATCTAGTACTCATAACACAAGCTCTGCTTACCATGGGGCTAGATAATGCTGTGTTAATTGTCCAGCATTAAAAAAAAATTTTTGTAATAGTAGTCTTTTCTTTGTTCTATTATTTTCTGTTTTCTTATTGTGATTTTTGTGGTTGTTACGGGTGTTGCTGATACCCATATCAGCAACACCCACCACAAAAATTAATTAATTTTGTATTATGTGCCTGGAATAAACGAAGTTATTTATTATTTAACTGATATACAGATATTATTGGAATAAATGTACCTATTTTAATGTAATTTAATTAATAGTTTTATAGAATTATTATTATTATAGATGTTATAATTAACTATTATATTGTATACAAAACCAATTTATACTTTATAAGGATTGACGAGTAACAATCATCTTACCAATAAATGAACTTGATAGATGGACAGACGTCGTCGGACGGACGACGGACAGACAGCGGAGGTTTGTAATAGGGTTCCATTGGCTGGCACTTCGGATACGGAAACCTAATAACAAGTGGTGTAGTGTTCGGGGTTTGACATGACAGGTGTTATTGGATCAACATTGTATGCAAAAGATTTGAGCCTTATTTATATAAATATAAGGTTGAGAATGAATGCGTTAGCTTTAGAGCTTCTAAGGTTTCGGTATAGGACCTTTGAAGGTCAAAGTTCAAGTTGTGATTTTTCTTTAGTTGGTTTATTTGAAGATATTTTTAGGAAAGTAGGTCAGGCCCCTGAGGAGTTAGGGTTATATTGATTTGTATATGTTGCCTGGAATATTAGCTGCTAAACGATAAGGCCACCCATTCTAGGTAAGAAATACAATACAAACATTCTTTATTGCTCACCAGCCAGATACAGATCATTACAAAAGACATTACATGCGGCAAGTACAATAGGCGGCCTTATCGCCTAGAAGTGATCTGTTCCAGGCATTGAAGAACTTACGTCATACTAAAGCAACTTTTTTGTAGAGAACCTCCTCATATTTTGTTTTTGGTTTCGTCGGTCTTTCTAAACTATCAAAAAAAAACAATCTAAAAAAAGTAGTTAAATAAATGATTTTTAATCGACGACGAATGAAAAAATTCTTTGTTCGGCTGTATGTTTTTTTGTATGTTCGTCAATTTTTCTGTCAATAATGAACCGATTTTGAAAATTCGCTATTTAATGGAGAATCCCGAGCTAGTCCCATAAAAGTGTATTCCCGAGGGATAAATATTTGTCCCGAAAAACTTAGAAAACTGTATAAATACTGAGGAATTTGAAGTAGGTTTTAAGTTTATTCAAAACAATCAAATCCTACTACTATTATAAATGCGAAAATTTGAGAGGATGTTTGTTGCTCTTTCACGCAAAAACTACTGAATGGATTTTGATGAAACTTCACAATAATATAGCTTACGTATCAAAATAAAACATAGGCTACAATTCATAAAAGTCATTTATTTCATCTTTAAACTTATTTAAAGCACTTAGACATGTCGAAACATTACATAAAATTTGTACAATGTACCTAGATCTCACTTATTATTAAGTATCAGAATTTTCTTCACGAAATAAAGATGTGTCAGCCATAGCTTCGTCAGTTGTATAGTAACATTTTTTAATTAAATGGTTTTTGACATATTTTAATAATACAGTGTATTCATAAGGATATACAGGGTTATTGGTAATTTGACGTATTCCCGGAAGGAGGTGATAGGGGTGACTATTTGCGATAATTTTCATCCCCATGTGCATCATGCAAAAGTGAACCATTTTTAAGTTAACATGATTTTTAGCTTTTTTCAAAATAAGTCAAAAGTGCAACATCAAAAATTTATTTAAAAAAAACTGTCTATTTAATACTATTTTTTTCTTCTGATTTATGAAAACGAATAAACACTGGTTATTTATCAATATTAAAACAACAATAATCGCTCTAAATTTAAAAATGCGAGATAAAAAACTATATTATTTCATTATTTATTGAGATTTTTTTCCTCTAAAATGCCTTAAAAACTAAAAAAATCGTTATGAAACTTGGCTTGCAGATTATTTTAAAAACATAACCGTTTTCTTAACTCTCCAACAATACATAACAACTATGAACTTATTTCAAAGAAACTGATAAAAACATCATTACAAAGGAAGCAGGCGGAAATTCGTGTACGAACTAAACCTAAGGCCGTTCTTTAAAATTTCTATAAAACTAACTTAAAACAATACCCAATGTAAATAAAACGAAAAATACATATTTAAAATAAAATTTAACAATAGTTAAGTAGTAACAACAATAAAAAAAATAAAAAAAAAGTAACAATCAAGACATTTTGTAATTTAGCCTAATTAATCTATCTCTATCACCACGCGGGTGACGCGGGCCGCAGCTAGTTATTTAAATAAAATAAGTCCTAAAAACTTTTTTAAAATAAAGTCTTGTCATTTAAAGACATCGAGTGTCCTCTGCTGAAGACTCTCAGTAAATCCGCGGGAAATCCACAATAACAATATTACCAACTGCAAAATGCAAATATTCCCATTCCATTACATTTGCAACTTTATCTCTAACACAATAGAGCTGCAATCTCTTTACCGTTTCTATGCACCAGTTGGAACCTAGAGATGTCATGGATATCCGGCTATATTATTTATACGGCCACCTTTTTCAATATTCTTTATTAGACCAAATGTTGTTTAATAGCCGAATACCAAAATATCGTTAAAGAATATACATTAAAAATAAAATAAAATAAATAATGCTGGACAATTCACACAGCATTATCTAGCCCCATGGTAAGCATAGCTTGTGTTATGGCTACTAGATAACTGATATACATAATACAATACATTACATAGATAGATATTTTTTTTATTATACATAGAAAACGACCAGAACACCCGGAACAAATATCTGCAGATCGTGCACACAATTGTTCCGAGGCGGGAATCGAACCCGCACCTCCTGCGTCGCAGGCGGACCTTCGTCCACCGTGCCATATCGGTCGTCATTAATAATTATCACTCTTTGTTTAGGAAAAAATAATCAAAAATGCTGGACAACAAAGAAAACTCAAAAATCAAATCATGCTAAATATCCCGTTTTAAATGACTTTAGTCTTACTAACCATGATAGTTTCAATTTTGCTAATGCTGGACAATCCACACAGCAATTTAAATTTAGTCCCAAGATAAGTAGAGCTTGTGTTGTGGGTACTAGATGTTCATAATATACATAATACAATACATAATATATGTAAAAGAACAGAATAGACTCAAATTATATACAAACTACACAAGAACATTTGAGCTACTCGCATACTGTTTTAAACAATCTCTGTGATTCGACCGACTCTGGGTTGAATATGTATTCGGCTTTATAACTATTTACTTCTCTCACGTCTCTAATAATTTCAAGCAATATTTTGAGCTTTATTTCGAAAGCAGTACAGTTGAAAATGTCCTTTAAATTGAGCAAAGCCTGCAAAGTGTTTAAGATCTTATGAGTAAGAGGCAAAGGTTGAATATCGCTTGAGGATAATAGAGCCGTGGAGACCATTTTATTCGTTTCGTTTCTTCAGGGGCGTTGCAAACGGTAATTGCCAAGTTGCCAATCAAATTGGTTTTCTGGCACAGTTTTTTTTGATTTTTTTTCCCATACGTGAAAGATAGATACAGTACATTTTTCGAGTTTATCAAGTCTTTTCCAAACTACTTTTTTCGGCTTCAAGGAAACCCATTAAGACCACATAATTACAATTTGGTCTACTGTGCGATCCTGAATCCGCCAAGCGTATCTAGTAATTATGACAAAACCCGTCCTAAATTACAGTTGATGAGCCATCTTCAGCAGTGGACGTATGTATGTAAACATAAATGTAAGACAATTCACACAGCATTATCTAGCCCCATGGTAAGCAGTGCTTGTGTTATGGGTACTAGATAACTGATATACATAATACAATACATTACATAGATAGATATTTTTTATTATACATAGAAAACGACCAGAACACCCGGAACAAATATCTGCAGATCGTGCACACAATTGTTCCGAGGCGGGAATCGAACCCGCAACCTCCTGCGTTGCAGGCGGACCTTCGCCCACCGCGCCACATCGGTCGTCGATTGCTTACGAAATAATATTATCACCCGACTTAGCACCACAACAAAGTTTCTCGTTTGCACCAACCTTCATTTCTACGATTGGATTCCTAGTGCACTAGTAACATAATAGCTTTGGAATTTTGAATTCTATTATGCAGGTGTTTAAGCGTAATGTCGTTGCAGCGAGAATTTGTAAACGTTTGCTGGCGTTGCGTTGGATTCGAAATTCGAATTATGTGTAGTGCTTTTATGATGCCATTTTGAATTTGGAAAATGGTCCTTCCTTAGGGATTTGGAAGACATTTTGAAATAATTTCGTTTAAGTATCTATAATGGTGAATTTCATAACACGATTAAAATATTTCATGTTAAGTATTATATGAATAATAGAATAATTCAAAATACATTTAATTTATATATAATAAAATATTTTTTACAAGATTATAGATATCTATTGATTATGTTATGTATAATTATAAAGGGTCATTTTCAGATCTATAGGTAAATTTTATTTGCATGAATTTGTTTCGTTTAATATTTCGCTATTAATAATTATATTTCCACATACCTAGAGTATAATTAAGCCTGTGGGACACGATATTATGCTTTTAACCCATTTTAACCCAAAAGAGCTAAAATAATATTTAATTTGATCCGATGTTGGCGCTGACCTGATGGATGCAAAACATTAACATAATATGAACAGTAGGGTTGCCACCTCTCTCATTTTAAGGGTTTGTTTCACATAAATAAAATTAGGCTGTATAACTTTTGAAGTTCAATTAAAGTAAGTAATTATTGTCCATCCAAAGGTTGCTTGGCAGAGATCTCTCATAGCGATAAAGCCGCCCAATGTTACAACACATTCTGTATTTGTCTTTTTCGTTTCTTCTTGTGTATCTGTTTTTATTTGGTGTGCAATAAAGAGTAAGTAATTGTATTGTATTGTATTGTAATTAATGGTAAAGTTATAAAGCCCTACAGAAATTATTGTAAGATAGACTTTTTGCACTAAATGGGGTGAAAAAACCGACAAAAACACTTTCTACTTTTACATATAGCTTGAAAAGATAATTTTACTCAAGCTGTAAGAGAAGTAATTATATAACCAAATTACGATTTAGGTAGGTATATGTACTTACCAAATTAATTAGTCGTGATAATGATGAAATAACACAACACTTACGGTATCAATTTTAAGAAGTTTTTAACACTTTGACTGCGATTTTTTTTCGACGACTGCGATCTTTTTTTAACCTAAAAAATTCGCGCTGCCGCTCTACACAGCGGTTGTGTTGCGCCGCACATGCGTTTCGTTCGAAAAATATTACGGCTGTGCTGAGTCACACAGATCTGTATTTTCTCAGCCGCTGCGCTAGTGTGGATTTACGCATATTAGTCACTCGTTAAACACATACCGTGTGATTTCTGCAATCAAGTAAATTATAGTTGTACGAAGTAGTACAATGTAGTATACTACTATCAGGGAAGAATCCTAGTTGTGTCTGGATTCTAATGTTAAACAGTTACACCTCACATTGTTTCCCTTTTTCTAGTGGCCAAGATGTACAAAGTACTATGTCATTTAGGGCGAAGGTACGTGCGAGAGCTAGGTCAATTCCTATAATATATTTTTTAAACTATTTGTATGTAATATGTATTTATTAAAAGCATTACAACTATTTTTATAGGTATTACATAATACAATAGTGTAGTCAACCTAATTAATCACTAGCATCGAATTTAATAAAACTAATAATAGAACTAATAATAGAACAAATATAGGTATACATGTCAATGAGCAAAAATAATCCACTATACATATCAATAAGCAAAATTAAATAAAACTAGTTTTTATTTTAAAAGTTTTGCGGACAACCCTGGCACTTAGCCTACTTTTATTTGAACTAGCTCGCACCGCATCGTCCGAAACGTCCGAGCCACTACAAACAGTCAAACATAAACGTAACGACGCTACATTTACATGCTCGCTCATAACGTCGGATTATTGCTCTGCTTCCTATTTATTTTTATTATGTACTTACATAATATATCCCGTTGTAGTTAAAAGTGGGCTGAAGTCCAAAAGTATGTATATGTTTTATTTTGTGCTTTAAATGTTTTTTTCATATTAGCCTGATCCCACTGCTGGGCAAAGGCCTCTAAATCTATCCACTCGGTACGGTCATGAGTGATCTTCCATCAATCTCTGAGGAAGGTGCTCGTCATCATCGATTTGACGACCGATGTGGTGCGGTGGGCGAAGGTCCGCCTGCGACGCATGAGGTTGCGGGTTCGATTCCCGCCTCGGAACAAATGTGTGTACGATCTGCAGATATTTGTTTCGGGTGTTCTGGTCGTTTTCTATGTATAATAAAAAATATCTATCTATGTAATGTATTGTATTATGTATATCAGTTATCTAGTATCCAGCTCTGCTTACCATGGGGCTAGATAATGATGTGTGAATTGTCCAGCATTATTTATTTATTATTATTTATTTTATTATTTATCATCATTATCAGCTAATGTTAGTCCACTGCTGGACATAGGCCTTCCCCAATGAGCGCCATAGCGTCCTGTCTGCAGCTTGACGCATGTCATGTAGATTACGGACTACCAACAATAGATAATAAACTAAGTTATTTCTCACTAGCGAGTATTATTATTTCAAAAAGTAAATAAAAACGCATAGAAAAAAGCTAATTACTCAGCAAAGTTAACCTTAACGCAATCTATCCGGTTAACCCAAGCTTAACTAGAGTTAACCCGCATAATCAATCACTAATCTATGCTAATCTGCCATCTAAACTACCGTTCTTGTTCTTATCCAGATGGAACTTGCCTAATGAATTCGCTTCTAATTTTCCGGTGCGGTGGACGTGTGCCTTTAGTTCTAGATAAGAAGAGGTCAAAGTCTTTGGTGGGGTCAACGGTCTTTTAGTTTTATCTCGAAATAACTGGAAAAAACTAGTTTAGTGGCCGAAGATGAGAAATACCTAAATAAACAACTTAATATATTTCACTTCTTCCACTTGTGGACAAAAAATTTAATGAACAGTAAAATAATTTTATTTGATAATAATTTATATTTAAAATATGACTTGTCTAAGTGCTTATTTTGTAAGCCTAAAGAAATAAATGATTTTTTACTTTACTTTACTTTTATTTTTTTAGTATTTCATGATTCATGTTAGTCCACTGCTGGACATAGGCCTTGTCAGAGCTACCAGGGTGCCTGAAATTATAACTCCAACGATGATAGTTCAAAGATCACGTACGGCATTGCTGAGCTAGAACTGTCGGAAGTGAACTAGCTCTCGCACGTACCTTCGCCCTAATTACATTGTACTTTGTACATAAAATAAAATAAATAAAATAAAATGCTGGACAATTCACACAGCATTATCTAGCCCCATGGTAAGCAGAGCTTGTGTTATGGGTACTAGATAACTGATATACATAATACAATACATTACATAGATAGATATTTTTATTATACATAGAAAACGACCAGAACACCCGGAACAAATATCTGCAGATCGTACACACAATTGTTCCGAGGCGGGAATCGAACCCGCAACCTCCTGCGTCGCAGACGGACCTTCGCCAACCGCACCACATCGGTCGTCAATGAAAGGTGTAAGAACTGTTTAACATAAGAATCCAGACACATCTAGGATTCTTCCCTGATAATATCTACATTGTACTTCATACAGGCCTCCCCTTATGACCGCAATAGCGCCCTGTCTTCAGCTTGACGCATCTAGCATCTGCATCATCTTTCGCAGATCATCATTCAACCTGGCCGGAGGGCGTCCCACACTACGTTTACCGCGTCGTGGTCTCCACTCACGAACATAATTATTTTATGATTATTTGATCGCATTTAAAACAGCTAATGTGTGAATTCATCTTATTGTGAGATAACGGAAATGGAATTAGCGGCCTTATCGCCTATTTAGTTATGTATACACAAATCAAAAATAATCTGAAAATAGCATAGAAGGCGCTGAGAGTATGTAATAATATTATTTATTTAACAAAATCCACTGTCCTTATTATATACAAACTTAAAATACTATTATTTTCTTACGACCATAATAAATAGATATTAATTATCTTTATTGCACCTTATTTAATAATTAAATTAATAAAAATCTGGTGTGGCACAATCGGCGGCCTTATCATCACTAAAAGCGACATCTCTTCTAGACTTTGGATGCATAAACTCCAAAAAGTATAGTTTTTACCAAACCTTAGTTAGACAAAACCTTCGTTAAAACGTTTGAATCAAGCTTTTTTCCATATTTCCTCTAAGTCATGTAAATGAGTACTCGCAAATCACATGTTTTCAATTCAAACCGCCAGTTCATTATACAGGGTCTCTGTAAACGTGTCAAACATAAAATGAAGCGAAAAAACCTCAAAAAACCATTGTTAATTCTTTCACCAGCGTTAAACCCGTGTACAGTCGCGGCCAGCACAGTTATCGTCGTTTCCGGCGCTTCCGGTTGTGTGCATGGCTGTACTTTTATCACTTGTTACGGAATATGGGTTTGTTATCGGGGTGTTGCGTGGAGCGGCTTCACGGTTCAATGTTTTATTTTAAGTTCATGTCAAAAACTTGATGGGGAATACTAAAGGCATTTTAAACGGGATATATAACATCGACCAGGAGGGATGACGACCTGCGAAAGACTGCGGGTAGATACTGGATGCCTCAAGCTGAAGACAGGGCCCTGTGGCGCTCATTGGGGGAGGCTTATGTCCAGCTGTGGACTAACATAGGTTGATGATGATGATTTAACATGATTAGATTTTTGAGTTATCCAATATTTCGGCACAGTGTCATGCGCCATGATCACGGAATAACTGAAGGTTATCAAAAGTTATTAAAAAATTTAAAGTTTTCGTTTTTGGTGTTCAAAAGTTTTATTGATGGGGAATGATTTTTTGGCACACAGATCCCCTGGTACTGTCCACGATCCTATCCATTCATGGTTGTCTGGTAGAGATTCGCTCGCTCTTGGGAGGTAAGACCGCCAATTGTATATTGTTTTTTATTTTACATTATTGTATATTTATTAATCTAAGTGCGCAATAAAGAATTATCTATCTAATTATTTATTGTATTTTATAATGTAATTTTGTTTCACAGTAACGAAGAATATCAGTCGAATATGAGAATTTCAAAACGTCTTACAAGGTCACATTCGCTTATTAGTCAATTTTACTAACTATTACTTAAATGGTCTATATCCTATATCGGTTTTCTAATAGATACTTACTTCACTTCACTTAATCTAATATATCGTTCAAATTGAAAACCAAGTAAAACATAGGTGTAACTCAGATGTTGGTCGCAAACCGAAACTCCCGTATCAGAAGTCGATCAATCTAAACTTCGGGAAGTAATTCCGAGGAACAATGTCCTCACTAGGAGTAAAAACTAACATTCGACCTGTTTGGGGGACCTTTGGGAAGGACTCGTACTAAGGGTTCTAGATATTAACTCGAATTTAAATCAGATAGTGACCAGAGAACTGTGCTTTTTCGAAACTAAAGATAAATTATAAAAATTATCACTCCGTTTAGTTGATTCACGTCAAAACATATGTCTATATGTGTGTGTAAACACATGTCTATGTCAAGTTCTGTTGTATTGGTAAAGTAAAGTAAAAGTAAAAAATCATTTATTTCTTTAGGCTTACAAAATAAGCACTTAGACAAGTCATATTTTATATATAAATTATTATCAAATAAAATTATTTTACTGTTCACTTCAATTTTTTGTCCACTAGTGGAAGAAGTGAAAAAGAAGATCCTGTATGGTTTTTATTTTATTTTTACTGCAGCTGTAAAATAGTAAAATAGCAAATGAAAACTGAAGCCATATCTACAAAGTTTTAAATTAAATAATTCAATACAGTACAGTTTTTGTAAATTTAATGAGACCGCGTTTTATTAATAACTTTAAGCCCAATTATACTGAAAATAATATAATAATATTTTTTTAATCAAAAATCCATATTTAATTTGACAGTAAAAAATACTCTTAATTTATAAGAAACCCAAACTGGGTTCGTAGTTGACCAGCTTTAAAATAATTTTATTCGTATTTAAAAAACCCAGCAACATAGTAAGGGCCCAGGTAGGTTACGCTTCGAAACTTTGATCCAAACCCGGGGTGGCTACAAATCACTACACTGTGAAGCGCCGTAAATTATGGACACCCTGTATACGCTGTACGCATGGTCGAAATTGGATCGTTTTGCATCACCTGAGGGTTTAATTTAGATTGTCTGTTGGAGCTGGCCTTTTAGATTGCTTTTGTTTAAAGGGTACCTACTACCTGCTTAATGGCTGAAGATAAAGATACTTTGTTCAAGTCTAGCCGCTAGACAGGTTCTAGAGAATTTTCACTCCTTGAAGAGTAGGTTATCGTCAAAGAATTAGCAAGCTGAAGTGGCAGTGGGCCAGCCATATCTCACGAAGAATTGACAACCGCTGGGGCAAACGTTTTCTTGAGTGGAGATCGCAACTCGGCAATAGTAGTATAGGACTCCATCGGTCATGTGAGATGACGGTCTGCGAAAGACTGCAGGGATATGCTGGCTACCGCTATGACGCTCATTGGGGGAGGGATGTCCAGCATTTAGATTTATTTTATATTGACGACATCATCAATTAGCTTGTAGGAAGCCATTTTTTCACTGTAAAATGTATTCAAAGATAATGTTGACACAGACACTTAGATGTATAATCAGACGAAAGTAAATTCAAAGAAGAATGAGTAATTTACTACACGAATGATGTTGATTTAAGTGTATTATTTCTTCATGTAACTTTAAAACTGACACTGTATTAATAAAGAACATTGAATTACCAATCAAACTATCCATTTTATTTTGACTGTCTTTTATGTTCATACAAGAAAGATTTTCTTTAATTTAAAGATTTAGAAACTTTACTTCGTAAATAATTTGGTACATACAAAGTACGTAATAAAAGAGAAAAATTTAAATGGATCTACTTTGTCACCGTAGGCTCCCATTCCCCGCCACACCTTGACGTTACGAATAATTGTGCTACACAAATTAATCCTGTTTCAGGTAAATAAAACTCGACCCAAAACCAGCTGTCAACCGTCCAATAGTTGTCAAACCCGTCCACAGAATATAGGCTGAGTTTATGGCGCGTAATCACTCAGAGTAGGGTTTGCATAAAAACCTATCGGCGGTGACAAATGGCTGGAAGGGGGGAGTGAGGTCGAGGACGCATAAATCAAGTGGGGGGTAGCGTCAGCAGTTCGGTCTTGGAATGTTTGGGAAAAGAAATCTAGGGAAAGTCTGGAGGATTTTTTTGTGGTTTGTTTTCTGCTTGAGGTAATGAGCGTCAGCAAAATTCTATTGTAAAAGAAAGTGTTTGCTTTTTAGCTTTCTTCTTCAATATGAAATATTACAATTTGTTTCTAAATAAAGCTACGAGTACTTTAACAGTTCAAGTTTATGTTAGGTACTCTACAGTTTCTGCTGAGTCGCTGAAGGTTGTGGGATCGATATTCATCTCGGGACAAATGTTTGTACAATCTGCAGACATTTGATCCGGGTATTCTGCTCTTAACCCACCGCGCCACAGAGGTCATCAACTAGATAATTGATAATTTTAGAAATAAAGAAATAAATATACGACAGGAGTACTTATATAGGTATTATTTTTTGTAATTAAGTATTTCTTATACTTAACTTAAAAAAATATGTTTCGATAATTACTGTCCGTTCTCTCGTACAAAACTATAATTTGAATTCGCCAATATGAGTTATCAAACATTTGGTACACACCCCTAGAAGAAAACTCCAAAAACAACTCAAAACTCCAAAACCCTATAACAGTCTAATAAAACTTTGCATGCTCCCTTATCTCAACCCATAAATCTACGGCAAATTTACTAACGTAGTACGTAACGTAGCGTACGCTACGTAGGTGTGATATACACCGGAAGTTGATCCCACTTCCGATATAATGTAACAGGTGCCGCCATTCCCAAGTGATCTAATAACGGGATTCATATTTCTAAAACAATTGTTGGGGAATTTGGGAATTGTGTGCGGTTTAGTGTTGTCTTCGACAATATTCACTCCTGATTCACTCGTTGACTTTTTGAATTTACCTGCTTTGTTCTGCCTTGACAGGGTTTTTATGCATTGTATACTACACCTAAGAATTAAATTACCTACTTGAATGTATAAAATTGAATCTTCGTTTAGACTTACATAGGCAAATAACCATGTATTAGACACATAAGAGATATAAATACTAGTGGTTTTAAAAATTGAAGTGAACAGTAAAATAATCTTATATGATAATAATTTATAGTAAAGTATGTCTTGACTAAGTGCTTAGTTGGTAAGCCTAAAAAAAATTTTGAATTCGAACCCGCAACCTCCTGCGTGGCAGGCGGACCTTCGCTCGCCGCGCCACAGAGGTCGTCAAGTCTTTATGGTATAATAAACTCTCTAATAGTATAAATGTATAGAATGTTTAGATGTCTGTAACCTATTATGCCAAAACCACTGTAGGTACGGACCTGGCTCTAATTTATGTAATATAATTAATTATAGCTAAAGCTTAGCTAAACGAATTATACATAATTAACGTTTAATATTTTACCCACAAAGATAATTTGTGTTACCTACTGAATATTAACAGGGTTCTTTTTATTCGAAATATATGATTTTAATTTGGTTTTTGTAATCTGGAATAAATGTTGCTTTTTTGTGTAATATTTTTATTAATATTATTTTAATACTTAATATTTATTGCTGGACAATTCACACAGCATTATCTAGTCCCATGGTAAGCAGAGCTTGTGTTATGGGTACTAGATAACTGATATACATAATACAATACATTACATAGATAGATATTTTTTTATTCTACATAGAAAACGACCAGAACACCCGGAACAAATATCTGCAGATCGTACATACAATTGTTCCGAGGCGGGAATCGAACCCGCAACCTCCTGCGTCGCAGGCGGACCTTCGCCCACCGCGCCACATCGGTCGTCAAAATGTATGTTTTGATTCAAATTGAAAAGTGTCAGTGGTTGTTTGACCGTTCTAATTGAATAAATATGTATGTACATAGTATTCAATTTAAATTGAAAACATTAGGCTACTTTTCATACATAAGAAACGCGTGCGAAGTTACGAACAAACGCTAGTATGATGATAATGGATTAATGGCTTTAATTTATAAAAATTCAATGTTTTTATTTACTTACAATATTTCTATTGCGCTACCTGTAGATTATTTGAGACACTCTGTAGTTAACTCAATTGTTTTAATTGTACAATAGATCTTCTAATTTGTTTCTAATTTTCTTTGTTAATGAAGGAAACATGGCTTGCTTATTTATATTTCAATATAATTACGTTGCCATTTACATGAATATCACAACTGTATTAAATTTCGTAAATGCTTTAGTTTCAGAAGCTGAGCTATCCTTACATCTGGAGATATCCCTAGACATTACAAAAGCTGAGTATAATTCTGGTTAGACTCGCAAGGGACGTCGTCAAAAATACCAGTGGCCGAATTCCACAAAATTAATCTCTTCATCATCATCAATCTATAATAGTCCAGTGCTGGACATTTGAGCGCCATAGCGCCCTGTCTTCAGTTTGCCGCATCCAGCATCTGCCTGCAGACTTTCGCAGGTCGTCAACGCATTTGGTCGGAGGGCGTCCAACACTTCATTTGCTGAGTCGCGATCTCCATTCAAGAAAACGTTAACTCCAGTGGTAATCGGTCCTTCGCGAGATATGGCCGGTCCACTGCCACTTCAGCTTGCTAATTCTTAGAGCTATGTCGATAACTTTGGTTCTCCGTTGGATGTATTCGTTACGAATCCTATCCTTCAGAGAAACTCCGAGCATAGCTCTTTCCATAGCTCGCTGAGCGACTTTGAACTGGTGGACCAGCCCTATCGTGAGCCACGTCTCAGCTCCGTAGGTCATGACATGACAAATAGGGCGCACTGATTGAAAACTTTCGTATTTGTAGCGTTCCTTCGCAGACTTCCCACACATGCTGCTAGAATATACTAGATGTTCTAAAGACTCGACACAGAAAGAGACAGTTTATCCAAAGTGACTAGTGCAAAAAAGAGACAGATGACACGTCACAATGTTTTCCCTCACTATTATATTCATCGTGGATATACAAGAGGGGACGTAATTGCGTTATTTAATTTTGGATCTAATTTCATTCCCTTTCCTTATTAGTCGCTACTACGGACAACCGAATAGTTTATTTTTTTATTTATTTGACCCGTTTTTGTAAATGCTGGTAAGATAGATGGTAACAAATTATTTGTGTAACGAGAGGTAACATTAGGTGGTATGGCTTTTTGTACCTACCCTCAAGTGTGGTAGCCTAGAGAATTCTTATGACATCTACGGGATGAGATGAAGGGGTCGATTTTTACAACATCGACGGGCTTAGTTAAAAGCGTTGATTCTAATGACATTCCAGGGCTGAGTTTAAAGTGTCGATTCTTACGACATCCATGGGCTGAGTCAAAAGAGTCGATTCTTTCGCCGCGGTAGTTACGTTCATCACCAGTTCACCACATAGTATAAAACAAAGTCGCTTCCCGCCGTCTGTCTGTCCCTATGTATGCTTAGATCTTTGAAACTACGCAACGGATTTTGATGCGGGTTTTTTTAATAGATAGAGAGATTTAAAAGGAATGTATATAAACCATTTGACACGTAGATTCCCACGCGGGAGAAGCCGCGTGGCACTGCTAGTTTACAAATAAATCAGCGAACTGCCAACTGGCAACATTACGTTTGCAATCGAGAACAAATAGTAGTGTAAAGCTGCGTTGTCAGTGAATAAGAGCTTAGGAAACAATAGTTATTAGGAGTTATTCCGGCCGGGGACAACTGCGAGGTAATTGATTTTATCTACATATTATATCTTGTTATTTCCTTGTGGAGTTCTGCTTAATAAGTGGGACAAGATGGTCTATTCTGAAGTAGTCGATAGGTCTCAGAACTGGTTATTATCTTCTATAATTCAGATGGATTATACGTACGTGTATAGTCCTACTAATATTATAAGCGCGAAGGTTTGTATGTAGGAATGTTTTTTACTCTTTCACGCAAAAAATAATGAACGGATCGGGCTGAAATTTTGCATACAGGTAGTTCCAGGCCCGGAATAAACATTGGCTACTTTAACGCGTGCGTAGCCGCGGGTAGAAACTAGTATATAATACGTCTGTGTACTATTCATATCACAAATACCCAATAAAACAATATACTCTTTTACACGTACCTAACGAAATCATCCGACAGAGAACCAAAGTTACCGACATAGCTAAAAGAAGTGGCAGTGGGCCGGCTATATATGTATGTATAATGTCGCTTACCTATATCGCAAAGAACCGACAACCACTGGGGTAAACGTGTTCTGAGTGGAGACCGTGACTCGACAAACGTAGTGTAGGACGCCCTCCGGCCAGGTGGGATGACGACTGCTAAAGATAAAGACTGCAGGTAGATGCTGGATGCGGCAAGCTGAAGACGCGGCTATGGCACTCTTTATAAGGGAGGCCTATGTCCAGCAGTGGACTACTTATTATAGGTTGATGATGATGTTAACAAATCTCAAAGGTTAAAAAAGATCAATACATGTTTTATTCTAGTATTGTGTTCTGTTTCTCCATTTGATCTAAAACGGTCTTTCTATTCATCATCATCATCAGCCTAAATTAGTCCACTACTGGACATTGGCCTCCCCCAATGAGCGCCATAGCGCCCTGACTTCAGCTCGACGCATCCAGCATCTACCTGCAGTCTTTCGCAGGTCGTCATCCCACCTGGTCGGAGGGCGTCCTACAGTAAGTTTACCGAGTCGCGGTCTACACTCAAGAACACGTTTGCCCCAACGGCCGTCGGTTCTTCGCGAGATATGGCCGGCCCACTGCCACTTCAGCTTGCTAATTCTCAGAGCTATGTCGATAACTTTGGTTCTCTGTCGGATGTATTCGTTACGAATCCTATCCTTCAGACAAACTCCGAGCATAGCTCTTTCCATAGCTCGCTGAGCGACTTTGAACTGGTGGACCTGCCCTATCGTGAGTGTCCACGTCTCAGCTCCGTAGGTCATAACGGGTAGGACGCACTGGTTGAAAACTTTCGTTTTCAAGCATTGCGGATGACGTGAAGACTCGATGTAGTTTCCCAAATGCTGCCCAGCCCAGCTGGATCCTCCTTTTGGCCTCCTTCTCGAAATAATTTTTACCAGCAGAATCTGCCCGAGGTCTGTGTCTTCGGAAACGATTTCGAGAAGGTGACCATGTACGACCAGCTTTCATATCTTTCTATTAGAATGGGTTAAAATAAATACCTAAGTCAAGAAGTAGGTCTCGTGTCTAAGTTCTGTCTCGAGGTCACCTTTGTAAGTTGTTGTGTACCTCCCACACAACAACTTACAAAGTTGAACTCGACTGACAAAAACTCTGGTAAAAAAGTTTAAATTCAACAAAACTACTTTACAGCAACCTACATCAGGCCGCGCTGAGTTTCATCAAAAGTGGGCACTTTATTTGCAGTGAAAAATTCAAAGAAATAAACATAATGACAGTACCGTGTCAATATATTTATGAAAACTTGTTGTACACTCATAAAAATATCAATCGGTTCACTAAAAAAAGTGATATACATAATGTAAATACTAGAAATAAGAATAAACTCGCTGTGCCCACAACTAGGCTACACAAGGTAAATGTATCTTTTAAAGGGCAATGTATACGCTTCTACAACAAAACTCCAAGTGAGTTGCAAAAATTATCAATAAATAAATTTAAAAAAATTGTTAAACACATTCTTTGTAAAAAAGCTTATTACAAAATATCAGATTACTTAGAAGATAAAAAAGCTTGGAACGAGTTTTGCTCCAACTCAAAATCTACCAACTTACAGATAAGCAAATCAAATGTACTAGACACATAAGTTATGAATATACTAGTGGTTTCTTCTCACTTCTTCCACTGGTGGACAAAAAATTGAAGTGAACTATAAAATATGACCTGTCTAAGTGCTTATTTGTAAGCTTAAAGAAATAAAAACTTTTCATTTTCATTTTCATTTTCAGTAATTTTAAACATACATTTTGTCCTTCCGTGAGATTCGAACTCGCAATATTTTAGGTCTACGGCTGACCCAGTCATCAGTCAGTTTCTTTAATTACACTTTAAATAATTACCTACTGTGGAGACCATGACTCGGTAAACGTAGTGTAGGACGCCCTCTGACCAGGTGACGACCTGCGAAAGACTGGAAACAGATGCTGGATGCGTCAAGCTGAAGACCGGGCGCTGTGGCGCTCATTGTGGGAGGCCTATGTCCAGCAGTGGACTAATATAGGCTGAGATGACGATGATGAATTAACTTCTCATTTAAAAAAAATAGATTTAGTTCAAATAAGCCGATATTTGCCTCCATATGTCTGGTAAATATAATTTCATTGTAGTTTCAATAATTTTATTTCATTTTGAAATGTACAAGAAAGTGAGCACTTGGCTTATCTCTTGAGACTAGCCGCCGCGGTCGAAATTCGGCGTCGTCATCATCATCGCTCGTGTTTCTTGTTTCTTTGATATAACACAATTTGTAACATAATGTATATATGTACATGGATATAAATTTCTCGCACATACGCTACCTACTGGCATCTCATTAAGTATTCCCCGATTCGGCTTAATTGCAAGTCGCAATCAAAATAATCGTCAAATTACACTGTCGGACAAAATAACTGTGCTGCAGTCTCCAGTTGACAACGCAGCGCATGGAGAGAACGTGATTAAAAATCACTGGGACTGTGAATTATTGTAATCACTGTGTTAAAGCGTGAAAAGTAGCTGCTATTTTTTGCAACACTTGTAAGATAATCTAGTTGTTCTATTCAGATGAATTCGAGGGTAACTAATATTAAACAAACTAAAAAAATACCCAGAACACCCGGCCAAATATTTTCAGAACGTCCAAACATAGCCCAAGGCAGGAATCGAACCCGCAACCTCCTGCGTCGCGTACCTTAACCTTTAAACTTATAGTATTTATAATTTTTGTCGCTCCTTAGTTGCGTTTCTATTTTGAATAAATTACAAAATAAAATTAACCAATGAGCGGCGAAAATTTGTACGAGTGGTGTACTCACGAATTAATCTCAATTTACCAGCTGACTGGATTATCCTAATTTGATTGTATTGAAAAAACTAAAAACCGTCTTCAAATTCTTTAATATTTACACAGTTCAAGTTTTTTTGGGATAAAGGCTTATCCGTCGGGAAAAAAATTGTATCGTGCTTCCATTGGAATTAGTTTTCATTCAATAGCGTAAGATGGTATGTCTTTGTCGGTCTGTAATTAACAGAGATATCGACGAACATATAAAAAAACAGGCAACACACAAAAGCTACTCCTCTTTTGTTTTTCGTTTCGTCCGTTGAAAAAATACTAAAGTGCCGCAAATGGGTCGTACTAATAAATATATAAATGTGCCACAATGTAAAACTGGGACAGAGTTTGACAAAGCCCCAAGTTATGCAGTTAAGTGAAAGAAATTGGGTGATAAAGTAATTTGGTCAGCGATTAGGTGGATAATAACTTTTGATCTCCCATCGTTATCATTATCATTATTATTTAACAGATACTTGAAATGGTAACTTTTGCTTTGTTGACAATATCTAGAAAAGCTTAGGTGGAGCCCTATTATTGCAGACGACCTCTGTGGTGCGTAAGGTGAAGGTCCACCGGCGACGCAGGAGGTTGCGGGTTCGAATTCTGCCTTGGGTTGCTATATTTGTACGATCTGAAAATATTTGGTCCGGGTGTTCTGGGTATTTTTAGGTCTAATAAAAAATAGAATATGTTATGTATATCAGTTATCTAGTACCTATCCATAATAAAATCGCTGCTTAGCTTGGTGCTAGATGTTGCTGTGTGGATTCTCCAGCATTATTTATATTTATTTATTTGCATTGATTATCATTTTTAAGAAGACTATGGGATATATTCTGCTAGAATTCCAATTATACCGAAATCCGACAGAATAAAGCTCATTTTTCATTAACAACCAATTAGAATGACAGAGCCTTGTCAGCGCCTCAATTATTCACAGTTAATTCGGCGTGTGTTCGTTTTCGTGGCCCGAAGTGTAATTCCTGATTATTGACGTGCTTTAAGTGAATGAATTCGTACGTTTAAATGAATTCGTATGAATTAAATTAAATTGCGTTGTAATTAAATGAATTGCGTACTGTCTTATTATCAACTGAACTGATTAATCGGGAAAACTGGTACTTACTGCAAATTTGATATGAGAAAGGGAAGAATTATGAAGAGGGAGTAAAAAGTGGGAAATTAAAGTGAATTATGAGGGAAAATAATGTAAGAATCGCATCACGCTACTATTATAATGCGAAAGTTTGGATGTTTAGACGTATGGATGTTTGTTACTTCTTCACGACAAAACTACTGAACGGATCGGACTTAAATTTTTCATTCAGGTAGTTCTAAGTCTGGAATAAAATATTGGCTAATTTTTATCCCATAATTCAGTTCCCATGGGATATAAATAACCTATCCATAGTAACAACGTGTGCGAAGACGCGGGCAGAAACTAGTACATAATGAAAGAAAATAAATCTCATTAATTTTTCATCGTTTGTTTGCAAAATATTTTTGGGCTTTCAGCGGTTACACAGTGTTCATTTTGGAGAAAATTTAAGTAATTTTTTTTTCATGAATTTATAATTTAATTTTGATATTATATTTCGAGATATTACAATAGCAGAAAACATTAATTTGTGAACCGCTTCTACAGCTATTTAATTAAAACCCGAAAGTAAACTAGGTTTCTAACACAGTTAAAAAACGACAAGTTTGGTTAAACACACCTGGGGCTCTATTCTGCTAACGAAATGAAATGAAATGAAAGTTATTTCTTTCGGCTTACAAATGAACTTAGACAGGTCATGTTTAACCAATCGCTTTACTATGGCAATGAAAGAAATACTTGATAGTACGTACGCTGCTTCTTGCACGGTGATATTAATAGAATGGTAGATAGATAGAAAATTCTTTATTGCACTTTAACTATATACAATAAAAACTTAAAAATTAAGTACAATTGGCGGTCTTATCGCTCAAGAGCAATGGTAATATATATATATAAAAAAAAACTTGACACTTTTGATGCGCCCATCATTATTTTTTTTTCGTTATAGATAGACCGAAACGTTTCATTTAAGTTATTTATTTAATAATAAATTTACATTGCTATTACCATGCAGCACCAAAGCGACGAAGAAATATAAAAAATTGCAAAATATTTATTTCTATAAATTATCATTATTAAAATTACACCAACAATCTCTAACTGTAAGTTAATACTGTACTACAGCTTAGAATAAATAACTTTACATATAGTAATATGTAAAGTACAGTATAACATAGGACGTATAGAAATACTGTGACGATACCATTGTCATAGTGCAGCGATTAGTTTAACAGAATCAGACCCTGTATTTCCGTATAATCGCTTGTTGTTTCGAGTTGGGCCACAAATGAACGACCGGGACTGCAGTAGCGCAGGTGCATTCATTATTCAAGAAGCTGCAGTACTGATGCAATGTATACCGTGAATGATTTATTATTTACATAAAAATATTTCATTTGTATAGTTATTATATTTTACCACAGTTTGACGTGGCGTCATGTATACCTAGTTCATATTTGTTGTTCTGGTCGTTTTCTATGTATAATAAAAAATATCTATCTATGTAATGTATTGTATTATGTATATCAGTTATCTAGTACCCATAACGTAACTGTAACTGTGTGAATTGTCCAGCATTATTTATATTATATTATATTTATAATTCACACAGCATTATCTAGCCCCATGGTAAGCAGAGCTTGTGTTATGGGTACTAGATAACTGATATACATAATACAATACATTACATAGATAGATATTTTTTATTATATATAGAAAACGACCAGAACACCCGAAACAAATATCTGCAGATCGTACACACATTTGTTCCGAGGCGGGAATCGAACCCGCAACCTCCTGCGTCAATTATGTAGTCAATATATTTCAGGATATTTATGTGCATGTTTTATAAGTTATCGACATAGCTCTAAGAATTAGCAAGCTGAAGTGGCAGTGGGCCGGCCATATCTCGCGAAGAACCGACGGCCGCTGGGGCAAACGTGTTCTTGAGTGGAGACCACGACTCGGCAAACGTAGTAGTAGACAAAAAATTGAAGTGAACATTAAAATTAAATTATGTTATTTGATAATAACAATTAGTATAAAATTTGACTTGTTTAAGTGCTTATTTTGTAAGCCTAAAGAAATAAATGCTATCGACATTGACTAGTGTAGAACGTGGGATGAAGACCTGCGAAAGACTGCAGGCTGATGCTGGATGCGGCAAGCTGAAGACGGAGAGGGCGCTCATTGGGGGAGGCCTATTTATAGGTCAAAATATTGGAAAACTCAAAAATCAAAAATCGACTTTAGTGGCAATAAATAATTTTGTATTTATGTATTTTGCTATGAGGTGATGCAAAAGCCACAAACTAATCTTAAGGTTCACCACATGTGTATAAACACCCCTAACTTCCTCACCCTCATCAGCTAGCTGTCAGTGCGTGAGATATTGCATAAACATCTCATGTCCTAGTCATTTCTGCCAGAACTCGTATTACAGGATCCATCATGAGGAACTTGCACAAGTTTTCGCATAAAAGTTGTTCAGTAGTTATGTTGTTGCGGTAAACAATACTATGTAAGTTGTTGGAGAGGTTGGACGCTTGATAGAGAGGTTGGACGCTTGATAGAGAGGTTGGACGCTTGATAGAGAGGTTGGACGCTTGATAGAGAGGTTGGACGCTTGATAGAGAGGTTGGACGCTTGATAGAGAGGTTGGACGCTTGATAGAGAGGTTGGACGCTTGATAGAGAGGTTGGACGCTTGATAGAGAGGTTGGACGCTTGATAGAGAGGTTGGACGCTTGATAGAGAGGTTGGACGCTTGATAGAGAGGTTGGACGCTTGATAGAGAGGTTGGACGCTTGATAGAGAGGTTGGACGCTGGATAGAGAGGTTGAACGCTTGATATAGAGGTTGGACGCTTGATAGAGAGGTTGGACGCTTGATAGAGAGGTTGGACGCTTGATAGAGAGGTTGGACGCTTCATAGAGAGGTTGGACGCTTCATAGAGAGGTTGGACGCTTGATAGAGAGGTTGGACGCTTGATAGAGAGGTTGGACGCTTGATAGAGAGGTTGGACGCTTGATAGAGAGGTTGGACGCTTGATAGAGAGGTTGGACGCTTGATAGAGAGGTTGGACGCTTGATAGAGAGGTTGGACGCTTGATAGAGAGGTTGGACGCTTGATAGAGAGGTTGGACGCTTGATAGAGAGGTTGGACGCTTGATATAGAGGTTGGACGCTTGATAGAGAGGTTGGACGCTTGATAGAGAGGTTGGACGCTTGATAGAGAGGTTGGACGCTTCATAGAGAGGTTGGACGCTTCATAGAGAGGTTGGACGCTTGATAGAGAGGTTGGACGCTTGATAGAGAGGTTGGACGCTTGATAGAGAGGTTGGACGCTTGATAGAGAGGTTGGACGCTTGATAGAGAGGTTGGACGCTTGATAGAGAGGTTGGACGCTTGATAGAGAGGTTGGACGCTTGATAGAGAGGTTGGACGCTTGATAGAGAGGTTGGACGCTTGATAGAGAGGTTGAACGCTTCATAGAGAGGTTGGACGCTTGATAGAGAAGTTGGACGCTTCACAGAGAGGTTGGACGCTTGATAGAGATGTAAAAGGTAACTTTACTGATACTATACACTAGCTGAACTCGATGTGGAAATTTCGTAAACAAACCACTCATACTTAATCTAAAATTCAATTGTTTGTGGGTTTTAATACGCAAATTACGATTAAAGTTCCTTTTTCCAATAAATAATGATGACAATTACTTTGAAACTCACGTCTAACTCACTTGACATCAAACAGCGCAAGTGAGTTTTAGTTTTGTGTGTCGTGGATTGTTCACAAACATTCCACATCTAGTTTGGCTAGTGTGTATCTAGCGCCCGTGGCTTTGCACCCTTTTTTCTGGGATAAAGAGGGTCGATTCTAACGCGTCTGCCACAGGCTGTCTAAAGTTCTAACCATTGAATATTTTCTTCAATGTCGTTCACATTGGATCTAGGGCACACATCATCACCATTTGTAACTTGCTTGAAAAACTATCAATTCCTTGAACTATTTGAAGTCAGCTGTTCTGAAACTTCGCTTGACCTATTATTTTAAAGTTTGAGAGTCTGTCCGTTCGAGCGTCAATAAAATCTGTTTGAATACTTGATAAACACAAAGTTTGTTAATTGAATATGCCACAGATAGTGGCCTTTCTTGACCTCAACACTATTTACTTGCAGATTCAGATTCTTTATTGGCAACTAACAAGTCTTAGTTCGTGGAATGTACATTCATATTTTATCACATTAATTATTCTGTAAGTACCTAGTGTAGGTATTTAATATACCTATCTCGCGAAGAACCGACTACCACCTGGGACTAACATAGGCTGATGATGATGATGACCTAGTGATATAGACATCAGATATCTATGTCAGTTTGACGACCGATGTGGCGCTGTGGGCGAAGGTCCGCCTGCGACGCAGAAGGTTGCGGGTTCGATTCCCGCCTCGGAACAATTGTGTGTACGATCTGCAGATATTTGTTGCGGGTGTTCTGCTTGTTTTCTATGTATAATAAAAAATATCTATCTATGTAATGTATTGTATTATGTATATCAGTTATCTAGTACCTACCCATAACACAAGCTCTGCTTACCATGGGGCTAGATAATGCTGTGTGAATTGTCCAGCAATATTTTTTTTTAGTGTTTGCGCGACAGCGTCATCATGATTGTTGACTATCAGGCTGCAGTATAGCGAAAAGCAAGCGGCGCCAAAACAAAAAAGAAGTTGAAGTTGACTGCAGGTACCGCGTGCAATTTTAAGTGCATTAGGGAATATCACTAGGTATTACACTATTTTCGCCGCTCATTGGCTCATTTTCTTGTGTGTTTATTCAAATCAATTCAATTCATAAAACAGTTTATTTGTAATGAAAATGCAGCCAATAAATGTCGAAATTAGTAGAAAGCGTTCTATTCTCAAGAACAAGTACCTACTTGAGAATTTATCTTAGAATGGTGTCCCAATTATTATTAGACACCGCATTTTGTGAATTGAATTGAATATACACACAAGAAAATTAGCCAATGAGCGGCGAAAATAGTACGAGTGATACACTCATGAATACATCTGAATCGACTAGCAACTATCTATCCAAGTTGGCTCTCCAAAGAGGTTACAACACAGAAGGAATAAATCAAACCTCCTTCTGTCAGATGGATATACTCGGACTTAGCCGTTATCCTTCGAACGGGTAGAAAACTCGGACAATACAAAATGAATGGCTATACGTGATTTATGATAGGGATTATAGATGCCAGAGTTTTGATGTTTGGAAAGGTTTCTTTGGTAAAGTGATGCCAATACCTATGTTATACCTCCTTTAGTAGTCGGGTAAAATAACTTATGCCTTTTTATTTGATTCTACTTTGTATGATTCAGTACATCGGAAGTCCAGGGTTTTGAAATGATCTGCTGTACATATGTAGAGTGCAAATTATGTATAGAACGACTTAGTTACCTATAGGATGGACCGAGGTAAAATAACACACTTTTTAGCAAGATATGTAAAAAAATGAGGTATTTATCTAACATCTTTTAGCTTTGACACTGCCCAAAGATGTAGGTAACCGTGAATCAAAAACTAGGGTAAAATACGCAAGAGGGTAATTTACCATCACTAACACTATAACTGTAGAACTAATTATGCAAAACAAAACCCCATAAATAAGGTCTTTTGGCGCCGCGACAGAATCACCCGGCCAAAAAAGTAATGGCTAATTTTATTACTCTCGTTGTATTTTATATGCAGTTAATTTTGTAGTCTAGTTGCTGAATTAAGAAATAAAACTTGTTTGATTTTTTATACTTGTATTGATTGATATAATCTAATATTACTGACGACCGATGTGGCGCGGTGGGCGAAGGTCCGCTTGCGACGCAGGAGGTTGCGGGTTCGAGTCCCGCCTCGGAACAATTGTGTGTACGATCTGCAGATATTTGTTTCGGGTGTTCTGGTCGTTTTCTATATATAATAAAAAAATATCTATCTATGTTATGTATTGTATTATGTATATCAGTTATCTAGTACCCATAACACAAGCTCTGCTTACCATGGGGCTAGATAATGCTGTGTGAATTGTCCAGCATTTTTTTTTTATTACTTACAAAAAAATGCTTGTCACTTAGCAATCTACGTCAAACAGAAGAGCTATACAACAAAGTGTTCATCTATGCCTATGTTTGTCCATGGACATAGGCCTCCCCCAATGAGCACCATAGCGCCCTGTCTTCAGCTTGCCGCATCCAGCATCTACCTGCCTTTCGCAGATCGCCATCCCACCTGGTCGAAGGGCGTCCTACACTACGTTTACCGAGTCGACAAAGTGTTGCCAGTATATTGTTACCATAAAATTAAGCTTGGTTCAGACGGTTTATTTTCAGATGGTTCTAAACAGCTGTAGGTAGCTGGTCTAAGAACCCTAGTTTATACCCTGAGGAGATGGTCAAAGAATTATCCAAACCGTCCCTTACGGGGACGGTTGCCTCGAAGGGGGACGGTTGGATATGAATTCTGTTATAGTTTGACCGAAACCGCTGTCCGCGCCTGAGGTATGCGAGCGGCGAGACGGGGGGGAGTATCGGCCGCTCCGATCCATCAGTCTGCCGTCAACGCGTACTCTTGCTCTTTTTTCCTCGGCCCCCACCTCGCCGCACTTTCTTAAGGAGCGGTACAGCGGTTTCGGCAAACTATAGTCGTTACCTTGTATCCTACAGCAATGCGATGTAAATTGAAACGTTGAAAAAACAACTCCCTCATGTTAACAGTATGCAGGTATAACGTGCAGATTATAGGTTACTTTACCTGAAACAATACAAATAAATAGTAAGTTAAAAAGTATAGATAGAATACAGGAAAACATATTAAGAAAAAATATTATTATCAAAATGAGCGAATGGCAGTTCCTAAAAAAGTACGCGGAAATTAACAGAAAATGTAGCCATGGAGAAAGGAATGGAACAAAATACAGAAAACATTGCATATTATCCCATTTACTTTACAAAAATATATCGCACAATAAAACGTAAAGAGTTTCTGATGAATTGTTTATGTTCCGGGCGATACGTGCGAGGATACATAATACTTTTTATTTTGAACCGGATACGATAAAGAATCTTATGTAACAAATAAAAATACAAACTACTATATATACACGTATATATAAATTTCGCCGACGACGCCCTCCGACCAGGTGGGATGACGACCTGCGAAAGACTGCAGGTAGATGCTGGATGCGTCAAGTTGAAGACAGGGCGCTATGGCGCTCTTTGGGGGAGGCCTATGTCCAGCAGTGGACTGCTATAGGCTGATGATGAGGTGATGATGACGATGATGTAAATTTATTTTCGATAAGCCCGGGATGGTCGCATAAAAATTGTAATCCGGAAGGGATTCCATGTCGGTTTTTGTATTTGGAAATAATAAAATTATTATTCAGTTCTGCAGTGTTCAGAAAGGGAGGAGACACCACGGTTGTCTGGTAGAGATCGCTCTTGAGCGATAAGAGAGAGAGAGAGTGGTGTGCGTGTGCGCAAAGAAACAGATCTTGAAACCGTGTCCTACAAGTTTTTTAAACCTAAATAGTTTATCCGGGAGTTTTTGGCATTTTGAAGACAAATACGTGAAGCCCGAGGAAGGAGGAACGAAAGCCAGGTACCTACCATCTGATCCGATTGTTTCTCGAGCCGATATTGCTGCTGTAAGCTGAAAATATTTCGTTTGCTTTTCGAAATCCTCACACACACATAAAACTGTACGTACGCATGCAAACTGGGTTTCGAAACGGCAGCCAATAACAGAGCCAGCTGCTGTACGGCAAAAAACTGAGTACCTTCATATTTTAGAAGATTTTTAACCAAAAACTCGGATCACATACGCAAATCACAACTTGGGCAAAATCGTGACTCTGAACTGACTGAACAGCTGTTTTTGATTGGTGACATTGAGACATCCGGCGAGTGACATCTGACAGACAGTTATACATCTGTGTTGCCAGCACAAATCTTAAGAAAAATACGCCCCTGCCATCTATGGTCTCCTGTTGAGAAAGTCGAGGAACCAATAAATTTCTTTTACTATTTTATCTGCCTACGGAAGAAGTAAAATGATGAAATGCGCCGCTTGCGGTAGATTTATGTCCAAGGTAGGTGCCACGTGCTCGCTGTGTAAAAGCAACAGCCATGTCGAATGTGTTGGTCTGCCCGCTGGATCCCAAGTATCTGAGTCCTGGCGATGCAGCGATTGCTTGAGAAAAATGCCGAAGGGCAGGGATCCCGCGACGCGCGTGTGCACCCCGCAAAGAAATTACTCTGTCTGCGAAGCCGTAGCAGTTGAAGCGGGGGTGGAGGACATGGCGCTTGACGATACGATGAACAATGCAGCGGAGTTTGGCGAAATGGAGCTTCACCTTGGCCTTGGCCTTCGTACGCTCAGGGAGGATTTCTCACGGGAATTTCGTGCCCTTAGGGAGGAAATTGTTGGTGGAATGAAATCGTTAGGGGATGGGTTCCATTCCCTGACTGCTGAGGTGAGAGAGCTTCGAACGGAGATGGCGGATTTCCGAGCTTCGTTAGCTGGTGTCACGGAGCGTGCAGACAGGATAGAGAAGAGGCTTGACGATCTTGAACATCGAACTGAACGACCTACCCCTCTGGTCGTCAACCTCCAAACGAAGGTGTCGCTACTGGAGCAGGAGCTCAATGAGCGGGACCAAGAAGCTCTCCTGGCGGACCTTGAGATTGGTCACCTGCCCGAGGAGAAGGGTGAGAACGTGGTGCATACCGTATCCGTTCTGGCCTCAAAGCTGGGCGTAGCCCTTGAGCCACGCGATGTGGTTTTTGCGGAGCGCGTTGGTGTGGCGCAGGTTACTGGAACGGGGAACGAAGCACCGCGCGCGCGTCGCATTGTGGTGCGGCTAGCAAGGCGCGACCTGCGCGACCAGCTGCTCCAGGGTGCGCGAGTGAGACGCTCGCTAACCGCCGCCGACGCTGGGCTTCCCGCCGGTCAGGCGCGCATCTTCCTAAATGAACGGCTCACTCGCGGCAACAGGCAACTGTTCCATCGGGTACGTGAGGAGTGCCGTAGACTTCAATGGCGGTACTCCTGGACAAAGCGAGGCCGGATCTACGCTAGGGAGGCTGATGGAAAACCAGCCTTTCCAATCAGGACATCGGCAGATGTCGAAAGGGTTTTTGGGTTGCCATCTGTTAGGTAATGACCCCTGGGAAAAGGTATTAATGTTAGTTGTAATTATTTTCTATTTCACCTCTCTTTGTTATTCTAAATTAATTAACTTAATTTTTGTATTTTTGTATATTGTAAACTATTTTTTGTATTTTTGTTTAATTTCTGTATTTTTGTATTTTGTATACTGTAATAGGTCTGACACATTGTCTATAGTCATGGAGAGTAATAATATACAAGGACATCCTGATTGTGTTTTCTATTTAATATGCTCATCATACACACAATATTGCAATATCACACAACAGTCATCTTTAACCTTATTTCATAGATATTGTACATTTTTATTAGCCTATTTATTTGTAAACTTATGCCCAATTCAATGCATGAAAATATTTTGTAAACCGCATACAATCTTAAGAATGAAAATAATAATAATATACATCGGTCATATAGCTCAGATAGCATTGCAAACATATAGAACTCTTTGATAAGTTTTTCAAAGTTGGTCTTTTCAATGCGGGCTCATTGAACACAGGGCAGGATGAGTTTTGTGTGGCGGTGGACGAGCTAAAACCTGATATTTTAGCTATAAATGAAACTTGGTTGGGGGAAGGCGAAGAAGACAAGGCCCCACGGGTACCTGGGTACCGGCTGCGTTTCTGCCCCAGGCCGGCCCATATTAGAGGAGGTCGTGGTGGAGGTGTCGGATTCTACATCAGGAAAGGTATTGTTGCTCGCTCCTGTCCCCATCCGGCCTCTCCCTCGGTTGAGCAAATGTGGATTAGGACCAGAGTGAAAGGACGGGAACTTATTGTGGGAACTGCATATAGACCTCCCTGGCAGGACCCTAATCAGGTACTTGAAGCCCTCACTGAGTCAATCACTTCTTTTTCTAGATATGATTATTTAGTATTGGCTGGCGACCTTAATTTAGATTTTTTAACCCCTAATTCATGTAAAACCAAGCTTTTAGTGCAATTTCTGTACAGCCTAAATCTGACGCAGACAGTCTCAGAACCCACACACTTTACAAGCCACAGTGCCACCCTCATTGACATAGTATGCACTGATGCTCGGGTCCGTAAGACCATCGTCAAACATTCCCCAGACCTCGGACACCATGCTATGGTGCAGGTGGAGTTGGACATAAGAAAGGAAAAACCTATCCCAAGAATCGTTAGTTACAGGCCCATTAGGAATATCGTACTGGAACATCTTGGAAAAGACCTTAACTGCATAAAATGGGAGTATTTTATACAAGCAACTGATGTCAATATACTAGTCTCAGCCTTTACCGACACTATCCTACAACTATTTGATTTACATGCTCCTCTAAAAACCACTAAATTTAAGGACCCTCCTCAGCCCTGGCTTACAGATACTGTTAAATCTATGATAAGGATTAGAGATGAGTATCATAGAAAATATAGAGCCCTTCAATCTAGTTCGCATAAGATCTGTTACAAGGAAATGAAACATTTGGTTATTGCAGCCATACATAATGAAAAAAAGCATATTTCAAGGAACATATCAACAATAACGTAAAGAACCCAAAGAAACTCTGGAAAAATTTAAAACACACTATACTTCCTGATAAAAAAGTGTCAGAGCTCCCACCAATTTTTGATAATCCGGACTTAATTAACTTCCATTTCCTTAATATTCCTGGTGCAAAGCAGGTATCTATATCTCAGCTATCATTCTATGAGCACCATAGACACTGTGCTGGTAACGTATTTTCTCTGAACCCAGTAAGTGAGGATGTTGTTATGACCATAATTCGTGGGCTTAAATCGAATGCAATGGGAGTGGATGGTATCTCTATTGAAATGATATTTTTGACCCTTCCCGAATCTTTAAAGGCAATCACTTCAATTATAAATAAGTCCATATTAAGTGGGACATTCCCAGAACAGTGGAAGGTTGCTTTGGTTAAGCCCATTCCGAAAAATAACAACCCCATTTCATTCAATGATCTTAGGCCTATCAGTCTGCTACCCTGCATGTCTAAGGTACTAGAAAAGGTAGTTAGCCTGCAGCTAACCAAATTCTTAGAGGAAAATAACATACTTCCAAAGGTTCAGTCAGGTTTCCGTAAAGGCCATAGTACCTCTACAGCCCTGCTGGACGTGGTGGATAGCCTACTTAGTGGTCAAGACTCTGGGAAGATAAACATACTTGTGCTTTTGGACTTCTCCCGCGCATTTGATTCTATAAATACCTCCCTACTTATTTCCAAGCTCGCATACTATGGTTTTGATGCGCGAACTGTAAAATGGTTCCATAGCTACTTGGAAAACCGATATCAGTTTGTCCAACTATCGAATGGGACTAGGCCTTGTTCCGCATTACAACCAGTACCTCAAGGTGTCCCGCAAGGCTCAATCCTAGGACCGATCCTATTCATTTTGTACAGTTCTGATATTTTAAAATCCATAAAACACTGTAATTGCCATTTGTATGCTGATGATTTGCAATTATACATATCGACCCACCCATCTAACCTCGATAGCGCCATTGAAAAGATGAACTCTGATTTGAACCAAATCTGCAATTGGTCTAAGGACAATTCTTTAGTTATAAACCCGAAGAAATCTAAGTATATGTTGATAGGGACAAGACAAAAACTGCAAAATCTTCAGAATTATACAGCAAACATTGTAGTTGATGGAACCTTGGTAGAGCGAGTATCAGATGCAAAAAACTTGGGATTAATCATGGATAGTTCCCTACATTTTGAAAAACATATATCTGAGAGTGTACGAAATTGTTTCTACCGTCTGAAGCTCTTATATAAAATACGCCCATACTTAAGTGAATCAGTACGAGTAACACTCTGTGAATCACTGGTCCTATCCAAACTGAACTACTGTGACACCGTTTATGGACCTTGTCTTCTAAACAGAACCTCAAAACTCATCCAGCGTGTGCAAAATGCTTGTGCACGCTTCTGTTTTTATGTTCCCCCACGCTCACACATAACACCATACTTGAACTCATCAAACCTACTTAAGATGGAAGCTCGCAGAAAGCTTCATTTGGCATCTCTTCTCTTCGGTGTAATTGCTAAGCGGTGTCCCAAGTACTTGTTTGAGAAACTCACATTGGCCCGTAGCAACTCTAGATATCCCGGTAGAACATGTACCCCCTTTTTTGAAACACCGCAGCACAGGTCTACTGCATTTCGAGGCTCCTTCAAATTTGCAGCCTCGAAGTGCTGGAATTCAATTCCTCCTCCAATGCGCGCTGTAAAAAGAATTTATATCTTTAAGAAAGCACTTAAAGAACAACTGCTCAGTGCTCAAATTAACAGCCAGGGTCTAGTTCATCTGGCGTCAATATTAACAGCTCCAATCCAATAATTCATAATCACAAACTGTCTTATTTATAAATATATAATTCAAATTCAATTTAATTTTATAGTTTTAATTTTACATAATTTTACACACTTTTCAATTAATAAATGATAATAATTTCCAATTGTTTATTTTAATTTAAATTTGACATTTATTTTTCTTCCTTAACTACTAACTATTAAATTATACCTTACTTATTTCTTTACCATTTGATATGATCTGATTTACAATTTCACTTACCTGTTTTTATGCACATCTTGCCCAGGAGGAATTAAGACAAAAAACAGTAAATATGTCCCCATCCTTGTATGACTTCACCGACAACCAAACAGCATAATACTTTATTGTATTCTTCTTTCTTCTCTTTTTGTCCAGCCCCACCTCCCTCTTTTCTCTCCCAAGAGTATGCAGAAGGTATGTGTGTCCTGCAAGAGTTACTATTTTTGTCAATACATAATATGGCTTTTGCAAAATACAAAATAGGAACTTTTATATATTCTCTTACCATTGATTCATGTCACGACCTGCCACGAAATTGAAGATGTAGGTGGGAAGGTAGGAAGGGATTATCTCGTACAGAGCTGAAATAATCTCGGGATGCTTCGATTCGGGGTCGTCATCGCTTTGTTGATAAATTTGTCTCGCCCGCTGCCCACTCAAACTCAAGGATTGTCATGCTTCTCTCCGCCAACACATAAGTGTATATACACAAGCACCAAATGCACTTCATAATTTTGGTAGGAACCACCCACAATTTGTAACTTTAATTTTTTAATTTTGTTGATCTGGATCATGTTTTACAATCAGTGCATTGGACGTGACGTACCATTAGACCATAGACAATGTGTCGGAACGGAATCATGGAATAAAGATTTATTACCTACTCCATAGCTAAACTACCTGACTTGGCTTATTGATTTGGCCCGATTTGGCAATAAGGGTCTACCATAGACTATATAAAATTAGTTATGTAAAGATTTATAAAATTATCTATTTTATTTTTGTGCTATGTTCTATTTAAATTTAAGGCGTAATTTAATGTTGCCTCTCTTCGTCTTTCCTTCTCTATATGTTTTTTATGTTTACCTACTCTTGTCTTCTTTTATGTAAGTACCTACCTAATGTTTTAAAGCTTTGTGCCACCACACCAGGACCTGTCTGAAAATCAGCGCCGCTACTAACTCCGGCTTGTAGCGGCATAATGCTGAGACAGGGACCTTTTTGGCCCCTTATGTAACACGTATTTGTATCTATCTGTATGTTTTTTACCTATCTCCTTATATATTTCTTTTTTCTTGTATGTATTCTTTCTTATTATGTAATGTGTCGTGTATTGTGTTATGTATGGTGTCAAATAAATGTATTTTCTTTCTTTCTTTCTTCTTTCTTTTCTTTCTATAAGACCGCCAAATTGTCACATATTTTGTATTTGATTCTGTCTTGTTTGTTTTATTTCTAAGTGTGCAATAAAAGAATTATCTATCTATCTATACCATTTTTTTTTAATAAAAATAATGCTGGACAATTCACACAGCATTATCTAGCCCCATGGTAATTGCGACCAGCTTGGTATCTGGGTGAGGTTGTAAAAGGAAACCCTGAAATGATAGCAATTCTTCATAACCTATCATGAAACCTTACGATAATCATACCAATTTGTAAGTTATTGCTTTGCTTATAAGGCTTAAATCAGCTTACAAATAAATCATTAGCACTCAAAGGAAGCGGAATCACAGCAAACACGCGAAAAATCAATTAAATACGGAACCCTAAAACGGTTGAATAGAAAAATGAACTCAATCGCAAAAGAATAAAGTTGAAAATGAAAGAGCAATTATTGAAGTTAATTCGCGTGACTTTCGTAATAGAAAATGTTATTAAACGCCTCGATATTTGACTCAAAATTCAATTTTACCTATTTCTACGAACTATTCGGAAATTCATCCTATTTCCGCCAAAAATATACCCTAAATCTATAGAAATACGGTCGAGTTTATTTTCTTGGGTTTTGCCAAGAAATAGGGAGGGGAAATCCAAACGACAATTAATAACAATTTTCGAGGGTTTGTCAAATACAATTATAATTTGTGATATTATTGATAAATGGTCATTTTTACACAATTGAGTCTATTAAATAGGTTATACAAAGTTAAGTAAACGTCTTATAATTGTTTAAGATTTAATTGAATCTACTGGAAAATTAGCCATCGGAAATTGTTAGGTAGGAAATGTGATATAATAGCAATTACCTATACCCTTGATTAATAATTAAGTTGCCTGTTTGCTGATTCCTAACCTGAACTTATTTTCTTCTAGCTCTAAAATAAGCAAACGCAGAACTTACGAGTAACTTTTAGTATTGCGACCAACTTGGCGCGACGCAGGAGGTTTCGGTTTCGATTCCCGCCTTGGAACGACTTGCAAATATTTGTTCCGGGTTTTTTGGGTATTTTCTATTTATAATAAAAAATATTGTATTATATAATAATAATATATATATAATAATGCTGGACAATTCACACAGCATTATCTAGCCCCATGGTAAGCAGAGCTTGTGTTATAGGTACTAGATAACTGATGTACATAATACAATACATTACATAGACAGATATTTTTTATTATACATAGAAAACGACCAGAACACCCGGAACAAATATCTGCAGATCGTACACACAATTGTTCCGAGGCGGGAATCGAACCCGCAACCTCCTGCGTCGCAGGCGGACCTTCGCCCACCGTGCCACATCGGTCGTCAATTATGTGAGTCTATCAGATATCTAGTACCCATAACACCAGTTCCGCTTAGCATGCGGCTAGATGATGCTGTGTGGATTGTCCAGCATTATTCATAAATAAAATTAAGTTTCTAAATATATATAATATTATTTTTTAAGTTTCATTTCTCTTACAATGTAAGGATAAAAAACTTTTACGCCAAACGCCCTAAACCTTAGTTTTTGCCAATTATGGCAAAAACTGGTATAGGGAAGGCACGTCCAACAGTGGACGTGCGAGTAGGTATGCTGAGGAGTGGTTATGATCTAGCTTTTCTCATTAAACTGTGCCTCTGACTGAAGTCAAATAAAATAATACGACTGGTTGACGTTTAGTGGCCACGGCGGCGATTTATCCGGGAATATCCGGATTAATCAAATTACGGATAATCAACATATTGCGGCACATCACTATTTGGATCGACTTTATTACAGTAAATAAACACCATTTTGTTTATTGACTCAACAACATTTGGTCCACAAAGGTTGGTAATGAGTGGTTTTCTGGATTGATACATTTTATTGTTAAATTTGCATTTAACCTATTTGGTTCGATTTCATAAAGTTCACAAAGGTAATGGCTGGTATGTATGTGTGATATATATGTAGTATATTTCTATGTAAGTATTTTATTTATTCCCATAAATTACAAGCACACAGATCCCCTGGTACTGTCCACGATCCTATCCATCCATGGTTGTCTGGTAGACATCACTCTTGAGCGATAAGACCGCCAATTGTACTTAATTTTTAAGTTTTTATTGTACATAGTTTATAGTTAAAGTGCAATAAAGAATTTTCTATCTATCTAAATAGAATTAGTTTGGTCGACATTTTATTATTAGTAATATAAATAGTGATGAACAAAACTATGCGGATTTATCTAGCCACAAATGACAGTTGCTATCCAAAATATAGATCTTTAGGAAACTAGTGGTCTAGGATTTAGAAGCTTGAAAAATATTTTTAATCTCTACCGGCATATACTCGAGTTTTACCCCTTAAGATACACTTCATCATCAACCTATAATAGTCCACTGCTGGACATAGGCCTCCCCCATTGAGCGCCATAGCGCCCTGTCTTCAGCTTGCCGTATCCAGCATCTGCCTGCAGTCTTTCGCAAGCCAGCCACATTGAGTTGCTTTATATAAAATAGTGTTTACCTGACACCTAAAATGACAAATGAATGCAAAAGATATAGCTAATCCAGGATTAGCGCCCTCCTTTCTCGCAGTCGGATAAAAACAGAAATCCTTCGCCAGGATAACCTTCACCCCCGTGATAAATGACGTCTCCACTTCTAACCGGAAATATACTCTCAGTCGCGGAGATAACGTTGAGAATCGAATGACAATCACTTGGACGAATAAACTGGTCAAGAAAGAATCGACTGGTATACGAAGGGTTCCTTGGTTACCTATAGTGTGGGTGATATTTATTAGGATCGAGCAAAAACGTCAAAGAATCGCGTTTCTTGTTAGGTCTTAAAGTATTTTTTTTTGTAAAGTGGCTATAGATATACACTGTTGGGAATGTTTCAACTATCTAACTCTTATATCTCGCGAAGAACCCACCACCGCTGGGGTAAACGTGTTCTTGAGTGGAGTCCACGACTCTGTAAATGTAGTGTAGGATGATCCGACCAGGTGGGATGACGATCTGCGGAAGCCTGCAGGGAGATGCTGGATGCATCAAGCTGAAGATAGGGTGCTATGACGCTCATTAGGGGAGGCCTATGTCCAGCTGTGGACTCACAGGCTGATGACGATGATGTTCTAGTTCTTACGGTAATATACTGCCCGCTGAAAGACAGACATACGGACAGACAGACTTTGCTATAAAGTCCCGTTGGCACCCTTTGAGTACGGAACCCCTAAAATCGGAATCCTCGCAACCCTGTATTGATTAACGCTTGCAAATTACTTTGAAGCTTCATGACTTTGAAATAAAGTTTATTTCGGCTTGTACCATCCGCAAATATACATTCAAACTTAAGAACGTTAACGTTATCGCTCGCAGAATAGAGTTGATTTTCGAACGGAATATAAAATAGGGTAGGGACAGTGACAGCGGATAATTTATTAAAGTTTTTTTCTTGTTTTAGGTTTAAGATCGGGGGCATCCCTAGGGATGTTTTTTCAAGTTCTTATTGAACAAGAGGGTAATTGGATTAGGCTGATTAGACATCTCACTGAGTCTTCGTAATTTCCCGGACGTTTGTCTGTTTGAAATTAGATTTTGTTTGTTGTCAGCCTTTTTCGTTTTTTTCTGGGGCTTTAGAGTTTACTAATTTGATGCTAAAGGTCAGAGACTTCGAATTAACTGACTTGAGGACATTTTCTTTGGTATTTTGTCTAAGAAAGCGAAAATGCGACGACGTAGAGAAGAAATAGACGCCACTTGCAATATCAGATTTCATTATTTTTGTTTGAATATACAAAATATTCAAGCTGAAGACAGGGCGCTATGGTGCTCACCACGCCTTTGCCCAGATGTGGGAATGAAGTAGGTATCTATAGTCTAAATTGAGATTGAATTTTAAGCGTGGACTTCCACGTAACAATTATATTCTTTCGAAAACTTTTGAATCTAGGTAGGTATCATAGAAAAAATCCTCTCCCTCCAAAAATGAGATGTATAATGTTTTTAGCAAACCGCCCATACTTTACCGAGATAATATGTATATAGATGTATATAGACTAATATATACCAGTTATCTTCAACCGATTGAGCTGGAATTTGACAAATAATAAATAATAATAATAAATAATGCTGGACAATCCACACAGCATTATCCCCATGGTAAGCAAAGTTTGTGTTATGGGTACTAGATAACTGATATACATTACATAGATAGATATTTTTATTATACATAGACGAAAACGACCATAACACCCGGAACAAATATCTGCAGATCGTACACACAATTGTTCCGAGGCGGCAATCGAACCCGCAACCTGCTGCGTCGCAGGCGGACCTTCGCCCACCGCGCCACATCGGTCGTCAATAAACTTATGTAAGATCAGTGACAATGCAATGTCATGGTACCATCGAGCTGGTCTGATGATGGAAATGATCGTTGGATCTATCTTCCCTTCCACTTTGGTCCTAGATGATTATTAATGCTTGTTTAAAAATTTTTCTTTTATATATTAAAAATTTATTATAAAATTTACATTATTTGTCGATTTGAGATCCTTCCATAAATATTGCTTACAATAATATCTGAAACTCCAGCGAGCTTTAGTGTTATGTCGTCGTTTGTTTGCACACATTTCACATTGAGATTAGCTAGTGTTTACATCACAACTAATGTTAGTGCTGCCACTATAGTAAAGGTGCGTACAGACTGGTGAAACGTAACATTAAATGTATCATAACCTTTGATTGTATTTTCGCTGCGAGCGTGGACGAATAGAGGGAATGTTTGTGGAATACCAGACGGATGGCTTTGCTGCCATCCTCTGTAAAAAGACCGCATCCCTGATGCGCAGGGTACGCGACAGCCCAAACACCATCGTAAAACCAATAGAAGGTAGAATCACCTCTCCACTGTTGAAATGTTTCATGGGGAGAGTGATTTAATTCAGTATTAATTTTTAGTATTAGGTGTCTGTTTCCGCCATTTTTCGACACATCATGTACAATCCACACAGTATTATCTAGCCCCAAGCTAAGCAGAGCTTATGTTATGGGTACTAGATGACTTGTATACGTAATAGGATACATTACATAGATATATGTAATGCTCGTAGCGTGCGCGTTAAATGCACAGTTCACGTGCACACGACGTCCAAACTATGGGCAATTGTTACAAAGTGTTACCTTTCATGAAACATTGCAGCAATGTGTCCTAGGAATTTTTTAATTGCATGATACATTTCATGTTACGTTTCACCAGTCTGTACGCACCATAAAGTTTGGTGACAATAACCAAAATAATAATGTATAGTTTGAAAATCCGAATCAAAGCTCAAAATAGACGAACAATTATCATGGAATAGCCACCAAAGCAATCACCAGGCTTGTGTGTGTACTGCGGTTTATGATAGTACCTATTATCTGTTATTATGGTTATCGGATGTCCGAAAATGATAACTAATGATCCCTATCCTATTATCTCCATCACACCTCATACTGATATAACCAACGCGAAATTTTGTATGTTCATAATATTCGCGTTGTTTCTATGGAAACTTTTTAAGGTTATTTCTATATATTCCCATGGGAACTGATTTATGGGATAAAAAGTACCAAGCCTATGTTTTATTCCGGGCCTGGAACACCTGTATACAAAATTTTAGCCCGATCTGTTTTGTAGTTTTTGAGTGAAAGAGTAATAAACATCCGTATATACATTCATACTTTCGCGTTTATAATATTAGTAGAATTATGAGCGGAGCAATACGGGGCTGAGACGGGACACTCACGGTAGGGCTGGTCCACCAGTTCAAAGTCGCTCAGCGAGCTATGGAAAGAGCTATGCTCGGAGTTTCTCTGAAGGATAGGATTCGTAACGAATACATCCGACAGAGAACCAAGGTTATCGACATAGCTCAAAGAATTAGCAAGCTGAAGTGGCAGTGGGCCGGCCATATCTCGCAAAGAACCGACGGCCGCTGCTGGGGCAAACGTGTTCTTGAGTGGAGACCACAACTCTGTAATCGTAGTGTAGGACGCTCTCCGACCAGGTGGGATGCCGACCTGCGAAAGACTGCAGGTAGATGCCGGATGCGTCAATCTGAAGACAGGGTGCTATGGCGCTCATTGAGGGAGGCCTATGTCCAGCAGTGGACTAATATAGGCTGATGATGATGATGATATTTACTTTAATGTAGGTACTATATTTCAGTGTATTATGAGATAGTTATGGATTTCGACCGAGCTTCACTAAAATATATCCTATTTCTGCTTGACTAAATATTGTGTTAAGTTTGGAGGACCTAATCCCTAACTTAATTTACTAATGTCAGCCGCCATTTTGTTTACGCACAAAATGGCTATAATTGCTTAATTCGCAATAGACATTGCAAACAGTAGCTTAACTTCAATAATGTCTGTAATCTTATTTTTCCCTTTAATGTGTCCATTTGGCAACATTTTTGGAACAATTAACCCTTTTAAGTGCAATTTAAGAAATTGGGTCAGTCGTTTTGGGTTGAATTTTACAACTGTTTTGCCAAACAGCTCTGGACTTTACTTTTAGGTGATTGGGGTTTATTTTGGTTGGGGCGGTCGGTTGATTTTATGAAGACTAGTAGAAACATGATATGAATTCAAATGAACCGGGATATTGACCAAATTGGGCCGGCCCTGTTATTTATAAACGTAGCCTGAGTAAAACGTGGGTTGCTGCTTTGGGCCTGACTTTATTTAAGGTTTTTGTAATAATAATTACGTAATCATAAAATATATGAAATAATATCCGACCGATTTTAAAATAAAAGTGACATCGGATATATTATATTCTCTTTATCTTACAAATGTGAAATTTGAATTTAACGCGAGTCAAACCACGGGGAATAGCTTGTATTAAATAAATAAATAAGCAACCCACTTCAAAAAGCGTCCTTTTTTCAGTCTGTTCAAACTATTTCTTGACATTAATAAACGCCTCAATATCTACTAAAATTTACAAGCAAGCATTAATTTCATTGATTTTTATCCTCGTTGCTAAGAAGATAAAAGAGGATAATATGGAATTTCTCAATTCATTAATAAGATACTTACCAACCAAAACAAATAGGGGACAAACAATATACTTTATGCCAATCAACCTCCTCTTGAAAATAAATCCGAATGGCAACACTCGTTATTTGACTAGCCATGAAATCAGCCTACTTCCGCAATCCTTAAAATATTATTCTTTATCCACCCTGCCAATTTCAATTAACTTATTAGGGGTGGCTCACCCTGTCTTTCCACGGCACAGTTGAGAGATCCGACAGAAACAGGGGTTTTCCACGACTACCCAAAAAATCTGAAAAAAGTTCTCAGGTTTCATGTAATATCCTACTTATATTAATAAACGCGGAAGTTTGTATGTATGCTGTTGTTTGTTAGTCTTTCACGCAAATAATGAACGGATCAGGATGAAATTTTACATACAGGTACATAGATCCAGGCCCGGAATAAAACATGGGCTACTTTTTATCCCATAAATCAGTTTCCAGCAATAACAATGCGTGAGAAGCCGCGGGCAGAAACTATTAAGTAAATAACTTTCAATGTTTACAAAACTTTTATATGTTTATGCAAATAAATGATCTTTATTCATTTATTTACATAAATAATATCTTTATGTTACAGTAATATAAAATCCCTGAATAGATTTCGATGATAATTGTGGGGGAGGTATTCTAGGCATCGTAAAAACTGTTAAAATCTTACACCATTCCAAACGAAACGGACTATATTTTTTTTTGATAAAAAAAACTCTATTCGTCTGCTTCGCGATTAACAGCTGAACAAAATTCTATATTAAATTTGGAAGAAACTATATTTCTATTGTGTCCTGGGAAATTATAAAGGCTTATTTTAACACTTTGACAGCCAAGCAGTTTATTTATTTCAGACGACCGATGTGGCGCGGTGGGCGAAGGTCCGCCTGCGACGCAGGAGGTTGCGGGTTCGATTCCCGCCTCGGAACAAATGTGTGTACGATCTGCAGATATTTGTTTCGGGTGTTCTGGTCGTTTTCTATGTATAATAAAAAATATCTATCTATGTAATGTATTGTATTATGTATATCAGTTATCTAGTACCCATAACACAAGCTCTGCTTACCATGGGGCTAGATAATGCTGTGTGAATTGTCCAGCATTATTTATTTTATTTATTTATTATTTCCAATCTCTGACAGCCGATCACGTCCCCTGTCCGTGACAGTTTTTTTTGTTAGAGACGCTGATCACGTACTGCGTTTTTCTATAAAAGTAAAAAAATGGTCAAAAAGTGCCGGCGCGACCAGAATGGTACGCTGATTATGTATGCGGCTAACTAGGATAAAATAATCGTCACGTGCGTAGTACGTGATCCGCTGTCAAAGTGTTAATCAATGTGATCGATAACAAACAATAAATATATTTAATATTGGCACATAAAGCCAGCAGAATCTAGTTGTTTTTTTGTTTTAATACATTTTTTAATTATATTTTTTATTCAATAAGATTTTTAGATTGTGTAAATATTATGACTGCTATATTTTGCATTTCATTCAATGCAATTTTATAAATAGACTAAATAGTGAACTTCAAAGTAACTCGTCAATTAGTAATGGTAATGCCTCAAAAAGCTCCAAATGTATTTCGTTCCCCCGGGGCCGTCATATTGAATGAACAACACCGAGCTGTCAGAACGAATGAACGAACGGACTGGGAGTGAATGATTGAATTACTTATATTGCTGTAGGCAATGGTTTTAATACCGGTGCCAACGTAAATGGAATGTATATACCGAAGTCAGACAAGCTTACAAAATCTGCCTACAATATTTATATACAAACATTATATAAATAAATCATCATCATCAGCATATGTTAGTCCACAGCTGGATATAGACCAACCACCACTGTCTTCAGCTTGACGCATCCAGCATCTCCCTGCAGTCGTTCGCAGGTCGTCATCCCTGGACGGAGGGCGTCCTACTCTACCTTTACCGCGACGTGCAGGTCCCCACTCAAGAACACGTTTACCCCAGCGTCCGTCGGTTCTTCGCGAGATATGGCCGGCCCGCTGCCACTTCAGCTTGCTAATTCTTAGAGCTATGTCGATATCCTTGGTTCTCTGTCGGATGTATTCGTTGCGATTAAATAAACAATACTGGACAATCCACACAGCATCATCTAACCCCAAGTAAGCAGAGCTTGACTTGTTTTATGAGTAGGTAGGTAGGTAGGTAATAAAAACATCTTTCGTTAAACATGGAAAACACCCATGACCCCCGTAGCTACCACAATCCTTATCCTTTTTCAAAGTCGGTTAACAATGCAAGCGATAGATATAAAACACTTTATTATACCACATAAAACAGAAAACAATATAGAAATAAGTAGGTAATAGAATAGAGCGATCTCTTCCAGGCGACCTTCGGATGGACTGGACAGCGAATTATTAAACAGAATGGTATGAACTGTGTGACTAGTGTAATAAGTAGGTACCCAGTCAGCTAATTATAAAATCTCACAAAGAAAATACAAGCAATTCATACGATATTAAATGTGAAAAAACTTTTTTCACATAAAATTATAGAGCTTCAAAAATTCTCCAAATGAGAACTGCATCTAGGAACTTTGATTCAAACTTTGGCACTAAATAAGAAGTATAAGGGATGCCATCTGCTAAAGCGGAGAGTGGAATAACATGTGTGGAAATATTATGTGGGGTTTTTGTGCTTTATGCAGGGACCACTATGGTAGATAACACTTTATTACACCACACAAAACAGAAAATAATACAGAGATAAAAACTTAGAATAAAGGTATAAAGGGCGGCCTTATCGCTGAGAGCGATCTCTTCCAGGCAACCTTGGGATGGACTGGACATGAACGAACAATATAGACGGTGGCACTTTAATAAATAATTGATAACAAATACACTAAATACCTACATTACAAACATTATAATAAACTTACATAGACATAAGGCTATCAATATTTTATATGGTAATTTTGTAAAAAGTATTGAGCTAATAATGTAGATATAAGTGTTAGCTCGGCCAGGCGGCGCGCGGCGCGGCGGCTCAACAGAGAATTTTTTGACACCAATAATGATAATGTTGATGATAGGTGTGAGATAGGTGTTATGAGTTGAGAGTTGATTCTTATAAATTAATTTAGTAACCTAAAGATAATTATGTATTTTAACTTAATTCTATATATGTATATGTACCTAAACCATTAACTTTATGTTTCCAGTCTTTTTTATTGTATTATTCTACTATCTATCCGTGGAAACCTTCCATAAGCTTTCAATTATTAATGAACTTGTTAGTGTGTTATTTATAACCTGCTGGTTTTTCCTTTATATAAATAAATAAATAAATATCATCAAAACCTGCCAAAAGTCAAGGGTTCCAATCACAGCTCGTGATTGGAACCAAATGTATAGATTAAAGTATTATCTACTGTTCCTGTTACCATAGATCAAATTAATTATAATAAAAAGGCATTTAAATGTGTATAGCGCATTGTGGCGAGGGAAGGCCTACGTCCAGCAGTGGACGTTCATCGGCTGATATCATTACCTAAGATTTTTTAAATTTTCTGATAGTTATATAGATTTTCTCTGCAGATTTACTATAAGTAGTAGTATGTTAAAATTACACCTATTCAAATCCTTCCCGAGTACTTAGGGTCGACATTAGATCCACTTTGAACAAACTTTATTAACAAAGAAAGTTACAAAATCCAATAATAGAACCAAACTAGAACTATTTTCAATTGAAACAAATTAAATAATAATTTCTATAAAATATAACGTTAAAACACAACTTAGTTAATATTTGCTTTAGTGGATCATCTCCCTAACCCGCTCAGATTTAAGAACCATACCAGAAAGTTTTAATTAGTTTTGTTTAAAACTATTTAAAATAAAGCCGGAACTAAAATCACCGAAAATTATGCAGAGTTGTAGAGAACCGGGCAGGAAGGCTCTGTTCAAAGCAATGTTTTGGACTTTTGGAGGTTGAATTAGTACAAGGTGGCCCACAACATGACTAACACAACTAATGTAACTAACTATTCGTGTTCTCGAGTGGAGACCATGACTCGGTAAACGTAGTGTAGGACGCCCTCCGACCAGGTGGGATGACGACCTGCGAAAGACTGCAGGTAGATGCTGGATGCGGCAAGCTGAAGACAGAGCGCTATGGCGCTCATTGGGGGAGGCATATGTCCAGCAGTGGACTGCTATAGGCTGATGATGATGATGATGATGAACTAACTATAGGTACAACCTATTTTATACTTGCTCTGCGCGAATTATTCCAATACCTCTACCACACAGAACAAAAATGTGCAAATAAAAATAGGCTTAAACTCGTTGACTTTAGATATATTTTACAGTGACAAAATGGCTTCCCACAAGATTCAAACGAGTGTTTCGCAAGCTGTTTGTCATCCGATGCCGTTCATATAAAATACATCAGAATATTAAAAGTTAACACTTTGACTGCTGAAATCACACGGTATGTGTTTTCTACAAGTGACTAATATGCGTAAATTCACACTAGCGTAGCGGCTGAGAAAATACAGATCTGTGTGACTCAGCACAGCCGTAATATTTTTCGAACGAAACGCATGCGCGGCGCAACACAACCGCTGTGTAGAGCGGCAGCACGAATTTTTTAGGTTAAAAAAATATCGCAGTCAAAGTGTTAAAGCCGATATTTAAATGTGCATTTTTGTTCTGTGTGGCAGCGGTGCGGTAGGCCGAATTTGCTTTTGCCAACTCTAAACCTAACAACCTAACAAGGTGAAGGTTTCTTGTTCGCTTCTTTACTACTTGAAGTGAACAAATAATAAATATGATGATTTCTGAGCTTAGTGCCAACTTTTGGCAATTTCGATGCAATTAATTGCTTACGATGAGTTTCGCATACTATCGACTTGTTTAACCCTTAATTACTCGCGTATTTCTGTATTTCTGTATTTCTGGGGTGTTTAACACCCCAGCGACTGTTTGATCGTCTCTAGTTATTGGAGTTTCGAATTTACAGCGCTTATTTTTTAATCTTAATCATAAATAAAAGTCTGATTGTGTAGGTATGTAAATCATAAATAAAAGTATGAATTTGTATGTATTTGGTAGTTTTTTCTACGCGAGTACTTATGTATGTTTTTATGCGCGAGTAACTAAGGGTTAATCTTTATGCAATCATTAGCGTTTGACGACTATTAAATTAATCTAGCCTAGCCAGTTATTCTAAGACATTGCAATCTAGCTTGTTTGATTGATGGAAGAAAGAACAGGACAGAACAACAACCTTGGCACGTCTCGCTCTAACAAATAGCAAAGCCGTGGAATTTCTCCCGACATTTCCTTTTAGCTCGAGCTTCTGAAAATAAAACTCCAAGCAGAGGTTGTCAAAACAACCTCTGCGGAGTAGTAGGCGAAGGTCCGGCTACCCGTCCGCAGAAGGTTGCGGGTTTGAGTCTCTGATTTGTATTCATCAGCAACCTAATAGTTCACTGCTGGACATAGGCTTCCCTTAATGAGCGCCATAGCGCTCTGTCTTCAGTATGACGAATCCACCATCTCCCGTCGTAATCCCACCTGGCCGGAGGGCGTCCTACACTAAGTTTGCTGAATCGTGGTCTCCATTCAAGAACACAGATATTATAATTATTCAGTCCCCTTATCACAAGCTCTGATTGATAGACCAGATCGAATGTACCTACAGCATTTTTTTAATGTATTATATAACTTGTTTCTGTGTAAGCATTTACAGATTATATTTTCTATCCCATGGGAAATTATTTTTGGGAAAAAGCTTAAAAGATAGCCTAGTTTTCCAGGCATAGAAGTATCTATATGCGAGTACATAATTTCGGTTCGATCCGTTCAGCAGTTTAGTCGTGAAGAGGTAACAAACATCCAAACTTTCACATTTACCTATACTCAATAATAAATGCGATACGAGTAACTTTTGCCCGCAGTAATTCCTTTCGGGAAATAAAACATTCTTTTCTTTTATACTTCGCCCAAAACGCATTTATCCGTTCTCAAAATAGTAGAAGCATTGTTTTTATAACGGCTGGACAATATGACGTAATAACTTGCAGAACAAAACGTCAGGTTTGTCGTAAAAACGGGATCGAACTAATAACTCCCGCTCCAGGCCCGCTCCTTAATTCTGGACCTTTTTACGAGCTCGGGTTACGACGTACCAGTGGAGACGTCGACTCGGCTAGAACACCTTTAAGACGAAGTTAAGGTAAGAACAGACCGACACCACGCCACGCAACGTACCTACGCGTCGTGTTAGACATCTGAGGCCTAATTCTGCTAACCAATCGCTTTACAATGACAATGGTATCGTTGAAGAATTGTCACGTAGAGAATATAAAAGAAACCCTACATTATGATTCGTTTGTATCGTCTAAATGGGATGGTTACTAACCTAACCTTACCTTTTGATGCGCATAACTATTGGGACGATATAATGGTGTCGATTCTGTTGTTTAGGATTCCTAACTTAAATTTTACGTTTTCAAAATTTTCTAAGTTAGGTTGGCCTAAAAAATATAGTAATCTATAGACAGATCCTAAAAATACCTAAATTAGAATGTGTTTGAAAATCGCAAAACTCTATAAGTTGAGTAGTTGATGTTGCTGTAAGCAAAATAAATATGTATTCTATAATGTTGCTAATATTCACAATATTTATGTAATAATAAATATCTCACTAGTTATGTGTACAGAAAAGATTAAAACTAGCGGGTAGGACGATGCATGTCCCCCTAGCTCTAGCCTAGTACAGAATTAGGAGTAATAAGTGAACTGAACACGATTTACGTATACGAGACTTATTTATTTTGCTTTATTCGGAAGACAAACAGTTTTACACACTTAACACTTTGACTGCGATTTTTTTCGACGACTGCGATCTTTTTTTTAACCTAAAAAATTCGTGCTGCCGCTCTACACAGCGGTTGTGTTGCGCCGCACATGCGTTTCGTTCGAAAAATATTACGACTGTGCTGAGTCACACAGATCTGTATTTTCCCAGCCGCTGCGCTAGTGTGGATTTACGCATATTAGTCACCTTTAGAAAACACATACCGTGTGATTTCAACAATCAAAGTGTTAAAAGATAAACTTAAATAATAACTAATAACCATTTATGTGTCCTCGCATGTAGAAGACGTGGTTACCCAGCGAGTTTTTTTATTTTATTGTTGGCAATATACTCATCGCAAACTTATGTAAGATATTCGAGTACTTCTTAAATATAAGATTCGTAAAAGTACAAAATGAGCCAACGGTCCTACAATCAGCTAGAACTAAAGAAAACGCCTCGTCCTGTAAATTCAAATGAAGACTTGCGCAAATTGTAGCCGGATTATACTTTGTTTATCTCAAGCCGTTGAGGTTGAAGTAGTTAAGGGTTAAAAATGACTATGTTGCAAAGAACCTTCCTTGCAACAGGAAGTTACAAAGAAAATCCTTTATTTTTAGATATTAAAAGAAAATAACTAATTTCATATTGTGTGTACGATCTGCAGATATTTGTTCGGGGTGTTCTGGTCGTTATCTATGTACAATAAATAATATCTATCTATGTAATGTATTGTATTATGTATATCAATATAAGGTCTGCTTAGCTTGGTGTTAGATAATGCTGTGTGGGTTGTCCAGCATTATTTATTTTTAACTGAAAATAAGTAAGAAATTCTTGTGTTTAGCTGTGTTTTTTGTATGTTCGTCGATTTTTCAGTCATTTCTGGACCCATTTGGATGTTTCTTTGCTATTTGTATAAAGGGTGATCCCAAGTAAAAATCTTATTCGATAATGGTTGGTATTTATCCCGCAAATCGCAAAAAAACAATTTGAAACTAAGGGATTCGAAGTCGGGTTTTACTTTTTGAAAAGAATGCCGACTACCTTTCTTATGTAGTGTCGAGTAGGTAAAATCGTTTTTAAAACAAAGCTCTGTGTTACTGCCTCTACCTCCCTCCAGCTACGATAGTTAAAACCACGACCCTTTGTAAAAAAATATACAGTTATTTCTTTGTCAGCCAAACATCTGTTATTAGCTTTTCGCAGTGTTATACCAAAAAATGGCCCCTTTACTTTGTCCATTTATTTTTCTAACCCCGCTAGATCAACGCCATTATTTCCTAACCCTAAAACAACAGTTTTTGCTTTCGCCAACTAAAACTATTGTTAGTCTACTTTGCCCACGGCAATGTAAATTTCTTGCGGCGTAAGATTAACTTTATGAAGTTCGTAATAACAATTGTCACCAATTTACTGCCTAAGTTCATAAAAGAGGATGGAAATTATTATATACCCTTTCATGAGATAAAGGTCAATAATGCGCTTATCAGGGGTAGGATCGCACAAACATTATTTTGTAACGAGGCGGGAATCGAACCCGAAACCTCTTGCATCGCAGACGGGCCTTCGCGCACTGTGCCACAGATACGTTAAGTACGAAAACTTTTAATTAAAATTTAGTAGGAAGTAGGTAGAAATCGGTAAGTTAAATACAATAGTAAGTTAGAATCATATTTAGTTTTAAACCAACGAACCGAACTTTCCCAATCGGAACGTTCCGATAGCTAGTTCCGTATGAAATACCTTCAAAACTCCGCTGAAATCACAAAACTACGCGCGTAGTGAACTTACTACGTCGACGTTACTTTGCCATCTGGGCAAAGTTACCGTCAGCGTTTCAGTAATTGTTCGGATTGGTGTTTTTGCAACGTCAATGTTAGAGCAAAGGAGTTTCGTTTAGAATGTGGATTTTGCTTTGATGTAATTTTGCATAGCTTGTTGTTATCGCGCATACGTTTGAATTTTGAACCCCTAATTGGTGGAAATGGTTTTTTGTAAGTTACGATTTTGTGTAACTAAATTAGGTACGAGTTGGTGCTTCAATATTAGCTAGCTCAGCTTTCGGGATTAGTAATTGAGTTAATTTCGGGGAAAGATTTCCAATAAGTATGCTTCAAAGCATTATAAAAAAGCATATTGATAAGTTCTTTATTCTTTATTCAAAGCACTAAATAAAAGTTTATCTCTGATTCTAGAGCAAGTAGATGCTGCGTAAAGTGTCCAGCATTATTTATTTATTATTTAATTAAGTATTTATTATTATAATTAATGGTAGCAGCAGGTATAAACTCCACGTCTATCTTATAGGTTTGTAGCTCAATAAATGATCACGCATAATGAATTATCAGAACCGACAACCGCTGGAGTAAACGAGTTTACGGGTGGAGACCACGTCTCGGCAAACGTAGTATAGGACGCCCTGCGACCGGGTGTGATGACGACCTGCGAAAGACTGCAGGGAGTAGTCGTAACCTACGGAGATCAAAACATATTGAAACTTAATAGAAAGTTTCACAAAACGAAGTAAAGTCGATTATTGTCGAGAATGAATGCATTGTTCGCATTATGATCGTGTGAACGAACCACGCAATCGCGGCACCATTTGTCGCATTGTAGTACATAATGTGCGATATCATTTAATTTTAGTTAGTGGAAATAATTCTCCTTCAGAAAAGCAAGCTCCTTTCAAACGTATATTCTAACCTACTCGATCCTAGAATCCAAGTTATTGAATGCCAACAACGTAGTTTATGGATAAAAAATTCACAATAACTGATAAAATAACAGAATACTAAAACAACGACAAAAACTTTGACAACGCACGAAAGATGTTATAAACGTAAGCTCTTAAAACTAAAAATTTGGTCCAACTACGATTTGGTTCGAATGATACCACACATTTTCCTTCAAGAGTCAATCATGTTGTTTCATAAAATACATAATTACATGTCCACATATTTTATAATAATTTAAACATGTTTTTATGAAATAAATTATATCTATTTAACCAACATTTCCTCGATTTTTGTATGTACATATGTATGTATTTATTGAAAGCACCTAATACAATAGTGCACTCAAATTAATTAATCACTAGCATCGAGTTTAATAAAACTAATAATCAAATATTCATTTCTCTTCATTCATTTTTCTTTTATTTTAGGTTACAATTACCTGTACCCTGTTATTTTTAATGTCTGAATAACTTTAATATTTAGGTTACTACTTTTGATTTATTAATATATATTACCTTTTATAGACAAGTTGCTATCACTATTAAATTTTAGCTTTTAAAGTCTCGTACGTCATCATCACAATGGTACATACTGAAAATCATCGTTGTGGGGCTACTCGCAACATTCAGCTGAGCACGAACCTGTTCTGATAGCGCAGGAACACGGCACTGATTTAGAAATGTCTCTTTTTTGTTAAATCAATGTATAATATTAATTATTTACTTTTAAGTCTTTTTAAGTCGTGTGCTTGTTACTATAGTTAGATAATTAAGTCTTCGCTATCAGAATAAATATATTTCATTTCATTTGTCATACACATGTCAATGAGCAAAAATAATCCAATATACGTTATTTGTTTACAAAAATATTTTAAATTCTAGAACATAGTGGGTACCTTTAATAAGCAGAAATAATTCAACTTTAGAACCGCAATCTCGTTTCAAATCCCTCAGTTGCCATAGCAAGGTGCTGAAAGGGTTTCTAATTCCTTTGATATTTAGCTTCTGTGATATTTCCAGTTAAAAATGTGAAAACTCCGGAAGAATTTAATTTTACATCTAAGTCGGGATTCTTGTAGCACTGAATACCGTTTGTTAGGCTTGCGATTCAAAATGTATTCTTTTGAAAATCTTTAGGAATCTTTTGAGGGTATCTCTTGAATATAATTCAACGGAAGCTCTAGCGGTCTGTCGCCGGTAATTTTCGTCTTTGGGCTTGCAATTAGAAATCTTTTTCTTGGAAGAAAAATCTTCGTTCTAAATTGAGACGGTCGGACTTTATATTTTTTGGTTTTTTCAATCCGAAATTTGATGAATGTAATTTATTGTGCATGATATTGTATAAATTATCCGATTTCTATGTTTCTAGCTATAAAGTGACTATAGTATTATTATAATGTATATAATCAAGCCACTTAGCTACCTAGAAAATTATATACACTTTTACATAATAAATGAATAATGAATCTTTCAAACTCTAATGGAGTTTACACATAAAAGTCTGTAGCCGCCGCGCGTCGTCGGCAATTTGACAATATAGTGTCGATACGCTAAAATATTCATACCCATAATAGTATCGCTAAATTTGATGTATAAACGCCATAAATACTGTACAATTGTTAAAGGTACATCAAGTAATCTCTACATATATTTTAATGCCCAAGTTCTGTATAAAGTTTGTTTGCCGAAAGCTTATGAACTTCTATAACTTGTGATTGCCCAATTTTCATAAGACTTCTTAACAACTTCTGTTTTAAACACTCAATCGGAAAGTTTGGATCTGACAGCTGACAGTAAGTAACTGTTCACTTCTAATACTGTCTGCCGCGACACATGTCACGGTTCTCAAGGGGTTATTGAGGGTAGGGACAGACTGAGTTCAAGCCACGCAAGGCATGCGAAATCCGAACTTTTTTTTAACATAAAGTATAAAGACACGACTCGGTAAACGTAGTGTAGGACGCCCTCCGACCAGGTGACAACCTGCGAAAGACTGCAGGTAGATGCTGGATGCGGCAAGCTGAAGACAGGGTGCTATGGTGCTCATTGAGGGAGGCCTATGACCAGCTGTGGACTGCTATAGGCTGATGTTGACGATGAAAGTATAAAGTATTTATTACAGGAAATTACATTAGATGCCCATTCTTATCTAAATATGTTTGTTTTATATATCTTAGAAAGGGTCACAATTTACATGCAAACAATAAAGGAAGCAGCAACTAATTATGTCCTTTGCAGACAGCTATTATAACCTAGTGTTATAATTCTTTATTATATTATGTATTTAGGGACTTTGAGTCATAACCTGAATTTCTATGAAAACAGATAGCCTACACGCCAAGCTATCCAACGTTTTCTACCTTTTATGTTATTGTTCGTTCTGCCTTTTTCCCTGCGATATGGACCAGAGACATTTTTGACATTGTTGAGCACTTTTTGGGTGAACAAAAATCATCGCGTCATCGTCACTGCAAGCTTCCGAGTATGAATCTATACTAATATTATAAAGAGGAAAGGTTTGATTTATTGTTAGTTTGTTTGTTTGTAATGAAAAGGCTCCGAAACTACAGGACCGATTTGAATAATTCTTTCACCGTTGGAAAGCTACACTATTACCGGTGAACATAGACTATATTATATTTTCAAAAAAGTTAGGGATGTGTACTAAAACCGTGTGCAACCGGGAAGGTCCGCTAGTAAAATATAAAATGACTTAGTTTTCACTTTCATCGGCAGTCCCCAAAGATTGCCCCGCAAGTTGTTTTGGCTATAATTTTGCTTTGGTGGTTTAATTTTAAATTTATAGATAACAGTGTAAGTTGGCTTCTAGTTTGAACGTATAATCGTTTAATCTTCTGTTTTATATATTTAAAGTTTCCTACATTTCGTAGCGTAGGTACGTTGCGAGGTCTCAGTCAGTTTCAACTTAATGGGTGTGACAGAATGACAACTTATAAGAGGCTTGTCAAGAAAAATACTATGGAATTAGCATGAGGTTGTACGTAGAGGATTTTTCATTTATACGGTCTAACGACTGGGCAAAGCTGTGTCATTAGGCTTGACTGAATGGTTAAATATGTCATTAGTTTTCATTATAAATTGTAGGTGGCGTGGCAACTTGATAATGATTGATTGATTGTGGTTGAAGGATAACTTAGGGGTTGATATTATGAAAATTATTCATAAGCTGTTTCAGCATGTTTTGTTTCCAAATTTAAATGTTTCTAAACATTAGAATGATTCACTCAGATAAGATTTGTAGTGAGCAAGACAGCATGAGAGATGACTTCATTTTCAATCCCATTCTCAAAGTACGTAGGTAGGTTATATCTCAAGTTTTGGTAGGATTTATTACCAGACTGGTTTATATCCAAGTGCCATATTTTTTGCAGCGAACTAAAATGAAAACAAATGGAAGCTCTAAATAAAATTTGCAAGACCTAAACGTCAGAATAAATCTGTTAATCTAGCGAGAACGCGCAAACTCAAGAAAATTCTCTAGAAAATAGCCTCGAATTCTCGCAAACACAAGTTTATATCCTTAAACAAAACAAACGTATCTTCAACCACACAGTTTTCATTCCAAACACGAATAAAATTCCTTTAAAACATTTCAAAGAGAAACCAACAAAGGTCCTTTGGGTGCAATTTTGTGACGCAGAGCTGTGTCCCACATCATCCATTTTACCGTGACCCCTGTGAGTACTCCTGTCGGACATGAACACACTGACTTACGGAGGCAGGACCGCCGGTTACGTGTCAATTTAAACTGGACGTGTCATGCCTAACCAATTTCACCTGAACCTCAAAAAGTTAGTAAATCCAAAGTGGCAAAGTTCCGTCGTGGCTGGTTTTGCGAGGACTCAGATTTCTACGTGGCAAAGATCGACCTTACGGCATGTTATTGCAGTTATATTTCTTTGTAAGTATGTCGTTTGGTGAGATTTTTTTTTTGTTTTATATTGTGGGGTGTAAATCTGCGTAATTTCGTCATCTGGGCAAAGTTGGAAGTTTTTATTTTATCTGTGGTCGGAATTGGGACAAAGTTAGCGCGGTTTCGGTCGCGAAGTTTGTTTTAGCCCTTTAATGGGGCAGTTTAAACTGTTAACACGTCTAACGGTGGGGGAAAACATTGTTGGTAAAGAAACTTAACGCGATTTGAACGAAACACGTTCAAATTGGCCAGAACTTTGAGCAAGAAAACTTTTAGTCGAAAACATGCGTCGATAATAATCACATAAATAGTTAGTAGAGTCTTATCTGTAGATCTTTATATCTTATTTCCAGATAAGTAAAATATTATATAGCTTATTATGAGATTACTCAAACTAATGGGTTTAAGACTAATTATATTTTGTCATTCTCTCAAGAACAATTGACAACATAATTTGAACCCTGTTTTCTTACAAATTCAGACCAATTTACGGTAACATCATCTCCATTATCACTAAACCTTCATTTTTCCCGCCAAAAACCTCCCCAAGGGCAGGATTATTTATTCTATGTAGGTCCCAAAGATAACGCCGAGTTTTATTATGAAGCTATAACCGGTTATAACCAGTTATAAGCTGTTGTCGCTTTATGGCGTTGGGGCAAAGTTAGAGGTTATGGCGCAAAGTTAGGTGTGTGTGCTAACGTATAAAGAATTATCTTTTACGGCTCAGCAGGTTTCGTGGAAATATTTCGGGAGCATTTGCGGTTTTAAGATTACATGCGATTGGCTTGAGATTTATCGAATCCAGTGGGTTTTTATATTTTATTTCGTAATGCTCGAAGGTAAATGAAATAGCGACTCGGTAAACGTAATGTAGGACGCCCTCCGACCAGGTGGGATGACGACTTGCGAAAGACTGCAGGTAGATGCTGAATGCGACAAGCTGAAGACAGGGCGCTATGGCGCTCATTGGGGGAGGCCTATGTCCAGCAGTGGACTGATATAGGCTGATGATGAAATGAACTAGATAAATAATGCTGGACTACCGACACAGAATCCTTGAATTAGCAAAACTTGTTTTATGGGTTAAAACTTAATACATTTCATACATTAGGGCGGGGTTATAAAGGGCGGCCTTATCGCAGAGATTGATCTTTTCAAGGCAACCTTAGGACTGGACATGATGGAACAATATAGACGGTGGCACATTAATTAATATATAGATATATTATCTTACACAGTAAACACTCAGAACACATAATAATTAGACATTGTTATGTGTGCTCGTGAGTAATCCATACTACTCTACGACTGTTAGGATAATTACCGTAAATAATACCTACCTACTGTGATGTACTTTACATAATGAAGTACTGGATGCTTGTCAGGCAAACTGTTGTATACCGAAATAAAGCGCGCCCCACACGCCGGTCGCGCAATGATAATAAACTTTATGTGCGTTACAGTTTTAGGGGATTCCCACACGAGTGAGTTATCACTTAGGGTGAATTTTCAAAGAACAGTAAGCAAGGTCGTTTTTTTTAAATTTGATATACACACATGATAATTTTTGCTAGAATACCTATAATTATGATCTGAATTCTGCAGTTGTATACTTTTTATTAATTAACTAGCGGACCTTCCCGGCTTCGCACTGTTTTAGTAGTTAGGATCCCTAACTTTTTTGAAAATATAAAACAGCTATAGTCTATGTTCACCGGGGATAGTGTAGCTTTCCAACTGTGAAAGAATTTTCCAAATCGGTCCAGTAGTTTCGGAGTCTATTCAATACAAACAAACAAAAAATCAAACCTTTCCTCTTTATAATATTAGTATAGATAATAATACTTTAATTTTACTTGCTAATTTAACTAAAATCTAGTTAAAATTGTGAAAAATAAAAGTAAAACCGAGTCGTCTCGGTACCTATTGAGCGCCTTTATGTAAATAATTTACCTAGTGAGCCTGGCGGAAGGATCTTTCTCAAGTCTTCAAGCAAGAAATCACCTCAAAAGGATAAAAAGTATATATCATCAACCTATGGCCACTGCTGGACATACGCCTCCCCTAATGAGCATCATAAACAACCTACACGTTACCTACGCGCAAAACAATTTTAAAAATATTATTATAGATATTGGGTAATGTAATAATCCGTAACTTTTAAACAAGGAAGGTTAGACAATTTTTATGGCACGTGTTTCTCCCTAATTAGGGCTTTATATTGTATTTTCAGGTAAATTTCCCGGGAACATGAGTAGCCTAATTTTGGCCCATCGTTAAAATTCACCTTCGCGTTAGTGTGTTATGGCTTTAGGTAGGTATCATTAGATTATATAATGTTTCGTCTACTCTTCAATTATGTAGGTAGGTAAATATTAAAATATATAAAATAATAATGGTCAATCCACACAGCATCATCTAGCCCCAAGCTCAGCAGAGCTTGCGTTATGGGTACTAGATTACTGATGTACATAATACCTACCATTACATAAATAATTTTTTTTATTGTATGAAAATACACAACACTCGGAACAAATATTTGCACAGATCGTATTATGGCAGGTTTCGAACCCGCAACCTCCTGCACCGCAGGCGGACCTTCGCCCACCGCGCCACATCAGTCGTCGAATGCATTGCAAATTATCTACGTACGTACGTGTCATATTTCCTATCATTATCTTTCAGAAAACAACAAGGTAAAAACTAGAAACAAAACTCCAACAACTGCTTCAACAACGCATAATTATATTTCTCTTTGTTGTTTACGTAGGTTTTAATTTTTAATACTATTCTTAACTAGTTTCTGCCCGCGGCTTCGCACGCGTTGTTTAAGGTTACCTATTTCTATCCTATGGGAACTGATTTATCGGATAAAAAGTAGTCTATGTTTTATTCCAGACTAAGAACTACCCGTATTCAAAAATTCAGCCCGACCCGTTTAGTAGTTTTGGCGTGAAGAGGTAACAAACATCCAAACTTTAGCATTTATAGTATTAACAAGCTGGGCCCGGCGGCTTCGCCCGCGTGTCTATGTGTCAAATGGCCTTCCTCTTGAATCACTCTAATCTATTAAAAAAACCGCATCAAAATCCGTTGCGTAGTTTTAAAGATCTAAGCATACATAGGGACAGACAGACAGCGGGAAGCGACTTTGTTTTATACTATGTAGTAATACTTAGATATATTTATTTACTAGCTGCTCCCCGCGGCTTCGCCCCCGTGGAAATCTATGTGTCAAATTGTTTAAATGATAAAAAGTATCCTATGTTAGACTCCTGGTTCTAAGCTACCTCTCCACCAATTTTCAGCTAAATCGGTCCAGCCGTTCTCGAGTTATAAGTGTTGTAACAAACACGACTTTCTTTTATATATATAGATTTTGTTTAACTCTCCATGAAGTAGAAGTCAAAAAAAAAGTCAAAAGTCATTTATTCTTTAGGCTTACAAAATAAGCACTTAGACAAGTCATATTTATACATTAAATTATTATCAAAAAATATTTTACTGTTCACTTCAATTTTTGTAAAATTAAGCTTGGTAAAGAGATGGTCACTTCGAAATTCACTCATCAAACCTTGGCTCGGTTTACCATTTTCCTAACCATTTTGTGAAAGCCATAAAAAATCCATTACTTCCAGAAATATAACAAAATGGCCGCTGTTGTCAGCACCGACACCACTTTATTATACCGCCGCTGATCTTTATTAACACTTCATTAATTATGGCGGCCTTATCGCTTAAGCATTATTTACAAGTACCTACAGTGAACACTGAGGCCGCCCTATCGCTAAAAAGCGACGTCTTCCAGGCCCAATCGTGATAATTGTTATAGGTACATATAAAGTTCGAACCCGCTCCTCTCAGACCGCGATAGGCCCCACTATGCCAGGAAAAGCGATTGAACAGTCGCATTTATAACAATTAAAATTCAATCCGTATTGACACGAGTCCTGGGTGGAATTACTTTTTGATTTATTACCTTTGATTTGTTTCTCTTGAATTATTCAGATCCGAGGCTTTCGAAAACTGTTTGAGATATAAAATATTAAAATTTAATAAACCAGCCAAAGCGACTCATTTGTAAATTTTTCTGGGCAACAGTGGTTCCGCGCCATATATACTTAATAATAGTAATGTAGATAGAATAATAATAATAATTAAGATAGCCCCATAGCCCGATTACCCAGTCCATCCATCCATCACAATAGCCTGGTTTTATTTCTTTCATTTTTCTTTGCAATAGTCTCTACACCTGGCGGATACCATCTTTGGATGTATCATATTGTGCACCCGAGGATGATACCCGCTATGTGTAGCCATTGCCTTTAGATTAACTTCTCAAAGGGCCTCTGTGCTTTTGGCTTTGGCCCCACGCAAGCCTTCCAAAGGACCGGGTCACTTTATGGCCCGAGATCATGGTAATGTAGATAGATATTATATATAAAATATGACTTGTCTAAGTGCTTATTTTGTAAGCCTAAAGAAATAAATGATTTTTTACTTTTACTTTACTTTAGATAGATACATAGAAAAGACTTTATTATACCACACAAAACAGAAAACAATAAAGAATAAACTTGGAATCTACCGACAATCTCCGAGGTAAACGTGTTCTTGAGTGGAGACCGCGACTCGGCAAAAGTAGTGTCCCTCGTAAACCCTCCGCCCAGGTGGGATGACGACTTGCGAAAGACTGCAGGTAGATGCTGGATGCGTCAAACTGAAGACAGAGCGCTATAGCACTCATTGGTGGAGGCATAATGTGTGCAGTGCAGTGGAATGCTATAGGTCGATGATGATTGGTGGATTTGGTACTAGCACAGAAAAAACTATAAAAGCTTTTGCAAGTAGGTTAGGTAGGTGGATCAAAGCTTGGAAGTTATGAAACATTTTACTATGTTACTTTTCATACAGAGTAGCCTTATATGTACATAATATATATTCTTAACAGGGTTATATCGAAAGCTTAGAGATAAGAGCATTTTTATAAAGCATAGTCTAGAAAGTGGATAATTCTACTTACTGACTGATTAGGGACCGCTCGAGTGGGAGACATTGATTCTGCTTTGAAATCCGCATCGTTAAATAAAACGGATTATTCTGTGTCGTTAAATAACAAAATAAATTGTTTAAAACAAATATCAGCTAAAAAGTACATGTTGGGTAGAAAATTATGATAGAAAAGGCTACTTTTTAACCCAGAAAAATGCGTGCGAAGCCGTGAACGTAAGCTAAGAGTTAAGATAAATAAATAATGCTGGACAATCCACACATCATCATCAAGACCCAAACTATGCAGCTGTGTTATGGGTACTAGATGACTAATATACATAATACAATACATCACATACATAGGTTATAAGTGTTGATACAACGGGTATGTATCGCGTTTATTTACCTATTTTTCCCGACGTTTCAACATGTTTACACACTGTCGTTGTCACAGGATGACGCTGTATGTAATATGTACATATATTTGTGTGTTCAGATCGCGTAAGTTTAAAAATATTTATTACATAGATTATTCATTGAAAAACGATCAGAACCTCGGAAAAAATATCTGTTTTTTTTTTGTCCAGAGGCGGAAATCGAACTTGCAGCATCCTGATTCACAGGCGGGGTTTACTCCGCCGCGCATAATTAGTTTTCTCATAGTCGTGAAATATTTTCAATAAGTACAGAAACGACTCGGCCGGTCGCGAATCAGGTCATCGCTGGAGGGTAAAATGCAATTTGCTTAATAATGTAAAGGTAGGGTTTACTTTTACCCGACTGCGCAAATTAGAGAGCAACTTCAGTACAAATGAGCTACCTAACCTACTTGTGCTTGAGTTATACTACATAAAATACTATTTTAAATGTATTTCCTCGAGCTGAGTATTTATTATTATTTAGTATTATCGAGCTAAGTACAAACTAGTATTAATATTCTTCTAACTCACGAAGGACATTTAGAAGACATTGTCGCTTCGCCCGCGTGGAAATCTATGTGTCAAATGGTATATACACCTTCCTCTTGCCACTCTGCATATTTAAAAACCGCATCAAAATCCGTTGCGTAGTTTTAAAGATCTAAGCTCACATAGGGACAGACGGACAGCGGGAAGCTACTTTGTTTTATATTATGTAGTGATAATCACGGACCAAATTTTTTGAAAAGACCAATGAACCCAAACTCGACAGCGTTAAGTCATTTCGTTTAGGAGTTCCAATGACCACCTTCTGTCTCCATCATCAGACCAGCTCGATGATGGTAAGATGACATTGTATTGTCTCTGTATTGTGTCCATTGGTGTTGAAGTTATTCAATTATTTATTTTATTTATTTTAAGCCATTACTGTCCCACTGCTGGGCAAAGGCCGCCCTTTTCTCCTTCCACTCCTCGCGATCCAACGCTGCAACAGGCCATGATGGAAGATGTACCTCGAGCTCGTCGCGCCATCTCATCCTGGGCCTTCCACGTCGCCTCTTAGCGACACAGGCAGCGTCTTAAAAAGCCTTTATTCACTGACCAAAGTGTGATAATGGTAAATAAAGTATTAGTAAAAAGTAAGTATCTTATTGATCCTATCATCTATGACCTAACTGAATTCTTCAGCAACCAGTTTGTCGGTCAGGTTGTCCTTCGACATAGGCCTCCCCTAGCTTCTTCCAATCATCTCTGTCTCGAGCTAGTCTTCTCCATCCTTTTGGTAGGTCATCTTCCCATCTCTTGACTTGACGTCCCTTTCTTATTTTTCCATTCCCAGGATACCATTCCATCACATCTTTCGTCCATCGTCCATTGAAGTTATTACATAATGCCAAATTTCATCTCAATCGGTTGAGCAACTGGTCTAACATTCGTTCCAAGATTTGTCCCACACTAACAGGGCAAGTCGTATAAAATCTTTTTATTTTGTCTCCTACAAAATTTTGATTGTTTACACTGCTCTACATTGGCTCTACATAATTTGGTTGACAACAGCCATTTTGAATCTCTGTTCGGCATTTTATGGTCTCTTTACAATTTATTTTCACCGATTTCTCAAACATACAAATACGTACAAATGCAGCAAAAAGTAAAAAAATTCTTTTGCTGCATTTTCACGTTTAAATAAATAATGAAAATTAAAAAGAGCCACGGATGCGACTCAACTGACCCAGCAAAGCAACATAACCGTGCAAAATAACCCTTATAACAACAATTTACAGCACACTTTCGTAAAATAAGCATCATTTCCTCTCACTTCCCATTAAAAACCATCCCTATAGCAACGAACTAGGGTGTACTTCTGTATGACCTCCATTGGTTAAGAAAATAGGTTACTTACAGCTGGCGCAGTTGTCTTATGTTTTGTGAAGTCACCTTCAATAAAAGGCGTGGATGTCAATGTCAATGTGGATGTCATGTCATTGTTCAGATGTAATTTTTCAAAGGCTTGACATTTTAATTTGATACCTCCCTCCATGCCGTTTTTTTTAAAGAAAGGACTTATCCCAGTCCTTAGTTTAGGAACTCTAAAAGGTTTACTTTCATACATTTTGCACATTGTAGTGCCCCCACCGAATACTAAGTAGAATTATTTTTCATATTCGAACTTCGCATTCGGACGATGAAAAGTAATTCCTGTAGTTTCATACGTACTTGATTATAGTTTTCGAATGAGTCATTTGATTTACGTTGGCAGTACGACTGGCAACTTTCACAAATCATCGGTAGTAAGAACGATCGCGTCACAAACTACCAGTATCACGTTCTAGGAAAGTTTTCCGTTTTGATATTGTGCAAACTCATACCACGCTGCATACAAACATAATTTGACCGTCGGATATTTTTTGATTATAATGTCAGAATAACTGACGACCGATGTGGCGCGGTGGGGGAAGGTCCGCTTGCGACGCAGGAGGTTGCGGGTTCGATTCCCGCCTCGGAACAATTGTGTGTACGATCTGCAGATATTTGTTTCGGGTGTTCTGGTCATTTTCTATGTATAATAAAAAATATTTATCTATGTAATGTATTGTATTATGTATATCAGTTATCTAGTACCCATAACACAAGCTTTGCTTACCATGGGGCTAGGTAATGCTGTGTGGATTGTCCAGCATTATTTATTTATTTATTTATAATGTCAGAATAACTATAGGCTGACATCGTCATCCGACCAGGTGGGATGACGACCTGCGAAAGACTACAGGTAGATGCTAGATGCGTCAAGCTGAAGACAGGGCGCTATGGCGCTCATTGGGGGAGCCCTATGTCCAGCTGTGGACGATGATGATGATGACGATGTCTTGCAAAAAAAACGGAAGACCTTTGCGCCAGCTCTGCCGCTGCCTACATTACTGGGTCTATGTAAGTGAATAAGGTTTATATTGTAGGTATGTATATTGTTGGTGGTGGGAACTCCATTGTTCAGTTAATTGCGGACACTGTCACAACACAGCTGATTGCAGGGGAACCAGGGCGCCGCGTGTCCTCGTTATGGTGTACTTGAGTGTCTAGAGAGGAGTGATATACTATGCGAAAGTTTGGCTGGATGGATGGATGTTTGTTACTTTTTCACGCCAAAACTAATGAACAAATCGGTCTGATGATCTTGATCTTGAATACCTGATATTTGTATAAAAATAAATTAAATAATTCTGGACAATTCACACAGCATTCTCTAGCCCCAAAATAAGCAGAGCTTGTGTAATGGGTACTAGATGACTGATTTACGTAATACAATACAATACATATATAGATATTTTTATTATACATAGAAAACAACCTAAACTCCCGGATCCAATGTCTGCAGATCGTACAAACATTTGTCCTGAGGCGGTAATCGAACCCGCAACCTCCTGCGTCGCAGGTGGACCTTCGCCCACTGCGCCACAGAGGTCGTCAGATATACTATAAATGCGAACGGTTAGATGGATGGATGTTTGTTAATTCTTCACGATAAAACTATTGAACGGATCGGGCTGAAATGCCCTGAAATGCTGCTATTTGCATAGATGTAGTTCTAAGCCTGAAGTCAAACCTAGGCTACTTTTTATTCCATAAACAGTAACTCGTGACCACTTTAACACTTTGACTGCGATCTTCTTTTTAACCTAAAAAATTCGTACTGCCGCTCTACACAGCGATTGTGTTGCGCCGCACATGCGTTTCGTTCGAAAAATATTACGGCTGTGCTGAGTCACATAGATCTGTATTTTCTCAGCCGCTGCGCTAGTGTGGATTTACGCATATTAGTCACTTGTAGAAAACACATACCGTGTGATTTCAGCACTCAAAGTGTTAAATAATCACTCTGAGTACAGTCGGTTACACTTAAAAGTATCATATGATAAAAAATATTATTGAACCCATATCTCTAGGCTTTTACTTTATTCGCGAAACGAAGGGCCTGGAAAATGGAGTTTCTTTAGAACGAAAGAAAGAATCGAAAGAACCTAAGAGGGCTTCAGATGAGTACAATACAATACAATACAAAAATACTTCGTTAAATAAATAAATAATGCTGGACAATTCACACAGCATTATCTAGCCCAATGGTAAGCAGAGCTTGTATTATGGGAACTAGATAACTGATATACATAATACAATACATTGCATAGATAGATATTTTTTATTATACATAGAAAACGATCACAATACCCGGAACAAATATCTGCAGATCGTACACACAATTGTTCCGAGGCGGGAATCGAAACCGCAACCTTCTGCGTCGCAGGCGGACCTTCGCCCACCGCGCCACATCGGTCGTCATTGTACACCAGATACAGAACATTACGAAAGACATTACATGCGACAAGAACAATGATAATAATATGATTTTATTTATAAATAAATATTTTATCAATTTATTTAGCTTTAGCAGTTCTGATGTTCTGAGATTGTAAAAAAATGTCCGCCAACCACATAGAAACACTCAAAAGACAACCCTCGCGCGCTGGTAAAAGCAGCTTTCGGTAGGTACCAACTGGAAGTGGGAACAAATTTGTGGGATCCGCCAATGAGCGTTCTTAATAATTAAAACAAGATAAATGGTACTAAAGTGTACACATCTCGATACTGTCGACTGTACCCAAACGATTAGAGTAAATAAATAAATAGGTCCCCTTTAAAAGAACGTAACGAAGTGATTCAACGCCACAATGGCGAGTAACGAACGTCGTTCAATAAGAGGGAGCGAAGGTGAACTTTGCTATAATTGCGGTGATTCGCTAAATGTTGCTAAATAGATCTGGATATATGTATAACTAGCTTCTGCCCATGGCTTCGCATAGGGTTTTCTTTGATAAAAATGTACATGATAAATAAATGTCACTATTTCTTAAATTAAAAACCTCAGTAGTATATTATTGCGAGTTCTGGCTCACTTTTACGGTATATTATATGTCTTATGTGTGGTGTAAATAAGGTTGATTTTAATGTTGTATTTTGTGTTTTAGGTCTAATAGGTTGCTAGGTGTTGTTTGCAAATATCAACACAATAATTTATCCACTATTAAATACACAGCCACCATGATAACGAATTAACCTAAAAAAACACAAAATCAGCCGATTCCACAAAAATACAACATTAAAATCAACCTTATTATTATAAGACTTATTTTCATTACCATACAAGTGAGCCAGAACCACCAATAGTAATAGTACTAACTGCGACTCGGTATTTTACTTCTGCAGGTTGCATCGCTTTAGTATTAGCACCTTTCATATATAATCATTTTGCAACTGCACTAGTAAGTAACCGAATACTACAAACACCATACCATAATTAGGTACCTACATTACTAAAGTTATAATAAACTTACATAGACTTAAAAAAAGGTTGTTCAATGTATGACGTCAGTGTGACGTAAGTTAAGAAGTGCGTTATTTTATAACTAGATGTCGCTAGTAAAGTGGCGCGACGGCTAGATCGCGCTGACGAAAACGCACAGGTTTGAACGGCGGCGTCCGTTCTGATTTTTGAATAAATAACTTCTACTGAGTTGGACGTTTTATTACGTTACGAACCTATCCCTCTAATTAGGATAATCAGAGTTGGTACTGTGTCTTTCAAGGTTGTGAATGTTTTATATGGAAAAATCATAATAAAATAATCATTATTTTGTTCTTCTAATCTAAGCCAGTTTCTTAGGCTGCATAGTTTTCTTGTAAATAAACAATAACTATAGGTACCTAGTAAGGTCATTTAAAACGGGATATTTACCATGATTTGATTTTTGAGCTATCCAATATTTCGGCACAGTTGCATGCGCCATGATCACGGAGTAACTGAAGGCACTGCGAGTTTTTATGGGCAGACATACCGATGATCATGGCGCATGCAACTGTGCCGAAATATTGGATAACTCAAAAATCAAATCATGGTAAATATCACGTTTTAAATGACTTTAGTGTTGATAACCATGATAGTTTCAAAAGTTTTAACTATAGGTAGATTCTTGCGCTTACGCTGTTTCAAAAACGTGTAGGTACTCTTCCCGGTCCTATGAACGCAAAATCCTATGCCTTATCCTTTTCACAAGGGCGCGTAATGTGTCCTATTCATTACAGATAGACAGACAGACAGAGATTCTTCGCGTTTAGAATAATAATGGAAGTACCTACCTACTAATGTTAGGTTACATAAGGTTTACTTTCAGCTTCTAAAATTGATATTTCTTTTTGTTCCCTTTGTTTTAATTTAATATCCGATACATACAAATTGCTTCGATACAAAGCGCCCCTCTTATTAAAACATACACAAAGAAAACAAATTATTTTCACGACGACTCCATTTCGTTTCAGGAGCGCTGTGATGTGGAATCAATGACTTTTACCGAATTTAAGCTTCTCTGCTCTGCCTAATGTTAGTATGGTACAAAACACAGACTTAAAGAATAACTAGAATAGAATAGAATAAATATTTATTTTGAGACACACACAAAAACAATGAAAGTAACTCAAACAAAAAAGTATAAATAAAAACACATAATAAAATTAAAGTTAAAAAAAACAGTCTGGAATAATTATAAACCTTTCCCTAGTGCGCGGCCGGAATATATGAAATGAAATTAAATGAAAGTAGAAGAATATAGACATAGACATTCATTGAGGCTTACGATTACAGTAAGTAGTGTTCTGTTTTATAAATAGTAAATAACACAATATAATAAAATAATATACTTCTATACAAATTAAAATAATATTATGCATTTGGTGAGTGTCTGACTATGTGAAACGGATATAAACCTATCAATAAATAAAATCAACAAACAAATATAGGCCAGTAGGCTGGTAACTCTAAGCTCTAGCAAGAAAAAAGTGCACCATGACGGGTCATGGCTCCAGGCAACCCTGTTATTTGGTGCTCTAATAAATAAGACTTAAAACGGATTTTTTTATATAAATGAAAGTAGAAGAATATAAATATGTATAACTAAGTAATAATACTTAAGATATTATTTTATTTTCCGCACGTAATCGTCAATACTGTAGAACGCCTTCTCGAACAGACTAGGTGCTGTGACCACCTGACCCGGCAGGTTGTTGTACACCGCGGGTCCCAGCTCTTGATGAACAATAGAAGTTCAAAATGGGAGAAGTTAAACTTTGCCAGTTTAAAAAATGGGATGACTGGTGCGTCTCTTATATCTAACTTTTTGATATAAATAAATAATGTTGCACAATCCACACAGAATCAACTAGCCTCCAGCTAAGCAGAACTTGTGCTATGGGTACTAGATATCCAACCTAACACTATGAGTGAAATGATTGAAATTTTAATTTTCTTGGATTGCGTGTTCGAATTCCCGCCGCAACATTTTGGTACTGAATAATGCTCTGTGATTTGTCCAGCATTCGATATTAATTTGAATTAGATTACAGATAAACATTTTATTCATAATATTATGTCAATACGACACAATTCATAATTCATTATCTATCTATGTAATGTATTGTATTATACATAATACAATACATTACATAGATAGATAATGATACTATAGACTATGGTACTAGATAACTGATATACATATCAGTTATCTAGTACCATAGTCTATGGGGTAGTATCATATCTCATGGGGCTAGATAATGCTGTGTGAATTGTCCAGCATTTATGTATTATTTATTTATTTATTCATTTGAATGGTTATTTGATCCTTATAGCTGGAAGGCTGGACACGGACTGCGCTTTTATGAAGCACTGGACGCACATTCATAATGCCATGCGTCTGACGCAGGATGTGTCCCTTCCAATTAAAAAAAAAAATGAAAAAAATATTTAGTTTTGAAATTACATGTCTTAATTTACTCTTAACTCTCTATGGCTGTAACATGTATTTTGTGAAGCTGAATTAAATTGAATTGAATTATTTCAGAAAATGATTTAAATCAGTTGACGACCGATGTGGCGCGGTGGGCGAAGGTCCGCTTGCGACGCAGGAGGTTGCGGGTTCGATTCCCGCCTCGGAACAATTGTGTGTACGATCTGCAGATATTTGTTCCGGGTGTTCTGGTCGTTTTCTATATAGTATAATAAAAAATATCTATCTATGTAATGCATTGTATTATGTCTATCAGTTATCTAGTACCCATAACACAAGCTCTGCTTACCATGGGGCTAGATAATGCTGTGTGAATTGTTCAGCATTATTTATTTATTTATTTCGTTAATCCTTGTACCACAATCACTCGCGACATCCGACGGGCGCACTCGAAAGCCTTCTCTTACAATTCACGATACGTTACATTGAAATGAACCATCTACAATGAATGCTAGCATGAATCACTATTATTCATGCGGCAAAAGTTATTGTTGTTTCTTTTTTTTAAGTATATTATGTAGGTACATATTTTGCCATGTTTGTAATATAAAGAATTGATCTCATATGGGAGTGACATAGTCACTTTGTGACAAAACTCCATCAATAAATAAAGATATAAAAAAACACTATTATAACTAAGACATTTAATTTAATTCGATTTAGGGTTGCGGGTTCAAGTCCCTTCAAAGTCAATTTTTTTTTTGGTTCTTTATCAACTTTCTTAGAAAAACCCCCAGAGTGTTAGGATTACGTACTATAGCAAAATAATTCATTTATTATCTATTCTTTTATTTATTGCACACACATGCATTTGACGACCGATGTGGCGCGGTGGGCGAAGGTCTGCGACGCAGGAGATTGCGGGTTCGATTCCCGCCTCGGAACAATTGTGTGTACGCTCTGCAGATATTTGTTCCGGGTGCTCTGGTCGTTTTCTATGTATAATAAAAAATATCTATCTATGTAATCATTACATAGATAGATATTTTGGCTGGCTGTATTGCCCCGCTGTATGGCAATGCTGATGCGCTGCGCCAGATACTCACCAGCTCTCGGGTCATTATTACATTTCTTATACATCTTACCAAAATATAAAAAAAAGCAATCAACAAAAGCTGACATATCAAGTAACTCGTGCTAAGGGCGCTACGAAATGCCTTTTGTAGCTCAAATCAACGTTGAATTTAATAATGTTTCTGAGCCTTTTCTGTAATGAGGAAGATATTATACCTGCTTATTGTCGAATTCAAAGAAAATACCTACACGTACGTACATTATAATAATTCAATATTGTGGAAAGTTACTCTATAGACCAAAATACTTACCTTCTATAACGTGGAAAATCCTATCCTACTAATAATATGAACGTGAAAGTTTGTATGTATCGATGTTTGTTACTGTTTCACGCAAAAACTAAAGAACGGATCGAGCTGAAATTTTGCATACAGGTAGTTCCAGAACCGGCGACGCAGGCGGTCCTTCGCCCACCGTGCCACAGAGGTCGTCTACCTACGTCGTATATCTACCCAACGGCAGCTGAAGACTGTGTATGTACATAGGTATTAGGTACGTTAGTTTTATTTATTCGTGACCGTAAATGTGGGTTCAATGCCTAATTCAAGAAGTTAATTTATTACCTACCTACTTAAAATTTAACGATTGTTCCAACATGCAAAGTAGAAACTTATTTTGCACCAGTTTGTTCCAAACTGTGGAAGTATTTGATCGTGAGAATCCTTTCATAAAAGTTATTTTAAATTTGTTCAGTTTAAACCAAAGTGATAACAAATCGCTTTACTGTGTCTATGGTATTCTCGCAGATATTAGCAGTATATTAGTTTATTTCATCAAAGGTAAATGCCAAAGTGTGTCATTCTGGCACGTTTATGACTGTTATGGTGAAGCGATTAATTTAGTGGAATTAGGTCCCTCCTTGATTAACATATTAACTATAACGTCATCAGTGAGCGACTTTCAACTGGTGAACCAGTCCGATCGTGAGTGTCCACGTCTCAGTCTCTCCGTAGGTCATACAGGTAGGACGCACTGGTTGAAAACTATTGTTTTCAAGCATTGCGGTATGGATGACGAGAAGACTCGACGTAGTTTCCCAAATGCTGCCCAGCCCAGCTGGATCCTCCTTTTGGCCTCCTTCTCGAAATTGTTTTTACCCAACTGCAGAATCTGCCCAAGGTAAGTGTACTCGTGACTCGAGTCACTACGTGTAGGTAAGTGGAAGCAGTTTCAAGAAGGTGACCATGTACGACCACCGGCCTTGGATCAATGTGGCTATTGATCCGATTAATGCATCATGCGAATGGTAACGCACGGGGCGTTACCATTCGCATGATTTTTCGCATTCCAAGGCCGGTGGTCGTACATGGTCACCTTCTCGAAACTGCTTCCAACACTGGTCAGTAGGTACCTTTAGAAGACTGTCTTCAGCTTAACGTATTCAGCATTTGTGTTCAATTTGCACAAGCTATGCCAGAGGGAAATAATCGCTTTTTGAGAAGAAATTACTTAACAAACGATTACATTCATTTTAGAATACAACTTTAGATAATGATTGTAGACCGATTTTGATGAAGGGTCTTGTATAAATGCTAAACCAGAGTGCCAAATAGCTTATAATCTTCCTCTTGAATGAATCTATATTTAAATAAAACCGCATAAAATTCGATTAGGTTAGGGACAGACAACGGGAAGCTACTATGTAGTGATAAGGAAATTCAAAAGTCGGCTATTAGAATAGATATATAAATATTTTTTATGGACACAGGTACAAAATACAGGTAATAGAAAAAACAAAAACCGTTTAAAATGAATTTAAGTGACACAAACCGGTGGTAGAAAAACTAAGGCTGCCTCCATGACCCTGCACCATAATAGGGGTGTTTTCAACGCTTTTATATAAACATCAAATTATCTTGTGTGATACGGGCGACGTTGTTTCCAGGTGAGAGTGAGCGGACAGCATCTAGTTGCAAACCATGGGAGGATACTCAGCGGGCACTGCCGCGGCACTAAAGGCTGCGCAGATGATTCTGCTGACGCTACAGAATGGGTTGGCTCCTACGGCGTACTTGTGTCCGCAGAGTGTTACCGTTGAAACTATACGTGAGTAGCTTTAAACTTGTAGTGTAGGTACAGGCCAGACCCAGGATTATTAGCACATAAATCACTCCCAATGGAATATAAATATTTAATAATATTTATTGTTATTTACTTAAACTAACAAACAACCGAATAGAGAACCTATTTTAACTTTTTTTTACTCTCAAAATGCCCCATACTCTGGTCACTCTCTCATCAATACCAAGAAATGTTTAATCGTGAATCATTGTTGTCAAATGTCAATTACTCGTATTACCAACAAACAAAGATCCTAGTAGTCTACAGATTCTATATTAATCTCAGCAAATTCAGTTTGATAGGAATCCTTCACTTTATGAATATTTGTTAATTCCAGAGGCGACCCCCTGGGAGTACATCATAGCGGGAGGCGGGCAGGCGGGGGGTGTGGTCGCGGGGAGGTTGGCGGAGACGGGAGCCCGGGTGTTGGTCATAGAGGAGGGGGGCTGTCCACCGCTGGAGTCACTTGTAAGTATACAGGTGGAACAACGGAAACGCAAGATCTGACAATTAGACACATACATTTCGACGGGGCGAAGTTGCGTCTGGGACGCAACTTCGCCCCGTCTAATTATAATATCTATCGTATTATAATAAAATCTTGTAATTATAATAATAAGTCAACTTTTTTTTCTATTGTAAATTAAATATATATCTCTCATTACAGTGGGCGGGCTACTTCGCCATTCTACCAGGGTCTGCCTACGACCGAGCCTTTGACTTGTTCGACGATGGTTACGCCAGCCAGAACCAGAAGCACCAGGGTGTCATCACACAAGGCAAGGTGCTCGGAGGGTCAGGTGCTATCAACCATCTCATCTCCATCCCTCCAAACAAGGACGATTACGACTTCTGGGCAAAAGCTGCCAACGACCAATCCTGGGCTTTACCTGACTTCGGTTATTACTTCGCTAAAGGCGAGGAGTTGAGAGATACAGGAATTAAAGAACAAAACACTTCAATACACGGGCGTTGTGGACCATCTGTTGTTAGTAAAGAAGATAATTTGTTAACTGGAGATATGATAAAAGCTCATGTGGAAGCAGGGTTCCCGTATTTATCAGATGCGTTTGGTAGATGTGTGGTCGAACCAGCGTTTTCTGTCGGAGATGGTATGAGGCAGTGGGGACACGTCGCTTATATCAGCAAAGTTGTTGACAAACCAAACGTGAAGTTTCTAACTGGTGCTGTCGTTACGAAGATTCTTTTCAACGGGACTAAAGCTGTAGGTGTCGAGTATAGCTACAAAAACGCAACGTATAGAGTAAATGCATCGAAGAAGATCATAGTTTCAACCGGAGCGATCAAAACACCGCAGCTTTTAATGCTTTCAGGAATCGGGAATAAGACGACGCTTGATAAGTTCGGTATTAATACTGTAGTAGATAACCCAGAAGTAGGTCAAAATCTAGCTGACCATGTCGCGGCTGTTTTTGCTATTTCGTTGAATAAAAGTACGCAGGATCCAGTAGCTATTAATCCAAAACGCGTATCAGCAACAGTCATAAGCGTATACGACGCTCTCAACAAAAGCCAAAATCAACCAGAAAGACAAGATATTCTGCTTCAATTTGGCTCAAAGTCATCGAATATGCTGCTATTTTGTACCAATATCTTCAAATATAATGATGCTATCTGCGACGCCTGGCACGAAAGCAATTCCGAAAGGGACTTTATTCTTGGAATAACTAATTTATTGCATCCGAAATCTGCAGGCTGTATAGAACTTAACAGTACAAATATATTCGATCAACCTATAATCAAACTGGGTCATTATAGCAACAGCGATGACCTAGACCACTTCGCACAGCTTATGGTTCAATACGTGGAAAATCTTCTAAACACTCCTACGTTAAAAAATTTTGAAGCTGAGTTCATTGACCTGGACTTCTGTAAAAATCATGAGAAATTTTCTTTTGATTATTGGAAGTGTTATCTTCTAGAGTTTTCCTCAACCCTTTGGCATTATGGTGGAACCTGTGCTATAGGGAAGGTTGTGGATGGAAACTTGGATGTGATAGGTACAGAGAATCTGAAGGTTATAGATGCTAGTGTTATACCGTACCTTCCCTCAGGCAATATAGGGTCCAGTGTACAAGCGTTGGCGGAAAAGGGAGCTGACATCATCAAGAGAGACGATGGATATTCAACGGAGGCGACTGTTTGTTTTTAGGATGTTTGTTCTTTACAAATCTCTTCGTGGGATGATCTGATCAAGATCCACGTGTTGGCTGAATCATGGCAAGTCTTGACTTGCTTGTACAGATTGACAAATTGAATATAACATAATATGTAATATAACAACTTGCGATGACTTGCCCAACAGCGGTCGTTAGATTTGATTTGATTTTTAAATATTGTTTATTTTAGATCTTGCCATGAATAAAGAGTTTAAAAAGTATTTTGTTTATGATTTGTAAATTCTTTTATTTAGTTACTTTTATCAATAATAATGTACCTAATATAACAAAGCACAAAGTAGCAAAAACACAAAAAAGCAAAAAGTCGGGGGCTAAATGGCCCCCGAAGAACTAATAACAGCTTACTTTAGCTTAACATAGAGTTCACCATTGTTATTGTGTATTTCATTTTCAATAAATAATTTCATTTCATAAATTTTTAGAAGAGATGATGGCAGATGCTGGATGAGTCAAGCTGAAGACAAGGCGCTATAACGCTCATTAGGGGAAGCCTATGTCCAGCAGTGGACAACAAATAGGCTAATGATGATGAATTTTCATAAGATCACCAACTATCATCTCTTTTAGTTTGTAGCGTGCACAGAAAACGTCTAGTTTTTTATCCTGGCTATCAATTCAAGCAATTACATAAGATCTCAGTTTCTCACATAATATCAATAATTTCACAGTCTACAGCTTGCTCCCATGACGTACGTCACACGCCACTGGCCGTGCATAAGTGCCTGCTCATGAATAGCTGAGCAACTCGTGTACGTAATATCATTAAATTAAGTATGGTATTTAGTAGATCTACGTGAAGCTACTTGTTACATTACTTGTAGTAATGTTTTTAATTAGGGTCAAAATTTGAAAACATTTGTACAAGTGATATTCTATAAATAATGTTGTTTGTGTACAAATGTTAGGAAAGAAAGTTTTTTATTTCTTCAGTTTCGAATATTCTGTTCCCTTTCATTCACTCACTCTTTATTTTAAGTAAGTAAATCAATATTTTATTATATATTATATATACTTCTTCTCCATAAATAAAAATTTATTTATTCAATCATATTATCCGTCTTCTTGTAAGCCGCTATAAATTACAACGTACAATTGAGCACAACAGTTGCCCATCTACTTCTGAAGAACCATAATTACCTTCACATGCAAAAAACTAAAGAGCCACTGGTTCAACGAACTGAAACGAACCTAAGGTTAGAAGAGAGTTTGAAAAACAATAGCGACGATTTTCCCACGGACTCTGTTCCTATTCTGAACACTTACCAATCCATTTCCGACTCTATGACTGATGTCTTTAAGGTTTTTGTTGTTTTAATCTCACCTGGAAAGAAACAAAGCTAAATTAGACCTTGTGGGGTAAGTAATAAGGCGAATTTGATTCGTGTCAGGATAGATGCTAGTTCTCATAAGTGTAACGAAGTTCGCGTCAACAAGACTGGTTTATTTCTTATTTTAAGTGATGGAATAAATTTTAATGTTAAACCTACTTCAAAAGTAAATAAGCCGTGGCGGGCCCGGCGTAAGAATCGACCCCTCCTGCGTAGCCGGTGGATGTCGTAAGAGCCGACTAATAATATAATAATGCTGGACAATCCACACAGCATCATCTAGCCCCAAGCTAGAAACCAAAGCTTGTGTAATGTGTACTAGATGACTGATATACAAACAATACATTACATATAGATTTGTTTCATTATACATACATAGAAAACGATCGGAACACATAACAAATTTCTGCTGATCGCCCGAACAATTTCCTCAAGGCGGGAATCGAACCCGTAACCTCCTGCGTCGCAGAAGCCGTCAGGCCGAGACATAATAATCTCGATTTGTCATCTCCTTGTCAAGATCCAGATTTCGATCCTCATCCAAATAAATCAAACAGAAGAAGATTGCTAAATTGTAGCAAAACAAGAAATAAAAGAAAAGGCCCCGACCCATCCGATCGGCCTCAACAGAAGGACACGTCAAAATATTTGACTTATAAAAAGTCCAATAAAAAGTAAAGGAGTCACGTAGAGGCCATGTTTCAGATATTGGATAGAACGTTGAACGTAACAATCTGAACGTGATTCACTTACTACGGGATTTAAAGATCACTGAATTGGCTTTTTAAATGTTTAGACTTTCATCATCATCATCATTAAAGTCATTTATTTCATCTTTACATTTATTTAAAGTATTCTTTTTTTTTACTTCTCTATTACTGTTTGTTTGTGCTCTACCAACTCTTTGTATAATATATATTTTTCTCCATCCCTGGTTGCCTGGAAGAAATAGGCGGCCTTATCGCTTTAAGCGATAAGGCCGCCTATTGTACTGTTATTATGTAAAATTTAGATATAAGGCGATATTTTGTTATTTTGGGTACAATAAAGTGTTCATTCATTAAAGCTTCATATCGAGCTATACACGTCCACTGCTGGACAAAGGCCATACGACGCCAATAATAGCAACAATAGATAGAGATACATTTGTTGGACCGTACACAGCTACAGCACAGAACAAATAACATGAAAATTATATATTGTATAAAAATAAATAATCATAGATAAATTACTATTGATATCATCATCAATAGTAATAATGTAAGGATACAGGAATATAAAGAAAGTCGACCCCTTCGATGTCCAGAATCATCCCCTTTCGGCTTAGTAGGTACACCCTTGCCGTGGCACCCTGCACGAATAATACAGAATACATTTAAAATATTTACTAGCATGCTTATTTGCCGAGTTATTTTCGCATTTATTATTAGGTATAACTCAAAAACGGATAAATCTAAATTTATCCATAGATATTATCTTTACTTTCCTTAGGGTTAAGTAATAATCGGATAATCTGATTTGATTTCCCCCAAAAATCACTGAAATTTCGTGTTAGATATTCCCAGAAATGTTACTTTGCGTTCCAATGCTCCTAAATCCGAAATACACACGAAGCGATTTGTAGATTGTTTTTTAAAACGCACTTTGGTAATGCGCTTTTTTAAGAACAGTGAAAAGTGAAAACACTTTTGTCTATATAAATAAATTTATATATTATAATAATAAATAATGCTGGACAATTCACACAGCATTATCTAGCCCCATGGTAAGCAGAGCTTGTGTTATGGGTACTAGATAACTGATATACATAATACAATATATTACATAGATAGATATTTTTTATTATACATAGAAAACGACCAGAACACCCGGAACAAATATCTGCAGATCGTACACACAATTGTTCCGAGGCGGGAATCGAACCCGCAACCTCCTGCGTCGCAGGCAGACCTTCGTCCACCGCGCCACATCGGTCGTCTATGAAAAAGAATTTTAATAATTGTAAGTACTAGACTAGACTTGTGTTATTGGAAATTAATTTCCGTACTAGCTCAATAAATCTATGTATATATTTATAAAAGAAAGTCGTGTTAGTGTTAGTTACACTATTTATAACTCAAGAAACGGCTGAACCGATTTGGCTGAAAATGTATGGGCCTGGTTTACAATAAAACTTTTGAAACTATCATGGTTATTAACACTAAAGTCATTTAAAACGGGATATTTACCATGATTTGATTTTTGATAACGTTTGGTGGTAGTGGTAACGTTCGTAGCAAAAGACAGAAAATGAGGGTAGATCGGTATATCTGCTCATAAAAACTTACTCGCAGTGCCTTCAGTTATTCCGTGATCATGGCGCATGCAACTGTGCCGAAATATTGGAAAACTCAAAAATCAAATCATGGTAAATATCCCGTTTTAAATGACTTTAGTGTTTTTTTATGGGCCTGGTTCTGAAATAACCATGTATATAAGAGATGAACATGCTAGTGGTTTCTTTTTCACTTCTTCCACTAGTGGACAAAAAATTGAAGTGAATAGTAAAATAATTTAATTTGATAATAATTTTATATATAAAATATAACTTGTCTAAGTGCTTATTTTGTAAGCCTAAAGAAATAAATGATTTTTGACTTTTAGAACCAGGAGACGACATAAGACTTTTGATTACTTTTGACTATTGCATAAGGCGGAACATAGTTTCCTTGTAAATCATAAATTAATTGAAAAACGTCGATGACTTCACTACTTTACGATGCTTGGTGCTAGCAGGCACTTTTGACGACCGATGTGGCGCGGTGGACGAAGGTCCGCCTGCGACGCAGGAGGTTGCGGGTTCGATTCCCGCCTCGGAACAATTGTGTGCACGATCTGCAGATAATTGTTCCGGGTGTTCTGGTCATTTTCTATGTATAATAAAAAATATTTATCTATGTAATGTATTGTATTATGTATATCAGTTATCTAGTACCTATAACACAAGCTCTGCTTACCATGGGGCTAGATAATACTGTGTGAATTCTCTAACATTATTTATTTTATTTTTACTTTAACGAGCTAAAGCACATTAGACTCTCTAGCTAGACTACATTCTGTCGTGTAATTTACTTTGGCTTATCCCTAAATAGGAACATAATACAAATTATGTTCTAAATCGAAGAGCCAAAGGTTGAATGTCGATTGCATTGATCCTATAATGCCAGAAACCAGTTTATTTTGAATCTTATTTGATAGGATACAAGATTGGTTACCCGATGGCAGTAAATCACTTTGTTTCCCGTAAATTGGGTCACGTCTCATACGGCCAGAGACTGCTAGAGCGACCGTGAAAATACTTTGACTGGATATTGTGAACTTTATTCAGATAGCAGTAAGGGTGGTATTGGGAGAGTGTATCAAAGTATGCCATGAGTCCTGAAAGTTTGCACTCAAATGCAATGCATTATGCAGAGTAATAACTACTTTATGGGTATGTTCTTTATAAATATAATGGATATAAACAAAATACTCTTGTATATGTGCGGGGCAGCCCCAACAGCATCCTACAAACTGTAGCGGGCAGGATTGATTCGCCAATATGGCGGAAATTAATAAGAAATATAATTTGATAAATTTAAATTTTTATTGATGATATAATTAGTTTTGTTTTAATTTATTTAATTTTTTTCTAATTTATTACTATTCATTTTAATTTTCATTTCACTTTAATTTATTTTTAGTTCGTAAGAATTACTAACATTTATTATAAGATCATTACTAACAAATTATGGATCTATAGTAGTCCGAAATAAAAGAATTTTATTTATTTATTTTATAACTTCGTTCACGCACGCCGCCCGAACCGTTTCCGAACGCGTCAACCTTTCGGTCAGTGCGCCGCTTTTTTGACATCACACAAGAAAAGATTGTAAAATAGTGTCGAGCGATTCAAGCCTTTTCATTGTAGTAATCAATTCTAAACTTTAATACACCAAGTTGTAGCCAAATCTACTTTTATTTTGATTCAGTTTGTTCCCTACATCGAACAATAACTACATAATATTATAAATGCGAAAGTTTGGATGGATGTTTGTTCATTGTACACTCAAAAAGTACTGAACGGGTCGTGCTTAAATTTTGCATAGACGTTGGTGGTTTCTAGACTAAATGTACGATAGAAATAACCTAAAAACGTTTCTATAAAGTTTTGTTACTCCTTTATGTGACGAATTGTTGCCGAAATCTTCATTTCCAGCATTATTATTACAGAAACAACGCGTACGAATCCGCGGATAGAACCAAGCTAAACATATAAAGCTCCCAGATCTGGAAAAAATTTGTACACCATACAAAGATTTGCGTCGTAAAGGGAAACAAATCTGCAACCTGCTGAGCCAAACCTTGCCTTGCTACGCCGAAGAGGACTTCCATAAGATAAGTATCACCTCCTTAGCTTGTATTGCAAGTAAGAAAAAGTCAAAACAACTGTTAGGAGTGACCTCCTCACGTACCGGAGTAATTTATTTACTAGTTCACGTTGATTTATTTCGTGGAAAATTACATTTGTCCGACGTTTATAGGGTTCCGTACCGGAAGGATGCGAACGGGACCCTATCAGTAAACCGCCCCGCCCGCCCCGCGGCCGCGCGCCGCCGCCGTCGTCTGTCAGTCTGTTTTCGCTTCTCATAATTGTGGCTTTCTTTTTTCTCGCCGTTATATTATTGTGATTACTATTTTGCAGAGAATGCGTGCTATGAGCTATCGTGGATGTGGCCTTCCATGGTAAAGTCTAAAAATTATTCCTAATCCGTCATAGAAATCCATAAAAAGTAATGTTTTATTCTGGTGCTTAGATATTAACAGCAAAGGGCACAGAAATACTAAGACGCTGTTCAAAGTGACAGGAGATTCACAGTTAATGGGTTTTTCTAGACTAACAATAAAATGAGGATGATTTTATACGGAACCCCGAGTGCGCGAGCCTGTCACGTCCTTGGCCGGTTTTTGGGAATTTATTTAGTTTGTTGCTTTGTCTTCTCGGATTTAGTGGAAACGGGAAAAGTGGGGAAAGTTTGTTTGTTTGTCTGGAGACAAGAGACTGGTTGTAAGTGGTATACATATAGACATTGTTGGAAAAGCTTTTATGTACCGGAATATGGCTGTGTTAGCGTTCAGTTAAAAGGTTGTAATTATTTATCAAAATTTTTCTGAATTATTTTATGTTCTTGCAACAGACAAAACTATACAACTTAATAAAACTATTGAAACTACCATGGTTATTAACACAAAAACTATACAAATTTATAAAGCAAATTTTCAGACGAAAAATTAAACTTTCCATTGTAATTATTAAATTCAGATTATAATATGGTCGCGATTAACCCAAAACAGTAGCTCATTAAAATACAAAGGCTAATTTTATTACAAGTAAAACTAATAGAAATAGAAATAGTTCATTCATATCAGACATGGTAAATTAGAGAGGTGGTATTACAAATAAATGGATCCTCATATCTCGCCACATTACTGGCTAGATATGAGGATATATAAAAAAGTTCCAGTTAAGTTTCACAAACAACAAGATATTTCAAATAATAATTGTCATGCAAATTAATAAAAAAGTCAAGTTTAATTAAAATAAATGTCAAGCCATACTATACAATCAAAGTCAAAATCTAGTTCAAAGTCGCTCAGCGAGCTATGGAAAGAGCTATGCTCGGAGTTTCTATGAAGGATAGGATTCGTAACGAATACATCCGACGGAGAACCAAAGTTATCGACATAGCTCAAAGAATTAGCAAGCTGAAGTGGCAGTGGGCCGGCCATATTTCGCGAAGAACCGACGGCCGCTGGGGCAAACGTGTTCTTGAGTCGAGACCGCGACTCGGCAAACGTAGTGTAGGACGCCCTCCGACCAGGTGGTATGACGACTTGCGAAAGACTGCAGGTAGATGCTGGATGCGGCAAGCTGAAGACAGGGCGCTATGGCGCTCATTGGGGGAGGCCTATGTCCAGCAGTGGACTGATATAGGCTGATGATGATGATGATGATGATGACTATACAATATAAATATTCAAAATAAAGTTAGATTCAATTTCAATATTTTAATTTAAACTTTAAAGGTCAGAAACTCCTGGATTGTATAAAACTGCGTTGCACGAGCCGTTCCAATCGCGATCCACCTCGCTTACAGTAAAAGTGATAACTGAATGAAATAGAATCAAATAAAGCGATGGTTAAAGTCCGAGTTATAAAACTATGATATCAGTTAGAGCTGAAACTTCAGGAAGGAAGAGTTAGGGAAGTGCAGGCGACACTTCAAGAATGTTTCAGTTTATCAAAGAGCAGTGGAAAACTTTCTTGTAATGTTAGCACTATTAGTATTTATTGTTAAATGGTGACGAAGGTCGTCATTCCACCTGGACGGAGGATGGCCTACGTCGGCCGAGTCGCGGTCTCCATTCAAGAACACGTTTACCCTAGTGGTTGCCGGTGCTTCTCGAGATATGGCCGGCCCACTGCCACTTCAGCTTGCTAATCGGCAATCGTAGTGTAGGACACCCTCTGGCCAGGTATAATGACCTGCGAAGGACTGCATGCAGATGCGGCAAGCTGAAGACAGTGCGATGTGGCGCTCATTAGGGGGATGATGAAATGGTGACGAAGAATTTTTGCTGTGTGGTAGCGGTATTGCATCAATGTACACGGAGCTTAAAACTCAAGCTTCAAGCACACGTGGTCCACGCACTGTCTCCTTTTTCATGCCGTCTCTAACAAATTTATTCCAACGCGCGGCGATACTCTTTCTAAGTTAAGGTTAGTAAGCTAGTCTGGTAAGTTTTGATTGCAAGCCTGAGTACAGTTAGTAAGTCTGCAGCCGTGCACAGAGCACCTGGAGCCACCAGTGCATGTCCACCATCTCTCTCTCTCATACTCTAGGACCCAGACTATTAAGAGGTATTCACTGATTGTGTAGAAACTAGAAACCTACCTGTACAATTTATACTAGTTGCTAGCTTCGCCCCGCGGCTTCACCCGCGTGGAAATCTATGTGTCAAATGGTTTATATACCTTCCTCTTGAATCACTCTGTCTACATATTTTAAAACGGCATTAAAATCCGTTGCGTAGTTTTAAAGATACATAGGGACAGACAGACAGCGGGAAGCATTTTTTAAATAGAATGATTCGAAAGGAAGTTTTATAAACCATTTGACAGATAGAGGCGAAGCCGCGGGGCACAGCAAGTTATTAATATTGCATAAAACCTTGCATTTTTCTAATTACAATATTCGTTCACTGTCATAGTGTCATCTCTATGATCGATCAATCCAGTATAATTCCCATCCGCTCCATTATATTCTCATCCGATCCATTATTCAGAATTATGGTCCGAACCTCATATAACGAGGTTATACTTCATTTGTGCCCTCACTAGATTATTGTTCGCTGCGGGGGGCGTCTAAGGTCTCTATAATTCTACACCATACGATATACGGACACGGGCGGTGATCGCAGTGGAGGTGGTAAATACACTTTATTTCCAAGTTTTACTCAATTAATTTTAATTTTGCATGTCCAACAGAAAAAAGAAAGGAGAAAAGGGAGGCCTTTGCCCAGCAGTGGGACAATAATGGCTTAAAATAAATAAATAATGTCCAACAGGACTTTTGGACAGGAAAAATCAAAAGGCTTTTTGATGTTTATTAACAAATTATACACAGAAGGAAGCTCTTCTTCTTCTGAAAGGTTGAAACTGTGAGGCGTCATTCGGAGCTTTGGGGTTCGATTCTTACACCGTGGCCTAGACGATCAAAAATATAAAAAAAACAAACCATTTACTATCGTATCGTGTCTAGTAAAAATCTCTCTGTACAAAAAGCAGACCCCTATCTCCCCTAACTGCAATGATTCATTTCGACACGTTACGTCGGGTTTAATCTTCCCTCCTCCCTTTATTGTTTACGTTGCTGTACCTATAGGTTTGAAGCATCAAACAGTAACTATAATTTAACTATATATTTATGAAATTGTACTATTTTGACGACCGATGTGGCGCGGTGGGCGAAGGTCCGCCTGCGACCCAGGAGGTTGCGGGTTCGATTCCCGCCTCGGAACAAATGTGTGTACGATCTGCTGATATTTGTTTCGGGTGTTCTGGTCGTTTTCTATGTATAATAAAAAAAATATCTATCTATTTAATGTATTGTATTATGTATATCAGTTATCTAGTACCCATAACACAAGCTCTGCTTATCATGGGGCTAGATAATGTTGTGTGAATTGTCCAGAATTATTTATTTATTTAATTATTTATTCGACGAAACCCTGGTCTATTTTTCTATAACACCAACAAGCGACGACAAAATTGTTTGCAAATCAAGAATAACGTAAAAACAGCTCTTTTTAATAATAGTACTTATGTAATGGCTCCCAGAATTTATTTATCAAATGACATTAGGAAATGTACTGACATCACAAAATGTATATCTAACCTTTTTAGTTATTTAATAAGTAAGACATTTTACAGCTTGAATGAATATTTTGACGCAGTTTAGTTATTTTAGTTACTATGTAAATGTAGTATAGATAGAGACGTGTTTGATTTTCAAATTGAAAAACGCATTATTTTAAATTCTTAATTTTTTATTTTTGCATTTGTACTATTAATATGATTGATTTTTGCTCCATTTCCAAAATATGTAACTTTTGTACGCCTAATGGCAGATCACAGTGCTCTTAATTTTAAGTCTGAACATCCCTGTAATACCTGTGTGTATCACAAATAAATAAATGAACTAGTAAAATGCTTTCTTTCCTTCAGACCTTGCTTGACTCTTGGACACGTCATAAAATTCAAAACTAATTAAATTAAACTAACAAATTAATATCAAACTAATTAAATCAAAACTAACTAAATGAAAACTACGAAAAGTGATTACATAATTAGATTTTTTGTTCACTTCAATCTATATAAGGTAAATTTAAAGCAAACAAGAAACCTTTACCTTGTTTGTTAGGTTGATAGTTTTCAAGGCAAAACTTTCAACCTAACAAAGAGCAAAACTCGTCCCAAGCTTTTTTCGTCCTTGTGATATGTTGTAGTAGGTCTTTTTACATAGGATATGTTTGACAATTTTTTTTTTTTTTATTGGTAATTTTGCAACTCTCTTGGAGTTTTGTTGAAGATATGTATTTATGTGTATATTTATTTATACACATAAATACATAATTATACACATACCTTCGAAAAATAGAACAGATGTGGCGCGGTGAACGAAGATCCGCCTGCGAAGCACGAGGTTGCGGGTTCGATTCCCGCCTCGGAACAAATGTGTGTATGATCTGCAGATATTTGTTTCGGGTGTTTCCGAGGCGGGAATCGAACCCGCAACCTCCTGCGTCGCAGGCGGACCTTCTTCCACCGCGCCACATCGGTCGTCAGTTTAATAAAGTTTTAATGTATGTTTTTCTTTTCGGTTGTACTCGTGTTTTCAGTGTGCTAATAAAAAAATCTATTCTATACCACTTAAAGTATAATGTGGAACCAATCCAAGATACACTCAATTTTCCAATTTCGTTTCATTCTTCGAACAATTCCTCGTGAAGTAAGAACGTTTCAGAATTAAAATTCCCTTGATCCCTTTACAAACGAGAATTGATTAATTCCTAAAAGAATCTTTAGAAATTGATAAAGTGGGTTTTCTGAGAACATAATCTTCTTTCCTGGTAGATTGTAGGTAGGTATTTAAACGTGGTTTTTTTTAATTGGTTACTATGTGGAATTGGTTACCTAGAGGACGAAACGGTATTACAGTTCAGTTCATTTATTTATTCCTTTTTGATACAATCACGTACACTCGGAAAAGCCATAATATACAATAGTATGATTACAATATGATTACATATAAAATTCATCAGCAATAGCTTCGTCAATATTATAAAAAGATTTAAATATTAAAAAACTTCTGATTTTTTCACAAAAAATCTTAAAATTAAGTTTCATTACATGTAAAGGTAATTTATTATAGAATTTTATACCAAGGTAAATAAAGCTCCTGTTTAATTTTGCTAGTCTATGTTTCGGGATGACTACATTTTGTTTTTTATGGATGTCATGTATAATGTGGATGTCACTTTGTAAGTCTAATTCTTCTGCGTGAATTTTAGCATAAATACAATTTTGAAATATATATTCTCCATAAAAACTATATATATAATAACTAAAAATATCTATCTATGTAATATTGTATGTATATCAGTTATCTAGTACCCATAACGCAAGCTCTGCTGACCATGGGGCTAGATAATGCTGTGTGAATTGTCCAGCATTATTTATTTAACTAAATATATATTCAACATAAATACATTTAATAGCTAGGTACTTATTAATTGTGTAGTGTTTTGTAGAATCAGCTACCTAAGTACCTAGATAGGTTGTTATTATTGACCATCCAGAAAGCATCATGTAGCCCCAAGCTAAGCAGAGCCTGTGGTAGGTACTAGATACCTGTTATCCTACTAATATAAATACGCGAAGGTTTGCAAGTATGGATGTTTGTTACTCTTTCACGTAAAAACTACTGAATGGATTTTAATGAAACTTTACAATATACTTCAAGCAAGTATTCTGAAGTACTTCTTGTACTTCAGAATACTTGCTTGTACATCAGAATAACACATAGGCTACAATTTATAAAGATATTATTGTATATTATCCAAAATATCTATCACCACGCGGGTGAAACCGCGGGGCGCAGCTTGTACTCAATACATAATAGATTTAATGACATATACCCGCTTGTGTCGCAGCGAATCTACGACCGACCACATCGGTGTCACAAATTTAATTTAATTGAATAGAAATAACAAAAAAAAATCGGGAAAACACGTACGTGCAAAGTCACGGGTACAAGCTAGTACACAATAAAGTACAGTCAGCGAGAAAATAGTCCCCTTTCGTGTCATTATCCCCTACGCCAACACAAGTACAGTCTCCCCCAACTTGGAGATTACACTCAATCAAATCAAATTGTCTCAGTCTGCTGCGCGGGACTCGAACCAGCACCCGAGGGTTGTTTAGCAATACCGAATTTTATAGGGTGTTTTAAAATGACGAGCTTAATAGGAATAATAATAATTAGATTGTTTTTAAAAAGCAAAAACCAACTTCAATCCCTTAGATTTAAACTGTTTTTGGTTTAACTTTTGCGCGATAAATATCCCTAGATTTTTTTTTGTTTTATATTATTTTATTTATCGTTCAAAATAAAAAATCAAACTGCTTTAACACAGGACTATTATGAGACACGTCACTTAATTCAAATTGCATATTAGTGGGAACTAAAGTGATCACTTTGATGTTTTAATTCACTTCTTCTGAGGTATTATATTTTTTGTCAAAAAATTGAAGTGAACAGTAAAATAAATTTATTTGATAATAATTTAATGTATAAAATATGACTTGTCTAAGTGCTTATTTTGTAAGCCTAAAGAAATAAATGATTTTTTACTTTTTTACTTTTACTTTTATTTAAATTATGAACCCAGTCAATCTCTAAAACAAACAAAAGCTTCACATGGAATATCCCTCTCCAACATTAATTCAACCATCACCACAATTTTTACTTTTCATTGCGAACGAAAAACCTAGCAAGCTCTCTGAAAAAAATACCTCCAGCGATTCAGCTGTACAATTTCAATCACCCTATATTGTTGTACACCCTGTAGGCTGAATACACGGCCGCTATTATGTTACTTTTATATCGCATGTGATAAGAATACTCAATTCGGGTCATTTTGGGCATGTTAGCACATCGTAAAACTATCGCCAAATTACGTTTTGCAACGTGTTGACGTGGACGTGTATAGCTCGATTGGACTTATTAAAGGCACTAGTCTTAGCTTTCGGGTTTACTTGCGAAGGAATATATCAAGCCAAACATTCTTCTATAAAAAATAAATAAATAAAAAGTATTTATTTCAAGCACATTACCTATACTCATATCAGAAAATATACTAGAGAATCTTAAAAACGATTTCCCGATGGAATATGAATCAACCACTTAAACAAATGGTGCAGATGGTCGGTTCAGGTGTATTTGTGAGTGTATCACTCATTTTTTTTTTTTTTTACATTGCGTAAGAGTCTATTAGCGGTGAATCGTCTAGTATTTGTTTAGCGAATTACTTACAGTAGACTTACATCGTCATCATTTTATATTAATTTATATCAATTTAATCAATGAAGTACCTAAATAGAGCAAGATTATTCAAATTCAAATTCTTTATTATCAGACAACAAAGGTCCATAAAACACATACACAAACACAATATTACAAAAAGAAAATACAATTACAGCGAAGAAAAAAAAACGTAATTTATTGAATATAAATTATTGAATCACATTACTTTCCTCACTAATTTATGCCGTAATTATCAGCGAATGAATCTGCACATCCGTCATGCGTTACGCATGAGTCATGTCATGACAATGACAGAACTGCTTGACATAATCAGTAGTCACTTAATGTCAGTTGACTCATGCATATTCTGTGATTCCTACATATGTACAAAGTACCTGAATCTTTTCTCGAAGAAAATCGTTAGTCTTGGAAAAATATGAACGTGTTCTACAACGATATTTCCTTCATAAAGTTATACAGTCAAATTATTATTCAAGCACCCACCGCAACGGTTATCTACCGTTACAGATACCGGGTATTTTAGTTATTTAATACCGGGTATTTGAGTTATTTAATACCGGTTGCATAACTCTACTCCCAGAACTGGGAGATGTCTGTATGCTTTATCTACGTATATTTTTATCTTGCAAAAATCACTAGTATAAAACAAAGTCGTTTCCCGCTGTCTGTCTGTCCCTATGTATGCTTAGAGCTTTAAAATTACGCTAACTAAATTACGTAAAATTACACTCAATTTATTAAAATTATTTTTTTTAATAAATTGAGTGATTCAAGAGGAAGTTTATAAACTACTAGCTACGCCCCGCGGTTTCACCCGCGTGGTGATAGATATTTTGGATAATATACAATATCTTTATAAGTTATAGCCTATGTTTTATTCTGATGTATAAGTAAGCTATATTATTGTAAAGTTTCATTAAAATCCATTCAGTAGTTTTTACGTGAAAGTGTAACAAACATCCATCCATCCATCTATCCATCCATCCATCCATACTTACAAACTTTCGCGTTTATAATATTAGTAGGATTTGACACATAAGTACATAGATTTCATACGACATATACATAGATAGAGTGATTCAAGAGAAAGGTTTATATGTAAATAATACATGCATTTGCACCCGCGCGGAGCCGGGGCGGGTCGCTAGTCTACGTATATTTTTATCTTGCAAAAAGCATAATAAATCTTCAGGAAACCTACCCCCCTCCGCCCCCGCCCCCCGGGTGATAGGAGATATCTTTAGCGACATAACGCGTCGCTTAGCGTTTTTGTGCGTGACCCCAGCTACTTGTATTATTTAGACGATTCTACGAGTTCCTATTGAAAATGGTTTATTTTTACCGATTTAATGGTGTTTATTTTTAGGGTTCCGTACGCGAAGTTGTATATTTATTGCCGCTATAACAATAAATCACCACCGACTATGACTCGGTAAACGTAGTTTAGTACGCCCTCCGGCTAGGTGGGATAATGACGTGCGAAAGACTGCAGGCAGATGCTGGATGCGTCAAGCTTAACACTTTGACTGCGGTTTTTTTTCGACGACTGCGATCTTTTTTTTACCTAAAAAATTCGTGCTGCCGCTCTACACAGCGGTTGTGTTGCGCCGCACATGCGTTTCGTTCGAAAAATATTACAGCTCTGCTGAGTCACAAAGATCTGTATTTTCTCAGCCGCTGCGCTAGTGTGGATTTACGCATATTAGTCACTTGTAGAAAACTCATACCGTGCGTTTTCAGCACTCAAAGTGTTAAGACAGGGCGCTATGGCGCTCATTGGGGGAGGCCTATGTCTAGCAGTGAACTGAGCTAAACTGATAATGATGATATTATGAACAATAAATAATAAAAATAAAATAATTAGGGGGCCAACGTCCATAGCAAGTTGATCAACGTACCTAGGTAAGCAACGTCAGGTGCGGTCAGTACTTGGATGGGTGACCGGCGACCGCGTCGTGTTGGCCATTTTTAGGGTTCCTTTTGCCAAATAGTTATGTACGATGGAACTGAACCCTCTGTGTGTTCATCATCAAATGAGCCCATACACGTCCACCGCTGGACAGAGGCCCACACGCCGCCACAAAGCGGTCCCGAGCCGCCTCCATCCATCAACTATTTGATCACTAAGCAGACTTCCTTTCCCTTCTCGACAAATAACCTCCTTACAAGTACAAGTAACCCCGCCACCGCCGCCGCCATGTTAGAGCAAAAGCTTTACGATAATGTAATAAAGGGCACTGCAAGCATTAAAGTTTATTCCTCAAATATAACAATAAAGTGGCCGCATTCACACAGACATGAGCGGAGTCAGGCAACCACGCGGTAGGACTGCAGGCATCACTGTAGTGTAATTAGTTTGTTTAATATTTAATTGTTTATTTAGTGTGCTCGTTTGGATACCGGGACAATTATTTATTGTCTGTGATATGGGTCTCGTACTCTAGTTCGAATTAAGTTAGCTCGATATCTCCTCTATATCCATTCAATAACAATTTAAATTAGCTTTGGTAACCAAAGTTACGAGTAATTTAAATATTGTAGAAGAATTGCATATCGTTTCGACCTCAGTGGTGCACGGGTGAAGGTTACGAATTTGATTCCCGCCGCAGGAAAAATGTTTGTACGATCGGCAGATCAGATTTGTTCAGGTCGTTTTCTATATATAATATCTATAATACCTATCTGTGTTATGTATGTATACCTATCATTTCTCTAGTACCCATAATACACAAGCTCTGCTTAGCTTAGGGCTAGATGATGCTGTGTGATTTATCCAGCATTATTTATTTAAGGGATGCATTTTAGACTAATAACATTGATACCTACTAGTGCGCTATAGTTCTATTAAATGACCATGTGTGTTACTCTGTGTGCTGTAGTATGTGCTTTTTAACTACTGCAACACACACAAACATCATACCCTATTTTAATTTCATCGTTGTTTGTTTTTTTTTTTTTTTTGTCAACTGTTTTTTGGTTTCATATTTTTTGTTTTCCTATGTCCTGTATAATTGTTGTATTTTGTGTGTGTCTGAAGTTGTTTATAAAGAATTTATCTATCTATCTGATGTAATGTATTGTATTATGTATATCAGTTATCTATTTATCTATGTAATGTATTGTATTATGTATATCAGTTATCTAGTACCCATAACACAAGCTCTGCTTACCATGGGGCTAGATAATGCTGTGTGAATTGTCAAAATAAAATAAAATATAAATAAAATATAAATAAATATAAAATATATCTATCTAAATGGCAGTTAGTGTGTGTTACAGAACGGTGTAAACTCGTCCAAGGCCCCCATCCAAAGCATTATCGTATACAAAACGCTGCGATTCGCGACACTCCCCTCTCCAATCTCCGACGTTCGACACACATCGCCGGCCCACTTTCCCGCAACCTCTCTACTCACATACATAACGCGCAATGTACGCGGCACTGGCAAACTGCCGTTTTGTTTAAGAATCACATGATTGATGTATTTCTTTATGGGGGTATTTTGGGGGTTGATGGTGCGATGGGAGATTGTGGTTGATGGTGTTGTGAAGGATTGTTTGGTTTGGATGAAATGCTTTGGTTTTGAGAGTATTTTCCGGTCGGTAGGTATCCAATAAAATTGATAAGGTCTATCTTCTAATGTGTTATACAGTTTAATATTAAAAAGTTTTTCTGAATCAAAGTGGTTTATTTCCTTTATATCTTAAACAGGACTCTGAATATTATTTTCATCATAGTATATTATTTTACAGCAGATAAAGAACTTTGGACGGCTTTATCGCTTAGAAGCAATCTCATCTAGGTCTTTGTCGCTCTCTCCCAATAAGGTTTGCTGGAAGAGAACTCTTTTTAGGGTTAAATTCGCGTTTGTTATAATATTCTAGGATAATGTTCTATCGTGTAATAAGAATAAATAAATATATAAGACCCTCACCCGACACGCAAAAAGGTCCCACCAGTGGGCTAGTTGAAGAAACCAGTCCAATAACAAGAATGGTTAAAAACGATTAGTTAGAGGAATTGGGACCAAGAAAACCCGTAAACAAAAGCTAGTGGCCAATAAACGCCTATTATGAATGGCCTACATTCCCTACGTGGACTACATTCCCCACATGGACTACATTCCCCACGTGGACTACATTCCCCGCGCCGCGCCGTAACAACGCACACGTAACGATAACGTGGAGTAAACTCCATAAGTTAATCAGAGAAGACAAACATTCGAGTACAGACGAAATGAATTCCGGAGTCAATGCGAGACGAATCGTTTAGCTGCTAGGGGAGGGTCGATTAGATATCGATGAATTGACGATCTTATATCGATATCAAATTGTATCGATAGTTATTCAATGTTTTATTACTTACATGTGTACAAATAGGTCTCAAAATAATACAATTTCATAACGATATTCGATCGACTTTCGAGCATTTATCATCTTTTTATTAAAAAAAAATACTTTACTTTACTAATAACCAAGATAGATTTAAAATATAGTATCAGTATATTTCAAAAAATATTTTGTTTAAACATAGCTAAGGTAAACTTTCTATTGAGACACTTTTGTAACAAAACGAAATTCAAGTCGTCTTTTTTGTCGTCAGTTAAAATAATATCTACGTAACTTTTTTAACTTCTATTACAAACTATTAGGTACTAGTCATAGGACATGGCTAGAGACATCCTATATTATTTTAAAAATTACTATCTGACTATTTAAACTGCAGAGGGCCGAGCAGATTGGCTTTAAACACTACTACTATAACTTTTAGTGTATTTTATAAATTAATGCATGAATGAATGAATAAATAAATAGAAGGCCTAATCCCAACTGTGGGGAACCACTGTAATTTTAGTATTTGTTTGTATTGTCTGTAAATGATGATAACAATCCTCAGTACGTTAAAAAAGTTTGTTAGTAATGAAAATAAGTGATAAATGAAGCAATTTAAAATTTCTACGAAATATTCCGGGGCCTGGCAGTAATTGGAACAAACTGGCTTTTTGGCCAAAAATTTCATGGAAATAATAATTAAATTAGGTATGAAAGCTTTGAAAATAATTATTTAAATTGTTGTTTAACTGAGTTTCCTATAAGAACCTACTTGCTAAGAACTCATTTGACAGCACAAAAAATTACAAAATCCTTATTTATTTCGTTCGTAAAGAAAATATTGTTTAGTATATTCAAATGACTTTTATTTCGGTTTCTTAGCAATCGAATGGACACTGCCATCAATCAATTCAAAATTAATATATTTCCCCACAATAACCTAATATTTCCCCAAGTATTTTACGATATTAACTCCCCAAAGAGAATTCGAGCACACAGTCTTCGCAAGTCCCAACGAAATTACGAGAACCTTGTAGACGTAAGGAACACGAGGGCTTAACCTTGTTAGCCTGCTGCAGAGGGAAACCTACCTTCGTTGCTAATGAATAATGCACAAAATTAATATCTCCTTTGTGGGTGTGAATCTCTTAAGAGCATTTTGAAAACTGTGTTATTGAAACTAGTGTCTAGTTTGTAGCTCTTTTGTGTGTTTTGATTAGTACATTTAAGTAGGCAGTCATCTTCTTTAATTAATCACTCTAATATTATGTTATATTATTATATAATTATAATAAATGCGAAAATTTGCATGGATGGATGGATGAATGTTTGTTACTTCTTTACCCCATAACTTCTGAACGGATCGGGCTGAAATGTTGCATACAGGTAGTTCTAGGCCAGGAATAAAAAATAAGCAACTTTTTATCCCATAAATAAGTTTTGATAGGATAGAAATAACCTTAATACGTTTCCATAGAAACAGAGAAAGAAAGAAAGAAGAAAGAAAGAAAATACATTTATTGATTCACAAGTAGGTACAGCTTCATCATCATCAGCCTATACTAGTCCACTGCTGGACATAGGCCTCCCCCAATGAGCGCCATAGCGCCCTGTCTTCGGCTTGACGCATCCAGCATCTACCTGCAGTCTTTCGCAGGTCGTCATCCCACCTGGTCGGAGGGCGTCCTACACTACGTTTACCGAGTCGTGGTCTCCACTCAAGAACACGTTTGCCCCAGCGGCCGTCGGTTCTTCGCGAGATATGGCCGGCCCACTGCCACTTCAGCTTGCTAATTCTCAGAGCTATGTCGATAACTTTAGTTCTCTGTCGGATGTATTCGTTGCGAATCCTATCCTTCAGAGATACTCCGAGCATAGCTCTTTCCATAGCTCGCTGAGCGACTTTGAACTGGTGGACCAGCCCTATCGTGAGTGTCCACGTCTCAGCTCCGTAGGTCATAACGGGTAGGACGCACTGGTTGAAAACTTTCGTTTTCAAGCATTGCGGTATGGATGAAGAGAAGACTCGACGTAGTTTCCCAAACGCTGCCCAGCCCAGCTGGATCCTCCTTTTGGCCTCCTTCTCGAAATTGTTTTTACCTAACTGCAGAATCTGCCCGAGGTATGTGTATTCGGAAACGATTTCGAGAAGGTGACCATGTACGACCACCGGCCTTGGATCAATGTGTCCATTGATCATGACTTTGGTTTTATCCAAATTCATGCCAAGACCGATGCATCGGGAGGCTGAAGCTAGGCCGTCCAGCATCTGGTTCAGCTCCTCTAGCGACTCCGCCTCCGCCAATAGGTACAGCTTGCTACTAAATAATAATAATAATATATAAGTAAACAAGAACATAAAGAAATAAATAAAATTAACTACGTATGTATTATACAGACCGTGCGAAGCCGCGGGCAGAAACTATCGTAGTTTCGAATAGGACGAATTTATTGCGAATGTAAGTGGGTTTATATGGTTTGTAGTTAACCCGCTTACAACCAAAATTAAACCTTAAATTAATAATTAGTTAGGCGAAAGCTTAAAATAGAGATGATGTGATCTTCAATATAATAGCGGTTGTAAGGTTCTTAGAATATATATTATTCAATTTCGATTATGTTCTACTCTACCTATAAGGCCTTCTAACCCCAAAATCAATGCAAAAGTAATGATTTATTTGTAAAAATTTATTAAAAATAAATGATGGCACTGACTTATATCGACGACCGATGTGGCGCGGTGGGCGAAGGTCCGCCTGCGATGCAAGAGGTTGCGGTTTCGATTCCCGCCTCGGAACAATTGTGTGTACGATCTGCAGATATTTGTTCCGGGTGGTCTGGTTGTTTTCTATGTATAATAAAAAATATCTATCTATGTAATATATTGTATTATGTATATCAGTTATCTAGTAACCATAACACAAGCTCTGGTTACCATAGTGCTGTGTGAATTGTCCAGCATTTTTTTTTTTTTTTTTAAATCAAAATCCCCCTTGTTTAGGGGGGAGGCATGTGTAACAGTGGACCAATATGTGCTGGTGAGATCAAATTAAGCCACGTTTTTGTTATGATAGACTATCGATAACAACAATGATTTCATCGATATCTTCCCATCCCTAGTGGAAGGAAGCGCCTCCGTTTCCTCCCCACGATGGATCTATCTGGATACATTAACGTTATCGGTTAATGACCTCTCGATAGCCGTTACTATAGCCTTTCTACATCCCTATGTAATTCACCATGGTTACTTACAAGACTACCTACTACTAGGATATAGGGTAGGAGATGGCTGCTTCTGGGTTCGATTCCCGCATCGTGATTAATTTTGTACGATTTGCAGATTTTTGTTTCGGGTGTTCTGGACGATTTCAATGTATAATAAAAAATATCTATCTATGTAATGTATTGTGTTATGTATATCAGTCACCTAGTACCCATAATACAAGCTCTGCTCAGCTTGGGGCTAGATGATGCTGTGTGTCCTGCATCATTTATTTATTTAACCATTTCTACCATTTTTTTTCCATTTCAACATTTTTGCGGACGAGTGGAGAAGTCTAATGCTTATTATGTTTAACTTTTTAAAAATATTTTGTCCCGTTTTTGACTTACCTATATTTCTTAATTTTATGTTGACTCTTCAATAATTTGAATTTATAATTGACATTATTGATTATTTGATTTTATTTTAACTGTATTTATAACATGTGTTCTTAACTTTTATATTATACCTCTGTAATTAGTATAATTGGCCTAAGGTCGTTGTGATTACATTAAATAAATAAATAAATTTTTCAATAACGTATTTTGCATTTCGAAGGCGTACAGTTTATTTCCGAGCTATAAGTTAATTAATGTCCAAAAACTTAACTTACAAATGAACTTAACTTACAAATGAATTAATTATACTTAGGTCAGTTTTTAGTTATTTCAAAAGAATCAAATGTTCTTTTATGTCATCATTATTATAGAAGTTATTTTACGTGATAATATGATTGTTTTGAATAACATTTTATATATATTTTATCATAATAAAATTCATTCTACAGTTAAGGAACGTTGAGCTAGCTACAGCTTTCAATTAATAGTTAGTTGATAGCTGCAGCACGGGACAGCTGAAAGTTCCCTTCAGGAGCTGTTTCCAAAAAACAAAGTTAATCCAAAATAAATTCCCAACTATCTTCCGCCCCTTCCATCAATCTTGAGGATTAAAAGCTTCGAGCCAGTGCGATAAATACCACTTACTATCGAGTGCTTTCGATTACTGTATCTGGAGGACCCCATGGCTGTGAGGACCCCATAGCTGTGGGGTCGAGGGGACGGTTCGACTTGGTCCTAAATTGCTTTCGTTTGGGGATAATGTCATAGGTATTGAGAACGCATTATGGATCAGTGTTGAGTTCAAATGCGGATAAGGCGTACACACACACTAACAAAATGTTTTGTGGTCAGGGTATGTACTTCTTTGATGGTTCTCGCATTCTTAACACTTTGACTGCGATTTTTTTTCGACGACTGCGATCTTTTTTTTAACCTAAAAAATTCTTGCTGCCGCTCTACACAGCGCTTGTGTTGCGCCGCACATGCGTTTCGTTCGAAAAATATTACGGCTGTGCTGAGTCACACAGATCTGTATTTTCTCAGCCGCTGCGCTAGTGTGGATTTACGCATATTAGTCACTTGTAGAAAACACATACCGTGTGATTTCAGCAGTCAAAGTGTTAAATACTTCGGACACGTCTCAAGGCGGGACAGTGACTAATGTGACTATATTGAGCGTCTTGTCGTTTAGGGCAGAGTTAGTACTCTGCCCTAAACGACAAGATCCCTATGGCCTTGGTCAGATCCGCAGTTTGCGACCCCTTACATGAGTGCATTAAAAAGACCGAAAATTGATAATGATCATCCATCAGAGACACATCAAAGTAGAAAAGTGAATGTCATGCACGATAGGTGGCAGGAGCCAGTTGTACCTACGTGGTATATCGTGGGCAACATCATAATATAATTTGACGACCGATGTGACGCGGTGGGCGAAGGTCCGCCTGCGACGCAGGAGGTTGCTGGTTCGATTCCCGCCTCGGAACAATTGTGTGTACGATCTGCAGATATTTGTTCCGGGTGTTCTGGTCGTTTTCTATGTATAATAAAAAATATCTATCTATGTAATATATAGTATTATGTATATCAGTTATCTAGTACCTATAACACAAGCTCTGCTTACCATGGGGCTAGATAATGCTGTGTGAATTGTCCAGCATTATTTATTTATTTTTATTTAATATCTAAAATATTCTCCCGCATTGACAAAATATTCTGAACTGAAATAAACCGGCCAATTGCAATTCAAAATCTAGTAAAAAGGGTTTCGTATTGACTGATACAAAATTATTTTCTTTTAGTAATATTTCGTAGAATTTTGTTTCGTCGCAATTTAGAAAGGAAAATACTTATATTTCTTCAAAACTTCGACTTTTCCTTACCGAGAAATACATCTTTGATAAAAACACAATGAAACAGAATAAGTAACCTTCTTGACTCCAAGAACTTTGCCGCGTCCAAAATCTTAGCCGGGTTATTTCCTTCTAGATCAGCACATATGTATACATATGTGCATACGTCCATTGCTGGACTTGCCTCCCCAAACGTAAAGGGGGGTTTTCGATAATGGTTTAAGATATTTATTCTCAAAAAAGACAGTCACTTACACGAGAATAGTTATTAGCTTAGTGTAAACAATTTATATAAGTAAATAATAACCACGCTCGGCAGCTAGATAGCAAAAAAACAGGCGTTTCTAGGTCAACACGTACTCTACTTGTTGCACCTAAAGCCTACGGAACCCTAAAACCAGCTCCAAACTGAAAGCTGCGGACTTATTATCAGAACCGTCGCCATTTTTCATAGAACAGAGTATTGTAGGCTGTGTTTACGAGAGCTGAAGGTCCACAATGCTCTGCTGACAATAGTCCCAAATGGTCCATTGTACGCGCTCGTCGAATCCTTGCTCTGTTGTCATTCTGATTAGCTGTATTGATGTAGTAGTGGTTAGGTCCTGCTGGTAGATTCAGATGTAAATATTTTTAAACTTACACGATCTTAACACATTATTATAAGACGTATTGATACACTGTTAGTGTAGTGAGTCCGAGTGTGCAGATGGACATTCTTACTATTGAAAATGAAATGAGGGTAGTTTCAAATGAACTAGCCCCCGTTTCGCTGAGGCGATAACTCCAGTACTCCAGTCATCCCGTGACCACGACAGAGTGTAAACCTGTTGAAACGTCGGGAAAAAGGTAAATAAACGCGATAGATTCATATGTATTCGTGAGTGTATCATTCATACTATTTTCGCCGCTCGTTGGTTAATTTGACGTCCAAAATAAGCTAAAATCATTTAAAACGGGATATTTACCATGATTTGATTTTTGAGTTTTCCAATATTTCGGCACAGTTTCATGCGCCATGATCACGGAATAACTGAAGACAATGCGAGTTCGTTTTTATGAGCAGATATACCGATCTACCCTCATTTTCTGTCTTTTGCTACGAACGTTACCACTACCACCGGTTTCATTATTATCGACCCCAGCTCGATCACGACACACAACACTGACAGAATCAGAACGCGGCGCGGTTGGTACATCACTTCTTCGGTTTTTACACATTGTCACAACAGGGTTCCAGGTTCCCGATAATTGGAAACCATCTTCTCGGTTGAAGTTCCTGTGTTTCCTAATCTCAATGGCCTCCACTACCATTCTTGGTATGTAGTGTCGCTCTGTTGAGATTACTTTTGGATTGTGTAACTCGATCCAGTGGTTTGAACCAGGCTCGAGAAGATGTTCCGCTATGGCAGACTTCTCAGTTGCCCGATTCTTAACTGCTCGTATGTGTTCTTTGACTCTGCAGGAAATAGTGCGCTTCGTTTGGCCTATATAGGAGCTCCCACAGCTACAGTCGATCTTGTACACCCCTGGTTTTTCAAGTGGAAACGAGTCTTTAGGTGTGCGCAGGTAATGTATGATCTTTTTCAGCGGCGTGAAAACTGTTTTGATGGAGGATTTTTGCAGGATGTTTGCGACTTTATCCGTCACTCCTTTTATCCCGTTTTAAATGATTTTAGTGTTAATAACCATGATAGTTTCAGAAGTTTCAAAATAAGCTAGTTTTCCTCTATCGAGAGTGTACCGAAATATTTCATCGTAGTTCTTTAGAACATTGGGAATCAAACTCGCTAACTTCAACATCTCCGCCTGTCCTTGAATCACTACACTATGTCATAATAGAGGTCGTCGGTCGCTGTTTGATGTAAAATAGTGTAGATTCACCCTTGATCTTGTATGTAATAACCACCACCGGTATTTGAGCAGTAGGCATTGTAACTATACTCCAGCTAAACTATACATACAATTTTTGTAAACATTGGCTTGTCTGGTGTCTTTAAGTTTTTGTCTAAAGTGTTTTTTTGTCGTAGGTATTGTTTTCTTTAAAATTTTAATATTCTTTTAAGTTGTTATTTCTTTCAATTGTAATTTCGTTCTTACTTATTACCTTACATAACATAAGTCTTTAGCAAATAAAAAAATCTTTAACTTTGCACTCGACGTCAAAACGAGAGCTTTGGATTATTGCATAGTAAATGGCATCTATAGTTTTTCATTATTTATCAATTTGATTTTTATTAAGTTTTCTGGTATTTGACCAGTTTATTTCCTATTTGATTTATTTATTAAGTAGGTATATGTTTGAATAAAGTAACAATTGCGGTCAGATTTAGCATGCCACAACAACGGTAGAAATACATTGTGAAATATTTAAACATACGCCACCCATGTACCTACCTTATTTACATGTAAATAAAATAAATAAATAATAAATAATGCTGGACAATTCACACAGCAGATATTTTTTATTATACATAGAAAACGACCAGAACACCCGGAACAAATATCTGCAGATCGTACACACAATTATTCCGAGGCGGGAATCGAACCCGCAACCTTCTGCGTCGCAGGCGGACCTTCGCCCACCGCGCCACATCGGTCGTCAAATGTATTTGATGCAATACATTTTTATTTACTTTATTGTGTTGAGTTGTTTACAATAATTATTAGTTGAGAATTGCTTGAGTATAGGTAGCCGTTGGTTGGTACGGAAGGTATTATTGTAGATATATCCCGAGAGCCCAAGTATTGAAGGGAGGCTGCGGCGGGCTTGACCCGAGGTCAGCCGAAATTGGAGGTTACAGAGAATTTACAATTTCTGCGGAGCTTTACATTTTTGTAGGAAAATTTAGTTAAAGTTTAGTTGTCGGGTTTAATCTAGTTAGTGGTTGGCTTTGTGAGGTTAGATCGATCAGTTAGTCATTCCTGATTGGTGATGTCCTGCTCGGTAAACGTAGTGTAGGACGCCCTTCGACCAGGTGGGATGACGACCAGCGAAAGACTGCAGGTAGATGCTGGAAGCGGCAAGCTGAAGACAGGGCGCTATGACGCTCATTGGGGGAGGCCTATGTCCAGCAGTGATCTGCTATAGGCTGATGATGATGATGATGTCCTTCTCGCCGAATTTCGGCCACGGTATGGCCAGTCTTAACAGAGTCTAGCCAGGTGCGCAGGCCTATAGGGCACAAGTGGTGTGTGCTACACAGATGCACTCTCTATTTGCTTTATTTATTTATTTTATTTTATTTGGGAAATAAACAGTAAATAATACTACGAAACTTCATCATCATCATCATCAGCCTATAGCAGTCCACTGCTGGACATACGCCTCCCCCAATGAGCGCCATAGCGCCCTGTCTTCAGCTTGCCGCATCCAGCATCTACCTGCAGTCTTTCGCAGGTCGTCATCCCACCTGGTCGGAGGGCGTCCTACACTACGTTTACCGAGTCGTCGAGTCGAGTTCGTCTACGAAACTTAAGATATACGAAAACCAAAATAATTTCCTCTATTATGTGTGTAATACATATAAAGCTAAGTGAACAGAGCCATAGGAAAAAAAAATCTAAACATGTTGAAAATACGTATACATAAATAAGAAGAATAAATAATAAAACCTGTGTTAATACAACTTGATACTTAATTATAATGAGTCCTTGTCAACGCATAGTTGAACTTCTTTACGGAACTTCGGCAATGGTAAGTTAAATATATCTATATCCGACAGTTTTTTATTATGTAATTCACAAACTCTACTAAGAAACATATTTTTCCTATAATTTGTGTTTACATTAGGCAAGAAAAATGTCTTTTTATTACGAGCAGATCGTCTGCTCTCATAATCTTATGGGAAGGCAGACTGATACTACCGGGGAGAGGTCAGGTGCAGGACCAACGACTTGATTCCGTTTCATTAACGTGATTTCCGATTCACGGCGGGTGTATCACCGCCAACTTCCTGACTCCGGGCTGTGACTGTGAATTTTTCACCCTAAAAAACCCCCAAAAACAACTTGGCCCCACTCGGGATTTGAACCCAGTTAGTTTGGTATGTAAACTTAATCGTTTAGATATATATTAAGTAACCTATATTGTCCCACTGCTGGGCAAAGGTCCCCCAAACTTTTCCAAAAATGATAGTTATCCAGGTTCCACCATTCAACCCGGAAAGCGTTAGATATAAATATATGTCGTAGAAGGAGTAGCTCAGACATTAACACAACCAGGAATTACACCGTCAATACTTTTATTATATTTTATAAACTCTGATTAACAGTAATTGTGTTATCTCTAATAATCTATACCACTATAATCGATACGCATCAACTACCATAATCCGAACGAACTACGGCGGGATGTGCACTCAACGAAAGCTGAAGCGAGACTGCCTGTTGCTGCCGCGCGCTCGCGTTAAATACGGTTGGGGCAAACAAGTCAACGAGCGGTCGCTCAGGTACGGGCGGCGGCCCGGAGCAGGTATCGTCCCTTTGTACGCCTCGGTGTACGTGCTCTCAGAGTCTAACCAAAGCGTGGCGCCTACACGGCCATTCTGACCTGCGAACGTCCTCGTTCGCGTAAGCTCATAGGATATCATCTGAGAAAAAGAACAAAACAACATTACTGCTCGTTCATCCTGACACAACAAACTGATGTAAAAAAACACTCAGAATAGATAGTTGGCCCCGATTTATCATAGCCCAGACATACTGTCCCTATAACTCAATTTAATTGATCTCTAGGTTAAGAACACCTAGCCCACACATTCTGTCTCTATAACTCAATTCAGAATCCCTTCAGTGTACAACTGACCTGGACCTCAGCGATTTTTTTTTTCGCATGTCCCTTCAGTACTGGCCCGGATCTCAGCGACTATTTTTTTTCGCATGTCCCTTCAGTACTGGCCTGGATTTCAGCGACTATTTTTTTTCGCCTATCCACCAGTACTGGCCCGGATTACAGTGACTTATTTTTTTTCGCCTATCCCTTCAGTACTGGCTTGGGTTTCAGCGACTATTTTTTTTCGCCTATATCCCGTCAGTACTGATGTGCGACTATTTTTTTTCGCTACCCTCTCAGTACTGACCTGCGACAATTTTTTTTCGCTTTACATTTCTTTTTTGTCTTTTCTTTTTTTTTCTCATTCATTGTTTTCTCTATTTTTTTTTTTATCTACCATACCTAAACCCAATCAGCTAATCACTTTTAACCCACCATCATCATCTATGTTAAACATCCTGACTACCACCGGCTTTAACAATTTATAGCAATAATGAACACCAGTACAACCCTATATCATCCTCATCGATATAGTATCAGACTCAAAACTTACCTGGTATTTTCTCGCTGTACAACTTATTACCTTAATCAGCCCTTGATCTATAATAGCCTACTGAGCTATCAAGTTAGCGTCAATTTTAGGAAGAGATGCTACTAGTGATAAAAAGGAGTCTGCTAAAATACTTCAACCATCGGACGCTGTATTGTTAACTATTTACATCGTTTTTATCAGGCGCCGTCACGTTGTCATCACTGTAATTTACTACAATATCAATCAGAGTACGACGTACTGCCCGTAAGTGTTCGATTTAAACGCGGGCGTGAAGGAGAAAGCTTATGTGTCAGGTTGACTTTAACTGACAATACGTAATTCAAGATTGTGAGTGTTGAGAACACTAACTAGACAGTCCAAAGTGGAGGCGTATATTCAAAACAGTACTTACTCAACCTCATACAAACTACTACCAAATTAGCCTTGACTGATGATAGATAATGATGTCACACAAAATAATTTGGTTCGGTCTCACCGCTGTATCCAGTCCGGTGGCACCTTCAATAATCACGCTTACAGCCTCAGCAAAATTCTCAGCGCAATCCATGAGCAGCGCAGCGTGTGGAGAGGAGTCCTCAACGCTAGTCGCTAGCGCGTGAAACGCACCTTTCCAAGCGATGACAGCTTCTAGTCATGGGGCACTCCAAATACTAAAAACAAATAAAAATTAACGCACAGGGAGGTTGTTCTATTACTAATTTTATCTGTTATACAAAAAAAAATGTTATAAGCGATAGATTGAAATAATAACAGTAGAAGTAAAAATCACACCGAAGAAGTTCACCGGTCAGTTCATCTGTGTTCGACATTTTAATCTTGTCACTTCACCAATCACCTCTGTCGAATGCTAAATTTACTGGATAATATTCAGAATATAAAGAGATATTCGAACTCCGACTAGAACTCGGACTTGAGTCAACAACTTCACCCCTAACAGCTGGTATGGTCCATTATAAGCATCGTGTCTAATTGCTTAGCAACAAAACTCAGCTAACCACAACGAAACCCTACCTCAAACTCTTGAATTAATGGACAGATTTGTAACCGAAGCTGCAACAACGACCTCAGCGTTGTATCCTTTGTCCATACGACGCAGTATTGTCCCGTTCTCCTCCCCGCATTAACCTACGGCTATAATAGGAGTCACCGTAGTAATAAACAATGCCAACATGTGTACTTCGTTCGCCGATTGTGCACCTGAAACCAATCACTCCGACCATTTTATTACTAATGGAATCTCTTAACCAATAAAAACTTGAATCTTACAGAGTTCCACGATTATAAGCGATAAGCTATCACGATGTAGTTTATTGCAAATGACAAAACCTAGGTTCTTCTCATAACAATCGCGGCGGTGTTGCGTTGATCGACTACAACTAGGACGATCCGCTATTTAAGTCGAGCGGTTTAACACAGAGCAAACTGCTATGGAATAAACATTTTGACTAAAAACTTCAGCATGCTACCGCCATTCTGTACCAATGTAGCAGAATGCTTGGTAAACCTTGGGGACTTTTACCGCAAATAAAGAACCCCGCATGGCTGCTCCTGGTGACCAAATTTCCAGTATACCAATACTAAACGAATGCTATCAGATACAACTATACGTGGACCAAAGAAATGGACCAGGAAGACACGAAGTCAGAATCTATACAGATGGCTCCAAGACCGATGCTGGTACGGGTGCATATTCCAATGTGAATGCGTAGCAAGAACCCAGGCAGCTACAGCCGCGTAGAGGAGAGTAATCAAGGACCAACGTATACGAATCCTCACCGACAGCTGTCATTCTCAGGGCTCTTGAGCGAAAGAGCTGCAATTCCAAGTTTGTGAACGAATGTCACACAACATTAGAAAGGATATCCACAAAGAACAGGATTATAAATTTCAATGAATCTAGGGACAAAGCGGATTGCTAGGTAATGACACCACAGACGAACTGACACGTAGGGGATCGGAGGCGACCACCGAAGATCCATCCATCACCTTTTCTACCCCTGCCATACTCAAATTCTAGACATGGACTAGGCTCCGAAGTAAAAAACGAACGAAAGATTCGTCAACTAAAATGCTAACAGCCAGGTTGGGACTTTCATCAACATCACTAAACCTAAAAAAAATGCCTACTGAATCTAAACAGCTCACTGAACAAGTACTTAGTCACCATTGGAGCGACCAAGCCAACAGCCAACAGCCCTCTCTGCAGATGTGCGACATCGGTGACGAATCAGCTACACAATGTAGTCCTGGAATGTGAGCAAGTAATAGCGCAAGGAACAGAAATCCTTAACTTGCCAAGGTTGCTCCGTGAAGCCTGCAAAGACCCCAGGAAGATGCTGCGCTTCCGGGCGGAGCTAGGAGAAAAATTAAAAAATTACTTAACAACACGTGATTCCTCGAAGCTAGGTTCTGTACTGTAGATCTCCGAGATACACTTGGAACAAGAAACACGGATGAGCCAAAACAGATAGTGGGCGGGATTTCTCTCCACTTCTGATGTCGTAGAAGGAGTAGCTCAGACATTAACACAACCAGGAATTACACCGTCAATACTTTTATTATATTTTATAAACTCTGATTAACAGTAATTGTGTTATCTCTAATAATCTATACCACTATAATCGATACGCATCAACTACCATAATCCGAACGAACTACGGCGGGATGTGCACTCAACGAAAGCTGAAGCGAGACTGCCTGTTGCTGCCGCGCGCTCGCCTTAAATACGGTTGGGGCAAACAAGTCAACGAGCGGTCGCTCAGGTACGGGCGGCGGCCCGGAGCAGGTAGCGTCCCTTTGTACGCCTCGGTGTACGTGCTCTCAGAGTCTAACCAAAGCGTGGCGCCTACATATATAAGTATTCTATATTCAAAGTGTTTTTGAAATGGTGAACGTTTTTTAAATTTCACACAGCATGACGCAGCTGTAAAATTTCTCCTGTATTTTTCATTCGCTCTTGAAAATATAGTTTTTAGCACCTCACTTCATATTTCAGCGTGAAAAAACATTAGTACCCGACGGGAATCAAACCCACGTGTATATCTACTAAAACTAGAAATTTAAACAAAAGGGTCTACCATAAAACTTGGACATAAAGAACGTTTTTTTTCCGTAGAACATGTCCAATGCCCGTAGTAAAGCAGTCCACGTCGCGCTAGGGACGGCAGGCCATTCCGAAACAACTCCGACAAACATTTTCTACTACTGGCTTTCCCCCGCAGCTTTGCATGCGTATTTCTGGGATTAATAGTAAACCATATCCTCGGGATACCGTCTACCTCGCTGCCTAATTTCAATAAGAGCCGGTCAATAGTTCAGGCGTGAAAAGGTAACAGACAGTCAGAATTATGTACATTAGTTTTTATAGTTTTAGCATATTAGTATAGTTTTAAAAACAATTAAGTTTATAATATGACTTGTCGATGAACTTTTTTGTAGCATAGAAAGAAACGTTTTTGATTTCTGGTTTCTATGGCCTTTTTATATTACGTAGTGAGAACACTAAAAACATAAAATGCTAAGGATTATTATATTGCAAACCATACGATCTAAGGATTGCCTGACATCTTATTGCCCTCAAAGAATATTAAAAGGTGTGCGCTTTAACAAACTTATCATGACTCCCCCTCTTGCAAATAATCTAATCCGAAAATGCATCTCAACGCAAACTGGGGTCCGTAATTGACGGATATCTGACGTCAGAGAACCCTCAATAGAACTACTCAGAATCATAAGAATAGAATCTAATATAAAATAATTTGATTATAAGGTTTTTTCTATTATAGTGCATACCTCAGCCTTGCACTGGGGGTAAATTTTTAAGAAATTTAATAATGATCATAAAAAAATCGACTCGCAATCTCAGGAAGAGTTGCGGATTCAAGTCCCGTGGAAGACGAAATTTATGGACATTATTAAATTTAATTTAATCGTTCGAAATCTATGTCCCAAATAGCTTATAAAACTTCCTCTTGAATCACCCTATCTATAGCTGATAACAGCATTATAATTCGTTGAGTCGTTTAAAAGATCTAAGCGAATAGACCGCAAACCGACCGCGACTCGGCAATCGTAGTGTAGGACGCCCTCCGGACAAGTGGGATGACGACCTGCGAAGGACTGCGGGCAGATGCTGTGATGGATGTGTCAAGCTGATGAGTGGACTTTATAATATGTAAAGATAATAAAATTCGTCTTCGCGAAAGTTTTTTATATGAATTATATTTTTATCTCGAAAATGAGTTCGAAATAGTACAATTCCCAGCACTAGATGGCGTGTCCCGTAAATCTGGCGCGGCCGACCACGTCGCTTGTTTAGAGAGGTCCCTGATAAATATTGATTAAAAATGGCCTTTGTGTGCTTTTCTTATTGAAAATGGCCGGTCCCTTTATTTAGTGGGTTAATAAAGATTAAATACGCTTTTGATATGATACTGGGCGTAATATTATACGGACCGTTTTTTTAGCTCTTGATAATATTTTGATGGGTACCTAATCTACATATATAGCTTTCACTGCCCAGCCTCTGCGGCGCGACCCGCGCAGTGACGCGAGGCATGAGTAGTGCTACAACTACTTGTACTTCGTGGGCAATGAATGTGTTAAGGCACACGATTACACATGATTGCACACTTCGTAGTTATTGACACAAAAGTCATTTATAATGGGGTATTTACCATGATTTGATTTTTGAGTTTTCCAATACATATTTCGGCACAGTTTCATGCGCCATGATCACGGAATGCAGACATATCATCATCATCATCAGCATATGATAGTCCACTGCTGGACATAGGCCTCACCCAATGAGCGCCATAGCGCCCTGTCTTCAGCTTGACGCATCCAGCATCTACCTGCAGTATTTCGCAGGTCGTCATCCCACCTGGTCGGAGGGCGTCCTACACTACGTTTACAGAGTCGTGGTCTCCACTCAAGAACACGTTTGCCCCAGCGGCCGTCGGTTCTTCGCGAGATATGTCCGGCCCACTGCCACTTCAGCTTGCTAATTCTCAGAGCTATGTCGATAACTTTGGTTCTCTGTCGGATGTATTCGTTGCGAATCCTATGCTTCAGAGAAACTCCGAGCATAGCTCTTTCCATAGCTCGCAGACATATCGATCTATCCTAATTTTCTTATTTTTTGTCAGTTGGTACGAATGTCAGTAATAATTATAAAATACTATGAAAAAAAGAAAATAAGTTTTTGAAAATGATTTCCCGCAACATTAGGCAAATGCCAACACAAAGTAGTTTCGTAGATCGCTTGCGTTCAAAAACGAATTATTAAAAAAATATATATTTATGACGTAAATTAAAAACTGCCTATTTTTTGTTGACTGCACACTCTGCTTGGTAGGTTAGGTACTGCAAACGAAAGCAAAGTCGCCGACAGATACCTAGTTACAAAACAAACTACAGAGTGCTGAAATTTTCATCAAAACATTTTCGGTTTACGACAAAGGATTTTTATTTATTTCGTGTTTCCAGCTGTCCACCATGTTTTTTCAGAAATACAGAAAACTGAAAAACTACTCTCAAAAACACGGCAGCAATATTGCAGGTAGGTCGCAAATGGGATGCAAACTCGTTCATAACCAGCAACGTTACGTAACTACGTTACGGCCGTGAAATGGACGTAGCCGGACTCACTTTGTGATGACGTACGAAAAAATACTTTGTGGTAGGACCGTGGGGGAATATCAACAGGAAAACATAAAAGGAATTATTTGGTAGGACGCTGATGGTTTTTAATCTGTCATCAATCATTCAAACGAATTTATGTAATTTGTACTTATTTTAATTGACGAGAAACTGATAATACCTTACTTTAGCTTAAAATAGAGTAAACCATTGATATTAGGTAATACCTGTAAAATAGTTGTAATGCTTTAAATAAATAAATAAATAAATATTGTAGCTGCACTTCGCGGCTTTGCCGGCGTGGAAATTTCTGCGCAATTTACTTTGATTTTGTTTTGAGCAACCTTCTCCGAAATTATAAGAAAACATTAAAAAAAAAAATGTCGACCGACGACGGACGCTGGGGCAAACGGGTTCTTGAGTGGAGACCACGACTCGGTAAACGTATTGTAGGACGCCCTCCGACCAGGTGGGATGACGATCTGCGAAAGACTGCAGGTAGATGCTGGATGCGGCAAGCTGAAGTCAGGTCGCTATGGCGCTCATTGCGGGAGGCCCATGTCCAGCAGTGGACTGCTATAGGCTGATGATGACTGTTATCGAAAGAAAGAAATATATTTTATTTTTAACTACAACCAATCACACATACAAGATCTTAAAACTAGTTATAAAGGTAATCGGTAAAACCATTCTAAGTTATAGCGGGACCAGGAGGAATAGTGGTTCAGTTTTATATTTAATTTTCATTTAATTTCAATTAGATCCATAATATTTTGAATAATGAATTGTATATTAAAATGATGAACTCTTGACGATCACGCCCCCATCCATACATCCATACCCCCAAGCCTGCGTGATCAGTACAAACGGGGCGGGTTTTGTCAGATATCAAAAGAAATGTCGCTGGTTTTTGTAAGCGAGTCATTGAAAACAGTTAAAATAATTTCAGTCTGCAAATGACATAAATATTTCCCCTTCTCTTATTTTTTGTATGTTGAAATGAAATGAAAGTTTATTTCTTTAGGCTTACAAATAAGCACTTAGACAAGTCATATCTTATACTATTCATTATTATATTGATGTTCACTTAAATGTTTTGTCCACCAGTGGAAGAAGTGAGAAGAAACCACTAGTATGTTCATAACTTATGTGTTTTTAATTGTGACACTACAAAATAAGTAAGTAATATATAAAAACACATATGTATATAAATATATACTTATATATATAATAATGTGTACTTGTGCATACAAGAGTTAGTATTGTTCGATCGAAGACCTAATGTAATTAGGTAAGCTGATGTGGCAGTGGGCCGGCCATATCTCGCGAAGAACCGACGGCCGCTGGGGCAAACGTGTTCTTGAGTGGAGACCACGACTCGGCAAACGTAGTGTAGGACGCCCTCCGACCAGGTGGGATGACGATCTGCGAAAAACTGCAGGCAGATGCTGGATGCGGCAAGCTGAAGTCAGGTCGCTATGGCGCTCATTGGGGTAGGCCTATGTCCAGCAGTGGACTGCTATAGGCTGATGATGATGATGATGATCGAAGACCTAATATATTAGGTATATCTTTTGGTGTATTAATATTTTTTACAGTACTTCAAAATCAGCTGAGCTAACACTCCCATAGTCTACGAAAACGTAGGCTTGGAGGTACCGACCTATGTAACTTAAAATTGTTGTATCTGGATTCGTTACTAACAGGTCCCCCTATTAGTCAGTTAGTCAGATAGGACCTTTTCAATTAATAAAAGTATCATCTGGTCTACCGTTACAAATATCTGTCCCCCAGATTGAACTTTTTTCCAATAGTCCCTTTAAAAGGGAGCAGGAAGACGTATTGGAATAGTTCCGTACTACGTTGTTACCTTGTAACGATTTGAATAGACAACGATATTGTATATATATATATATATATATGTGTGTATATAGTATGTACGTTTATCTATTGTTATGCTAATACCGCAATCTGAAGTAGGTAAACTGTCATCAAGAAAGGTCTGTCTCACTCTGACTCAGTCCCAACGTCACAGAATACCTGAAAAACATGAAAAAACAAATTAGGGAATTCCATTTCCTTGTATCCCATTCGGAAAAAGGGCAGAATTTGCCCACCGGGTGATTCGCGGAAAACGGCCACAATCGAAACAACATTTGCTCTCAAACGGAGAGGAATTTGGGTAAATTCAATAATAAGATGCCATATGAATCGGCTGCCATTGCTCGATTGCTAGGAATTACGGGGGGAGCGTCGGCAAAATAGAAACAAGAAAGAACTTCTCTGCAGTATTTTAACTTTGTGTTTTGTTTACATCATAAACATGGAATGAAAGCCCCTACATTTAAATAAATAATAAATAATGCTGGACAATTCACACAGCATTATCTAGCCCCATGGTAAGCAGAGCTTGTGTTATGAGTACTAGATAACTGATACACATAATACAATACATTACATAGATAGATATTTTTTATTATACATAGAAACCGACCAGAACACCCGGAACAAATATCTGCAGATCGTGCACACAATTGTTCCGAGGCGGGAATCGAACCCGCAACCTCCTGCGTTGCAGGCGGACCTTCGTCCACCGCGCCACATCGGTCGTACATTTATTTCAAAATACCCGTATTTGAAGTATCTACCTGTATATCTACACTAAAGACTTTTCTAAAAAGGTTATTCGTTTTGTTGATAGAGTGAAAACCATGAATTTGAAGTACCAACATTATTTTCCGTTCCTAAAATACGTCGTATTTATTTTAAACACGCGGATGACTATTTTGTTTGTTTTATTTTGTACTGTATTTATGAGTTTTTGTGTCGAGTATTCTATTCTTAGCTTACTAGTTTTTGTTTCCGTTACTATGTTCGTGTTTCGATACTTTCTTAACCGATCCAGAATCATAATTTCTCTAGACAAGTAATATAATAGTAATAAGAGTTTGCGGCCCCTGTGGAGAGTATTCCATTAATAATTACATAGGTACTCGACTTTTAAGTAAAATCAAACCACAATGGTTAACAGGTAGGTTTAATTATTAGTAAGAGAACGCAGATACAACGCTTAATGCGTTAACGAGATATTATGAAATTGCTAAATGTAAATGCAAACTACTGTAGCTAATTAATGCAACACTGCAAAGTATGCAAAGCATTTTCACTCCATCGCTCAACATTTTAAACAAAATATTTACCTAATTAACGTTTGTTTTGCAAACGCTACCTCACCTATGGAAATTGCAAAGTAAAATTGGGTAGTCATTCCATAAATTGCATTTGACCCCACTTTCCCCACCCCCCGAGTTTATATTAAATCTGGCAATATTCGCCATAAGGTCATTATGGCCCGTGTGCCGAATTCGCCCCATTTTGATGATTTAAATATCGCCTCCGGTATAGCTTTATATTAAACGTGGCTCAATTCGAAAATCATTTTACATAAATTGGAAAGTACTTCGGCCATTACACGATTGCTTATTTTGGGCACTTACTTAATTGGATGGCTACTTATCTGACTAAATACTAACAGAGGACTCACTGCATTACATGGGTTGCATTTCAACATTTCATTGCGTCATCATCATCATCTGTCTTTCTCATCATGATAGACTCTTTAATTTTAATTATGTATGGTAGGCCTATGGATGTCCAGCAGTGGACTAGTACGAGTATAAGCGGATGGGTGATGTGAAGTTTAACCCTTAAGGCAAAAATGGTTAATAATACAGAAGTATTTGGGTTACAGGATTTTTAATTCCTTATTCTGAAAGAGGTTCTTTCAGAAATATAATAAAAACATTTTATCTTACACGAAATTTAGAAACCATAAAACAATAAATAATTTCAAACAAAACATTCTAAACTCACAAAAGGCGACCGGAATCGAACCCGCAACCTTTGTAAACAAGCTGACACTTCCGCCTTCTATTAAATTCGCGCCATTAAGGCCCGGGCCGTTTTGCGAAATAATTTAAATATGGCCAGGAATTGCTTATTTTGCCCATTAAATTAGGTTAGGGAGATACAAATCTGTTTATACGAGTAACGATAGGAGGGAATTCTATTTATTTTATTTATGGGTCGTTGCCCAGCAGTGGGGCATTATAATAAAAATATGTGTATGAGGATTTATATTATATTATTAGTATGAATAAATGAATGTACACTATGACGCACTTAAAACATAACAAAATAAAACCTTATGTATATATGTATAAATATTAAATATGATCAGTAAAATAGGCGGCCTTTTTAAAACCTTCCCTAAGTCTCTCACTCGCTACAGCAACCAGCATCTGCCAGGAGTCCAGAGCAGATTATCATCCCACCTGGTCACAAAGATGTACACTACGTATGCCGAGTCGCGATGTCCACTCAAGAATACGTTCAGAGTTTATGTACTTATTTCAAAAATCCATTGCACGCTTATCGCATTTGAAATTCTACCACACTACGGAATATAACTTAAAATTCTAATTCACTTTAAATTCGAGTTTTAGATTAGATTCTAGGATTAAATAGAGATATGGCGTAGAGTTAGCCTTTTCAGTCCAATTCCAACTGCACATAGAGATAGAAAAGGACCAGAGTGGAACAATAGAGCTACGGGCGAGCAGACAGCTCAGCTCAACAAAAAATTGATACGATGCGTTTGCTAGAGAGGGACAACATTTGATTTTTTTCATTCTTTGTAATTGAAGTTTGACTGTTGGTACGACAAAAATCCATACTAGGTTAAAATAACTCTGTCCGTGTTCGCCTTATCTGTCCACGAATAAAAATATCATTATATCGACAAAAACGGCTTCGTACATAATATGTACGAAATTAATATTATTAATTTCGTGAATATGCACGTAGCTGTTTTTAGTCGATATATCGATCGTCGATATATTATATTATCGATATATTTTTTGCATACCGATATAAATTGGTCAAATTACTTACCATATTATTTGTTTCAGTACTCGTGTTTTTATAAATATCTTTATAGACGTAATATAGACATCATTTATTTAAACAAAAAAGGTAGTGGGAGTCGCTAACATAAACTAATAACTTTCCTAAATATTATGAAAGAATTCAACCGAATTAAGAGCTTTTCTTTTATGATTTTAAGCAACACACATCTCAAACTATTCTCATGTATCTTGTCTAAAAATATTTTTTCTCGAGACGGAAAACAAACCACAATATCCTGCGTCTCGATCGACCGCCATGTTTGAGGTATCCGGTTCTATCCGGTCCTGCCCGGATTCAGACGACTCTACGTTTGCTATCTTTGTGGTTCTAGTTTTATTCGGACGGTTTTTGTCCAAATGCTGGAATTGAATATCGGACCGGGACACTACAATGTCAATGTAGAATTTTGCACAGGTGAGGTACGGATGGCTGGTTCAATTGAATACCTCTAACGTGGTCATTAAAATGCCTATAGCAGATCACTGCTGGACATAGGCCTCCCCCAATGAGCGAAATAGCGCCCTGTCTTCAGCTTGCCGCATCTAGCATCTACCTGCAGTCTTTCGCAGGTCGTCATCCCACCTGGTCGGAGGGCGTCCTACACTACGTTTACCGAGTCGTCGAGTCGAGTTCGTCTACGAAACTTAAGATATACGAAAACCAAAATAATTTCCTCTATTATGTATGTAATACATATAAAGCTAAGTGAACAGAGCCATAAGAAAAAAAGAATCTAAACATGTTGAAAAAACGTATACATAAATAAGAAGAATAAATAATAAAACCTGTGTTAATACAACTTCATACTTAATTATAATGATATATATAATGAGTCCTTGGCAACGCATAGATGAACTTCTTTACGGAACTTCGGCAATGATAAGTTAAATATATCTATATCCGACAGTTTTTTATTACGTAATTCACAAACTCTACTAAGAAACATATTTTCCCTATATTTTGTGTTTACATTAGGCAAGAAAAAGGTCTTTTTATTACGAGCAGATCGTCTGCTCTCATAATCTTATGGGAAGGCAGACTGATACTACCGGGGAGAGGTCAGGTGCAGGACCAACGACTTGATTCCGTTTCATTAACGTGATTTCCGATTCACGGCGGGTGTATCACCGCCAACTTCCTGACTCCGGGCTGTGACTGTGAATTTTTCACCCTAAAAAACCCCCAAAAACAACTTGGCCCCACTCGGGATTTGAACCCAGTTAGTTTGGTATGTAAATTTAATCGTTTAGATGTATATCATTTATTTTTATTAAGTTTAGTTATATATAAGACCTTTGCCCAGCAGTGGGACAATATAACCTATATTGTCCCACTGCTGGGCAAAGGTCCCCCAAACTTTTCCAAAAATGATAGTTATCCAGGTTCCACCATTCAACCCGGAAAGCGGTATTCTATATTCAAAGTGTTTTTGAAATGGTGAACGTTTTTTAAATTTCACACAGCATGACGCAGCTGTAAAATTTCTCCTGTATTTTTCATTCGCTCTTGAAAATATAGTTTTTAGCACCTCACTTCATATTTCAGCGTGAAAAAACATTAGTACCCGACGGGAATCAAACCCACGTGTATATCTACTAAAACTAGAAATTTAAACAAAAGGGTCTACCATAAAACTTGTACATAAAGAACGTTTTTTTTCCGTAGAACATGTCCAATGCCCGTAGTAAAGCAGTCCACGTCGCGCTAGGGACGGCAGGCCACTCCGAAACAACTCCGAAAAACATTTTCTACTACTGGCTTTCCCCCGCAGCTTTGCATGCGTATTTCTGGGATTAACGGTAAACCATATCTATCCTCGGGATACCGTCTACCTCGCTGCCTAATTTCAATAAGAGCCGGTCAATAGTTCAGGCGTGAAAAGGTAACAGACAGTCAGAATTATGTACATTAGTTTTTATAGTTTTAGCATATTAGTATAGTTTTAAAAACAATTAAGTTTATAATATGACTTGTCGATGAACTTTTTTGTAGCATAGAAAGAAACGTTTTTGATTTCTGATTTCTATGGCCTTTTAATATTACGTAGTGAGAACACTAAAAACATAAAATGTTCAACGAATGGAATAAGCTAAGGATTATTATATTGCAAACCATACGATCTAAGGATTGCCTGACATCTTATTGCCCTCAAAGAATATTAAAAGGTGTGCGCTTTAACAAACTTATCATGACTCCCCCTCTTGCAAATAATCTAATCCGAAAATGCATCTCAACGCAAACTGGGGTCCGTAATTGACGGATATCTGACGTCAGAGAACCCTCAATAGAACTACTCAGAATCATAAGAATAGAATCTAATATAAAGTAATTTGATTATAAGGTTTTTTCTATTATAGTGCATACCTCAGCCTTGCACTGGGGGTAAATTTATAAGAAATTTAATAATGATCATAAAAAAATCGACTCGCAATCCCAGGAAGAGTTGCGGATTCAAGTCCCGTGGAAGACGAAATTTATGGACATTATTAAATTTAATTTAATCGTTCGAAATCTATGTCCCAAATAGCTTATAAAACTTCCTCTTGAATCACCCTATCTATAGCTGAAAACAGCATTATAATTTGTTGAGTCGTCGAAACCGACCGCGACTCGGCAATCGTAGTGTAGGACGCCCTCCGGACAAGTGGGATGATGACCTGCGAAGAACTGCGGGCACAAGCTGATGACAGGGCTTTATACTAAGTAAAGATAATAAAATTCGTCTTGGCGAAAGTTTTTTTATATGTATTATATTTTTATCTCGAAAATGAGTTCGAAATAGTACAATTCCCAGCACTAGATGGCGTGTCCCGTAAATCTGGCGCGGCCGACCACGTCGCTTGTTTAGAGAGGTCCCTGATAAATATTGATTAAAAATGGCCTTTGTGTGCTTTTCTTATTGAAAATGGCCGGTCCCTTTATTTAGTGGGTTAATAAAGATTAAATACGCTTTTGATATGATACTGGGCGTAATATTATACGGACGGTTTTTTTAGCTCTTGATAATATTTTGATGGGTACCTCATCTACATATACATATAGCTTTCACTGCCCAGCCTCTGCGGCGCGACCCGCGCAGTGACGCGCGGCACGAGTAGTGCTACAACTACTTGTACTTCGTGGGCAATGAATGTGTTAAGGCACACGATTACACATGATTGCACACTTCGTAGTTATTGACACAAAAGTCATTTATAATGGGGTATTTACCATGATTTGATTTTTGAGTTTTCCAATACATATTTCGGCACAGTTTCATGCGCCATGATCACGGAATGCAGACATATCATCATCATCATCAGCATATGATAGTCCACTGCTGGACATAGGCCTCACCCAATGAGCGCCATAGCGCCCTGTCTTCAGCTTGCCGCATCTAGCATCTACCTGCAGTATTTCGCAGGTCGTCATCCCACCTGGTCGGAGGGCGTCCTACACTACGTTTACCGAGTCGTGGTCTCCACTCAAGAACACGTTTGCCCCAGCGGCCGTCGGTTCTTCGCGAGATATGGCCGGCCCACTGCCACTTCAGCTTGCTAATTCTCAGAGCTATGTCGATAACTTTGGTTCTCTGTCGGATGTATTCGTTACGAATCCTATGCTTCAGAGAAATTCCGAGCTCTTTCCATAGCTCGCAGACATATCGATCTATCCTCATTTTCTTATTTTTTGTCAGTTGGTACGAATGTCAGTAATAATTATAAAATACTATGAAAAAAAGAAAATAAGTTTTTGAAAATGATTTCCCGCAACATTAGGCAAATGCCAACACTAAATAGTTTCGTAGATCGCTTGCGTTGAAGCTTGCGTTCGAAAACGAATTATTTAAAAAAATTATATATATTATAAAAACTGCCTATTTTTTGTTGACTGCAACACTATGCTAGGTAGGTTAGGTACTGCAAACGAAAGCAAAGTCGCCGACAGATACCTAGTTACAAAACAAACTACACTGAAATTTTCATCAAAACATTTTCGGTTTACGACAAAGGATTTTTATTTATTTCGTGTTTCCAGCTGTCCACCATGTTTTTTCAGAAATACAGAAAACTGAAAAACTACTCTCAAAAACACGGCAGCAATATTGCAGGTAGGTCGCAAATGGGATGCAAACTCGTTCATAACCAGCAACGTTACGTAACTACGTTACGGCCGTGAAATGGACGTAGCCGGACTCACTTTGTGATGACGGAAAAAACACTTTGTGGTAGGACCGTGGGGGAAAATCATAGAAAACATAAAAGGAATTATTTGGTAGGGCACTGATGGTTTTAAATCTGTCATCAGTTATCAATCATTCAAACGAATTTATGTAATTTTTACTTACATTAAATTGATGATAAACTAATAAACCTTACTTTAGCATAACAGAGTTTTTATTGTGATTTCGTTTTTGCAACCTGCTACGAAATTATAAGAGAACCTTTTAAATAAGATTAATTTTATCGACCGACGACGGCCGCTGGGGCAAACGTGTTCTTGAGTGGAGACCACGACTCGGCAAACGTAGTGTAGGACGCCCTCCGACCAGGTGGGATGACGACCTGCGAAAGACTGCAGGTAGATGCTGGATGCGGCAAGCTGAAGTCAGGTCGCTATGGCGCTGATTAGAGGAGGCCTACGTGCAGCAGTGGACTGCTATAGGCTGATGATGATGATGACTGTTATCGGTAAAACCATTCTAAATTATAGCAGGACCAGGAGGAATAGTGGTTCAGTTTTATATTTAATTTTCATTTAATTTCAATAAGATCCATAATATTTTGAATAATTAATTGTATATTAAAATGATGAACTCTTTACGATCACGCCACCATCCATACATCCATACCCCCAAGCCTGCGTGATCAGTACAAAGGGGGCGGGTTTCGTCAGATATCAAAAGAAATGTCGCCGGCTGTTTGTAAACGATTCATTGAAAACAGTTAAAATAATTTCAGTCTGCAAATGACATAAATATTTCCCCTTCTCTTATTTTTTGTATGTTGAAATGAAATGAAAGTTTATTTCTTTAGGCTTACAAATAAGCACTTAGACAAGTCATATTTTATACTATTCATTATTATATGTATTGATGTTCACTTCAATTTTTTGTCCACCAGTGGAAGAAGTGAGAAGAAACCACTAGTATGTTCATAACTTATGTGTTTTTAATTGTGACACTACAAAATAAGTAAGTAATATATAAAAACACATATGTATATAAATATATACTTATATATATAATAATGTGTACTTGTGCATACAAGAGTTAGTATTGTTCGATCGAAGACCTAATGTAATTAGGTAAGCTGATGTGGCAGTGGGCCGGCCATATCTCGCGAAGAACCGACGGCCGCTGGGGCAAACGTGTTCTTGAGTGGAGACCACGACTCGGCAAACGTAGTGTAGGACGCCCTCCGACCAGGTGGGATGACGATCTGCGAAAAACTGCAGGCAGATGCTGGATGCGGCAAGCTGAAGTCAGGTCGCTATGGCGCTCATTGGGGTAGGCCTATGTCCAGCAGTGGACTGCTATAGGCTGATGATGATGATGATGATCGAAGACCTAATATATTAGGTATATCTTTTGGTGTATTAATATTTTTTACAGTACTTCAAAATCAGCTGAGCTAACACTCCCATAGTCTACGAAAACGTAGGCTTGGAGGTACCGACCTATGTAACTTAAAATTGTTGTATCTGGATTCGTTACTAACAGGTCCCCCTATTAGTCAGTTAGTCAGATAGGACCTTTTCAATTAATAAAAGTATCATCTGGTCTACCGTTACAAATATCTGTCCCCCAGATTGAACTTTTTTCCAATAGTCCCTTTAAAAGGGAGCAGGAAGACGTATTGGAATAGTTCCGTACTACGTTGTTACCTTGTAACGATTTGAATAGACAACGATATTGTATATATATATATATATATATGTGTGTATATAGTATGTACGTTTATCTATTGTTATGCTAATACCGCAATCTGAAGTAGGTAAACTGTCATCAAGAAAGGTCTGTCTCACTCTGACTCAGTCCCAACGTCACAGAATACCTGAAAAACATGAAAAAACAAATTAGGGAATTCCATTTCCTTGTATCCCATTCGGAAAAAGGGCAGAATTTGCCCACCGGGTGATTCGCGGAAAACGGCCACAATCGAAACAACATTTGCTCTCAAACGGAGAGGAATTTGGGTAAATTCAATAATAAGATGCCATATGAATCGGCTGCCATTGCTCGATTGCTAGGAATTACGGGGGGAGCGTCGGCAAAATAGAAACAAGAAAGAACTTCTCTGCAGTATTTTAACTTTGTGTTTTGTTTACATCATAAACATGGAATGAAAGCCCCTACATTTAAATAAATAATAAATAATGCTGGACAATTCACACAGCATTATCTAGCCCCATGGTAAGCAGAGCTTGTGTTATGAGTACTAGATAACTGATACACATAATACAATACATTACATAGATAGATATTTTTTATTATACATAGAAACCGACCAGAACACCCGGAACAAATATCTGCAGATCGTGCACACAATTGTTCCGAGGCGGGAATCGAACCCGCAACCTCCTGCGTTGCAGGCGGACCTTCGTCCACCGCGCCACATCGGTCGTACATTTATTTCAAAATACCCGTATTTGAAGTATCTACCTGTATATCTACACTAAAGACTTTTCTAAAAAGGTTATTCGTTTTGTTGATAGAGTGAAAACCATGAATTTGAAGTACCAACATTATTTTCCGTTCCTAAAATACGTCGTATTTATTTTAAACACGCGGATGACTATTTTGTTTGTTTTATTTTGTACTGTATTTATGAGTTTTTGTGTCGAGTATTCTATTCTTAGCTTACTAGTTTTTGTTTCCGTTACTATGTTCGTGTTTCGATACTTTCTTAACCGATCCAGAATCATAATTTCTCTAGACAAGTAATATAATAGTAATAAGAGTTTGCGGCCCCTGTGGAGAGTATTCCATTAATAATTACATAGGTACTCGACTTTTAAGTAAAATCAAACCACAATGGTTAACAGGTAGGTTTAATTATTAGTAAGAGAACGCAGATACAACGCTTAATGCGTTAACGAGATATTATGAAATTGCTAAATGTAAATGCAAACTACTGTAGCTAATTAATGCAACACTGCAAAGTATGCAAAGCATTTTCACTCCATCGCTCAACATTTTAAACAAAATATTTACCTAATTAACGTTTGTTTTGCAAACGCTACCTCACCTATGGAAATTGCAAAGTAAAATTGGGTAGTCATTCCATAAATTGCATTTGACCCCACTTTCCCCACCCCCCGAGTTTATATTAAATCTGGCAATATTCGCCATAAGGTCATTATGGCCCGTGTGCCGAATTCGCCCCATTTTGATGATTTAAATATCGCCTCCGGTATAGCTTTATATTAAACGTGGCTCAATTCGAAAATCATTTTACATAAATTGGAAAGTACTTCGGCCATTACACGATTGCTTATTTTGGGCACTTACTTAATTGGATGGCTACTTATCTGACTAAATACTAACAGAGGACTCACTGCATTACATGGGTTGCATTTCAACATTTCATTGCGTCATCATCATCATCTGTCTTTCTCATCATGATAGACTCTTTAATTTTAATTATGTATGGTAGGCCTATGGATGTCCAGCAGTGGACTAGTACGAGTATAAGCGGATGGGTGATGTGAAGTTTAACCCTTAAGGCAAAAATGGTTAATAATACAGAAGTATTTGGGTTACAGGATTTTTAATTCCTTATTCTGAAAGAGGTTCTTTCAGAAATATAATAAAAACATTTTATCTTACACGAAATTTAGAAACCATAAAACAATAAATAATTTCAAACAAAACATTCTAAACTCACAAAAGGCGACCGGAATCGAACCCGCAACCTTTGTAAACAAGCTGACACTTCCGCCTTCTATTAAATTCGCGCCATTAAGGCCCGGGCCGTTTTGCGAAATAATTTAAATATGGCCAGGAATTGCTTATTTTGCCCATTAAATTAGGTTAGGGAGATACAAATCTGTTTATACGAGTAACGATAGGAGGGAATTCTATTTATTTTATTTATGGGTCGTTGCCCAGCAGTGGGGCATTATAATAAAAATATGTGTATGAGGATTTATATTATATTATTAGTATGAATAAATGAATGTACACTATGACGCACTTAAAACATAACAAAATAAAACCTTATGTATATATGTATAAATATTAAATATGATCAGTAAAATAGGCGGCCTTTTTAAAACCTTCCCTAAGTCTCTCACTCGCTACAGCAACCAGCATCTGCCAGGAGTCCAGAGCAGATTATCATCCCACCTGGTCACAAAGATGTACACTACGTATGCCGAGTCGCGATGTCCACTCAAGAATACGTTCAGAGTTTATGTACTTATTTCAAAAATCCATTGCACGCTTATCGCATTTGAAATTCTACCACACTACGGAATATAACTTAAAATTCTAATTCACTTTAAATTCGAGTTTTAGATTAGATTCTAGGATTAAATAGAGATATGGCGTAGAGTTAGCCTTTTCAGTCCAATTCCAACTGCACATAGAGATAGAAAAGGACCAGAGTGGAACAATAGAGCTACGGGCGAGCAGACAGCTCAGCTCAACAAAAAATTGATACGATGCGTTTGCTAGAGAGGGACAACATTTGATTTTTTTCATTCTTTGTAATTGAAGTTTGACTGTTGGTACGACAAAAATCCATACTAGGTTAAAATAACTCTGTCCGTGTTCGCCTTATCTGTCCACGAATAAAAATATCATTATATCGACAAAAACGGCTTCGTACATAATATGTACGAAATTAATATTATTAATTTCGTGAATATGCACGTAGCTGTTTTTAGTCGATATATCGATCGTCGATATATTATATTATCGATATATTTTTTGCATACCGATATAAATTGGTCAAATTACTTACCATATTATTTGTTTCAGTACTCGTGTTTTTATAAATATCTTTATAGACGTAATATAGACATCATTTATTTAAACAAAAAAGGTAGTGGGAGTCGCTAACATAAACTAATAACTTTCCTAAATATTATGAAAGAATTCAACCGAATTAAGAGCTTTTCTTTTATGATTTTAAGCAACACACATCTCAAACTATTCTCATGTATCTTGTCTAAAAATATTTTTTCTCGAGACGGAAAACAAACCACAATATCCTGCGTCTCGATCGACCGCCATGTTTGAGGTATCCGGTTCTATCCGGTCCTGCCCGGATTCAGACGACTCTACGTTTGCTATCTTTGTGGTTCTAGTTTTATTCGGACGGTTTTTGTCCAAATGCTGGAATTGAATATCGGACCGGGACACTACAATGTCAATGTAGAATTTTGCACAGGTGAGGTACGGATGGCTGGTTCAATTGAATACCTCTAACGTGGTCATTAAAATGTGTAGTGCCTACTTTTCGATTGGCCGGTTCGATTCCTGCCTTGGGACAAATATTTGTACGATCTGAGAATATTTGTTCCGGGTATTCTGAGTATTTTCTATGTATCATAAAAAATATATCTATGTAATGTATTGGATTAAGTATATCAGTCATCTAGTACCCATAAGCTAGATGATCTGCTTAGCTTGGGGCTAGATAATGCGTGGATAGTCCAGACTTATTTTTTTTTTTTAGTTTTAAGCGGAAGAACTTGACATAACTCCAGTCTAGAGTTTCCTACAACAGAAGTTACTATATCTACATACATATATTATACAAACATACTCGCTGATAGAATCACTGAAATCATAACCATGTGTTACCATCATAACTAAGCTACTTAGCCAAGTGTCAATATTATGCTTATGGACCGTGGCGGGCCTTAAAAGCCTTCGTGACGTCACATCCGGCTGACTGTGGCGACAGCGACACGCGACGTAGGCTTTTACTCACGAGAGGACAAAGGTCATGACGTAGGCATTTACTTACGAGAGGACAAAGGTCATGGTTATAGAGGGTAAGATCAATTTTATCAGAAGAATTTATCCTTATCCAGCAATAAAATTATTATTCTATTTTCAGAAAATATGGGTACCAATTTAATTGTTATCCCCATGATAACAATTAAATTGGTACCCATATTTTCTCTCACTCCATCTTATACTAAATCACTACATAGTACCTATAAAACAAAGTGGCATCCGGCTGTCTGTCTGTCCCTATGTATGCTTAGATCTTTAAAACTACGCAACGGATTTTGATGCGGTTTTTTTAATAGATAGAGTGATTCAAGAGGAAACTTTATAAACTATTTGACACAAAGATTTCCACGCAAGCGAAGCCGTGGGGCGAAGCTAGTTGTAAAATCATTTATGATACTAATTATATTATCAAGATATTAGAAGATGCAATTTTTCCCTATTGGTATTTAAAAAGGCAAAAGAACTCACAGTTATTATGACAAATAAAGCTTTCTAAATATTAAAGCTTTGAATTATTTAGTAAAATCCTCATATCTCCTCCTCGTTATATATATCTTCCAATTCTCATCTTTCCCATATCTCATCCTCATATCTTCCAAAAAATACATCAAAGACCTACAGAAATAAACTCTTGAAGTGGCTCAGGGGATTTGCCAAGGGGGAAAACTGTAATAAAAACAGGCCCTCACATGATCCAACGTCTTGCAATATGTACCTACCTGTTTGTAGCCCACATAGCCCAATGTCCAAAAAGCACCGAGTAACCAATATCTAACCGGCCCACAATAACCCAAATTCAAAAGTTGCCAGCTACAATAATTAGACTGCAAGCGGAACCTCGTTTTAGCCCGCGACTTACTCTCATTCGTTTTGCTGGCATCACACCGGTCAGACGTAGTCGAGGGGAGAATGGCAAGGTCACTATGGAAGTTCAATTATTGTAGAATATTTGAACTTTTGCGATTTGTTATTTCCGAAAAATGAATAGGTACATGATCCTTGACAATCCACATAGCATTATCTAGTGAGCTAAGCAGAACTTAAGTTATAGGTTCTAGATGATTATTACACATAATACTACTTACATTACATATATTTTTTTCCCTATGTAGAAAATACCGTTTTGAATGCGATGCAAACTATCGATTTTGACCCCTGACTCGTTAGGACGTAGAAGTCAACGATGTCACCTTTACGTCAGTACTAACCATTATATCTCCATATGATACTAAGAAAAGCGATAAATGGATAAGTTGAAATAAACCCGAAAGTTCAACACTACCATAGAAAACAGCTTAGGATGATAGTAGACACCAACGAGGTGTTGCCAAGAAGCTAATTGTTTGATGACAGTGATGAGTCAGTCAGTCTATTATTTATTTCAACTTCACTTTTTGAGAACTGACCCTCTTTCGTGCATAAAAAAGCGAGCATCAGACTAGCTTCGCACTTGTTTAATCACGATAATAATCGAGTTAATCATGGCAAATCAATGGCAAATTATGATTTTGTGTAGGTTATCTACAATAGTCACGGAAAACGTAAGAACTCAGTGAATTAGAGCACTGTAAAAATTATTAATAACTGATAATATCAGGTGCTAGGTTACGTGTTACCTAGCTCTCGTTGGTCGCGCGGCCGGTGATTTTGGTTACAAAATCAAGAAAATTGTTTAATGGCACACTATCCCTCTGCTGTGACAGTAGCGTATTGTACCTCTATGATCACCTTAAAAGGCTCGCAGATCTCAGAAATAGAAGTCATCGACCTCAATCGATGCCAGAAGACAATACCAACAAAATAATAGGAATAGCTACACTACTGCGCCTGAGAGTTGTCAATTGTTCCGATCTTAGATAATAGCGCGCAAAAACTGTCTAGTAACGGCGGCGTGAGACGACAATGAATGGGAAGTGTTCTCAGATTCGTGAGATTCGTGAGGAAGCTGGGTGCTTGTGACTTAGTGCTGTAAAACGGTAATTCAATATTAACTGTGTCATAATCATAAAATGTTTTTTTTTTTTACTGGAAACGGTAGGCGAACTCTGTTTGAATTGTAGTTTTGAGATGTAACATTTTTGAAAGTGCAGCAAATACATTTTTCAATCAAATAATAGAAACAAATTAGCAGTAGTATTTACAATTCAACCAACTGCAGACTGTTGCAAAAAGCGACAAGCAGCTAAACTGATCCTTAGTAACACCAGTAAGAAGTTTGTATTTGTTTGTATTTCAAAATCAATAAACCAATAGATTTTTTATATGTATAGATAGGTATAAGATACTTAAAGCCGTGAGATTTCATTAAATCAATTTTTTATTGAAATTAATCAGTTTTGCAATGCAAGCCATCCTATGCAATATACATGCTTGTTCTCAATGGTTCTTTTAAATATATTTACCAACTTAAAATAATGTCACATAAAAGAGCTTTATAATAACACTAAGAAAACCACAAAGGTTTGTGTAGGAGTGTTAGTAGCGAGTCAGCCGAGTAAATATCACATAGGTTTGACAATACTATGCTAAGCTTATTTTCCATTGTTATACTAAATCCGTGGGGTAAACGTCCTTGAGTGGAGACCGCGACTCGGCAAACGTAGTGTAGGACGCCCTCCGACCATTGATGAGCGAGGCTGAAGACAGGGCTCTATGGCGCTCATTGGGGGAGGTCTTTGTCCAGCAGTGGACTAATATAGGTACTAAGGAGGTGATACTAAATCCATTTTTATACTAAACCAGCTGTTCTGTATTAAGCTGTGGTCACTTCTGCATACAAGGTTCGTCAGTGGATGGTGGTATGCAGTATGCATGAAGGATGATTCTGGATGGGAATGGATACTGTGTGCAAGAGTGATACAGTTTTTAATGGATTCCGGCTTTTTGGCTGATTCCTATCTTAGAGCGTATGTAAGTACACCTCAGAAGTTTGTTAATCAAATCATTTATTCCCTGGATTGAAGGTACAAAAGCTCTTAATAGAAATGGTGACTTAAGTGTTTAATGTAGTAAGTAGTACCTAGTAAGTGAGTTCTTCTCGTAACTCGCACGGTTCAGCAGCTATTTTGACAGATTTGCACGGCCAAACCAGATAATAAAAAATAGACTTAGATGTTGCATACTATTTCATACTCAAGTGGTTTCTTTTCCACTTCTTCTACAAGTGGAAAAAAAAATTAAGTGAACAGAAAATCATAAACACCTTATTTCTTTTTGCATAATTAATTATGGTATAAAATAAATAAATAAATAATGCTGGACAATTTACACAGCATTATCTAGCCCCATGGTAAGCAGAGCTTGTGTTTTGGGTACTAGATAACTGATATATATAATACAATAAATTACATAGATAGATATTTTTTATTATACATAGAAAACGACCAGAACACCAAAATATTACTTGTATAAGTGCTTATCATAAAGAAATAAAGGATTTAGAATTGTGAAATATCGCGCGATCAGTTTATTCTTATTATCGAATTCAATCAGACTGAAAATGGAGCGTTTAGTTTGAAATTAATGGCACTTTACACTGGTTGACATGACACTCTACCGCAACCTTTACTCTTCCGCGGAAGATCCCTGCCACCTATGGGGGTCCAAAGATAATAGGGTTGCTTCTTTTCTGGACAACCAACGGCTCGCTGTAAAACTACTTCTGGCAAACTTAAATGAGGTCGCTTCGGCATAGGGCGCTTACATTTAAATGACGAAGACCATGCGTAGTTTGACATGCTCTCCTCGATAGATCTCAAAGTTCAAAATAGGGGATTTTCCTATTTTGATATCTTTTCCATTACAAGTTTACCTCAAAATTAACAAAAAACCTCACCTTTATCGCAGAAAGCCTCCGGCAGCCCGACGACAGCCAAGATGGCGACTGCCACGACTGCTAGCGCCATCTCTGAAGCACTGTCGGACTCACACCATCACACACTGCACTAACGCTTGTACACGGCTTCACCCACTACACTGTAGTCGCTAGTTCATCACGAGTCGTTTGTCGTTGGCTGGAAAGAAAGATAAATAGGTTATTTATAAAAAACTTAATTCATTTGTAGCCTATTTTCAAAAGAATCTCTTATGTGGTCGATAAATCAACACGACAACGGGTCAATACGATAAGTGTCTGTTAATAATATTCACAAGAACCTCAATTTTAAGATAAGTGTGTTAAGGCACACACACACAGAATAACTTTATATGTAGTTGTTTAAGGGTGATAAATAAATAATAATAAATAAATAATAAATAATGCTGGACAATTCACACAGCATTATCTAGCCCCATGGTAAGCAGAGCTTGTGTTATGGGTACTAGATAACTGATATACATAATACAATACATTACATAGATAGATATTTTGTATTATATAGAAAACGACCAGAACACCCGAAACAAATATCTGCTGATCGTACACACATTTGTTCCGAGGCGGGAATGGAACCCCTCCTGCGTCGCAAGCGGACCTTCGCCCACCGGTCGCCGATTCTAACATAAACAATTTTAGCTAAGTATTACGTAAATCGCTAGCTTGTTGAAAATTATGTTGGTTCGAAATTAGTATTTATTTACATGTCATTTTCGTGAATATATAATACTAGCGGACCGTCGCGGCTTCGCACGGGTATTGGAATTTTAAGGTATTTTTTTACACTTTGGGTTACAATATTGGAGTTTTAATACGGATCCCTAATTTTTTTTAATATAATAAAGCCTATGTTCACTGCGGATAGTGTAGCTTTCCAACGGTGAAAGAATTTTTCAAATCGGTCCATTCGTTTCGGAGCCTATTCAATACAAACAAACAATCAAATCTTTCTTCTTTATAATATTAGTATAGATTTTCGTCGAGTTTTTTCGAATTTTCGCTATAGCACATACAACTTAGAATACCGAGTTAATAATAATTAAAGTGCAGTGACTAAACTGAAAACTGTAACTTCGAACTCCGAAAACAAGTAACGCCACCCCAACTCTAGTCCGGTCAGACGCCCATTTGTTACAGTACATTGTTCAAACGGAGCTCGGGTTCCGTTTAATTATTATTTGGATAATGGAATCTCACGTTTTACTACTTTCCTAACTAACTCTAACTTCGCAGAGTTGCTGATTTGAAATACTAGAGGGCGGAACTAAATTCGATGTTAAAATTAGGGGAAGTTTGATTCAGTAGAAATACCTATTATATTTCTAAAAATAGGGCTCTTCCTTTAAGTACTGAAGGCTTATTTTAATTCTCTAAAATAAGCAATCGAATGTTTCGTTCACTTTTGTGCAAATTGGTAGTCTAAATTCGGTGTACACCAAATGGCCGAAACGAAACACGAAATGTCGTGTTAGAGAATTAAATAGGCCCTGTACCTACTTCTTCCAATTTTTAGTGAATTTTGACTAGCTGTAATGCTATGGTAAGGTATGCCGGTACTTATAATACGGTGAAATATTTTGCTTTCTATAGTAGAGCTTCTTTGTCGTTGTCTTCATTGCTGAAGGTCGTGCCCGTCCTGGAAGGCTTTCACGGTGACGCTGATGAACCGCTTCCACACCACTCTGTCTTCAGCCTGTCTCAGGGCTGCAGGCAGAGTGAGTCCCGTTAAAGCCTTAATTTATAGCTACATACCTACATATTATATAGACTACTAAGTTACATTATCATCATTTGTTCATATCATGTGTGCCAACACGCTGTGACCGCTGACACTATACAAACCTTCTCTGGTTATAAAATCGTATAAATAAAATTAATATAAGTTTTTGATGAATAAAGAAACACAAATACCTACAACGACAATGTTTTTAAAATATTAAAACTTCTTTAATAAGCCCAAACGCAAAGTTTTGTTTCATAGACCTTCGCTCTTGATAAAGACAAGATTTGGTTGGAGTTTTATGAAGCTGAAATTGATTATTTTGATAAAGAACCAACTAACTTTATCTATTTGTAAACTCTAGAGCTTACAGACCATCTAATCATCTTCCCGCATCATAATTTGAATAAATTTCATATTCGTGATACCCGTTTCTACATTTTTATTTTACATATATTTTCATATCATATTATAGAATTTTTATTGTGATTATATGTATATATACATGTAATTGTTCAGCCTATAGCAGTCCACTACTGGACATAGACCTCCCCAATGAGCGCCATAGCGCCCTGTCTTCATCTTGCCGCATCCAGCATCTACTTGCAGTTTATCGCAGGTCGTCATCCCACCTGGTCGGAGGGCGTCCTACACTACGTTTACCGACCGCTGTGACACCCAAGCCACCCAAAAGGGGAAAAAAGGTGTAAGCTAAGCACTTGCTTGCTCTTATAAAGAGCGTTGTTGCTCTTTATAAGAGCAAGCAAGAACCTATATGGCACAGAAAATGTTGCTTCTATACTAGAGTATTCATCTACGTGTAGTGAACGGTAGGTACCACACGCGGGTTGTATTTATAACCGTCGCTGACCGATGCCCGGTATTTTAGTTCGCGGAACCACGCGAATGTATTCTATAGGTGCCTATCTCCACTCGTAGCAACAGAACGTGGCCGACAGATATGAAAACAACTCATAGGTTAGAAATAAGAATAGCTGAATAATAATGGTTACTGAGAAGACAAGGTTTAGATTCATATCTTTGGAAAGAGACGTAGGTATCAAATTCAAATTCAAATTTGAAAAGAATTTTTAAGCGTAGATAATAAGCACTTAGACAAGTTAAATTTTATACTGACGACCGATGTGGCGCGGTGGGCGAAGGTCCGCCTGCGACGCAGGAGGTTGCGGGTTCGATTCCCGCCTCGGAACAATTGTGTGTACGATCTGCAGATATTTGTTCCGGGTGTTCTGGTCGTTTTCTATGTATAATAAAAAATATCTATCTATGTAATATATTGTATTATGTATATCAGTTATCTAGTACCCATAACACAAGCTCTGCTTACCATGGGGCTAGATAATGCTGTGTGAATTGTCCAGCATTATTTATTATTATTATACTTTCCATTATTATCAAATAACATGATTTAAATGTTTTGTTCACTTGTATGTCTACCTATCTATTATAATTACTATTTAAGGAGTATTTATGCCGTTAATTAACAATTTCCATAGTCAAGAGATAACTCTACCTACATGATTAATAGTACTTATTATATGTTTAGATCGCGTAAATTTAAAAATACATAGAGACATATCTATAAGTATTTTTTTTCTTCTTTTGGTGATCAACAGATTATTTTCAGGTAAAGGTGAAAACGAGTTTTTAAGGGCTCGTGAAATTTCAAGAAATCTAAGCCGTTGCGTTATGTATACAAAGGTTGGAAACTTTGAAAAATATAAACTAGTTTATCATCTGTAGACAAATTGTAAGAACAATCGCGAAATAGCGAAAACAAACGAACTATAATACATCTTTCATTCCTGAACACCGCAGCCACAGTGTAGATAATAGTCACAGGCGCCGGCTACAGTGCCGCCACGACGGAGGTGCCGTGACGACCTTGGGGGAACGTGGGGCAACGCAACGCAACTGCATTGAATTTAGATTTTGTAGGTTATTTAGATTAGATTTAAATAGAGTAAAATCCTATGCTTATTTTCTTATTAATTTACTAGGTAACTTAAGCCCGCTGCTTCACATGCGTTGTTTCTATGGGTACGTGTAAAGGTTATTTATATCCTATGGGAACTGATTTATGGACAAAAAGTAGATAGTAATGTGTTATACCAAGTCTAGTACATCTATGCAAAAACTGAGGCCGATCCGATTCAGTAGTTTTGGCGTGAAGAAGTAACAAAAATCTATGTATATATCCATCCATATATTTCCGCATTATTGCAATTGATATTAGGGGAAAAAACAGTTAGAACAGTTTTTCAAAAAATTTTGGATACCTAAGTCTCAATTATAAGACATAAGAAACAAAACAGCCGCCTCGTTTTATCACGATTTAGGACATTATTATAGGTATTCCTTACAGGAAATAAAAAAAATGATTGAATTACTGTGTGTGTCCCACTTTTGGGCAGAGCAACTGCCCAAAAGTGGGGACACACGCACAGTAATACTTATTATAGTAGGTCTGCAGTAGGCAGCACTGTATAACCAGCCCATGAATGACCCAAATTCTCGTATTTAAATGTAGATTATGATTCTCCGCTATTCATAGACCGAACAACTGTTTACTAGCTCCCTCGCCCGGGTTCACTCGCTCGGATTAGAGGTATTTCTGTATTTTGTAGGTTTATTCATTGAACACAACCAGATTAGGATTGATTCGTTGTCTGGACGACCGCTTTATGGCTTCAAAGGTAAAATTAAATGGTCTTTGAATGGGACGAGTTTGTTTAGTTTTAGTTTTGTTTATTTTGGCACAGACTCGTACCGTAAAGCAAATGTTAGCGTGTGGTTTGTTGATGTTACCGACATTCACAAAATTGAATATTGCAATCTGACGTTATATAAAAAGACAGAAATGAAAACGCTATCAAAGTCCTATCGAGAACAAACATAAGCTAGATCATTTTGAAATACATTTTACCCGCTTTTTGATCTTGATTTTGAGATTTGTCGCCATATTTTTATTTATTTTTATTTTTTATTTTCAAAATTTTGGGAAAACTTACAGCTACTTCTTAAAAATAGTTACTTTCTTAGTACATGCCGGTAAATACCAGCGCATGTGTGCTGAAGGCCAATTAAAAAGTTTCCGCAGATATGTACTTAAATAGACTAATAAATGACGAACAGTAAAAGTAGACGACTTAAATAAAATTAGAACAAAAATGAAATACACAACACAAGACGATATTAAATTTAGTTATTTTAAAAAGAATTCATCGCTAAGCAAGCGTTTGAGCTTACTTGCAGATGTGTAAAATAAATCTATTTCATTATTTTTGCTGACCAATGAGTTGAACGATTTACTAGCGCGTATCAAGAATGCGTTTTGTCTATAATTAGTTTTTACCACGGGAACGTAGAGAAGACTCGGTTTTCTCAATGCAGCAGTATTTGTACGGAACCCTAATTGCTCAAGCAGCTCAGGACAGTCTACATTGCCATTGCAGATGTTTATGAGGTATACTAGGTCAGCAGCTTCCCTGCGATTAGAGAGTGGAAGGAAATGAAACTTGCGACACCTTGTAAAATAATCAGGTAGGTATATTTTAGCTCGGTATTGTAGGTATCGCAAAAATCTTTTTTGTATGGATTCGAGACGCGATGAGTAAGTCGCGTAGTTCGGGTTCCACACCTGCGATGCGTACTCGAGGTGACTACGTACGTAGGCGCAGTACAAAATTTTAAAAGTTTTAACACTTACGAATTCTGATGACATTCTTAAAACAAACCCCAGGGCGCGAGATGCCTTCTTTGTTATATTATTCATATGTTCATCGAATAACAACTTGGTGTCAAATATCACACCTAGGTCTCTAATTGAATCTACTCGAGTTATAGGTAAGTTGAAAAATGTGTAGGTTGAGATTAATTTACTTGGTTTGCGGGTAAAAGAACATGTGTAACATTTAGAGACATTTAAATCTAGTTTATTTAAAATACAGTAATTTTGAAATCTATTTAGATCAGATTGAAGGTTTTGAGCGTCGATAATATTTTTAACAGAAAGGAAGATCTTCATGTCATCGGCATAAAGAAGAATTTTTGAGAATTTAAAACAAGAAGCGACGTCATTTAGGAATATATTGAACAGTAGTGGTCCTAATAAGGACCCCTGTGGAACGCCTGAGGGAACATTAAGGGGTAACGAAGAGTAGCCACCTAGTACAACGGTCTGGCAACGGTTGCGGACGTACGAGGTGAACCATCTAAATAGGTTTCCTCTGATACCTATGCTTTGTAGCTTGTCAAGAAGGATAGAGTGATCGATACGGTCAAAGCATTTAGAATAGTCTGTATAAATTATGTCAACTTGCGAGGGCTCAGACATTATTCGAGTTAAAAAATCAGTACAGAGGATTAGATTAGAAGTGGTGGACCTGCCTCTTAAAAAACCATGCTGACATAACGATAGGCTGTGCTTGATAGCGGAGTAAAGCTGGGTATACACAATTTTTTCCAAAACCTTGGCAAACAAGCACAATTTCGAGATAGGTCTGTAGTTTTCAACGTGATTTTTAAACCCTTTTTTGTATATGGGAGTTATGAACGCAGCCTTCCAAATGTCGGGTACTATACCTTCAGTTAAAGAGCGACGATATAAAATAGTTAAGGGCAGTACAAGGCTTCTCGCACATTTGACAACCAAGATAGCTGGTATATTGTCGGGACCCGCTGACTTAGTTAGATCCAATGATTTAAATAATTTAGATACAATTTCTTCCGAAACTTCGATAGAACTGATATCAGAAGAGGAGATGACATCCAGTTGACAGGAGGAGGAGGAAAAAGTAGAATGGGTTGAAGGTTGAGGGGCAGAACTATGAAGGAAGTTACCATGAAAATAATCACCGAAAAAGTTACAAATCTCATTCCCTTGATCCGTAGACCGGCTCCCGTACTGAAAAACCGAGGGATACGCATTTGATTGACGTTTGCTTTTCACGTATGACCAAAAAGCACGAGGGTTTTTTTTAATAGAACTTTCGATATTCGTTATATAATTATCGTACATGTCTTTCTCCATTACACGAGCCCTAGCTCTAAGTAAGACAAAAGAATCGTAATCGTAAAGATTACCATATTTTTTATATTTTGTGTGAAATTTAGATTTTTCACGCAGTACTTTAATTAATGGACTTCGGTACCACAGTGGATATTTACGTGACGCAGTTACCAACCTAGATTCTATATATGTATCACGAAGTTTATATATAGTAGTATAAAAGAAAGATATCGCGTTTTCGATGGACCTTTTGTCTAATTCCGAATGCCAGTCGACGGCGTCGAGGTCAGAGCGTAATGAGTCATAGTCACCGTTGTTGTATAGGTACTTAGTGTAGGGTTGCGGTGTGATGGTGTGTAATTGGACAAATTTTGCATCAATTACAAGAGAGGGGTGGTGAAGATCTTCGGGAACGAGGGGATTATTGCACGAGTTAACAGATATGTCATTGTTTGAAAAAATCAGGTCCAGTAGGCGTCCATGGCTATCATTGATAAAAGTATTATATTGAGAAAGATTGCATGTATCCAGGATATCTACTAAGTCTGACTGGTGAGATCCAATTATATTATTTGGAGATAGTGAGAAACTGTCGACATCTCTAGTCCATAGTACATTAGGCATATTGAAATCACCTAGAACAATCATTTTATCCAGGGGGTTGTCCAGTGAAATTTTATTTAGATTTATTGCAAAGTTAGAGAGTTGGGTAGACTGCGAATTACCTAAATTCTCATTACAGATATAAACCACCCCTATGTGCAATCTGTATGTAGATCTCGGCTTTTTATTTGTTAAAGTCAATGTAACCCAGATATCTTCAGCAGTGGAAGACCATTCTACCCGGTGTTAATATTGACAGTTAATACGTAAGCTGTTCTATTTCTTACTACTAGAGTCGCCCGAAGCCATCACCCAGGATGATCAGAACAGCCAACAGGCTATTTAACAGCTCTTGAGAAGCCTGCAAGGCTCTCATAGCGACAGCACTTGACTTGAGGAAAGCTTTCCTCGACGTAGAAACCGGAAGAAAGAACTTTAGTTCGATTCCTGCCCGCATTCAACAACGTAGACAACGTTGAGTCGAATGTTGATGACCACCTGACTGATCTATTTCTTATCTGTATTCCCAATCAAAACTATGAAACTATCATCGTTCACTTATAACGGGATATTAACAATGATTTGATTTTTGAGTTGTCCAATATTTCGGCACAGTTTCATGCGCCATGATCATGGAATCTTCTTAGTCGTTCTTAATCTATAATGTGTATTTTCTTTAATATTTCATACTTTATTATAACTATTAGAGACATGTATTCATAAAATTATTTTTGAATAATTATTTAATATATAGAAGTAAAGCCATAGGTACTAGATTTGCCAATGTTACTTAGTGTAACGAAATGGTAAATAAATAAAACACTGAAATACAGAGGTTAACGGAGTCATAAATAAATAAATAAATAATGCTGGACAATTCACACAGCATTATCTAGCCCCATGGTAAGCAGAGCTTGTGTTATGGGTACTAGTATAACTGATATACATAATACAATACATTACATAGATAGATATTTTTTATTATACATAGAAAACGACCAGAACACCCGGAACAAATATCTGCAGATCGTACACACAATTGTTCCGAGGCGGGAATCGAACCCGCAACCTCCTGCGTCGCAGGCGGACCTTCGCCCACCCCGCCACATCGGTCGTCATGGGAGGGAGGGAGTCATGTGAGCCTTGACTCGATAAGCTCTTATTAAATAAATAAATAGATTAAATAATGCTGAACATTCCACACAGCATCATCAAGCCCCAAGCTAAGCTTTTTACATGTCGTTTAACCATTAATCACATAATAATAATAATTGTTGGCTTCGGCCCCACGCAAGCCTTCCAAAGGACCGGGTCACTTTATGGCCCGAGATCATGGTAAATGAGAGACATAATAATAATCGTTTTTTTTTTATATAGTGATCAAAATTACCATCTACGGCTCAATAAAACACAGCCACAATCGCAAAGGTGTCTATATTCTACAGAAAGTGTAAAGTGTCAGTATTTGCTGAATGCACAAAAAGAGCTCATATCCGCCGCGCCGGCCCGGGGCCAACTTTTGGAAGCGAGGACGCGACTGCATCAAACTTCTTTATTGGACTTGAAGCTCTTCGTATACGGGTTAAAAGTGTTCGGTATTACTTAAATAATAATGAACAAGGAGTTTCGCAAGCGGTTTTTTTCTAGAACAGGACCTTAACACTTTGACTGCGATTTTTTTTCGACGACTGCGATCTTTTTTTTAACCAAAAAAATTCGTGCTGCCGCTCTACACAGCGGTTGTGTTGCGCCGCACATGCGTTTCGTTCGAAAAATATTACGGCTGTGCTGAGTCACACAGATCTGTATTTTCTCAGCCGCTGCGCTAGTGTGGATTTACGCATATTAGTCACTCGTAGAAAACACATACCGTGTGATTTCAGCAATCAAAGTGTTAAGGATAAAATTAATTAATTAATTAGCTAAAATTAAGCGTAAAGTGCCTTGTAGGTTTAATTATAGTTTCGTGTTTTTATGAGATTTCAGATCTGGAACAACATCTATGCAAAACAATAGCGTTATTCTGTTCCGTAGTTTTGATGGAGCGGTTTGAAAACTTTTGCCTTTAGTAATAAAATTAGGAAGATAAAGAAACTCTACCTACAGTAAACTAAGTGCGGCTAAGTCTTTGGACACATTAATCCAACGCCGCTACCACGCAGCAATAAATGTGCGTTCAAATATGGGCCCTAACTCGATAATTTTAGTTACATTTTACGATGACAAAATGGCTTCCCATTTAACCTATTGTCTTCCCATTGTCATCAGAATGCTATAAATACGAATTACATCCAAATGTTAAAAGTTAAAACCCATTGAGGAATACACATTTTCGTGGTGCTATGTTAAAGACGTGCAGTCTACGCCAACTACTTTGAAGCTACATACTTTGGGGTAAAAGTGTCCTTGAGTGGAGACTGCGACTCGGAAAACGTAGTGTAGGACGCCCTCCGGCTAGGTGGGATGACAACTTGTGAAAGACTGCAGGTAGATGCTGGATGCGGCAAGATGAAGACAGGGCGCTATGGCGCTCATTAGGGGAGGCCTATGACCAGCAGTGGACTATTATAGAATGATGATAATGATGACTTTGCTGCAGTGGATAGTAAGAGTCGCACTATAAGTAGAAGCATCGCGTCGCGTCTGCCACAATGTTGCCAGCTTCGCAGATAATAAAAGCGCCACCGCAAAACCCAAGATATTAACTCCCTTTGTGTCTCTATAGGGGGATTAAAAAGGCGCTGGAATGCTGATAATTTGTACACAGCCTGTATACGGCGGATTAAAAATTATAAATGTGCGCGTTTTCAGGGTGGGAGCTGGCAATACTTACGTAAATGCTGGTAATTAGCGAATTAAATGGAATTACTTATTTTATCTCGCTGCGTCCTTGGAGTATTCTAGACTTTATTTCATTTACGGGGATTTCAGGCCATTGTATTCTGTATTTCTCCTGTGTGTACGGAAATACCTTGATCTTTTGTGTGAATGGTAGGTATATTCGTACCTATCATTTATCTTTATAACTTACAAAAACGTTGGTTGCTGAGGTGTATCAAATCTTTACAGTTTAATACATATATAAAGGTACGAGTAGTTATAATTTTACTAAGCTTGGGGCTGTGCGGATTGCCCAGAATTATTTATTAAAAAAATATTTTAAAAGATTGATACCCTTATCAATAGGGCTGAAATTTGCTCACAGGTCAATCCAGGAAAATAACAAAGCTCCTTATTATCCCTTAAATCAGTTCCAATTGGATAGAAATAACCTTATACAACACTAGCAGACTTTCCCGGCTTCGCACGGTTTTAGCACGGATCCCTAACTTTTTTGAAAAATAATATAGCCTATGTTCACCGGGGATAGTGTAGCTTTCTAACGGTGAATTTTTCAAATCGGTCTCGTTGTTTCGGAGCCTATTAATCACAAACAAACAAACAAAAAATCAAACCTTTCCTCTTTATAATATTACAAAAGAGTTTCCATACAGTAAATTGTTATCAAACCTTTGTTGTCAAAAGAGCGTTGCTAGGCAACCACGTTTATTTAGAAAAAATGGCGTATTGATATGCAAGGAATTTTATAGGTACATTTTTCACACCTTGGTTTACATTATTAGAGTTTTAGTAAGGATCCCTTACTTTTTTGAAAATATAATATAGCCTATGTTCACCACGGATATTTAGGCTTCCTAACGGTGATAGAATTTTTCAAATCGGTCCAGTAGTTTCGGAGCCTATTCGTTACAAACAAAAAAACATACAAACAAACAAAAAATCAAACCTTTCCTCTTTATAATATTAGTATAGATGTAGACGTGCAGAGACGCGCGCGGGCAGAAACTGGTCGCGAATAAAGAACAGAGGTGAATTACGTAACCAATACAAATATTAAACAAATACATAGAGATGACATAAGAACACACCTACTTTCTTGTAGATGGTTATAAACTGGCAACACTACACTGGCAGTTGGCAGGCCGCGACGTCACACCATGCCTATCGTATGTTGCCATATTAACGTGCCCAGCCAGGCGTGAGGGTGGGAACCCAAGCCGGTACAGGTGATGACAAAAGCTACGAGTATTAGCGACAGAAATAAATTAATAAATAATCAGAACCTACATTTTTATCACCTAACAATTTGACCTGGAATTGCAATTGGACCAATGTAATTTTTTATAACAATAATCAACATAATGGTACACATTTACCCAGTTCTAGAATCCAAGATATTTTATCTGAGTATTTGACGATTGACTAATTAACAAAAACTGATTACAATAACCGACCCGTACCTTCTTAGTAAGTAGTAGGTACTAACGTACATAATTATATTTATATTATTTTGACGACCGATGTGGCGCGGTGGACGAAGGTCCGCCTGCGACGCAGGAGGTTGCGGGTTCGATTCCCGCCCCGGAACAAGTGTGTGTACGATCTGCAGACATTTGTTCCGGGTGTTCTGGTTGTTTTCTATACATAATAAAAAATATCTATCTATGTAATGTATTGTATTATGTATATCAGTTATCTAGTACCAATAACACAAGCTCTGCTTACTATGGGGCTAGATAATGCTGTGTGAATTGTCCAGCATTATTTATTTTATTTATTTAAAATATATTTAAACTGACGTGAGCGAACACTTCAAATTATAAGTATTATTACTGGTAATCATTTGAGCGGATAGTCCCTTGACCACGGACCACGACAGTGTGTAGGCCTGGCGAAAGGGCGGGAAAATAAGGTAAAAAAACGCTATAAATACTCCTTAAATAGGTAAAACTTTTAAATAAGTAATGTCGTCAACAGACAAAATTATCTAACCTAGATTCTACATCAGTTAATGGTGTTTGTTAGCTTTTTAATCGATGTTTGATTTCCTATTTTGATTGATTCGTCAATTATCTTCGGTCATGGAAACAAACGTTTGTGTTCAGACGTCAGGTTAATGTTTGGTGAGTTTTGTCACTGACTGTACCGTTAGTAACTCATTGACTTTGAACCTAAAGAGGCGAAGTCAGGTGGTGAGCATATGGAGGGGGCTCTTACACTCAAGTAAACTTAACATGTACATATTTTAATAATCATACTAATATTATAAAGCGAAAGAAGTTTCTGCATCTTCCAGAAAATACTACGGGACTGATCGGGCTGAAATTTTGCACACCGGTAGTTCTATGCGTGGATTAACATTAAGATTTTTATTCCTGAAAAACGTGTGAAAAGCCGCGAGCAAAAGCTAGTAATAAAAATTATCAAAGCGGCGAAAATAGTATGAGTGATACACTCACGAACACTCTGAATCGGCTTGCCGCCGCCGGTCTCAATCTGTCTCAACCTAATCGCAATTTGTTCTAATATGTTTTGAAGAAATTATTTTACAGAGCTTTTTGTTTTTATGTAGCAACAAAGGGTTTCGCTTCATTTTTTATACTATGTATGTATGTAGACATAGTATAAAACAAAGTCGGAAGCGACTTTGTTTTATACTGGCTGTCTGTCTGTCCCTATGTATGCTTACTCCTACCTTCTCTGGGCTCTAAGTCTGTAAATATTATAGATTACTATTACTTTTTCTTTTAATTTTTGTTTTTATCTTACGTACAAATCTTCTGTAATTGTTGGGAAACATAATTCTTTATTATTATATTACACGCACCTATTATTGTTATATTACATTTTTATTTTCTCGTTTATTATTATTTTATATCATCTGTTTACTAGACATGTACATAATATTTTACTCTCCTATTATTCTACTTTTGTTTATTTGTATCAAATATTTTTCTCTTTGTTGTCACCGAATTGTCGTCCGTGACTTCAACTAGTAATTAAGGTCTTTGACTGAAAAACAGCGCTGAATATAATAATGTTCAGCGCACGCAGCCAACCCCTATTTCGGCGCAGGGTCATGGAGGTAGTCTTATTTTAGTCTATATATCACCTATTTGTGTCGTTTACCCCCATGATAAACTTCTTTGTTTGTTTATTCTATGCCTGTATTTTGTACCTGTGTCTAAATAAATGTTTTTTCTATTCTATTCTTAGATCTTTAAAACTACGCAACGGATTTTGATGCGGTTTTTTTAATAGATAGTGATTCAAGAGGAAGTTTTAAAAACTATTTGACAGACAGATTTACACACGGGCGAAGCTGCAGAGCGCAGCTAGTATAATGATAAATCATTTATTTCAGACCATACAAAAGTAATATATCTTCTAAGTGAGATTGTCCGACTCACACTTGGCCAGTCTATCAACCGTTTAGTCACCAAACCCTAAAAGCATTTCGTCCACAGCGAGCACCAACTCACAAACAACCTAACTGAACCAGGCCTATAAATAGTCAGGTGGCACGGATCGGTCGAAGATCGCCTTTATTGCCATTGTTATGGCTGTTTGGTGGATCCTGACCTTGGGCTGGAGGTCGCGGGTTCGAATTCCAGCGGAATAAACAATCTATTGTTGGTTGATAGTAAGATAAAGTATCGACTAGTTCTTTGAAAACAAAATCTATGTAAAAGAAAGTCGTGTTAGTTACTCTATTTATAACTCTAGAACGGCTGAACCGATTTGGCTGAAAATTGGTGGAGAGGTAGCTTAGAACCAGGAGACGGACATAGGACTATCTCTTTTATCATTTAAAACAATTGACATATAGATTTCCACGGAGGCGAAGCGGCGGGGCGCTGCTAGTGTTTTATAAAATAGCATGCCCCTCATTAGATTTAGGTAACATTTCGTCACTGCAGAAAGTTTTCTAATTGGTAAAAAGTAAAAGTAAAAGTAAAAAATCGTTTATTTCTTTAGGCTTACAAAATAAGCACTTAGACAAGTCATATTTTAAATATAAATTATTATCAAATAAAATTATTTTACTGTTCACTTCAATTTTTTTTCCACTAGTGGAAGAAGTGAAAAGAAACCACTAGCATGTTCATCTCTTATATGTCTAATACATGGTTATTTGCCTATTTAAGTCTAAATATAATATGATTCGATACATGTCAATATTTAAGTAAAGCTATGCACAACAACAAATTACTTACATACTATTGTCGGTGCGAAACTGAGCAACATCTGGCCAAGCATTAACATCATTTTGGTCACAACGCAAAAAGCAATAAAATTTGTTTCAATCAATTAGGGCTCAGCATTTTCTGTATTTATTCACAACTTTTTAGTCATATTTTTTTTTCAAGCATTAGGTACTCTTCTTAGTTATCATTTTATGTTATTATTAGTTATTAGATTATTTTATTACTATCATGTGAAAGGTCACAATTATGTTTCTAGAGATCTGTAAATAGGTACATATTTCATAAGGTTAACATCTAAAATTAATTGCCAGATGTGTGGCGTCGTCGTATCGTATGGAGGAGGCCTATGCCCAGCAGTGGACGTTGGGCTGATAATTGATGATGATGAATACATGTCATAAAGCACAGAAATCGCAATAATGAATCGTTGACGCTAAATACATATTTCCGTACATTAGTGATGCAAATCACTATGCAAACTAAACGTCAGCTCTGTCTGAGTGACGCTCGGCCGGGCCTAAACGCCATGTTCACTGCGAATAAACAAACGAAAACGACCCAATTCTCATTGGAACAAGGTCGAAACTATCATGTGCAGAATTCCCGAAGTAATTTCAGTAGGGGAGGGTGGGGAAAACGTGAACGCGACAAAATTCCGATCTCCGATTTTACTGTTATAAAATTTTAGATTACATGATTTTAACAGATATTACAAAGATGGCGATAGCACTTGAAGATTTTGCATTATGTGGTGGACCCAAACGTTACGTCATTTTGGCTACATTGTTATTCGATATCCACCGAGAGATAGGCAGTAGCTGAGAACTCTGTTGGAAGAAAGTAGACATGTCAATGTCAAGCTTTTCGTGCGTCAATGTTTCTTAGTGCAAGTGACGTCTGCTAATTTATAGCTTCACGATCCTCTCTCTTTCACTCCACGACCGCTCGAAAACAAATTTCATGATTATTTTGATAATTTATTGTAATTCACTTAAAACCACTAGTTAATTGCTAATTGGGGTTTCATTTACAATAGGCTATGGGCCCAAAACTGATCCACCACCGAACTGCGAGCATCTTTCCCCAGCGTGATTATTGCATTACCCCCTAAAGATATCAGCCTATAAGGCACTTATAAGGGGAATCCTGGGTCCAGAAGTGGACTAGTAAATGCTGTTAGTGCGGTAAATACTAGAGTAAACTTTGATTTTATTTCAAGTTTTCCATAAGTGCTTGCTATTACCCCACTTTCCCCTAATTGCCAAAGAAATTTAAACCCTAACGCGCGGTGATAAAACTGAATGTGGATAAAGATTTGCGGTAACGCGATGTCCGATTTAATTTCAGAAACGACGTGTAAAGTCAACTCTAGTCCGTTGCAATAGAGTTGATAACGGAACGAGACTGGATGGAAGTTTTGACAAAGTGCCAAATGGAGCGGAGCTTTTTCATTTTGCATTAAAATTATATTTTGTGTTCTATCAGTTTGTTTGGAATTACAAATTGTGTTTTGCGTTACCGACTGTCCAGAGAGAGAGAAAGAGAGAGAGAGAGAGATAATACATTAAATCACTGAGCGAATACTTCGACTTCTAACCATAGGTACCTAACCTACTAATAAAATGCGAAAGTAACACTACCTCTTTGTACGTCTGTCAACGACTAAGGTCATAGAACATACAACTTGTTTAACTCATTCCCTGCCCAACCAGGACCGGAGAAGGGCGCGCCGCAGCTGTACTAGCACGAACATGGAAGTGTGTGTCATGGGCAATGGAAGTGTTAAAACGTCCACATCGTGTTAAACGCGTTCAATTTAAATGGTGAAATTGGGCTTTAACGGATCTTTATGCTATTGAAAATACAGAAATACAATTTATTGGTAAAATTAATTTACATGTCATTGATTAGGAGATGGGGATTTTTATCTTTGATATCCCCTGTACAACATGGTTGCAATAAAAATATTGCATATCCTAAAGAAGGAATGGCTACTCTTTATCCTTGAAAAGCGCACGTGAAGCCGCGTGCAAAAGCTTGTAAAATATAATAATAAATAGCTAATTATAGTACAGTATATATGTATATGTAGCTGACTGTACCTAGCAAGACAATAGCTTTCTTGACAAATTGCGTAATTTTTTACCTAATTTAAGAAAGAATAGGTTTCAAAGGAAATTAATTTGGTCTCCAATCTGATATCAAATGCAAAAGTAAAATGGAACCCTTTGAATGGAACTTTCAAAGAATTCCAATATAAATGTAATACATAAATTCTTATCTCCCATTGAGCGAATGAAATAAATGACCGCGCGGGACTCGAACCTGTGACCTTAGTCTGTACCTCGTTTTGAGGTACAGTGCTGCACAATTAAGAAGCTTCTTTAGCGTGAATTCTTATAAAATGCCTGAGGAATTGATATTTTCTCTTTAATATTTAAACTTTCCGATAACAGCCCGTCGTATAAATGAATAGTTGATAGAGTAACGCCCGAATACCCAAACGCATCTCAGATTTAAGCAAGTCTCACGTCGTCATTTTTTGACAGTTTTCAATGAAAATCTGTCAGAAAATCTTAGCTAAGCTAAGAAAATCTAGGCTTAAGTCTTTGTTGATTTTGAATATTCGAGTAATCTTAACAAGTGCTATTTTAAAGAACACATGAACAAAGTGTCTTCATCTTAAGTATAGAGACAATAAGAAAGTGCCAATGGACAAGTTCTTAGTAATATGTTGATATAAAAATAGGTTAAAACTTAAATACCCATTAGTCAATTCTATGGCTAGATTGTAATTATACTGTATATTAACATTTATTTAAAATGTGTATATGTATGTGTAAGATAATAAAAACAAAAAAGAGTAATCCTATGTAGTAAGTGTGCCTTTGATTCGTGTGGATCTGTACTCTACACAAATAAAGTGACAAATATCTCACGTCCCTCACCGCTATCTAAGTTCATGAAAAGTTATGTTTCAGGCAATATCTCTTGTTCCTAATCGATTTATGGAGATTTGATAATTTGAAATCAGCTGGCTAACTGATAATTATAATAAAACTAGCTATCAAATGGTTTATAAACTTTCCTCTTGAATCACTCTATCTATTTAAACCGCATCAAAATCCGTTGCGTAGTCTCAAAGATCTAAGCATACATAGGGACAGACAGACAGCGGGTAGCGACTTTGTTTTATACTATGTAGTGATTTCTTGACGTGAATTCTATGAACATGTAACCGGGTGGACAAAAAAAAAGGTTTAATTGGTGCGTTTTATTTCGTTTGTTATTCGTGCACCTAGAGAACGAAAATTATATGAGTGATACACTCACGGATACATCTGAATAAACTGAATTGACCAGCAAGTCTACCAAATCCATGCAAAATATCTCTCTCATTTCATTTATACAATCAGTCATTTAAACATGAAAAAAAAACGATTATAATTAATTTGCAACAGATGTTTTTTTTAATTAAAAAAACATAATTTATCAAAATGGTCAATATTATTTATGGAATGACCCTATGGAATAAAAAATACAATACAATACAATTATTCTTTATCACATACCAAATAAAACAGATAAAGACAGGAAAAAGACAAATACAGAATGTGTAGTACAATGGGTGGCCCTATCGCTTAGAGCGATCTCTGCCAGGCAACCTTTGGATGGACATGAAGTGTTAGAACAAGTATAGACGGTGGCGTGTTATACAGAATAATATTAAATTGGGATATAATAATTTTTCCTTACAAAATTCTTATTATAATTGTATCTGGTCGACTGACAAGTCGCTTACCATAATGCCTTTAATAGAAGCTTTCAACCCTCAACCACTGACTCAAATATTCACGCAGCAATTTGTTTAATGCGTTAAGCGCTTTGTAAATATTGCATGCATTTGTGATCCTGAGGGTGGAAGGGTTAAAAGGGAAAATATGTTTTAATTATTTGTTAATCTGTCAGTTCGTTATTTATTCATGTTTATTGATTAAGGGGTTAGGATTTAATATTCAGAGTTGATTGAATTTTGTTAAATGTTTACGAGTTTTGAGTCAGGACTAGAAATGAGAAATATTTGCTCGATTGCAAAAAAGGAGGTTAACATTTCAGGTTTCTACGATCTGCAAATATTTGTTGAGGGTGTTCTGGGTATTTATAGATAGAAAATTATTTATTGCACTAAATAAAAAACTATGTACAGAAAAAACTCAAAAATTAATTACAATTGGCGCTCTTATAATAATAATCATAGTCATTTATTTAAGGTCATAAAAAGAAACCCATAGGTTATTTAAATTAAAGTAAACATTAAAATAGGAATAGACCTACTTACGGTTCCCACTCTGGTGCACAGAGAGCCAGAACCTGTACATAGAGCTACAGATGTTGTTGGCCATACAACTGAGGATGCCATTTTTTGATCGTCTAATATTGGCCCAAAATGACGCAATACGAGATCGGATAATAGCGAAAAATCGCTCAAGATCTCTACCAGACAACCATGGATGGATAGGATCGTGGACAGTACCAGGGGATCTGTTTTTTTTTTTTTTTTTTGGGGGGATCTGTGTGCCTGCTTATATGTCCAGTAAAAAATATCTATCTACATAATGTACCTAATAAAAACTAGATGACTGATATACTTACACAATAACAATAACGTATTATGTATATCAATCACCTACGGTACCCATAACACAAGCTCTGCTTAGCTTGGGGCTAGATGATGCTGTGTGAATTGTCTAGCTATATTTTAGTTTTAGATTTTTACAAGTCATTCACCAGAACAATTTGACATAAATACAAAAAGCAATGTTCCCATCTGTCTTTAGACCGTTTGACCGATTTAGATTTTAATAAATAAAACTTGTTCCACATAATTTCTGTATAATTCCATTTACCAATCCACATCGAGTTTCCCAGAATATGCTAATAAACATTATACCTAAAGGCGGAAGTGAAGGCCTTAGACAACGCCAACACTACTGATCCGATTGAGATGAAACTTTGCATAGACCTATGCAAAGTTATGTTATTATTTAATATTAACATAATATTGTTATTATTTATTATTTATTTATTGTTATGTTACTTATTTTCAGACCTGAAATAACTTATGTCCCTACATAGGCTACTTTTTATCACATAATAATTCAGTTCCCATGATATAAAAGACAACAAATAATTATATTATGATAAAACTTATAAATAAATAAATAAATAAAAATCATTTATTTCAGACAACAGATATCAGAAACAAAGTTTCAGACCGACAGGCAGCCGACAGGTCCATAGAAAAACACAATTATTACACATTTAAATAAAATACAATCTTATGAAACTATCATGGTTATTAACACAAAAGTCTGATAAGGGGGTATTTACAAAAACTATTCATATTACGTCGAGGACAACCGGTTCTCATCCCCACCATCAGAGCCGCGGACGCCGGCCGCCCGACGACGCTGCGAACGACGAGAGCAACTCGCGCCTGCATTGACTCACAGGACCCTCCGACCAACATACACGTTTTCTTCTCGCAAATCCATACGTCCACTCATCTTTTATTTATACATAATATTCCAAAGTATCGAAGATAACACAACAGTAGGTACATATCTCATAAGTGTAACAAATATACAATCCTTATTGACTTGGAAGAACATTATTATCTCTTTGTAATTGTCTATATTTTTCTCTATATAATTCTGTCTGCCCATAGCCACATAATGACTATACAATAGTAACGCTGTAAGCTTTTTATAGTCCCGGAAATAACGCGTGCGAAGCCACGGGCAGACACCAGTTCCAAATTACATCTTGTTCATTATGAGTGATTTGAATACAACATCGAAATATTCGTAGAGTTGGTGTTGCCCGCGTGATATTATTTATTTAGCGAGAGGAAGCAATAACTCAGGTGCGTAAGCTCCTCCCGATTACTGCGCAGATGGTTCGGAGATCCGCTCTTATGTCTGTTGTCGTAAATATACAAGTAATTGGACAGGTTGACTCATCATCAGCATCTAGTTGACTCACTTGTTGGGTGGTGATAGGTCTTGGGGTAGCCACAAGCTCGCTTAAGTTGGGTTGTGGCCTAGAACCGAAATATACGACGACCTCTGTGTCAAATTGTGTGTACGATCTACAGATATTTGTTCCGTTTGTTCCTGGTCGTTATCTATGTATAATAAAAAAATATCTATGAAATGTATAGTATTATGTATATCAGTTATTGCAGATCGATCAACCATTTGTCCCGAGGCGGGTATCGAACCCGCAACGTCCTGCGTCGCAGGCAAACCTTCGCCCACCGCTAGATACTGAGATGATGATGAATCTTCAGAATGTAGTCATGACGTAGCGGAACGAACATGCTGTCCTTGGCTGGGAGTGCAGGTTTAAATCCAGCGCAGTTTGTTTACGTAGCGACGTAGATACTGTACATTGATATGTGGACAGGCGCGCCAGAAGATATTTTGACCGCAAATTCAATTCAATTCAATTATATTTTTTTGCAAAACGTCATTAGATGCATCATTTTGCGATTGCTAACCAATCGCTTTACTGTGACAATGGTCTCGTCGTAGAATCCTACGAATATTATAAACGCGAAAGTTTGTATGTATGGATGTTTGTTACTCTTTCACGCAAAAACTAATGAACGGATTGGGCTGAAACTAGCATAACATACATGTAGTTCCAGTCCCGGAATAAAACACAGGCTACTTTTTATCCCATAAATTAATTCCCATGGGATAGAAATAACCGCGAAGCCGCGGGCAGAAACAAGTGTTGAAATAAAGGATACAGAAAATGCGCCTCTGCAAGTCACAACATATGAGCTAGACAGTGAATGCGTTAAACCATCTAATTTGCCATACAAATGACCTAGCCCCGAAAATTATTTACAGATCATACTTTTGCATCGCGACGGGAATCAAATCCACATCTTTCTGGATTTGTCATAAATCGGCAACAAGTCACAATATCTATAATTACCACGCGCCCAGCAGTGGGCGATATACCTAAGGGCTCCAATGATGATGATGGCATCTAATGTCGATGGAAGATAATCTTTGTATAAATCCTATTTTAATCCCGAAGCTGCACCCTAAGTAGCTTAGCTCCAATAAACCATAGAGCTACTAACGCGCAGAGTGACCATGCATCGTGGCAATCTGCCAGAATGTACCTACTACTTCCATTGATTACTCACATTTTCAATCACGTATTTAGTATTGAGGTCGCCATGATGTCATTGTAGACTTCCCTTGACGGACCGTGTTGTTGTTGGGGAACGTTTTGGTTGTAGCATTAACAGAGCTTTTACACTTTGAAAAATCTGTTTATGTACAAATTTTACAAAAAATATTTAAATATTGTTCCGAGTCTGGCGTGGTTTATCCAGCGAGATTAAAATAATTGTTTTTGGTCTTATTTTTACAGAAGCTTCAAAACTTTAATCGTGTTCTTTACTTCTATTTTGCACTCTGTACGCAAAATCCAATATTTCATTTCGATATTCCCCTAACATTTTATTCAGTGGATAGTGGAAATCCTTGGTGACAATGGAAGCATCAAACAATTGAATTTCTCCGAAATAAAGTTCAATATACCTCCTACTTATTATGTAGGTATATCTTATTTCTTTCTTTTCTCAGAAATCTATTACGATTCCTGAAAATAGTTTTCATTCAATTGCTTCAACTTTTATTATGCATAAAACATTTTGTCACTTCTTCTATCACTGTGTATTTCCAGCTCTATGACATATTGTCAGGTTCTATTTTAAGTGCACTCTACTTGATTGACATAAAGTCTATATTTGACCGCGGTGGTGTTGGATGGTTTTATACCAAATGTATCGAGATGAATAATAAATAGCGTTGGATATTTTGGTAGTTTTCTTCATATTTTTGGGTCAAGTCCGTGAACGGGCCGAGGTGAGTTCGAATGGTGATTTATTGAAGGAGGCGAAGGATAACAATAATGTTTTTCGTGGCTTAGTCAGTATGCTCTGAAAACAATTAATGTAGCTTGTTTTTGGGTTAAAAAGGTAAACGTAAAGTTGTTAGCGTTTCTAAACACTACTACAACATACATCAATGTAAGCAGCTTCACTAAGAACTCATTTTGTTACAAAGCTTTTCGTCGTCGTCGTTCAAAATTTTGTAGTAAAATATATCTAGTTTTAAATCTTTATTCTCACAAGAATTACAATAATTCACTCAGAATGAGAACTTCAGGTTAGTTATTCAGTTCCCATGGGTTACATAGAAATAACCTTAAAACATTTTTATAGAAACAACGCGTGCGAAGCCGCGGGTAGAAACTAGTAATGAATAAGCTCATATGAAAATAAATAATTCCCTCTTGAATAAAATAGAAATTTTCCAAGTTTACAGCTTTTTCGTAAAAGCGTTTTATTTAGTTTTAAAATAGAGTGTTGCCATGTCGACATCAGCACTTCATGTCGGCACTTTTAGTAGGCGTCATGAAAATCTGTCCCAACCCGGAAAATGATGGCGCTCTAAATAAATAGTTTTTGACATATCACACAACATAGCACACATACGGAAAGATATGTCCACTACTGGACATGTCTCCCCAAACGAGGAATTAAGATTAAGATTTCATATTTTCAAAGAAATTTCATACATTGCTTTAGCCTTGCATGGTTAGCACATACAGGGTGTTTGGAAGCTGGGTGCAAAGCCTTAAGGGGGTGTTAGTACAGACCATCTAGAACATTTTGAGCCACATTTGTCCTAACCAAAGTCTGATTGTTTTTTTTTTAGGGATTTTTTACGATTTTTAACCAGAATTCCAAATGTTTCCAATAAAGTGCTAATAACGCATAGTTTAAGTGGAAATGTCAATTTTTTTTAAATGTACTTTATTAGCCTAATGTGTGTTTAATGATATCAAATCATTTTAAAGCACCATTTTTAAGAAAAAATAACTCTCAGACTAATTAAGCTTTACAGAAAAAAAAATAGAAGAAGAAAAAATTATTTTTTATTGACATTTAAAAATAATAATAAAATAGCTACAGGTGTTCAGACAATTTTAAAAACATGCTGAGTTATTGTTCTTTCGTTTAAGGTATCATTTACCTAGATATGTTTACAATTTTTGAAGTTAGGGTGCCTGAACCAGTTAAGGTCCGTAATATCGATTTTTAAGGAGATAAAAAAAAATACAGTTTTTGATGATTTTTTTTAATGCTGATGCTCAAAATGGCTTCCGCCATTGCGTATACACTTACGATAACGATTTCTCACTTCTGTCGTCGTGATTTTCAGCTGCATTTCCTGTTTCATAGTTGCGAAAGCTGTTTCAATCCTTTGAAGTAATTCTTCCCTAGTGGATATTTCGGTAGTGTATACGAGCTCCTTTGCCCGTCCCCACACAAAAAAATCTACCGGGGTCAGGTCAGGCGATCGTGCGGGCCAAGGGATGGGCCCATCTCTGCCTATCCAGCTGTCTGGAAAACAGTTGTTGAGATGTTCCCTGACACTTAACGTCCAATGTGCTGGACATCCATCTTGTTGAAAGATGATTGGCCTGTCCGTATTTAGTATAGGTACTTCGGCTTCATACAGGAGTTCCGGTAAATGAAATTGCAGAAAATGCAGATAATTATCACCGTTTAAATTATCAGGTAAAATGTGTGGCCCAATCAATGTTCGTCCGCTTATTCCAGCCCATACATTTATTGCAAATTTTGCTTGGAAAGACACCTAAAACAAAAATGCATTCTAATTAAAATATTCTGTTAAAGATGTGTTGAACGTCTAGAATTAAAAGAATAAACATTTATTTGTACCTGTTTTTTCCAATGCGGATTGCTGTCCTTGTCAGCCCATTCATGCAAATTATGAAAATTCGTGATACCCTCTCTTGAAAATTTGGACTCATCAGTCCACAGGATCGATTTTAGGAACCATCCGTCATCAATATCACTGTTGAGCATAAATCGGCAGAACTGCATCCTTCTCCCAAGATCGGTTTCTAATAAGCCTTGTACGCCTCTACCGTGAAACGGATACTTTTTTTCCCGGTGCATGGTACTCCAAACTTTCCATATCGAAAGGTTCAAGTCTCTCGCTACAACTCTGACGCTAGTTGTAGGATCCGCTTCAAAGGCTGCAATTATTTCCTCTTCATCGGCGGGGATATGTCTTCCCGGATTTACTCCAGGTTCTGCGTGATGGATGCCAGATTCAGAAAGCCTACGAAACGTGTTGTAGAAAACACGGACATTAGGTACCCTGAAATTAATGAAATTATTTATTGGCGACGTCTATTACAAATCAAAATGGCAATTAATTAAAATAATTTTAGAATCGAAAGTTACTTTACCTGCGGTTTGGGTAACGTTCTTGGTACAAACGTCGTGCCAAAGCTCCGTTACCATCAGCTCTGCCATACATAAAAACGATATCCGCTTGTTCTTGGTTTGTAAATGCCGCCATGGCAGTAAGTACACAATTAAAATGTCAATCAGTTCAATAGTCCAAAATCAACACGTGCAGGAGCGTAAAGCTGCAACTGAACACGGTGAATCACAAACACAACACAGCACAGATCACAATTCAATCAAACACGTCTTCTCGCAACTTTTAGATATCAGTTTTAAGTTATTAGAGCAAAAATTAAGTTTTTTTTGATTTTCTTGAAATTTTTAATTTCTTACCCTTAAATGGTTCAGGCACCCTAACTTCAAAAATTGTAAACATATCTAGGTAAATGATACCTTAAACGAAAGAACAATAACTCAGCATGTTTTTAAAATTGTCTGAACACCTGTAGCTATTTTATTATTATTTTTAAATGTCAATAAAAAATAATTTTTTCTTCTTCTATTTTTTTTTCTGTAAAGCTTAATTAGTCTGAGAGTTATTTTTTCTTAAAAATGGTGCTTTAAAATGATTTGATATCATTAAACACACATTAGGCTAATAAAGTACATTTAAAAAAAATTGACATTTCCACTTAAACTATGCGTTATTAGCACTTTATTGGAAACATTTGGAATTCTGGTTAAAAATCGTAAAAAATCCCTAAAAAAAAAACAATCAGACTTTGGTTAGGACAAATGTGGCTCAAAATGTTCTAGATGGTCTGTACTAACACCCCCTTAAGGCTTTGCACCCAGCTTCCAAACACCCTGTATATACATCAAATTACTGGGGGTTTATCATAATGAGCACGCTTAGCAGGCGGAGTGGCGAGCGCAGTGGAGGTGTTGAATACTGTACAGAGGGAAGCTGGTGCCCTTCTTCTAGTAGGGTCCCTAAATCGACTCACGACATCCATGGGGTAAGCTGGAAGGGTCGGTTTTGGCTGGTGACCGTCGACGTTAATCAATTATTCAATTATTTTGATAATTCTATAGTATTACAAATGTAATATGCTTTTTAAGTTATTGTTGAGTATTTTGCATAGAACAACCCTTTTCACTTCTTCGTAGACTATGAATTAGAATAAGTTAATTGTAAAATTAACGTCGGGAAAAAAAGGTATATAAACGCGATAAATACCCGTTGTATTATTACTTATAATTAATTGTAAAATTGTATGAATCATAGTTATACAAAGGACTTATAATTAAAATACATATAGTGTCAGCAATTTAATCATATTCGTACAATAAAAATCGAAGTGAACAGAAAATCAAAACACCTTATTTCTTATTATCCAGAATATCTATCACCACGCGGGTCAAACCGCGGGGCGCAGCTACTAATATATACCTAGTAAAATTTGACTTGTCCAAGTGCTTATTTTATAAGGTTAAAGAAATAAAGGATTTTTAATTTGAATTTGAACCAATCATTTCGTTATCTATGTCCGGTTTCAGCAATAATTGTCATAACGGCGTGAAAACCACATAATGTTGCTATCCGATATAATGAATTGGTTTCAGAGAAATCTTCGTGTGTGGGCAGTGGGAGTATTATTATAATCATGGAGGCTTAAATAAAGCCCTAGACTGTTCGTTCTACGAATAGATCAGAAACCGGAATTGTCCATTTGTCAGTTAGCTAGCACAATACATAGTAGTCGCGAATCAAATGATTGGTTGGCGAATGAATTGAATTCCTGTGATTTTTGAAGGAGTTTTGGTTAAAGGGCTGCCCAGATTCTGATTCTTTCTTAATAACGGTTATGATTTTTTTTACAATATTTATTACATGTATTAAAAGAAAAAAAAATAGTTTTTTTTTTCATTAAAAAAAACTATCTGCAGCCATTGCCACCGGCGCAGCGGCGGCGGCTTGAGTCTAGCTTCGCGGTCGGTGATATCGTTTTGATATATTTTTTACTGTTTAATAGTTTTATAATATTTTATTTTATAGTATTTTAAAACAATAATGAAAATAAATAAAGTGGAGAAATATTTAAATTAAAATAATTAAGTAATAATGGTTTCATGTATCAATCTGTCAAAGTTAATCCATAAGCCGTGCCTAAATCTGAGTTGAAATTGTGAGTATTCGCGGGTCACAGTAATTAAATCAAAAGTTTAATTTAAAATAAGCACAATTTAACCCAATTCCCGTGAATATTCCCTCGTTCGGTGTATGTAAGCCGTCCGTAGCGCGTCTCCACACGACTCATGATATCAGAACTAGAAATAAATGAATGAGTCGACGCGACATTGAGGTTATTCACGATGCCGAATAGTCCGAATAATCTCAAGGCGACTCACGGGCGAGATTTTTTGAACTTCAATGCATGTATATGTCGATTAGCTCATCATTAATAACGTAAATATTTATTATGTAAATAAAAAAAAAAAGTTTATTTCTTTAGGCTCACAAATAAACACTTAGACAGGACATATTTCATACTATTCATTATTACATATATAATAACATTATTGATTAATAAGATGAATTTAATTTGATTTAATTTTTAATTTGATTTATTTAAATCTGTATTGTTGTATTGATTAAATATGTATTGTTACTAACATAGTATATAGGTAGTGTACTAACAAATATGGTAAACAACCGAAATAAATGATTTAATATATGATATTAATGTTTACTTCAATTTTTGTCCACTAGTGGAAGAAGTGAAAAGAAACCACTAGCTTGTTCATAACTTCCCAGTATGTGTCTAGTACATTTGATTTGCTTATCTGTATCTAACATTACATTATATTAGTTAAAATACGCAAAACAACCATGTATTAGACACTTAAGTGACATATGAATGTACTAGTAGTTTCTTTTCCACTTCTTCCACAAGTGTACAAAATATTTAAGTGAACAGAGAATCAAAAACACATTATTTCCTATTTGATTATTATTATTTTAAGCCATTACTGTCCCACTGCTGGGCAAAGGCCTCCCTTTTCTTCTTCCACTCCTCGCGATCCAACGCTGCAACAGGCCATGATGGAAGATGTACCTCGAGCTCGTCGCGCCATCTCATCCTGGGCCTTCCACGTCGCCTCTTAGCGTTGGGTGGGCTCCACTCTGTGGTGGTCTTTGCCCACAAGTCGCTGGACATACGGCAGACTATTGATAATATCCTATTTGATAATAATTTATAATTTGTGATATACCTTAATAGTGCATGTTAAAATGTCCAGTAATATGTAATTGGCCGCATTTTAGAACAGAGTGCATTTCTGAATTCTATTCGGATCAAGTCCATTGTTTATGTTATGTTTTGTCTTTAATCTCCGTTTAAAGTGTTTTAAGCTCAGTTTAAGAATGCAACCCCTAAAATAGATGAACGAAAGAATCTGGATAGATTATTATAATCCAAGGATGGAGTAGGAATAACACGCGCGTGATAAGAATGGGCTTTGAACAAATTAAGTCTCAATATAAAGATCGCGTATTTGAATGCACATTTCTAGCGCTATTGGATTAATGTGCGCTGAGCTTTACATTTCGTCCCTAATTATGTGACTTTTCCGGAGGGAATTAGAGATGACACTTAAGTCGACAGAAATATGTTTTTTTTTATGTAAGAATGCTTTTCAATAAAGCTATCTTTGTCATGTAACTCTTTACCAAGTTCACACCATGAAACAGCTACCCACCTATTACTTATGAGGTTGATATTTTCAGCCGTTACTGTCCCACCGCTGGGATATACATTTATTTATTTATTTATAAAAAATACAGCAGTTAGCTTACAGTCTAACACCAAAACACTAACTACTAGACTAAAAAGACAGAATATATTAAATACAATATTCTACTATAGTATAAAGCTAGATTACCACTGATTCACTGACTGATTGACATAATTGTTCTCCTTGATGGTGGATGGGAAGGTATGTTTTTTTTTACGGAATCGTATAGAGGAGGTAAAAGTCTCCTAGGGAAAATTCCGACTTTTTGACATTTGCCCCCCCAAGACCCCCCCCTCAGGGGGGGCTCCTACGTGGAGCCATATTGCTTAATTTTTTTATGGGGGTTGTATAGAGGGGGACAAGTGATTTTGATTGCATAGAAAATTTTGCCCCCCCCCCTTGCCCCCAGGACCCCCCTTTTGAGTGTGCTACCAGATGCCGTCGCGATAGAGGGGTTCTGATTGCGGGGTCGTATAGAAAGTTTCTCGTAGTTTTAGAACGAAAAAAAATTGAACCCCCCCTTTGGCCCCCTTTTTTGCCCCCCCTTTCCATCTCCAAAACGGATAGGCTTGGAAGAATTTTTTTTTCACATTCATGTAGAGGAGGACAAATGGTTTTGAATGAGAAAAAAATTTAGCCCCCTTTTGCCCCCTAGACCCCCTTTTTTTAGGAAAAACCGAAAATTGGCCTATTTTTGACCTCTTTTTTCGAGTGGAGCATCGCGGCGAGCGAAGCGAGCCGCGATGCGATCGTGGGGAACAGCACGGCGAGCGAAGCGAGCCGTGCTGTGACCCCCCCAATGACCCCCCGACAACCCCCAAGACCCCCTCACACTTAACCCAGGGGAGCATTGCGGCGAGCGAAGCGAGCCGCAATGCGACCAAGGGGAACAACACGGCGAGCGAAGCGAGCCGTGCCGTGACCCCCCCACGCCCCCAGCCCCCCTGTACCCCTTCCCTCAACCAAAAAATCTGATATGGGTATCGTTTTTGACTAACTAGGGGTGAGGATTTCGATTTCGATGCGACCAAGGGGAACAGCACGGCGAGCGAAGCGAGCCGTGCTGTGACCTCCCAATGACCCCCCACACCCCCAGCCCCCCTGTACTCCCTCCCCCAACCAAAAAATCTTAACTTGGGGGTGAGGATTTCGAATTCGATGCGACCAAGGGAAACAGCACGGCGAGCGAAGCGAGCCGTGCTGTGACCTCCCAATGACCCCCCACACCCCCAGCCCCCCTGTACCCTCTCCCCCAACCAAAAAATCTGATATGGGTATCGTTTTTGACTAACTTGGGGGTGAGGATTTCGAATTCGATATGACCAAGGGGAACAGCACGGCGAGCGAAGCGAGCCGTGCTGTGACCCCCCAATGACCCCCCAAGACCCCCTCAACTATAACCCGGGGGAGCATTGCGGCGAGCGAAGCGAGCCGCAATGCAACCAAGGGGAACGTGCCGTGACCCCCCACGTCCCCAGCCCCCCTGTACCCCCTCCCCCAACCAAAAAATCTGATATGGGTATCGTTTTTGACTAACTTGGGGGTGAGGATTTCGAATTCGATGCGACCAAGGGGAACAGCACGGCGAGCGAAGCGAGCCGTGCTGTGACCCCTCAATGACCCCCCAAGACCCCCTCAACTATAACCCGGGGGAGCATTGCGGCGAGCGAAGCGAGCCGCGATATGACCGCGGGTAACCCCCCCAAGACCCCCTCACCCTTAACCCAGGGTAGCATTGTGGCGAGCGAAGCGAGCCACAATGCGATCGAATTGCGACCATCGTCACACAGCAAGGCGAGCGAAGCGAGCCGCGCTTCCTGACCTGATGCGACAGCTGTCGCACAGCAAGGCGAGCGAAGCGAGCCGCGCTGTGTGATGGCACACCCACTAATATAGATATCGTTTTCGATCAACTCGCATACGTCGACTACGAAAAAAATTTCCATTTCCAAATTCAAGATGGCTGACATCTCTATATCGCAGTTTATACTCGCCTTGAGACGAGCACCCACATAATATGGGTATCGTTTTCGAATAACTCGCATACGTAGATTACGAAAAAGATGTCCATTTCCAAATCAAAGATGGCTAACATTTTTTCATCGCAAAATTTTCTCATGGCTATCGATTTCAAACAAAATAATCAAAGGTACGAAAAAGAAGTCTTAATAAAAAATTACTGTTACACATAACCGCCGCGAGCTGCTTGCAGCTCGCGCACACCTAACAACTAGTACAGTATATAATAATAAATTAAAACACACATATGCCCAGCACAAAAATCTACGAATGTATGTATTTCGTGTTAAAATTTTGTGTTAGGTTTCCTTTTATAAATGAAAATACATGAAATATCATGATATTTGCATATTTTTTGAATAAAACCCGAACTCGTCAAGCTGAAGTCGTAAACTGGTCCATTTTCCGTGAAACTCTGCAGTTCGCACATCTCATTTACTGCAGTGCATTAATGTAATAGCGTTATAATTATAAATACGGATAGAACAATATGTGGAACTCACAGAAGGTCCATTTAACTAATACAAGCTTTTTGTAAAAAGCTCCTCTTGGTAAGGAATACCGCCGGGTGATTATGTACCTCGCGACCGGTTTGCGACAGGCGTAAATTCAATTTTGTCAATTTTGTATTAGTTTGACACCAGCTACAACGTCAAAATTGATCAAAATTGACGTTTGACAGCACTGATTGCTTAATTTACGCCTGTCGCAAACCGGTCGCGAGTTACATAATCACCCGGCTGATTATTGTATTTCATTGATAAGGTAAATATCTAAAAAATGTCGAATATAAAAAATGTGAATATACTAGTTTCTTTTCGAGGGTAAAAAGTAGCATAAGAATGGGTTCTCGGGATACCATCTACTCATGTGTCATGTCTAATTTTATTGAGTTTCATTCAGCCGTTTACGCGTGGACAGATAACAGACTTACTTTTTTATTTGTAAATATTTCTTAGTTATTAATGTTTTCTGTTCAAAATGTAAAAACGCAAAATTGTGGATTATTCCAATATCTCATCCCTCTTCACAAATCCCCCTTTAGAGGGAAAACTGAAAACTAAATTTTTAAAGTCCAGACGTTTTTTCTTACTCCCTTTCAACGTTATATTCATTACGTATTACTTCCACCATTTTATGTAAATATATGGAAATAGTTACGATTCTCTTAGTTAAGTTAAGTCTTAGTTAAGGTTGTTGAATGTAAAGTTTACCTTCTGTTTCGATATATACCGTGGCCGTGCTTTCGGATTCTAGGCTAGGTCAAGTACTGGCTCTAATACTAAGTGCATACCTAGCCTATGTGGGTATACAGGGTGCTTCATACACGGACAAACGAAAATTAGGGTGAGAGCCTTCAACCCCCTATGTTCTGTGATTATAGATTTCGTTTAAGGGCTGAAATTTTTTAAGGTCCTTGTTTAAATGTTTCTTTCAAAAATATGGTTTGAACGCAAAAAAATGTCAAAAGTCAATCAACAATCATCATTTTATTTCAGTCTTTGTACCTTAATCTGCCTGCAGTGTTTTGTTTGTCGTCATCTCAAGAGGTGAGAAGGCGTTCCTACACGTTCGCCGAGTCGCGGTCTCCACTCAAGAACACGTTTACCCCAGCGGCAACAAAAAATCGTAGAACATACATGGGGGTCCATTCTATGCGGATTGGAACTCCCGATACCTATATCCACTTTGTATGAACATCTATGTATATATGGAACACCCTGTATACGCTGGTACAGTGGGTCGGTATTTGTGAATATTCAAAGAGAGTTCTAGAACAGTCCGAGCAAATTCTGTTTTGCGGCTTTAGAGCTTAGAGTGGGACTGGTCAAGTGTGAGTTAGTGAGTGTGTGTGTGGTTCTGTACATGGCAGTAGGTACAGCTGGGCTGGTTACTTTTATTATATTGTCAGTTTCCACTAAACTAGATTAGGAGATATGGTTAACTGGAAGCTGTTTTCAGAAAATAATCGAAGACGAACTGTTTTACATCATCTTAATTTGTTAATTTAATATTTTATTAAGTTTCCAAAACAAATAAATAATGCTGGACAATCCACATAGCACCTCTAGCACCAAGCTAAGCAGAGCTTGTGTTGCAGGTAGGTACTTGATCATCATCAGCCTATGCTGGACATAGGCCTCCCCAATGAGCGCCATAGCGCCCTGTCTTCAGCTTGACGCATCCAGCATCTACCTGCAGTCTTTCGCAGGTCGTCATCCCACCTGGCCGGAGGGCGTCCTACATCACGTTTACCGAGTCGTGGTCTACACTCAAGAACACGTTTGCACCAGCGGCCGTCGGCTCTTCGCGTCTTCTTCTACATGCATGTTTTCTATTTAAGTGCAATAAATAATTTTCTGTCTATCTACCACCAACACGGCTACTTAAGGCGTGTAGGTACAGACAGTATTGAAGTGATGTGGACCTTAAAACACCCAGTTTCATACTTAATTTTAAAAAAAATATTTAGCAAGTCTAAGCAATTTGGCGTGATTACGAAAATTTCCTTCAAATACAACTTCTAAACTTAGTATGTCAGAATACAAATTTAAAACCCTAGCAGGTCAAGCGACTTACTATGTTATGAATTTGAAATACCAACTTGCTATGTTTTGAATTTGGCGCCGATTGTAAAATCAATGACATTTCGTTTAGTAAGTCCAGTGACATTGCGTACGAGTGTTTCGCTCTGTGTTAAAAAAATAATAAAATGAGTTACAAGCAATTTTATCGGTCCAGGCGTATAATGCGTGCTTTGCAGAACGAAAACGAATGGAGGTTTGGCTGAATCTACCCACGAGTGATAACTCCATTGATTTGCAAATTGATGGTCAAATCGTTACCAATAACAACGAGTAGTTTTTTAACATTGTCATTAATAATGATTTTAGCATAAGTTTATTTTTTTAGCTTTAGTTGACTGTTGAGAATTTGAGTCATGTTTTAATTAAAGAGTCCTTTGAAGTAAGTTAATAAACATCTTTTTATAAGTCAACAGGATTTTTAATTTTATTCTGCATTCATAGGTACGGACAGCCACACATCAATATAAACAAATCTGTCAAATTTCTTCAATCGATTCTCACTTTAATGTCAAATACGTTTTTCATTTGACTGATTGTAGTAACCAGCTGATGTGTGGCTGTCTGTACTTTGGGATTATTTTTTATTCTTATAAACACTAAGTACCTAAAATGTATTTTTTAGTCTACATTTACAATAGAAAATCAAATTTATAACCTAGTAAGCGGACTTACTAAGTTTTGATATTGTTTTTCCAGTCATATTTGGGTAAATTCACAAATAAAAATAAAGTATGAGCGATTTAAGTGTAACTATAGTTTAAAACGATTACGAGTATTGCAAACTAAAATGTCAACAATATAGCACAACTTTTCGCCAAACATCCAAATCGCTATCTCTTTTGGTTTCTTCGGGCGAACGAATCAAAGTAGCCAACACGTTTTTTGGCTCTCCTGAACATTTTTGTTGGAACGAGTTACTATGTTTTGATTTTAAGCAGCCGAGGTGGTACGTGGCGTGATGTAACATGTTACACCGCGAGCGTTCGTGCAGTTCGGGGCAAGAAGGCGCTTGCAACGAGCAACGAGACGGATTGTAGCACACGGCGGCGTAGCGTATCATGATATACAGATAGATACATTATTTATTAACGACTTCAGACACACATACAAAATAAAACACCTATATAGTACACAGGAGAGTATATATACAGTACAGAGAGAGAGAGGGAGGCCTTTGCCCTGCAGTGGGACACCCCGGGCTAATATAATAATACAGTACACAGGAAAACAAAAAACATAAAACACAGTTGACTAAATAAGAAAAACATGGCTGTAAATGGTACACTACGGCCCGTAACACCGGTCAGTACGGGCCGCAGGTCCCCGCCATCAATATGAAAGCTAATTTCTCAAATGTTTCTCTCCCTCAAACCGAAACCGAAAGTAACTAAAGTAACTTTCAATAAGCCATCGCTCCGAATAATTCCAAACCTCAAAAACTCAGAAGTCTAACAAGTTTGTTTTTTTCAATAATTTAGGGATCCTTGGAAATTTTAATGTAATTGGAACTACAACCCAAAAAATTTGAAACTATTAAGTCGCTGTCCCACCGCCCCGCACGGCGTGGCTGGCTACGCACGTGCCTAGCTTCGCTTTGCAAGAAAGTGAATGTGACAAGATAACGTACACTGCAACCCTGGCACACGCTACGCACGAATACGAGATGGGTCAAACAAAGTTTGTTTTTAATCCGGAAATCCGTTTAGTAGTTTTGCCGTGAAGAGGTAACTAATATTCAAACTTCTAAACATCCAAACTTTTTGTTTGTTAACAATTATATTCTTATTTAGCCCAATAAGTAAGTATTCAAAGATTCGATGCATATACTTACTATATCATCTCTAGATAGTAACATTTGACAGGTTCCCATACGGAACCCTCGCCACGTTACTCACTCTTCTCCGATTGCCTTTCAATGGGTATTTTCGCTAAAACTTCAATGTTACGGTACATTACTCATTAAATTTTCAAAGACCAAAGTTTCAAAGTATTTTTTCAACTTTCCGCAACTTTTGTATAATTCCCACATCAATATTATCGGAGGCCATTGGGCCATTGGGCCGTGTTGGGCCATTGGGGAGTTTTGTTCGGTTTTTTGGGTAAAATTTAATATGTCTTGGGAAATTCTTGGAGGACAAAGTACGGACAATAAACAATGAGTACAGTCGACTTCAGAAGTTTTAGACGTTCATAAAGAATTCAGTTCGTTTGGTAACTCGACAAAATGACAGGTTACGTTTGAAAACTTCTGACGTAATATTATATTGTTTCCGACACTTTTCTAGGTTATAAACAATATTCTATAGAGTTTTATAAGAAAGTTTGTTTGTTGCGCATAATCTTCGAAACTGGTCTGACTTAAACTAGTTTTACTAATTAAGTTTATAGCTATTTTTGCTAGAAAGCTATAAATTACCTACGGTTAGCATAGGTTACACATAATTGTAGTTATTTCTATACAGAACAATCCCAGCTGTGGGCTTACACAGTATTTTCCTATTCTTAAGATCTACGTGAATAAAATAAGCTAAGAGTGAAGTTGATAGAAAAGCTAACAAAGCACCCTCCATTAAGCACAAATACATTTCCGAACGCCGCGAGCCATACATCAGACATGTTATCAGAAATTGACACAAAACGCTCCGCCATTATGAATAACATTAGCATAATGTAGGACTTATCTTCGCGATTATACCTCGATATAAACATGCTTGCAAGGAGGTTCGATAGGTGACATTCTCTTTGATTAATAGGATTTATCGCGAAGAACCTACGGCCGCTGGGGCGAGTGGAGACCACGACTCGATAAACGTAGTGTAGGTCGCCCTCCGACCAGGTGGAATATCGATCTGTGAAAGATTGCAGGTAGATGCTGGATGCGGCAAGCTGAAGACAGGGCGCTATGGGGGAGGCCTATGTCCAGCAGTGGACTGACATACGTTAATGATGATGATGAATAAGATTTAAACAAAAGTTTTAAATATTTTACGATTTTACTTAAAATATCGGGTTTTAAGATGGCTAACATTAAAACCTTAGATAGTCTGCATCGATTTAAGTTTATATATTTAAGTTATGAACATACTAGTGGTTTCTTCTCACTTCTTCCACTGGTGGACAAAAAATTGAAGTGAACAGTAAAATAATTTAATAGTATAAAATATGACCTGTCTAAGTGCTTATTTGTAAGCTTAAAGAAATAAAAAAAACTTTTCATTTCATTTCATTTCATTTTCATAATACCTAGCACAAGTTCAAGAAATTCGGCCTCATGCTCTATAAATGATCTATCATTCATTATTCATTTAATTTACTTAATCCTTTTCAACTAATAACTGAGCCCTACTGATCGCTTAAGTAAAGCAACTCACTACCAGTTTTTTTGTAGAAGCGTATAATTTACCCTTTAACACTTTGACTGCGATATTTTTTCGACGACTGCGATCTTTTTTTTAACCTAAGCCATTCGTGCTGTCGCTCTACACAGCGGTTGTGTTGCGCCGCACATGCGTTTCGTTCGAAAAATATTACGGCTGTGCTGAGTCACAAAGATCTGTATTTTCTCAGCCGCTGCGCTAGTGTGGATTTACGCATATTAGTCACTTGTAGAAAACACATACCGTGTGATTTCAGCAATCAAAGTGTTAAAGGAAACAATTATTTATCGTTATGAAAACATTGATAGCTCTATCTTATGTATATGTAAGATTATTATAATGTTTGTATGTAGGTACAATGGTATGTAGTGTAGGTATCTGTTTTCTTTTTTTAATGTATATATTTACTAAAGTACCACCGTCTATTATTGACGACCGATGTGGCGCGGTGGGCGAAGGTCCGCCTGCGACGCAGGAGGTTCGATTCCCGCCTCGGAACAATTGTGTGTACGATCTGCAGATATTTGTTCCGGGTGTTCTGGTTGTTTTCTATGTATAATAAAAAATATCTATGTATGTAATGTATTGTATTATATATATCAGTTATCTAGTACCCATAACACAAGCTCTGCTTACCATGGGGCTAGATAATGCTGTGTGAATTGTCTATCATTCTTTATTTATTTATTTTGTTCTTTCATGTCCAGTCCGTCCAAAGGTTCCTGGAAGAGTTCGCTCTCAGCGATAAGACCGCCCTTTATACTTCCTTTATTCTATTGTTTATTCCTGTATTGTTTTCTGTTTTGTGTGTGGTATAATAAAGTGTTATCTATCTATATATTTATAATTTTTTTGCATATCATTACCAAAGCTATGAAGATCGGAAAATGTAGTAATTTCCAAATTAAAGTTTACTTTCCAAAAGCATTTCCAGCATGAAACGTGAGTTTTTAAAAATCCATAAATATATCAGAGCTCTGCTGTATATAAAAGCAGTTCGTTATCACATAATGTTATATAGTTAGTGGGCAGCTCCGCCGCAGCCCCCGACCGCTAAATAAAACTAAAAACATTAATTTTCCCGCGACAGCGAATATTTAATATCATTGCTTACTTCTCTACATGTAGAGACGAGGTGTTGGGTTACCTATAGAAAGAGGCGAAAGTCGCTGAACACATGTTGTCTGCTAATCAATGAACTGTCACACTGAATGTCAGACTCGCTCATACGAATATCTTTTCGCCGCTCATTATAAATAAATAAATATTGCTGGACAATCCACATAACATCATCTAGCTCTAAGGTAAGCAGAGCTTGAATAACAATACATATGACTTCCAGAGAAAAAAAACTGTTTTCGATAAATTTTAAAATTATTTCGTAAAGACAGAGGAGAAAGGCCGATGCCTATATAATAGCTTATTTTTTTAACTTTAATACCTGCCCTAGAAACTACGGTTATAGATAATAAATAAATAATGCTGGACAATTCACACAGCTTTATCTAGCCCCATGGTAAGCAGAGCTTGTGTTATGGGTACCTACTAGATAATTGATATACATAATGCAGTTCATTACATAGATAGATATTTTTTATTATATGTACATAGAAAACGACCAGAACATCTGGAAAAAATATTTGCAGATCGTACACACAATTGTTTCAAGGCGGGGATCGAACCCGCAACCTCCTGCGTCGCAGGCGGACCTTCGCCCACCGCGCCACATCGGTCGTCAAGATATACCGTTTGTATAATTTCTCTATGTCACCACATAAAAAAAACATAACTTCTATATCCAATTATTTTAAAGGGAATACTTTATATACTAATTTATCCTTTGAAGCAGACCTTCTTTCAAATCACACATGTGATGAAAATACATAAGACCAGCGCTGGCCGAGTCTCTTACGGAGCTTAGCCAGCATTATGCTGAATTAGAGCCTTTTTATTAACTCTCTACGTACCTATACTAAAAAAAAAAGTAAAAAGATTTTTATTTTGTCAGAACAGAACAGAGACTCTTATAAACTAAACTTATATTAACAGACGACAGAGACCGACAAAACTCTGTCTCCACTCAGCATGTGCTATGGTAGAGTAGATCGTACCATAGCGCTGGTCTTCCGTGGATTCTATAAGGATGTCTTTTGTATGTTGTTATAAATAAATATCTTTCTATTATATTCTTGATATTTTGAAAGCTAGTTAAAGTATCCGATGTAACCTATTTATGTAGTCAAATTTTGTTATGTAATCTGTTTGAGTAGCCAAAGCCCAAAGCCGTCGAATGAATTCCTAACATCATTAAAAATGGCGACCGACTAAACAAATTTTAATCAAATACAAATTTTGTCCCTAATTAACATTTCATCGCCGGTCTGCAATGAAAATGGAACTTACTTTGCCTAAACAATTTATAGTAATGTTTTGCTACAACAATTCAAAAACCCATTCTAAACGTTAGTGCTCTAACGGAATAGGCAAATTATGTTTTGATAGCACGACATGTCCTGTTGTGCTCGAACACGAACTAAAACCCCAAATATTGCTATTAATTTTGCGACTCTACGTCATGTGACCTCGCGGCGATTTTTTTTATTTCTATTTTAAAATATTTATTTAAAAGGGCTTTTTGGCTTAGCTTCAAAATCGTTTCAAAAAAATCATGACATTGGTGACATTTTAATTTATTACAACTATCTGTAAACACACTAAATTAAGGAAAACTTAACTAAAGAAAACTAAATGTACGTACCTGCCTAGGGTTGCGAGTTCGAGCCCCGTATCGCTTATAGATACTGCTTATTTGTTCTGTTAATATTATAAGCTATCTTATAATATGAGTTAGCATCCACCCGCGGCTTCATACGCATTTTTCCGGAATAAAATATTTATTATTTAATTTATTTTACAAAAAGAGTGTTGTGAGACCATCCACTCGATCCACATCCATGGACCGACGACATTGTAGCGGTCGCAGGGAGGCGATGGATGGAGGCGGTGACCACGAATAACTAAATAATAATAATAACGTCCTTTGGAGGAAGGGCTATGTCCAGCAGTGGACGTGCGAGGGCTGATGTGATAAATTCAGGTCGGAACTACATAAAACGTACTATTCTATGTAACATATCAGTCCAATCCTTTTTCCCATGAAGAAGTAACACACATACAAACAACTAACGTAACATCAAACGAGCAAATTTTCTCATTGGCAATATTAGTGAGTGATGACAATATTAACAAATTCAAAGCTTTCCATTAATATTTCAGTTCTTGGGATTTACTGTTTAGCAAAATCACGTTAAATTTTCTTAAAACATTGAGACTGACGCTAAATGAAAATAAAATCAAATTAAAAACATCAAAAGTCTTTGAAAAATATGACAGCTCTACATTTTAATTACCTATTCACAAAAATGTAATGTCGTTGAATTAGAAATTAAATGTTTTGTAAATGGTATTTAATTTTTGAGTGGAAATGCTTTAATTAGAGAATCAGTAATGAGTGCCCGTCCTAAGCAAACAGCAGTCGATCTGATTGCTTTATTTTAAATTCATCTCGTTTTTCCCGTTGTGGGCGGACGTTTACTAGTTACGGGAACATTGTCAGTGACACTGTTCGAGTATTTTTTTTAATATATTTTTTTAGGGATTTCTATGTTCTGAACCAAACTTCGAAAAACTTTACAGTTAAATGATACAATGTACATTATATATTTATCATATTGTGTTCATTTTTATTCTAGCTCTATCCTAGGTACACCCCCTGCCTTTCTTTAATTCACACAATTCTTTCCATCCAAAGGTTGCCTGGAAGAGATCGCTTCTAAGCTATAAGGCCGCCCATTGTACTTGTCACATGTAATATATTTCATAATGTTCTGTATCTGGTGTACAATAAAGTATTTTTGTATTGTATTATAATGTCAAAAACAAAATCAGTCTTTTAATCGCTCTACGTAGAGTTATAAAGAGTCCCTCGGAAATATAACTTATATGAGATCTCCCTAGGATCATTTTCTATACAAAACCGAAATCATAAAAATCTGCCCACATAATTGATAGCAAAATTGGCGAAACATACAAAAGAAACATAAACAACTGAACATATAAATGTTCCTTTTTTCGATGTCGGTTAAAAATAGCATATAGCAAAGTTTTCAAAATGTACGAACGCGAATGTCGCCACTTGTTCCTCACAATAAAATTATAAAAACATCATATATTTTGTAATTTCCACGAAAACTCCCTACATTTAGATTGTTCGGTGGTTTTCATGACCTCTTCATACTTTTGTTGTGCAAAGTTTCCAGCTCGAGGCAGCTTGTTGTCCTTCCTGACAAATTATTTCACAAAAGTTACATAATTTAGGAAAACCGAACGTGTCTTTAATGAAAATGTTGTGATAATTTTATCTTACATTTTCGGAGTTTATTCTTTACCGGAGGACTTTTTTCCGCAGATCGTAAGAGAATGTTGATAAAGAAAATGAAGCGAGTTTATTTTTTATTTAAACGTTATTTTAATAACCTTATTAAAATACCTAAACGTATAAAAGGAATGTCGAAACGCTTGAACATGAAAAATGAATGTTTGTACCCACCTGACATGTAGAGCTTTCAGAGCTTTCGCGAGTTTAAATTTAGAACGATGAACGAATCCGCCCAACACAACGTAACCCCAGAGGACAGCAATTTGAATTTGGAATAAAAAAGAAATCTAGCAAAGATCATCAATCTATTCGGAATCGAGGTCGCACGAAAAGTCACATGAAAAAAAAATTAAAATAACTCACGTTGACGTAATGTTCCGAATCGCAACAGCACTATTATTTACATCCTTTGCACAACACTATTTCACATAATAATGCCACTGTTTTTCGGAACACGCGTACCTATCGGATTTAAATATAGCGGCGTGCGACGACCGCTCGCGCGCGCTACCCGAGACTGACTGAGCCCCGGCAGGGTGGGGGTGTGTGGGTGGCTGTAGGGGTAGGTGCCTCAGTGTGTGAGTGCTCTTCAGGTCACCAGAATTCGGTGAAGACAGCTCTAGAGTGGCATGCCCTATTTCTGCTATTCACTGAGCTTTTTTAGCTTTCCTAGAGTTTGATTTTTAATGTTGTTGGAATTCCATCAGTAGATATATGAGTGCCTACTTATCCTTTCGGTTTGGTTATTTGGAGATGGAGAGATTGAATACTTTAATCGAATGTAGCGTAATTGAGGAGAATGTGGAACGAGTGGGAATCTTGAGAGCAATGATGCTCGTAGCGAGTTATTTTGGAATATTGAATTAAATTCGAGCTTCGAGGCGAATATTTATCATTACTGAGAATAGCTTACCGAAATTAGAATCTGAATAATCTCTATTTTATAAGGCTATACGGAACGAAAGACAAATTCTCTCAAACTAGTTTCTGCCCGCGGCTTCGCACGCCTTGCTTCCAGGATGAAAAGAAGCCAATAGACACGTTATTCCAAGTCAACAACCATCTCATTATTATTTTATGTAAAGTTTACTCCTATTCTACATAATGTGTTATTCCAGTCTTATGCTGCAATTTTAGAGCAGAAAAATAGCGGTGTCTAATCAATCAATCTGACTCAGCGGATAATAATAATAATAATAACCCCTGAAGAGACTCTCGCTAGGAAGTTGGATCAAGGGCCAGATCCAGAAGGCGGTACTCTTGGACTCGGCACGTATCGTCAGGAAGTTCCTTTCTCTGCAGCCCTAGTCACCGGCCGCTTGAGCCTAGCTTCGCGGTCGGTGATCTACCGTTTTGATATATTTTTTACTGTAGAATAGTTTTATAATATTTTATTGTATTTTCTATAGTAAAAATGTATTTTATACGAGAATTTAAATAAATGAATGTATAATATGTGTATGGTATATATATATATTATATATAATATGGCCATGGTAAGCAAAGCTTGTAATAATAATTGATAATGTTATGGTGTTGATAATACTTTTATTAGGGAAACAGTCGCGGGCCGCAATCAGCGACCGCGGGCCGCCGCTTAGACCGCGCTGGTATAGATGATGTCCTCCTAGATGACTTGGTGGATACTAGACATGTGCACATGCGCAGTACACAAGTGCGTGCATAAACATCGGTACACTGTCTATTCCCTCATTCATATGATATCATTGGACAGACTGTCACGGCCGGGAAGAGTTCAGAAGAGAGTAGAGTTTTCGAAACGAAATATTGACAAATAAGGAAATAAAAATCTTTATATGTCAATGTTTCCTTTCGAAAACAATCTAGTGCATAACTCGAAAAACACACTAAGCTCATGCGTTGGTCATACGCCTAGTTTTTACACAATTGTCCCGAGGCGGGAATCGAACCCGCAACCTCCTGCGTCGCAGGCGGACCTTCGCCCACAGAGGTCGTCAAAAGTGATTTTAAACTACGTGTATACAATATTGTATAGAAACATCCCGTTCCTAATTAGGTTTTACTTATTCAGATACATTATCTAGATGAAACCAGTAATTTCCAGTTTCATGTACATTTCTAGAACATTCCAACAGTTAGTGACACGGAGGGATCCGTCAAGCTGCGGTGTCGACAAATGGATGTGTCACTCAGACGACCGCTTCTGTGGCTGCCTGTACAGACTGGGAGCTTGTGACGTCGCGGCGCGGCGTAAGAATCGACCCCGACCACTCACTCCGTGCATATCGTATGGCTCATACGACATGCACTAGACTAGGGAAACCTATGAGAGAAAAGTGGAAGCTCATTTAATAATGCCGGACAACTCACACAGCATTATCTAGCCCCAAATAAAGCAGAGCTTGTCTTATGACTAGATAACTGATACATATTACAATACATTATAGTTATATTTATTTTTTATAACAAACATTTGTCCTAAAGCGGGAATCGAACCCGCAATAAAGATTTACAGACATTCGCCAACCGCGCCACAGAGGTCGTCAATTCATGTGTTCAAACTCCTAACGTAATTAGCTCAACATCCCATAAATTTTAATTCACTTCTTATCAAGTGAATATATAAAATGAGTCAGCTATTGAACGACCACAAGCTACATTATGTATAAATAATAATAAATAAATAATGCTGGACAATTCACACAGCATTATCTAGCCCCATGGTAAGCAGAGCTTGTGTTATGGGTACTAGATAACTGATATACATAATACAATACATTACATAGATAGATATTTTTTATTATACATAGAAAACGACCAGAACACCCGAAACAAATATCTGCAGATCGTACACACAATTGTTCCGAGGCGGGAATCGAACCCGCAACCTCCTGCGTCGCAGGCGGACCTTCGCCCACCGCGTCACATCGGTCGTCTATCTATACTTTACCTTAGGTCCCTGTTCTCATGTAAGTGACTTTGTATATTTCGTCTTTTTGAGAATAATTGAATATTAAAGTGAAACTTGAGGAAGGCTTCCTTCTGTGTATTTTAACCGAATTATCCGACCTGACTCTAATAAGACTTACTCTTACAATTTATTTATTCACAAACGTACCTCTATTTTGACGGGCACACCCAATGCAATGCAATTAGTTAGGGCTTAACACTTTGAGTGCTGAAATCACACGATATGTGTTTTCTACAAGTGACTAATATGCGTAAATCCACACTAGCGCAGCGGCTGAGAAAATACAGATCTGTGTGACTCAGCACAGCCGTAATGTTTTACGAACGAAACGCATATGCGGCGCAACACAACCGCTGTGTAGAGCGGCAGCACGAATTTTTTAGGTTAAAAAAAGATCGCAGTCGTCGAAAAAAAATCGCAGTCAAAGTGTTAATGCACATGGTAACGTAGCACCCTGTATACACACACTGAATATAACACTTTGCATTACTCCTACTAACTAGGTAACATGAATTAAGAAAAAAATGGTTTTATCGAACGAAATATTTTTTTGTGTTATCTGCAATAAATTGATTTTATTTTATTTATTTAAATAGTAATAAGTAGCCAAACTTATCAATATAAAAGCTTTTTCTAGTTATTACATTAAAAACCAAGTTACATTCACATCTATTTAAATATTCGCATGTAAGTTTATCAGAATTCTCAGGAGTATAAAATAGAGAAATTCTAATCCAAAAACGATTATCTATTCCCGTTTTTATCTCTTTCCACTTGACCGCACGCGCCCGACATCTGTGCCTTTGGATTCTTAGAGACGTGTCAGGAAGCTATAGGACGGGGGTGGAGTAAAAGCAACATTATCAAATATTCGTTGTAATTTATTCTCTTATCTATGCTCAGTGCTAATTAGCGATAAAATAATAATTTACAAACTGTTCTTATTCCTTGATGCTGATGCCTTCTTAGCCTAATTTGGGCCGCGGGGCGGCGCGGGCGGCCAGTGTCAACTAGGAATAGCCTATATATCTTGAGTTTAGTAACAATTTTTCGACGACTGATTCATAGTTGGTGTACATTCCTTGATTTTTTTTTTATATTCGATATCCTTGAAATTTTCTACTCAAGTGTAAAATAAAACATTATTCCATTTAAACATTAAAATGCTTTATTGCCTTTACACTTTTTTCACATGTTTACGTCACAAATTTAAAATTATACGAGTATAAGTAAAACTAGGAAATAAAGTAATCGTGTAAATCAGCGGGCAGAAGCTAGTCTGTCTACAAATAAGCCTGTTCGTTTGTGTGCAACTGAGTTTTAGACCAGTTGTTCTCAACTGATTTACATAGCTAAAATTTGGCATACTTATGTAAGTTCGGTGACGATGCAATGTTATGGTTCAATCGAGCTGGACTGATGATGGGGGCAGAAGGTAGCTATAGGTGCAAGTACTCCTAAACGAAACGACTTAACCCAATCGAAGTTCGTTAGATTTCTCATTTGATGATGAATCGGTTGGCGTGAATAACTCAACATCATGCTAACTGATATCTATTTTTTTTTTTAAATTAGTTAAATTGCAACATATTTTCATTATTAAGGAATTTGAAGTCGGTTTATAGTTTTTTAAAACACGCCAAATTATTTTTGATTTGTTCATACCTGAGCCGTTCAGCCCTGATAGTACTACTCCGTCCGTCCAACGGCTCCCGACACCTGTCGGCTCCCGACATGTGACTGCAGGTGCGCGTGAGAGGGAGGTTGTCTGTCTGCCTCTCGCAACGGTAGAGCCACCTTTGCCTTTGGTATTCGCCAAAGGTTTACAGAATTTATTTTAGCCTTATAACATCAAATTATAATCATAAAATTTAATAATGCCTCTCTGTCATTTGTGTCTTCGACTCAGTACACCATTCGGATCTTTAGTGTCAATTTATAGGGTATCTAAACTATTGATTTAGTGAATTGGCAGTTTCTTTAAAAAAATAACTTTTTAACAATCATGGTTTATTGATTACTCACGTCGTTAATCTAAGTTAAGTCTTCTATGTCTTTAGTCATCATCATCATCATCAGCCTATAGCAGTCCCCTGCTGGACATAGGCCTCCCCCAATGAGCGCCATAGCGCCCTGTCTTCAGCTTGACCGCATCCAGCATCTACCTGCAGTCTTTCGCAGGTCGTCATCCCACCTGGTCGGAGGATGTCCTACACTACGTTTACCGAGTTGTGGTCTCCACTCAAGAACACGTTTGCCCCACGTTCGTCTCTAGGGTAGAATAGACAATAATGACAGACATGGCGTCTTTATTACGAACATTACTGAAGTAGGAATTAATTTCTAGAACTACTTTACGCATTCGATGACAGAGTGACTTGTTTTTTTTTTCTACTTTACCCTAGACAACCATCCCTGTACTCTCCCTATACTGTATTTTTTTTATATAAAATGTTTCATTCAGTAAGTTTTTGTTGATTGAATTAAGAAGTACATATCGAATTATCTAAAGGATAAAAAAGCTTCGAACGAGTTGTGTGTTCCAACTCGAAAACTAGCAATGTAACAAAATCAGAAGTTTTTTTTACTTTTTAAGGCTTACAAATAAGCACTTAGACAGGTCATATTTTACACTATTCATTATTATGCACAAACAAGGTAAAGGTTTCTCGTGAACCTACGCCACGGATGTGTGCTGGTCAACATAATATATAACTACCCGCGTGGCCTTGCCAGTGGCCAGTCATATTTAACGAGGTTATTAAATAAAATGTTCTGTTTGTTTACAATAACTATTTCTGTCTTTAGATGCGAGTATAAAGCCGTTGCTTCACATTCCAATCTCTTGGAATTCAACGTATTTTTCTGAATGGTGAATATTTGGACGACCGATGTAGCGCGATGGGCGAAGGTCCGCCTGCGACGCAGGAGGTTGCGGTTTCGATTCCCGCCTCGGAACAATTGTGTGTACGATCTGCAGATATTTGTTCCGGGTGTTCTGGTCGTTTTCTATTTATAATAAAAAATATCTATCTATATATTGTATTATGTATATCAGTTATCTAGTACCCATAACACAAGCTCTACTTACCATGGGGCTAGATAATGCTGTGTGAATTGTCCAGCATTATTTATTTATTTAAAACGTTTCCATAGAAACAACGCTTGCGAAGCCGCGGGCAGAAACTAGTATACAATAGCGAAAGGATACAATACAATATAGCTTTATTGCACCATCAAATACAAAGAAAATAATAAAAAAAGGATCTTAATACTAACTAAATCTAGCGGCACAATCGGTGGCCTTATCGCTAAAAGCGATACGACCGCCATTATATAAGGATTTCATACATACAGCTGAACATATAACCTCCTTTTTTGAAGTAGGCTAAAAATTGTCTGTCTGTCAAAACATACTAACATTAAATAACTATGCTAAGTAACATATCAAAAATATCTATCTATGTAATGTATTGTATTTTGTATACCCAGGGTTGGAAAAAAAAACAGTTTTTTTTATATTTTATAAAACAAACAGTTCAAAATATTTAAAACAAGTGTTTTTTTTTGTTTTTTTTCCTTATCAATTTCAAATCAATTATAGCGAATAATAAAATAATCCATTTCTAAACTATTTCCTAATTCACATTAGTAAAAATTAACAAAACGATAAATATATACTTTTGTTGCATATCTCAGTACCTCTAATCTAATTATTATTATTAATCAATACAAAACACTTTACATACACCTTGTATGTAGTGTTGTAGGTAGGTAGACAACTAGAGAGAGAGCGGGGAATAGGTGGTACGGTACCTAATCTATAGGGACTTTCCCCGCGGGACTTTACTGGCGGGGAGTTACCTATGCAGTGTATAAATACCACAGCCTGTCTCTGGTATTTATACACATGCAATTGAAGGTAGTTTTAAACCCTGTTTTTTTCTTAATATAAAACATAGTTTTATTACAAACTGTTTTAAACACTGTTTTAAAACAACTTGTTTTAATCATGCCAACCCTGTGTATACCTATTACTGGTACCCATAACACTAGCTCTGCTATATCGGGGCTAGATAAAGCCGTGTGTATTGTCCGGCATTATTTATTTATACTAAGTATTTGAACTGTTCACGGGTATTTTATTTATCGCATCTATCGTCCATTGATTTTCACTTACGCACGATTAATACTCGTACCTGTAAATAGTTAAAATATAAACTCTTTGATGTCCTAAACTAGTTCGTCCTGAACGAGGTCAAACTCAGACATTATCGATTGTGATCTGGACCTTCAACTCTGTTCATAGCACCATCATCATCATCAGCCTATGTTAGTCCACTGCTGGACATATGCCTCCCCCAATGAGCGCCATAGCGCTCTGTCTTCAGCTTGCCGCATCCAGCATCTACCTGCAGTCTTTCGCAGGTCGTCATCCCACCTGGCCGGAGGGCGTCCTACACTATGTTTACCGAGTCGTGGTCTCCACTCAAGAACAGGTTAACACCAGCGGTTGCCGGTTCTTCGCGAGATATCGCCGGCCCGCTGCCACTTCAGCTTGCAATCATCAATCATAACTAGAGTAGAGTAAAACTCTTAGCAACCAACCTATAGTCTCATATATCTATAGAAATAAATAAATAAAATAAATAAATAATGCTGGACAATTCACTCAGCATTATCTAGCCCCGTGGTAAGCAGAGCTTGTGTTATGGGTACTAGATAACTGATATACATAATACAATACATTACATAGATAGATATTTTTTAGTATACATAGAAAACGACCAGAACACCCGGAACAAATATCTGCAGATCGTACACACAATTGTTCCGAGGCGGGAACGGAACCCGCAACCTCCTGCGTCGCAAGCGGACCTTCGCCCACCGCGCCACATCGGTCGTAGAAATTTCTGATAATTTGATTGTTTTGAAAAAACTAAAATCTAAGTTCGAATCTCTTAGTTTTAAACTGTTTTTTTGAATGATAAGTACCTACTGATCCGTCGGCCTTCAAATTATGTACAACATACACTTACATAAATTACAACTAATAATCTAGAATTTTCTCAGCACAAACATAAGAAATTCAATTCGAAATGTTTGTGCTGAGAAAATTCTAGAGGCCTTTAATAATCCAAGAATTCGAATCGAATTCGAAGTTTGAAATTTAAAGCTTTTTTTTACTTACCTACTTTTTCAGCCAGTCTGCTTTATAGCGGATTATAGCGGATCTAACCATAACAAAAAGTTTGGCTAATTTAGAGGTACACGTACCTATAAACATACGTAGTGGCTCTTTTACCGAAATGTATGGGAAAAGTTTGTCGCGGTTTCTGACATTTCTTGTACCACAGTCGGGCCAGTAGACTTTTGATCCATATAAGAAACAGGATCGATTGGCATCAAAAAAGTGTTTGTGTAAAGTGACCATTTTCTTGCTGCCTGTACATTTTTTTCTAAAATCGTATATATATATATACATATATATATACATATATATATATACTGCATACAGATTTTATAAAAAAAAAAAATATATAATGCAGTTCAGAATATCTTAAATATGTATGGATAGTCTCCTAAAAGCGTTTTCCTGTTACTATAACGGTTAAGGTACCTGCCCTTACTGTCCCGTCTCAAAAATTCACCCCCAAATTATGTAACAAGTACAGCAATTTACAGTCATCACATTATGCACATAATAAAAAATAACAACAAAGACAGAAATAGAAAATACTTACGTTTAAAATAGTAACACTAAATAGTAAAAAACAGAAATGTAGGTGACCCTACTTATATTTATATTTATGTATATAATATCACTGCACACTACACCTACATATCATAGTTATTTATGTACCTATTGAACAACACTAACATGCATTACTCACATTCATAAATACAGACATTCATTACACGAAACAAATTATATTCTACACGACCCAAGCCGCGCGATATCAGCAGTAAGATTATCAGCGCGCGGAATGTGTCGACCAAAGCGGTTCTTTTGTCTTGCGGTTGGAGTTACCCCGGCGCCGGCCGAACGCCACCAGTCGCTCACCTATCCACTAGCGAAGCGCACGCCTTTTATCGCTGTATTTACTGTGCTCGGCCGCGCGATCTTATTTATTTCAATTAATAAATAAATTATAAATAAATTATGCTGGACAATTCACACAGCATTATCTAGCCCCATGGTAAGCAGAGCTTGTGTTATGGGTACTAGATAACTGATATACATAATACAATATATTACATAGATAGATATTTTTTATTATACATAGAAAACGACCAGAACACCCGGAACAAATATCTGCAGATCATACACACAATTGTTCCGAGGCGGGAATCGAACCCGCAACCTCCTGCGTCGCAGGCGGACCTTTGCCCACCGCGCCACATCGGTCGTCACTGTCAATTCTATGTTTTCTGTTTCTGTTACTTTCTTCATCTATCCTGTCGTGTATGTCTCCTACTCCTTCTGACTTTTATTTTGAACTTTATTTGTGAAAGATATAATATACGGTGTACGTGCATACCAGTGTTTTCACTTCTACCTCAAGCACACACCCCACACACATGCTCTAAACTGGTGACCCCGTGGAGAACATCAAGGAGACAAACAATCGATGTCGACGCCAACAGAACAACCTGGATCGAAGAAGGATTCGAGCGGATCGGAGACGGGAAATTCTCAAGTTGGTGTAAGCACGCGCCAGCGCCGTGTACGACACAAAATGGCTTCCCCCGCCAAGACCGACATTTCGCCGACACCGCCGCCGATGAATATTAGAATACCACCGTTTTGGCCCGAAAAACCGGCGATATGGTTCGCACAGGTAGAAGGTCAATTCGCGATTATGCGAGTGACAGACGAGACGGCCAAATTCTACCACATTTCGGCCAACCTAGATCGCCAATACGCCGCCGAGGTCGAGGACATTCTAATCGGTCCTCCCGATTATCAACGACTCAAAGACGAGCTTATCAAGCGATTGTCGGCGACTCGAGAGAACCAGGTGAAACAGCTACTTTCACTCGAACAGCTGGGAAACCGAAAGCCGTCGCAGTTCTTACGTCATCTACAGCGACTGGCCGGACCGAACATACCAGCGGACTTCGTTCGAACCATCTGGTCCAGCCGACTACCTACCTCGATGCAGCCGATCGTCGCCTCGCAGTGTACGCTGCCCCTGGATTCTCTCGCCGAGCTCGCTGACCGAATCCATGACATCGCGACGCCGCCGCCGACACACCACGTAGCGGCGACCGCCGCATCATCATCATCATCATCGGCGACACAACCATCATCATCATCAATCGATGAGTTGACGCGACAGGTAGCCAAGCTGACACAGCAGGTAAGCGCGTTAACTGCGCAGTCGCAGCGTGATTCCCGATCGACCGAGCGACGAGGCAAAGGTCAACGCACTCGTTCGTCGTCGCGCCGCTCGCAGTCCACCTACCGGAAGTGGCCCTTGTGCTGGTACCACTCTACGCACGGGGCCGACGCGCGCAGGTGCACCAAGCCCTGCGACTTCAAGGCGGGAAACGCGACGGGCAGTCAGTGATGGCGACCAAGGACTGCCGCAGTGCCGCCAACTTAGGTCGCCTCTTCATTACGGACCGTGGAACTTCGACACAATTTTTAATAGACACTGGAAGTGACATTTGTGTGTACCCGATTTCCGCGATCAGTGAACCCCGGTGTAGAACCACGTACCAGCTCAGTGCTGCCAACGGCTCGGCTATCGACACTTACGGCTATATTCAGCTCAATTTAAATTTAGGCCTCCGCCGCAATTTTCCTTGGCGCTTTGTTGTCGCTGACGTCACGAAAGCAATCATAGGCGTAGATTTTTTGTCACACTACCGCCTCATCGTCGACGTCAGCCAACAAAAACTTGTCGATAGCCTTACCAATGTTAGCACTGTAGCTTCATTAGATGTAAGTAGTTCTATTATATCTAGTGTAAAGGTAGCGACTGGTGGTGACGGTAAGTACCATCGAATTTTAGCTGAATACCCGGAGATAACGCGCCCTGCTGGTACTCCTGGTATCGTTAAGCACAAAATTACACACCACATTCGCACTACACCTGGTCCACCTGTATCATGTTCCCCGCGTCGTCTTGCCCCCGATAAATTAAAGATAGCGAAGCAGGAATTTGACGCCATGTTAGCGAACGGAACAGCACGGCCATCCGACAGTCCGTGGGCGTCCCCGTTACACCTCGTAAGTAAAAAAGATAACGGGTGGCGTCCCTGTGGCGATTATAGGTTATTAAACGCGCGGACTATTCCTGACCAGTACCCAATTCGCCACATTCACGATTTTTCGCATAGTTTGTCTGGTTGTAAGTATTTTTCGGTCATAGATTTAGTTAAGGCTTATAACCAGCTGCCGGTGGAGGAAGCAGACATCCCGAAAACCGCCATATCCACGCCCTTCGGATTATATGAGCTATGTAATATGCCGTTTGGATTAAGGAACGCCGCCCAGACCTTCCAGAGGTTCGTGGACGAGCTCACCCGGGGACTCGACTTCTGTTACCCTTACTTGGACGATTTTTTAGTGTACAGCAGATCGTCAGACGAGCACGAAGACCACTTACGCCAGCTCTTCGACCGCATGCGTAAGTACGGTGTGCTGGTCAACTCGGCCAAATGCGTCTTCGGCGTCTCGGAGGTAACGTTCCTCGGGTACCACATCTCTGAGAAGGGCACCAAACCACTGGAAAGCAAGGTAGAAGCCATATCGCAGTTCCCACCTCCAAAAACCGTCAGAGAGCTCCGACGATTTTTGGGGATGGTGAATTTTTACCGCAGATTTATGCCCAACGCTGCGCAAATTCAAGCGCCGCTCAATGCCTTGCTGACCGGCTCGGTTAAAGCTTCCCATCCCGTAGCCATAGAAGGCGATTCACTGCGCGCGTTCGAGGCGTGCAAGAAGAGTCTTTGCGATGCAGCTCTTCTAGCTCATCCAGACTCGCAGGCCAAGTTAGGACTCGTCACTGATGCTTCGGATACAGCTTTAGGTGGAGTCCTACAACAGCTGAAGGATGGACACTGGCAGCCGTTAGGATTTTTCTCTCGCAAGTTGAGCCCATCGCAGACCAAGTACTCTCCGTACGACCGCGAGCTCCTTGCCATCTACGAGAGCATAAAATACTTTCGGCATATGCTGGAGGCCACTCACTTCACCGTCTATACTGACCACAAGCCTATCTGTTACGCTTTCCATCAGCGGAAAAGTAACAGCTCGCCGCGTCAGTATAGACACCTCGACTTTATCTCGCAGTTCACTACCGACATAGTACACATCGCCGGCAAAGACAACGTAGTTGCCGATACTCTGTCGCGTGTCGAAGAACTGCAGATGCCAGTCGACCTGGAAGTGATGGCCGAGCTCCAAGCCACCGATCCATCCCTAGCTGAACACCTCAATGGCGAGACCTCACTTCGCCTTACTAGGACGACCATTCCTGGGAGTCGTGCCGTTTTGTACTGCGACGTCAGTACAGCGACGCCCAGACCTTTTCGTCCCGCAGCAATTGCGTCAGCAGGTATTCGACTGTCTTCACTCACTCAGTCACCCTGGCGCCAACGCTACAGCCAAGCTAGTTGCACAACGCTTCGTTTGGCCACTGATGCGGAAAAACTGCCGTGAATGGGCTAAGGCATGTCTGACCTGCCAGCGCTCGAAGGTAACCAGACACGTTGCCTCACCTTTAGGTAAGCACGATTTGCCTTCAGCGCGTTTCAGACATGTCCATTTAGACCTGATCGGCCCTCTTCCGCCTGCTGGTGATTATCGGTATTGCCTCACCGCCGTCGACCGCTTCACGCGATGGCCGGAAGTAGTGCCTATTACCGATATCACCGCCGAAACAGTGGCTAAAGCGTTCGTTTCCTGCTGGGTGGCCCGATACGGTTGTCCTACGGAGATCGTTACCGATCAAGGTAGGCAATTTCAATCGGCACTGTTTCAGCAGCTATCCAAGTCCATCGGTTTCGATCACCGTAGGACGACAGCTTACCACCCGCAGTGCAACGGCTTGGTGGAGCGATTTCACCGTCAGTTGAAGGCAGCGATTACCTGCCACGCTGACGCAAATTGGACCGAGTCTCTCCCACTCGTTCTCCTCGGCATCAGGAGTGCCTTCAAGGAAGACCTCCAGACGACATCGGCTGAGCTGATGTACGGTGAGCCACTCCGTCTCCCTGGCGAATTTTTCGGCCACGACGTAGCTCACTACACCACCGACATCACCGACTTCTCAGCCCGTATGAAGTCTTTTGCCGAGAAGGTACGTCCAATCCCACCTCAGCACCATTCCAACACTCGCAGAGCCTTCGTATTCAAGGAGCTTGCCACATGTAGTCACGTATTCCTCCGGGAAGAAGTGCTACGTGGCTCATTGCAGCCCGCCTACACAGGTCCGTACGAAGTGCTCAAGAGACGTGCTAAAACTTTCACCATACGCCTAGCGAACAAAGACGTGACGGTAAGCATAGACCGCCTTAAGCCAGCCTATATACTGTCCGCCGATTCGACCGCACCGCGTCGAAATACCTTGCCTTCAACTCCAGACCTTCCACAGCCACCGCCCAGGGAACCACCTGTTAGGACGACACGTTTAGGCCGACGGGTGCATTTTCCCGACTTCTATCGACCTTAGTCGGTCTCTGGGAAGGGAGTGATGTAGGTGACCCTACTTATATTTATATTTATGTATATAATATCACTGCACACTACACCTACATATCATAGTTATTTATGTACCTATTGAACAACACTAACATGCATTACTCACATTCATAAATACAGACATTCATTACACGAAACAAATTATATTCTACACGACCCAAGCCGCGCGATATCAGCAGTAAGATTATCAGCGCGCGGAATGTGTCGACCAAAGCGGTTCTTTTGTCTTGCGGTTGGAGTTACCCCGGCGCCGGCCGAACGCCACCAGTCGCTCACCTATCCACTAGCGAAGCGCACGCCTTTTATCGCTGTATTTACTGTGCTCGGCCGCGCGATCTTATTTATTTCAATTCTATGTTTTCTGTTTCTGTTACTTTCTTCATCTATCCTGTCGTGTATGTCTCCTACTCCTTCTGACTTTTATTTTGAACTTTATTTGTGAAAGATATAATATACGGTGTACGTGCATACCAGTGTTTTCACTTCTACCTCAAGCACACACCCCACACACATGCTCTAAAAGAAATAACACGTAGGTATAAATTACACACAGCAAGTCTGAAAGTAAATATAAATAAAATACTGTTATTCTGCTTCCAACAAACAGACTCTGACATGAAACGACACCACAATCCGTATGCATAAAAAAACACATAAAGCGTATTTCAAAATGGCCCTTTAAAAGTAAATAAAACAAAATAAATTTAAAAAATCTGCGGCCATCAAAGTAATATTCCATGAAAACGTCAACACAATCACTATGCCTCAATAAATACCAAAATAAAAGCGGGAAAACTACATCTCTCCTAGAAACATTGCCAGTATCCTTCTCCCCCCCACCGCCCACCACCCGGCTGTTAACCAATCAGCATCCACTTACGAAAGTTAAAGAATATGCAGATTGAAACAAAAAGCGATAATCGTTGATTTCTGTCCGCGGATGAATATTCATCGCGACGAGACGGGCGGGACATCGCACGCCGCGGGCAACACCACGGGTGCCTACTCTACACTAGCCAAACTCGATGTAGAATGCTTGTAAACAAACCACGACAGACACTCAAACTCGCTTGCTTGGCGCCAAATTTCAGATATATTATTAATAATTTGTAAACAATATTTATTAAAGATCTCACACCGATCAGTAGATAATGTAAACTGCGTATAAAAAACGCGACAACCGACTGATCTTTAGGTTATGTATATAATATAGGCAGTTTATTTACAAATATTAATTTGTAAATAAACTGCCTATACTTAACTTAGGTACTTGTTAAAAACAGAATTTATCATATATAAATTATATATTAATATAACAATAAATTATAAGTAGGTATAAATTTATCTACACAGAATTTGAACAGAAATTATCTGATATATATAATAGATAGGTAGATAAAATGAAAATGTTTTGACAACTTCAGACATACAAAATACAACAATTATTATACAGTACAAAGGAAAACAAACTTGAAAGAAACAAGAAATGATAATATTCTACGTCGAGTTTGGCTGGTGTATAGTGTAGGGTTTGGATACCATACTACTTGTATTAATTCCTCTCTCGCCATTACGACCGATGTGGCGCGGTGGGCGAAGGTCCGCCTGCGACGCAGGAGGTTGCGGGTTCGATTCCCGCCTCGGAACAATTGTGTGTACGATCTGCAGATATTTGTTCCGGGTGTTCTGGTCGTTTTCTATGTATAATAAAAAATATCTATCTATGTAATATATTGTGTTATGTATATCAGTTATCTAGTACCCATAACACAAGCTCTGCTTACCATGGGGCTAGATAATGCTGTGTGAATTGTCCAGCATTATTTATTTATTTATTATTATTTATTTATTTATAGCTGGGAGGGTTCTTTTGAAGTGGCCTTTGAAATTAAATTCCAAGTGTAAGTAATCAGGTACTTGCTACGTAATACTCAATATTATAAATTACATTAAAATTAGGTTAATAAGATTAAAGATAGTAACAAATTAGAAATAGTATAGATTTACTTTTTTTAATTTTGAATTGTCTAGTATTTACGATTGAAACAGTTGTGTTAACTGTAGACTACATTTAGAGTTTAGACTGTTGCAAACAATCTAGAAATAGGTCAACAGGGTTATTGGTAATTCGACGTATTCCCGTTAGGAGGTGATTTTATGAAAATTTAAGCGCCAAAGAATTTATATATATGTATTTTTTTTTCAAAACTTTTCTAATTTCTGATCATAGGTTGCCCCATTTCTTTCAACTTCAAACTATTCATTGGGGAAAATGTTTGTACGTTTTTTCTGTTTATAATAAAAAAAAAACTTGTTATTATAATTAGTTGTATACTTGTATAGAGGTAGTTATCGAGTTGCCTTATTATAAACTCTGCTTACTTTGACGCCAGGTACCGTGTGAATTGTAGAGCATTATTCTTAATTACCTCTTTTGGTACTGCACGTGCCTGCCATCTCTTGCATAAAATATGAATTTAAAACGTGCTATTAACGGTACAAGCCTCTGATTTTATATAATCCTATCTTACCAATAGTTATAATGGATGGTAATGATAAGTAAATCATTAATTAGAATTCCCACACAACTTGCCAAAAAGTTACATCCAACGTCGACTAATGAGAAAGGCTGTGCGCACACGCCTCTCCTCGTCAGCCAATCACTGGCCAGCGTTGAGGGCAGGCCTGTGATTGGTCCATTATGGAGGCTGCTTTTAATCGTACAAATCAAAGTGCAAACATTCACAGCAAAGACGGATGGACGATTTTGAGTTTCACCGAATCGCATCACGCTTATGAGACATTTTGGATGGAAGTTTGTTCTTTCTTCACGCTTAAACAACGGATCAGATTGTTTTGCTTGAATGTAGAAACACATTATTTTTTTCAACGAATCAGTTCCATAGAAATAACGCACGCAAAGCCGCGGGCAGAAACTATAAAGAATATTTCGACCTTCACTGAGGAAGTATGCCTGCGGCTTCGCCCGCGTGGTAATCTATGTGTCAAATAGTACCTTCGCCTTGAATCACTCTATCTATTCAAAAAACCGCATCAGAATCCGTTGCGTAGTTTTAAAGATCGAAGCATACATAGGGACAGACAGACAGCGGGAAGCGACTTTGTTTTATACTATGTAGGTAGTGATTACACTAAGGTTTTTATATAGGGCCGTAGTTTTTAAGTATTTCCCATCTTGTATTCGACTAATGTTGCTTTAAATAAATAAAATTATTTTTAATAAGAGAAACCAAAGGCAAACATTAGTGCTACCTCCTCTATTTCCGGCCACCAAGACGGAAAACATATTGAAATGGAAACTCGTTATAACAGCTTAGAGGAGCGTAAAAATAATGGCACCTGTGCCTTACCTATGTACCTACAACATGCTTGTTAAAACTTCCCTAACTCGCTCTCATGCAGGGTTAAAATAACCCTCGGTTAACTGACACACACGTTAAGTGCAGCCCGCGACTTTGCACGCGCTTTTCTGTATAAAGTTACGTACTTATGTCCCTCTTTAAAATGCCGCATATGAAACGGTAAAAGATCAAGGGGGCGCTTAGGAAGTGCAAGTGGTAACACTTCGAGTGACGCACCCTGTATACGACCATGAAGTTCGCTAATTGTTGTAAGGTGAGTGCATGAAGACTGGATGACAGAATAAAGTATTGCATAGACACAGTCACTTTTGATAGATAATCAGAAAGAAACTGTTGCCCACAATATTTGTGTCCCAGTTTCTCTGAAAACAAATTCACAAAAATATAGATAAGATCAGACATTCCAAGTTGGTCCAAAAGTTTTCCAATTATGTGCACCAAAGGTCCTCCGCGACCTGCCTGGCTAGTCCGGGAGCCAGGGACAAATTTGGTCAATTATTTCCTCCCGAGCGAAAATTCGTAAAATGCATTAGATTATTGAATACTCGTGACCGTCAGCTGCGACTCCGTGGGTGGGTTGGGCAGTGGCAGCGATGACGACATTATTCCCATGGCATAAGGTTCAAATCAGAATTCTGGGCTATGCTAATTTTAATTTCTAATTTGAACCTTATTCCATGGTAATAATGTCGTCATCGCTGCCACTGCCCAACCCACCCACGGAGTCGCAGCTGACAGTCACGAGTATTCATAACTAGCTGCGCCCCGCGGATTCACCCTTGTGGTGATAGATAATATATAATATCTTTATGAATTGTAGCCTATTCTGATATGTAAGCTATATTATTGTGAAGTTTCATCAAAATCAATTCAGTAATTTTGCGTGAAAGAGCAACAAACATCTTCACAAACTTTCACGTTTATAATATTAGTAGCATATTAATTCCTTATACATATTACGAAGTTTTGCTAGGGAGGGCCTTGGTCATGAAAATCTGTCACTGGCTCCCGGACCATGCCTCTGCCTTCACGAGCATGGGCCGAGCTCCGAGACCAAAGGGGTGATAATTTGTTTTGAATATTTGTTTATTTTACGCAAAGAACAAACTTCTGAAAACATAAAAAGGGTTGCTGTGGCTGCCTGCTTTGATTCCGGAAAGTAACTGGTTTTTTATTTAATTAGAACGGCACAATCACCAATTACACTAATTATTTTATATATGAGAAAGACGAGTCACCCATCCCTCTCACAATAGATCAAACAAACTGACAATTTTTTTTTAGTTCGTCTGCGAATATGTCGCAGTCAGGGAAGGCCTTCAGTAATCCGTTGAGAGCGTTTTGTCTGAGGTGATAAGTATATTTTAACTTATTAATAAAATTAAGGAATAGTATGGCTTTTTAAAAAAAAGAGGTTTTTTTGTTGTTGGCTTAAATAGAAAGTAGAATTTAAGAATATTATTTTAATTAGATTTATCTCAATATTATTTTTGAGAAATCTTCACCGCTCAAGTTACTTTTGTAAACAAGCTCACACTGTAAAATAATTTTTGATTTAATATATGTATTTCGTCAGAATCGAACTCACAACCTCCTGCATCGCAGGTGCACCTTCGCCTCTGCGCCACAGAGGTTGTCAGTAAAAAATAAATGTGATTGAATTGTATAAGTTATTAAGTGAAGCAAGTGTGAGACAATAGCTATCCCTATCCCTAGCGTTGCCGGCAATAAGGGCTATCAGACCTTTCCAATCCCGCTGGCAATCACAGCTTCATGAAAGTCAGATCGGTGCAGTAAAAACCGCTCTAAACCGGTTTCACGACTCTATCTCTCTCGCTCGCACGCGATGAAACTGTATAATGTGGATATAGGTATCACGTACGAATGATTTTGTTACTATGATATCAAATAGGGCCAACCCACACGTACCACAACCACACCACATCGCAGAGTCAAAATTATCGACCACTTTTGTGATACCGACGACATCGCAACGACAACGCAACCACATCGACATTCTCGGAAAACACAACGCCACTACAAAAAGCTGCAGCGACACTATTCACACATAGCCACTGCTTGACTGCATTTTGACGCTGCGATGATGTGGTGTGGTTGTGGTACGTGTGGGTTGGCCTTTATACAATCTTGAAACAGAAATGAAGCAATGAAGCCGTGCTGAAAGGTATTGTTCTATAATTACCTTTGTACTAATAAATAATAAAATTAAAACACTTTAATCAATTTCATCAAACACCAGACCGATTCAAAACCTGTTCAACCCAAAAATATTGCTCACATAATTTCAAAGGCTTCGTTTGGCTGAAATCACCTGACCGAATACACAAGTAGTCAGTAATATGTAGATGTAGTTAGAAAAGTTTGTCTGTATTGTTTAAGCGCTGCTTGACCGGAGGGCAGGCAGTCAAGCGTGAGTAGGCTTTATTGAAAGGGTCCGAGTGGAACCTTCTCGAAAGAGGTCTATAAATAACTGTATGTAGAGCTTGTCACCTTTGAACTAGAAATATTTTGAGTGCCTCCAAATTTTATTGTATATCATGTTATTTCACAGCATTGCAGGTCTATACGTTTTAGGTTAGAGAAGTAACCAAACATCCATCCAGCTGATATCCAATGACTACTAAAAAATATTATTTTTATTTATTATTTAAAATATTTGACAGTGACAAATTATTTTAAATTTTTGACAAAATTTTTTTAGTGTTTGATTTGTTGATGATGATAAATTTAATAATATCCAACTATTTCTCTAAGAGTTAAAAAATCACATTTAGTCATATGTCATACGTCACGTTTAGTATATTATTATTCAGTATACCTGCTACGAGAATCAAACCAACAACTGCCAGCATCTCAGTAACCCACAACGCACACACACACTACACCAAATCAATCTTCATTGACGACGGTTTTAGAAATTTACTTCTTTCAAAATAATATTTATCATTTATAGAGAAATATAGGATTATCTTAAGTAAACATGCATGATAAATAACATCTAAATAAATGTTAATTAAATCCAATAATCAAGAGGAGAACCCACTGTGACTAGAATATATATTAAATGAGAATTAATTACTAAAATGTAGCGCAGTCCGAGGAGTGACGTCAGCCGCGACGTGAGATGACGTAGACGTAGGCCTTTGTACCGGCTCTCGGACTGACGTGACAGGCGGGCTAGTGAGGGCTGGCTGTGTAGCTTTGGAATTATTTACAGTAATAATGCTTATGCTAATCAAATGTGGATGTTGGTGTTAAAACAAACGACAATTAGTCGTTATTCGTCGCCTACCGCGACGTTATCCGATTAGATACAAACACAAGATCACACTTCCTGACTCAAAACTAAAAATGCGAAGTTGTGGGCCAAACGCAATGGCATCAAAAATATATAATAAAATACCCGATAAACTAAAAGACGAGACGAGACGAAAAAGAGAAAACATTTCAAATAAAATTGAAACAATATCTTATAAATAAATGCTATTATGACTTAAATGAATTTTTTAATGAAAAATGAAATATATTAAAAAAAATTACTTAATACTAAGACTTATACTATTGGCTTAAATAAAACTATGTGATTGAATTTATATTTCCCGCTCTCTCTTTCTCTCTTATCTATTAAACTGAGCTTTTTACAAACCCGGCTCACTTCCACTCTCAGTACCTACATGTTGCCGCGCCCTGCTCGGCTCGGGTGCCATTGTGTTTCTATACATTACCTAGATACTAAGACCTACTAATGTACACAATGCTGCAATAAAATAAATATGAAATATGAAATATTTATCAGGCCTTATGGCGATCTAGTCCAAACGTGATGTGGTCATATCGAGATTTAGTCAAAAAGCGATTTAGTCATAACTATGGTATCTAGTCATAATCAAGATGTAGCAAAATATTACGCTGAGCCCAGGCCTCTTCACATACTGCAGCACATACAGACATTATATACCCATATTTATTTTAATATATATGGGTGTATAATGTCTGTACTTATAGCTATGTGTCAATTTAATAATTGTTTGTTTTTCTTATTTTTGTTAACTGTGTTTTATATTTTTTGTTTTCCTTTGTACCTACTGTATAATTGTTGTATTTTGTATGTGTGTATCTAAAGTCGTTAATAAATAATTAATCTATCTATCTAATGTACCGGACATCTTTTCACAGTACATTGATTCCTCTCAACTATACAAAATACAAACGATTCTTAACAAATGCCCTTAAATAATAAGGTTTTCAACCAGTGCGTCCTATCCGTTATGACCTACGGAGCTGAGACGTGGACACTCACGGTAGGGCTGGTCCACCAGTTCAAAGTCGCTCAGCGAGCTATGGAAAGAGCTATGCTCGGAGTTTCTCTGAAGGATAGGATTCGTAACGAATACATCCGACAGAGAACCAAAGTACATAGCTCTAAGAATTATCAAGCTGAAGTGGCAGTGGGCCAGCCATATCTCGCGAAGAACCGACGATGGCCGCTAGGTCAAACGTGTTCTTGAGTGGAGAATACGACTCGGTAAACGTAGTGTAGGACGCCCTCCGACCAGGTGGGATGACGACCTGCGATAGACTGCAGATAGATGCTGGATGCGTCGAAGCTGAAGACTGGGTGCTATGGCGCTCATTGGGCGAGGCCTATGTCCAGCAGTGGGCTTACATAGGCTGATGATGATGATGATGAATATAGTTTTAATGAAAAGGGTTAAGCTCTGCACTCATTAATCCGATGCCGCTACCACACAGCACAAAATTTTGCATCATTCAACGCGCTACTTTTAAATACATTTTAAAGTGACAAAGTAGATGAATTCCCATGCGTCAAACACTTTTCAGTTTAAACTACATTATGTTTTCTAATATGTATGAGACATAATTATAATCTGAATTTGAAGGTACTTGCAGTAAGCCACCACAGCGCGTCAGGAGGTACCTACTGCTGCGGGCGTGTGGTTAGCTAATAACGTAGGTAATACATAGGTGATTCCACGAGGCATAGGTATTCAGGTATATAGTACAGGTGCACCTAGCAGGTATAGCTAGTGTTAGAGTGCGGGGACGCGGCCGCAGCCCCTATCACTGTTTAATTATTGAAATGTCCTAGTGTTGTGATTATGTCGATGAAATTACATTTGTCGAAAAATTATTACTACGAATGTGTCCATTGGCACTTTTCATATTATCTCTATGAAGTACGGGGAAGACACTTGTTCACGTGTTCTATAAGATTGCACTCATGGAAAAATTATTACTACGAATGTGTCCATTGGCACTTTTCATATTGTCTCTATGAAGTACGGGGAAGACACTTGTTCACGTGTTCTATAAGATTGCACTCATGGAAAAATTATTACTACGAATGTGTCCATTGGCACTTTTCATATTATCTCTATGAAGTACGGGGAAGACACTTGTTCACGTGTTCTATAAGATTGCACTCATGGAAAAATTATTACTACGAATGTGTCCATTGGCACTTTTCATATTGTCTCTATGAAGTACGGGGAAGACACTTGTTCACGTGTTCTATAAGATTGCACTCATGGAAAAATTATTACTACGAATGTGTCCATTGGCACTTTTCATATTATCTCTATGAAGTACGGGGAAGACACTTGTTCACGTGTTCTATAAGATTGCACTCATGGAAAAATTATTACTACGAATGTGTCCATTGGCACTTTTCATATTGTCTCTATGAAGTACGGGGAAGACACTTGTTCACGTGTTCTATAAGATTGCACTCATGGAAAAATTATTACTACGAATGTGTCCATTGGCACTTTTCATATTATCTCTATGAAGTACGGGGAAGACACTTGTTCACGTGTTCTATAAGATTGCACTCATGGAAAAATTATTACTACGAATGTGTCCATTGGCACTTTTCATATTGTCTCTATGAAGTACGGGGAAGACACTTGTTCACGTGTTCTATAAGATTGCACTCATGGAAAAATTATTACTACGAATGTGTCCATTGGCACTTTTCATATTATCTCTATGAAGTACGGGGAAGACACTTGTTCACGTGTTCTATAAGATTGCACTCATGGAAAAATTATTACTACGAATGTGTCCATTGGCACTTTTCATATTGTCTCTATGAAGTACGGGGAAGACACTTGTTCACGTGTTCTATAAGATTGCACTCATGGAAAAATTATTACTACGAATGTGTCCATTGGCACTTTTCATATTATCTCTATGAAGTACGGGGAAGACACTTGTTCACGTGTTCTATAAGATTGCACTCATGGAAAAATTATTACTACGAATGTGTCCATTGGCACTTTTCATATTGTCTCTATGAAGTACGGGGAAGACACTTGTTCACATGTTCTATAAGATTGCACTCATGGAAAAATTATTACTACGAATGTGTCCATTGGCACTTTTCATATTGTCTCTATGAAGTACGGGGAAGACACTTGTTCACGTGTTCTATAAGATTGCACTCATGGAAAAATTATTACTACGAATGTGTCCATTGGCACTTTTCATATTATCTCTATGAAGTACGGGGAAGACACTTGTTCACGTGTTCTATAAGATTGCACTCATGGAAAAGTTATTACTACGAATGTGTCCATTGGCACTTTTCATATTGTCTCTATGAAGTACGGGGAAGACACTTGTTCACGTGTTCTATAAGATTGCACTCATGGAAAAATTATTACTACGAATGTGTCCATTGGCACTTTTCATATTATCTCTATGAAGTACGGGGAAGACACTTGTTCACGTGTTCTATAAGATTGCACTCATGGAAAAATTATTACTACGAATGTGTCCATTGGCACTTTTCATATTATCTCTATGAAGTACGGGGAAGACACTTGTTCACGTGTTCTATAAGATTGCACTCATGGAAAAATTATTACTACGAATGTGTCCATTGGCACTTTTCATATTGTCTCTGTGAAGTACGGGGAAGACACTTGTTCACGTGTTCTATAAGATTGCACTCATGGAAAAATTATTACTACGAATGTGTCCATTGGCACTTTTCATATTGTCTCTATGAAGTACGGGGAAGACACTTGTTCACGTGTTCTATAAGATTGCACTCATGGAAAAATTATTACTACGAATGTGTCCATTGGCACTTTTCATATAGTCTCTATACTTAAATAAATAATGCTGGACAATTCAAACAGCATTATCTAGCCCCAAGCTAAGCAGAAGCTCGTGTTATGGGTACCAGATAACTGATATACATAATACAATACATTACAAAGATAGATATTTTTTATTATACATAGAAAACGACCAGAACACCCGGAACAAATATCTGCAGATCGTGCACACAATTTTTCCGAGGCGGGAATCGAACCCGCAACCTTCTGCGTCGCAGCGGACCTTCGGCCACCGCGCCACATCGGTCGTCAAACTTAAAAAGACACTTTGTTCATTTGTGCTATAAGATAGCAATTATCAATAAAAAAATATACTTATAGCTATGTGTCAAAACTCTGCATACGCGTGAAGTCCGTGTCTAGCTTTGTTCAAAAAAGATCGGATCCGACATCGGTTTATCGATATCGATGCAACAGGTATCGAATGAATTAACATAACTTCATTTGCGTACAGGCCGCGCGGTCACATTTTCTACTTATATAATTCATGAGTCATTCATGTCTGACTTTAGTCGGCCGCCGAGGTTGTCGATAGATATTTCATCGATATCAAACAGCATAATTTCAGGAGCGTCACCCCTCCCTAGTCCACCTGCAACCAACGCCGCAAATAACGGAGTTCAAATAACGCAGCGAATAGCACGCAACTAAATATGGGCCTGTGTAGGGTGGCGCCACGCCACCGGACACCCGATAACATGCTACTCGTATGATACCGGGAATCACACTGATTACTTCGATTATACGGCAGGAAGATGGAAGGGTTGGGGGTAGAATTATTATTATTTAATAGTTTAATCATGATTTATTTGAAATAAAATTCAAAATGTTTTATTTCTTTAGGCTTACAAAATAAGCACTTAGGCAAGTCAGTTACTGTACATATATCAACATTTTATAAGATTTTTTTACTTTTCACTTCGATTTTTTTACACTAGTGGAAGAAGTGAAAAAGAAAGTACTACTTAGTTCATTCACATATCACTTAATGTGTATACATTTATATATATGTATAAATTTGATTAGCTTGAAGGTATATACAATACATATACTGTTGCGAGAAGAAAAACGCATTTTACATACTATTACTGATCAGTGATATATGTGAATTCCTTCACAAAGAATTTTGAGAAATGATTGATCTAATTGCAAAAAAATTACTTACTGCTTATTGGGACAGAAGAAATTGGGACGCACTGTCCCACTTATCAATTGTTGATTTTAATATTTTTGCTACTGTTGACTCGGACACCATTAAAAAAATACTTTACATGTTTTATCTTCATTTGCGTACCAATTGTAGATATAAAATATGTGAGTCACCGCAACAGACAGGTTAAAATTGTAACGCGGTCCATTTCCCCCTGCGTTACCCTAAGGCCCGACATATTTGCGAAACGTGTTTAGCATTCGTTAATTGTTAACAACTGAGTTCGGCGCGAATCTCATCAAAATTAGCACAGCATTTGATTCCTAACTATTTGGTTAGATGATCGAAATCCAATTGAATAATAAATACCGGGTTTAGACACAAATAACTGCAATGCAGAGATCCAAAGCTGCACATTTAACATTTGTATTTAATTAAATCAAATAAAGCTGGTAATTGTCCACCACGGGAATCTAGCCACACTAAGCTTGTGTTAGGGATTACCTCTATCATCATTATCATCTATGTTAGTCCACAGCTGGACATAGATTACTATACGAGCGAGTATATACATAATACTAGCTTCGCCTCGCGGCCTCGCCCGCGTGGAAATCTATGGCAAATGGTTTATAAACCTCTTGAGTCACTCTGTCATTAAAAAAACCACATCAAAATCCGTTGCGTAGTTTTTAAAGATCTAAGCATACATAGGGACAGACAGACAGCGGGATGCGACTTTGATATAAACTAAGTAGTGGAGAGGCGTTGTGAAGCGCGCATTGATACATAGTTACAGAAGCAAGCCGCTGGAATAATCCTCTGGTAGGTTCCCTCAGCCTCAGTCGACTCACTGTTACCACATCTACGGGCAGGGGTTCTGTCTACTAATATTATAAAGAGGAATGATTTGATTTTTTGTTTTGAATAGGCTCCGAATTTTAGCAGGTATTAAGTATTAAACTTTTAGGCTCAACTCACACCAAAAGAGCGTCGAAGCGCAGCGAAGCGGAGCGCAGTTTCAGTGTCATATGAATTTGAACTTTATTTTCATTACAATAAAACTTATTATCGCATGAGATACTCGAACGAGTCGCGCGGATGCCCGCGGCGCCGCGGGAATTCCGGCGGATTCGACTCGTTAGTATTAGGTATAATCTTGTTTTGTTTTTATGTGAATTTTATAAGTGATTAGATATTATAGAATTGGTTCATAATGTTTACTATAAATTTGACGACCTATGTGGCGCGGTGGTCGAAGGTCCGCCTGCGCAGGAGGTTGTGGGTTCGATTCCCGTCTCGAAACAATTGTGTGTACGATCTGCAGATATTTGTTGCGGGTGTTCTGGTCGTTTTCTATGTATTATAAAAAATATCTGTCTATGTAATGTATTGTATTATGTAGGTATATCAGTTATCTAGTACCCATAACACAAGCTCTGCTTACCATGGGGCTAGATAATGCTGTGTGAATTGTCCAGCATTATTTATTTAAAAGGTAAATTAAGAATATAATTAACTGCATATAGCCACCATAACTTCAAATGCATGTTGCGATGTCCTTGCAGGGTGCATGTTGGACGTTTGTGATATGATTTGAAGAGCTATCTGGACACATGTAAGCAATAAACCATTGAGTATTGTGGCGTTAGTGTTTTTGTGTGGAAATTATAATTACAAATGAAACAAAAACGTCAGCAACAAAAGAATAAAAATGTATTAAATAAAAGAAGAGGGTCGTAGGTAGGTTTGCCGGTCTGGTTTTACTTAGTGGTCCGTCCGGTACTATCCTGGCTTCCCTGAAGGCCACTCAGTATTGAGAAACTACTGGACCGATTTTAAAAATTCTTTTACCGTTGGGAAGCTACGCTATCCCCGGTGAACATAGGCTGTATTATATTCTCTTTATCCTAGAAAAGTGTAGTTCAAATTTAACGGGTGAAACCGTGGAGAACAGCTAGTTAAATAATTAAACTGTGTTAATTCATTATTTCAGTACAGGTTGCCAGAGATATCGAGATACGGCCACATCAGCCACCCAAACATATTCGCATTTTTCATGCCCTCTCTGTGTATGAATGTTTTTTTTTTGTATGGTCGATATTTTATTCTTTCGATTAATTCAATTCAGATTCGGCGAACGTACATAAAAAACATACTAAACATCCGAACACAGAAACTCCTTTTTTTGGAAAGCGTTTCAAAATGAGTTGGTTATATAAAAAACCCTCAAGATATTTTATTCTCCCTGAAACCCAATTTAATTGAAAAAACACGGCCCCTTCCTCCACATACGCGGCGGCGGCTGTCCGCGCCAAATAACATAAAAAACATTTTGTTTTTAATTTATTATCAGAATTCAATAGCCCGTTAATACCTTTTGTTTTTAATTCCAAGGTTTGATTTAATAGGCCGCCCCTTGGGGAGGGGGAAGTGGGCAGTGGGTTGAGTTTGATTTAGACGTCCTTCGTAGCGTAGTGCCGAGTCGACTGGCAAATAGTATGTTGCGGGTTCGGCTTTGATTTGTAAAACATCATTCATCAATATAAACATAATTACAATAAAAAAATACTTTATTGTACACCATATACAGAAAATTATAAAAGACATTACAATGGACAAGTACACCTACAATGGGCGGCCTTCGATCTCTCCCAGAAATTTAATTAGTTATTTATATTAAAAACACATACAATTTACCTACAACCGCGCATAAATTCTCCACTGTTTTAAATCTCTTCGAATTTAGTGCAATCCATCTTAAAATGAACTATTTTACGTATTTCTATGTGTTTCAAGAATTTTAAAACCGGCATCCCTGAATATAGCTGAAGACAGGGCGCTATGGCGCTTATTGGGGGAGGCCTATGTCCAGCAGTGGACTGCTATTGGATGATGATGATGATGATGATGATCCCTGAATATTAGCAAGGACATATAAACATAAATATAATTAAAACTTATGAAACTATCATGGTTATTAACACTAAAGAAATATTTGATAACTCAACAATCAAATCATGGTAAATATCCCGTTTTAAATGACTTTAGTATAAATATAATTATATGCTTATATAAAATAGCTGTCCCTACGTAGCCAGGGTAGGTAGCCCTAGGAGCACATACGACTCCCGGTGTCTCCTCCCTGCGAACACCAGACACCAATTCTTCTATAATTGCATTGAGAGCGCGAGGGCGCGGTAATTTCCCGATTGACTTATTGAATTGTTCGTTCGTTTGTTTGTTTGTTGTGAACGACAATCGACGAATATCGGAAATTGAGTAATAGGGCGAGCACTTTGTTTGTACTGAAGTGTGGAGAGTTGGGACTTGGGACTTTTTGCGACCTACGACTTAGTATTTTACTTCTGCAGGTCGCATCGCTTCATATTTTTGTTACTAGCACCTAAGTACAACTAACACAAGCTCTGCTTACCATGGGGCTAGATAATGTTGTGTGAATTGTCCAGCATTATTTATTTACCTATTAATAATATAGTATAATAAAAAAAAATGAAGTAAGTTTCAAAATAAAGACTTTTTACTTTTGTCTCATTGATGATATTAATGCTTGGCCAGATGTCGCTCAGTTCCGCAATGAAAAGGGCATGTAAGAAATTATCCTTAGATTTACATAAATATTGACATGTATCTAAAATCGCATTATATTTAGATTTAGAACAAACTTGTACATATAGGACCCGTCTATCATTTCAAATGAAGTGGGTTAGAATCTAGTTAACTCCCGTCAGATGCTGTTTGAGGTTGCAGATATTTAATATCATTACCCATTTCTATGGAAATAATGGCGCGTGCAAGCAAACTTTTCTCGAAATATTTTTAGTGGATTATATCTTTTTTTTGTCGTTTTAACACGTTCAAATCTTCTGACTCATTCTATGTCTACCCTAAATGCAATCTCGGTGTGAATTGAGCTATAATATATGTAAATCACAAAGGAAAAGAAGACTACCGATACATAATTTTTACAATCACGTTCTATGTAGGTATAATAAAAAACCCATACCCATAATAATAATAATAAAATCATTTATTGCCATTTCTTAATCTAAACTAATATTAAATACAAAAATAAATTTCTTATAATAGGCAAAGGGAGTATACTCAGCATTATGCTGCATGCCAAGACATGCGGCGCTGATTTTCAATATACTCCCGTCGGATAGGTGGTCACCGAGAGGATGGGATAGCGGGCTAAAAGTAGACTCTTATACTTACAATTGTACAATAAAAAACTCATATACATATTAAAACAAAAATTACTAGTGAAAGTATTATCCAATATAATACGTTATTATCATACACATTTATTTAGGGTTTGTGAATGAGCACAAGCTCTGATAACACAAGCTCTGTTTAGCTTGGAGCTACATAGATAATGCTGTGTGAATTGTCCGGAATTATTTATTTATTTACGTAGGCAAATTCTGATTTTCTGTGAATTAGACCCAAGTCCCCAGTTCCGTGGTCGCCGCGCAGTCTTTGTCCGCGCGACGCGTCGGGAGAAAGGAAATGAAAAATTCCGAGAGTGAGTTGTTTATATTAACTCGGAATAAAGGCGCCATTTGTCTCGCGCACAGCCATGCCTCAAGGACGAACGAAGACGGGAACGTACACCATATATATTGTCCAGATGATGATGTCTCCTAGCTGAATACCACGGCGGCCATATTATAGTGCTCAAGTGTGTGCGCAAACACAGGTGCACTCTCTATTCCCTCACTCTCATAACCCGATGGGATAGCAGACCGACACGACAGGGGAGAGGTCAGGCGCAGGACCAACATCTTAGCATGCTTTCCGTGGCACGGGGGTGTAACACCGCCAACTTCCTAACTCCGGGCTTATTATTGTATTGTCTTGTGGTGATCATGACAAATCTCCCTTGTTTGGGGAGGCATGTCCAGCAGTGGACGTATTGAGTGTTAATGAGCAGGGTGTACTTATATAATTAAGTGGCAATTAAAGTTTTCTCACATATAAAAATATGATTTTATGAATTTTAAACGTTTTTCCGGCGATATAAACTGAACATGTTATTCTTAAAGAAACTTCCCCTTAACCAGTCTGTACTCCATTATATATTACTTCCGCTTATCTGCTCCTCGAGTGATCTCTTCAACGTTCTATCGGAACATCTCTCTTGTGATGATAGCATCACAATAACACTGTTTTAAAAACACTATTTTATTTTTGTTCGATTTAAAAATCGCATTGTTAATTTTAGAAAAATACAGCTCAATTATTATTATCCATTCCATGACTATGGCATTCCATAATGGACATACTAGTGGTTTCTTTTCACTTCTTCCACGGGTGGACAAAAAATTTAAGCGAACATTAAAATAATGTTATTTGATAATAATGAATTGTATAAAATATGACCTGTCTAAGTGCTTATTTGTAAGCCTAAGAAATAAAAACTTTGGAATTAGAATATAATTAAGATCAAACGAACTTACCCGTGCGTGAAGTTCGATCATAATTACGTGAACAGCGTCATTCGATGAGATTTTACATATTGTAGTAGCGTTTCCTAGTACCTACTTGCCTTACACACGATATTTTAAAGTTATTTTTTATTAATTTTTCAAGATATTTAGGGGCCTCCGGAGAGACGAATTTTTCATACAAACGTAATACCAAAATTATTTCTAATTCAAGCATATTTCCACTATAATATTGCATTATTTGTATTGAAATAGTATTTATCTAGGTTCACAAATCGTTTTTTTTTTTTTTCAAAATACTTACCTAAAATGAAATGAAAGTAAATCTCATTTTGCACATTTTTATGCGAAAATGGACAAGTTTTCTTACTATTTGTTTCAAAACATCAATATCTTACGTTTTATTTATTAAGGAACATAGCTTATATTGTCTAGTTACAGAATAACAATACTTTGTGAAGAATACAAAAAGTTTTCAGTCATAATATAATTAATAATAGTTTAATATTACGGAACAAACCAAATTTTGAACGGCTAATATTGCTATCGCGCACGCATGTGGCGCGGCGCAAGGGTTAAACAGGGACAGCGATATTCGGAGCGATTTTTGCAAGCGACGGTCGCCGGACTCTTAAGTAGTAATTAAGACTTTACAGACTCCTTTATAGAGTCTACAGTACCATGGCGCCCTGCCACAGAATATAATAGATATAGTGCATTGATATTACCATAATCGGACGCAGGGATACGGTCTGTATTAAATTAAAATTGCCGAAATAAGTATAAATACTTTTTTTTTTTAAATAAGGCTTAATTCAGTTATAAGTTATAATGAATGTCATACAATCAACTCAACAAAATGATATGTCCAACTGTAGACGGTTGTGAATGATGACCGGGAAGTGTGACCGAAGTCACGTGCCTGCACCAGTGCTACAGATCCTCCCCCTGGCTCAGGAGTGTAAGACCCGACGTCGGTGTAACACCGGCATTATGTCATTTGAATCAACTCGCTAATGCCGATCTGACCTCAGGGGCACAGGTCTCATGCGAGTGTAGCTAGGTCTCTAATCAATTCATTGAGGTCAATTATTTGACCATAATTGTTTTCGATATTTCGTATTTTATTTCACAACTTGAGGGCACCGTTTTATTTTGTATGTGTTAGTGCATACTAGGATTAAATTTACACTAGTATTGTACCAGACTAATGTTATTTAAGGTTTTAATAAATTTTGATAAATAAAATCAGATATATACGTAGTAAGTAGCCCTAGGTACAACACCCGCACTGTCCCAGCCGTCCTGTACCCGATGCCTCCACCGGCGCGCCGGTGTGCGGCGCCCTAAGCCCCCGGAGCCCTAGATAGACGCGCGCAAGCCTCCGCGACGCAAATGTTCCTCCGGCGACGAGACCTTAACGAACATTACAATATCTATCAAAGTCTGAGTTAAGCTGTGTCGGCCAAAAACAAGACAGGCCGGAAGCTGGCAAGTGATTAGGTACACTCACTCTGGGTACTATATTTCATACATCTCTTTCAAATACCTCTGTATACATTATTATTTAAGTAGTTTATGGATTGATTAGAAAATATTTTAAAACGAAAGAGATTACAGATGAGCCTTATAGCTGGAGGGCTGGACACGGACTGTGTTTTTATGAAGCACTGGACACGCACAGATAATATCATGCGTCTGTAAGCGCAGGATGTCCCTTCCGCTTACAGTGGTTTAATTACTCGTAAACTGCTGAACTTAATGTATAATGTTTAATTGAATGTATACTATGGATTTTATTATCTGAGTTAAATAAATACAATACAATGAACACATTATTACAGGTACATGTCAGGTCTTCTAACTAGAGTGGTGTCGCGTGTATTCAACCCACAAGCACGTGTGCATATATTATACCGCAGAGATACAAAGCTAAAATAAATAATGAAGGTGCGGTCTTTACATAAGACGACCGATGTGGCGCGGTGGGCGAAGGTCCGCCTGCGACGCAGGAGGTTGCGGGTTCGATTCCCGCCTCGGAACAATTGTGTGTACGATCTGTAGATATTTGTTCCGGGTGTTCTGGTCGTTTTCTATGTATAATAAAAAATGTCTATTTATGTAATGTATTGTATTATGTATATCAGTTATCTAGTACCCATAACACAAGCTCTGCTTACCATGGGGCTAGATAATGCTGTGTGAATTGTCCAGCATTATTTATTTATTTACATAAATAGTTAACTATTCGATAATTATTTAACTATTAAATAATGGTCCATCCATGATAAAAATCAAGTTTTGAACATTTGCAAGTATCAAAAACTCGGTCGAGTTCACCAATTTGAATGATATGTGAGTTGTCAATAAACAGGCAGTTAACCGATAGCAGCAAGCGAGCTTGTCTATAAGTACGGATTAGGGGGCTACGGCTTCTGGGATTGAATCAGGAGCGAGTGGATTAGAGGAATGACACGTGTATGTGACCGGCGCAGGGCTACGGTTACCGAAATCATACAAAATCAACTACGACATGAAACTAAACCGCTCCGAGACATTCCTTTGGGTTCAACCAAATCAAATCGGACAGTCGATCATTGTGCCTGCTTATACTTGCAGGGTGTGGCCTGTTAGTACCTACTGAGTTTTAGTCTCTAAAAAATACTTTGGTGCTATATTTGGTGGTGACTAAACCCTAGTGTACGTCGAGTCGTCTCGTCATCCATACCGCAATGCTTGAAAACAATAGTTTTCAACCAGTGCGTCCTACCCGTTATGACCTACGGAGCTGAGACGTGGACACTCACGGTAGGGCTGGTCCACCAGTTCAAAGTCGCTCAGCGAGCTATGGAAAGAGCTATAATAAATAAAATAAATAAAATGATTTTTTTTCAGATAACTTAATCTATCAAGAGATCCATAATTTGTTAGTAAAATTAGAACTTATTACTAGGGTTAGTTATACCTAATACTAAAAATTAAAACTAAATTAAATTAAATCACTCTCCCCATGAAACATTTCCACAGGGGAGAGGTGATTCTACCTGCTATAGTGTTTAGGATGGTGTTGGGTCTGTCGCGCACCCTGCGCATCAGGGATGCGGTCTTCTTACGGAGGATGGCAGCAAAGCCATCCGTCTGGTATTCCGCAAACATTCCCGGTGCACTGCAAAATCGAGGCGGTCCCAACATCATCCTAAACACATTGTTATACTGTACACGTAGGGTCTCCAGCGCCTGTTTGGTGTAGCTGATCCATAGGTTCCCAGTGTAGAAACCCTGGCAGTAGGCTTTAAAAAGCGTTAACTTTACTTCCTCTGAACACCGGGAAAACCTACGTATCAACATATTACCTCTCACCGCTAGAGCCCTACGTTCACGTTCAATGTCTACATTGTCCTTAAGGTCGTCGGTGATATAATACCCAAGATATTTGAAAGATGTGACTTTATTTATGTTCATGCCTTGGTTGTACATAGGCATGGTTATTTCTGCTATGCTCGGAGTTTCTCTGAAGGATAGGATTCCTAACGAATACATCCGACAGAGAACCAAAGTTATCGACATAGCTCTGAGAATTAGCAAGCTGAAGTGGCAGTGGGTCGGCCATATCTCGCGAAGAACCGATGGCCGCTGGAGTAAATGTGTTCTTCAGAGGAGATCACGACTCGGTTAACGTAGTGAAGGACGCCCTCCGACCAGGTGGGATGAGGACTGACAAAAGACTGCTAGATGCGTAAAGCGTTAGACAAGGGGCTATAGCCGCAGCAGTGGACTAACATAGGCTGATGATGATAATGAGACCCTTGTGACAAAGTGTATGTGTTCTATGACCACTTTATACTCACTTATTCGATTGGTAACAAAAAAAAATTTATTTTTTATTTAGCCATTTTCGTCCCACTGCTGGGCAAAGGCCTCCCCCAAATCTTTCCACTCAGTGCGGTCACGTGCGATCTCCCATCAATCTCCGAGGAAGGCGTTAAGGTCGTCTCGCCAGCGCTTTCTTTGCCGACCTCGCCCGCGGCTTCCTTCCGGGACCCATCAAAAAATATTAATTGAAGCACATACAATGTATACAACATTTTTAAAAATATTTCGTCAATTCCATGTATTTTATCCACGCTTTTTAGAAACATAAGTAATTATCTGATCATCGGTAAAGATTATTTTGTACGAATTCTTTTTGAAATTTCATTTTGTTAAAAGGTGAATCGTTATAGGTGAGACAATAGAATGTGATAGAATGGCAGCGCTGAGTGCTTTTTATTTTACTCTCCGAATAATTAATTCGAGCCATCTTAATAATTAATAAAATATCAAGTGTGAGACGGACTTGCGCACCGAGGGTTCTGTATAATTAAGATGATATAATTATATTATAAGACCTGGGTAATTATATTCAAGCCAAATACCATGCTTCTGTGTCGACGGAAAATAGGTAGGTACACTAAAGGTTTTGATTCCTCGTGAGAATCAAAAAACTTATTGGTGAATACTAGACATTTAGATTTTTTTCTTAAGTTGTGCTTGACCTTGCTTCTGGTCAAAATGATGATTCTAGGTCAACGAGAACTGCCCTATAGGTTTTTAGCCCTTGGAAATTGCAGTCAAGTTTATTTATTTACTTATTTACAAACGTACCTCTATTTTTACGGGAACACCCAATGCAATAGAGTACCCATATTTAAATTTAATATTAAAATTAGAAATCATTATATAATATAGAAAAACCACACAAAAAATCAGAGTCAACCTTACTTTAAATTTACATTACAAAATCATAAATTAAAAATCAAAAATAAAATCATATAATTCAAAATTAAATAAGTAAAGTAAAAGTAAAGTAAAAAATCATTTATTTCTTTAGGCTTACAAAATAAGCACTTAGACAAGTCATATTTTATATATATCAAATAAAATTATTTTACTGTTCACTTCAATTTTTTCTGATCCGAAGGAATCCTTATACCTCATATAATCAAATCAATAAGATTCCATTATAATAAAGGTAATCGTGAAAAGAAATAAAATGACTTCTAAAATACATTACATACGTTCCACATAAAAATGGCACCACAAAAAAGCCGCATTCTGCTATTATTTTTATTATACATAGAAAAAGAACAGAAAACCCGGAAGAAAGTTTCTATAGTTTGTATAAACATTTGTTCCAAAGCGGGAATCGAACCTCCTGCAACGCAGATGGACCCAGAGATGAATACTAACAAACGCGGTTGGACCTTCGCCCACCGCGCCACAGAGCTCGTCCAACCTGTGTACAATATTTTTTCGCATTTTGAATCCCTCTTGTTTACATCATCATCATCAGCCTATATTAGTCCACTGCTGGACATAGGCCTCCCCCAATGAGCGCCATAGCGCCCTGTTTCCATAAAGTTGTAAGGTCCTAGAACTGGACACTGGAAATGAAATGAGTGAAATCATAACACATATGAACTTCAATTGTACCTATTCCGGGAATTAACGCTACTTTTATCCTAAAAACGCGTGCGAAGCCGCAGTCTAAAGCTAGTTAGCCTCTGCATTGCAGCGTTTAGAAATGGCACCAAAAAGCAGGTAGATACAACCGAGGCCGCTGATACAAAACTATTGTGAAATTACTACAGTAGGTGATAAAACCACACAATCACTGTGAACGTCTATAGTGGCTATACAACTCGTGTGATCGGATATAGGTTGACAAGTTATTTCTTTATTATAAATTTACTGGTTTCTGCCCGCGGCTTCGCACGCGTTGTTTCTATAGAAACGGTTATTTCTATCCCATGAGAACGATGATATGGGATAAATAGTAGTTTTATTCCGGGCCTGGAACTACCTGTATATTAAACTAAAATTACTAATATTATTTATAACTAATATTTCGGCCCGACCCGTTGAGTAATTTTTGCGTGAAAGAGTAACAAACATACATAGATACAAAATGTCGTGTTTATAATATTAGTAGGATATATTTATTAATCTAGAAGGACGACTCAATTATTTCGCTAAAGCTACATTCATTGCGTTTTAAGGACAATTAACACGATAGTTGAAAAGCCGTTTTTTTTTCCGTTGCCACCTAGATATGCCTACCTCAATGCAGTAGTAGATATATGAGTACCATAATGCTAATTATCGGTGTCAAAAATATTTATTTTATTTAAGTGAAAACGGACCGTCGGATATTATTTATTATACTAGTCGAGAATAATCACGTGTTCAGGTCGTTTCGCTCACCCATTTTGCAATGTTACTTTAGCAAGCACATTGCCAAACAAATAAAACGAAATAACGCATGAAACCAACCACTCTATCGGAGCGGAAATGTACAAAACACTAACGATACAAATATCACTCATATTCCAAGTTCTAGCAAACTCTCTCCCTGGGAACAGAACCTACGCAGCCCTCATCAAAGAAAAAGGAGAACTCTTCAAAGAAATCAATGAAGCAATCCAAGAATCCGTCGCAGTCCTCAGGAAAAACAACGACACGGAAGCAGTCCTAGGAATCGAATACATGAACCAACTGAAAGAGCAGCTGAAAGACATAAACGAAAACAAAATAACAGCATCGAGCAATGACAGTAACGTTGATACGAGACGAAGGAATATAGTAACTCTGAACGAGGCGGACGTAGCACGGTATCTGTACCGGCCTGGTGCAATCGTCAAGAAAAACGTCCAAGATAGCGAATACTTGACCCAACTGAAAAAGCAGATGGAAATAAGCGGTTATAAAATAACGGCATCGAACAACGACAGAGACGTTGATACTAGACGAAGGAATAAAATAGCTCTGAGCATGGCGGAGATAGCACAGTTCCTGTACAGGCCTAGTGTAAACGAGACGGAGAAGGCGAACGAGAACCAGGTAAGGGTGCAGAAGGATCTGGACACGTGGGTGACGCAGCAGCTCGCGGAGAAGGCTATGAAGGCAAAGAAGAAGAGGATACAAGTCATTAAGGAGAAATGCCCGAGGTAAGGCATGAACTTAATAATACTATATTTCGATTTGACGAGCTCTGTGGCGCGATGATCCGCCTGCGACGCAGGAGCTTTCTTGATCGCTTCTTTACTTTACCTTAAAAAGATTGAAGTGAACAATTAAAAGTAATCACTATCACATTTCCTAGTTTTACTCATGTAATTTGAATTTTATGAAGTGCCCAAGGATCTGGTTACAGGTTCGGTCTAGATAGGAAGAAGAAGAAGAAGACTCGCCGACAGTACGGCGGCCCCACCGCCGACAGAGACTACAACAGTTCCAGTTGCGAGAACGATGCGACGTCAACCAAATCTCCGCACAGAAAGTATCCCTGCTGCAGAAAGTGCTGTAAGAAGTCGTACATGGGATGTCTATGATACTATGATTATTCATGTTTATGTCTATAAATTAGTATTTACTAACATTAACGTATATACATACCTGTACGTTAATTACGTATAATTTTTAAATACTTGTATACATGAATATGTATTATGTATTTGTATAGTATATGATTTATAAAAACATTGTCTATAATACCCCGCCGTCTCTATACAATAGCTAGGTACGTGTCCATCCAAAGGTTACCTGGAAGAAATCGCTCTTAGCGATAAGGCCGCTCATTGTGCATCTGTATCTTGGTTTGTTTGTTCTTTTTTCTGCAATAAAGCGTATTTTCATTATATTGTATTGTATTACTCCTGGATTTATGGGACAGCCCTTTTGGATTCAATAAAAAATAAATTAAATATATCTCGTTTACCCATACCTTGGTGCCCAAAAGTTAGCGATGTTGTCGATTCTGTTGTTGAACTTTAGTGACATGGTTGTACAATTTGTACATCTAGAATTCAACAACATAATTTAGAAGTACGGAACACTAAAACATGGCGACCGATGTGGCGCGGTGGGCGGAGGTCCGCCTGGAGCAGGAGGTTGCGGGTTCGATTCTCACCTCGGGACAATTAAATAAATAAATAATGCTGGACAATCCACACAGCATTATCTAGCCCCATGGTAAGCAAAGCTTGTGTTATGGGTACTAGATAACTGATATACATAATACAATATATTACATAGATAGATATTTTTTATTATACATAGAAAACGACTGCTATAGGCTGATGATGATGATGATGATGATAGAAAACGACCAGAACACCCTAAACAAATATCTGCAGATCGTACACACAATTGTTCCGAGGCGGGAATCGAATCCGCAACCTCCTGCGTCGCAGGCGGACCTTCGCCCACCGCGCCACATCGGTCGTCAATTGTGTGTACAATCTGCAGATATTTGTTCCGGGTGCTCTGGTCTTTATCTGTGTATAATAAAAAATATATATCTATGTAATCTATTGTATTAAGAATATCAGTCATCTAGCACCCTATTACAAAAAAAATATCATCGGCAGCACCACGTGAAGGTGAAGGGACTGGCCTTGTTTTGAGCAGGTAGTATAAAGCGGGAATCGAACATCTGTGCAGATGGTAAGTGATGTTATTAAATAATGTAAATATGTAGTATAGTTTTTTTATCGCTAAACAAAAGCATGTCATCCATACCGCAATGCTTGAAACCGAAAGTTTTCAACCAGTGCGTCCTACCCGTTATGACCTACGGAGCTGAGACGTGGTCACTCACGGTAGGGCTGGTCCACCAGTTCAAAGTCGCTCAGCGAGCTATGGAGAGAGCTATGCTCGGAGTTTCTCTAAAGGATAGGATTCGTAACGAATACATCCGACAGAGAACCAAGGTTATCGACATAGCTCAAAGAATTAGCAAGCTGAAGTGGCAGTGGGCCGGCTATAGGCTGATGATGAAACAAAAGCCTGCTGCAGCTGAACTAAACTTGATGTTATTGAGGTAGGTACATTGTGTATTACAGACATATAGGAAGGCTGTGGCGGTCGCGGTGAGAGATCTGAAGGGGTCGATCCCATCCTACTCAGCGGCGGCAGCGGCGGCTATCGTGACCAGCTTTTTCTGTGTATTAGTAATTCATCATACACCGCCGAAGGCTGTCCATATCAGGACATGAGATAGCAAAAATCTGACATAATTAATTCTAAATTAAATTAAATTCTAAAATTATAATGTACCTACACGACTATTAATTCTTTCTTTTACTATTATTATTGTTTTAAAATTGTACATACTAATAACTATTGGGATATGGAATAAAGCTGTTTTTATTTTATTTTATTTATTTTAGTAATTCATCATCATCATCAGCCTTTGTTAGTCCACTGCTGGACATAGGCCTCCCCCAATGAGCGCCATAGCCATACGTTTGTCAAGACGCGGTCTCTACTCAAGAACACGTTTACCCCAGCGGTAAAAAATGAGCTCAGTCTAATCTAGTGGACGATAGCACAAGCCGCTTAATATGTCATAGTATATAAATATTTCAAAACTTTTCTAACTGATTGTACAAAACCTCAAAACGGTCCTGAACGGACCCTGACGCTAGTTGTATAGCCCGGACAATCGATGCAGACTCGATGAGTTCTGAAGGCGATAATTGAATCACATCGATTACAATAATCGATTCCGTACGACTCGCTGTGGTTTTACATAGGAAGTGTCGAAGTTCGACTCGAGACAAACTCTAGGTCTGAGCTTTACTCTAGTTTTAATGCTAAAGTTTATCTTATAGAATAGACGACGTCTATGGCACAGTCTGTGAAGGTTCGTGACACACGGGCTTTGGGTTCGATTCTTGCACTTGCTGTGGGATAAAATGTACCTATCTGTGTAGGGTCGCGGTCGGGCCGTTTTATATTTCCATATTGAATAGTTGTTGTTGAATATCTTGTTTATAACAATAACATTAGAAACACAAATACTACAGAACTTAATATTATTTTTGAAAAAAAAAAACATCTCGTCGCATTCATATTCCTTTATTATTCATTTCATTTCATTTGCGTGTATTGTTACAATTACAAACATGATTTATTTAAATAATTTCGTGACTAAATAAAGATTTTATAAAGTTGACTGTACTGAAAAATGAGTGCGAAGTCGCAGGCAGAAACTAGTTGTGTAGGTATAATCTAACTATCGCATTTCAAATATTGGTAATTAGATACAGCTCACTCGAACAAATGACCTCTATCCCCATAGCAATAAGGTTGACTGGTGTCGACTGAACAAGACATGAGATGTAGTACATACACTAATTGCATTCAGTAATTGGTGCAGATCGCAGAGAAATGAGTTCAGTAGGAGAACATAGTATTACTAGGTATTCATACATTAATAACTTAATAACGACCTATGTGGCACGGCGGGCGAAGGTCCGCCTGCGACACAAGAGGTTGCGGGTTTAATACCGCAATTATAAAAATAATGCTGGACTATCTACATAGCATCGTCTAGCCCCAAGCTAAGAATTTGTATTATGGGTACTAGATGACTGATATAGTTAAATAAATTGATTACATCTTCAGATATTATTTTTTTATCATACATAGAAAACGACCAGAATACCCGGAACAAACATCTGCAGATTGCAAAAACATTTGTCCCGAGGCAGGAATCAAAACCTCCTGCATCGCAGGCGGACCTCCGCCCACCGCACCATAGAGGTCGTCTTACGTCTACTTTCTCCAAGCTGTCTATAATAAAATTTCTTTGTAAAACTCCTAAATGAACCCAGCTACTGCATTTAGTACTCTACGCGCACCTCATTACCGAGGCGGCTAGATAACCGAGGCTTGTCTTAGACGCGGGTTCGACTACCGCCACCACTCACCACTCCACCACCTGCCACTACCTGCCCGCAAGCGCACCCACCGGAGATTACACTAGACAAGTGGTGACCAAAGCGAAAATCACAGCTCTGTGCACAATAATCGAACGCCGCTACCGGTCCGCTTAAATGTGCATTTAAATACAGGCTTTACTCGTTATCTTTATTAGATACCTTTTACATCGACAAAATGGCTTCTCACAAGCTTCAGCTGGCCCGCGAGCTGTCATCCGATGCTATCAATATGAAATGTATCTAAACGTCACGAGTTAAAGCCCATATTTGAACGCACATTTTTTTCGTTCTCATCTCGTTTCTCTTCTTTGCAAACAGATACTTTTTAATTGACGTTTTTAGCGGAAACATTGATTATTAAACTTCAAAGATACTTTTGAATTATTTATATTATTTTGTCAAAATCAAAACAAATTATTGCTTGATTATGCTAAAAAAACAAACCTAATTGTGAATTTCTTAAAATGCTGAAAACGTTTAGCGACTTGTCGTAGCTGTCATAAAAAATCACAGTAGCCGCCCAGAGTCGGGAAATTGGCGGTGTTACACATTCGTTCCTCGAAAAACACGTCAAGCCGTTGTTGGTCCTGCGCCTGACCAATCTCCGTTGTATCAATGGGTTGATAATCCAAAAAATATCCTTGTTTGGAAAAAAAATAGCATTATTATTATGTTGGCGGGAGGTTATTATTTATTTGACAGCTCCGGCTGTTAACTGAAAACAAGAATTATTGTCACCATGGATCGCCGAACTGTGGCTATTCTTGTCATTTGTCTACAGGGCTACGTGCCTAGACGATCTGAAATCCGTTCGGCTCAGTAATAGTGAAGGAGGCCCCGTGCTGTGGGCCTCTTTGGGGAATCGTCGGTTTGTTACTTACCCATTCTCTGGACTTTACATTAACATTTCTTTTCGTTAATTTTGAACAGTAGGTACATCGTTTCGTTGTTAAGATTCTTAATGATAAGCTGTTTCAAATTATTGTAGAAAAATGTTTAAAATATTCTATGAATAGATTCTAAATATGTTTTTATCATAAGCTTTTGTAATTATCTAGGAGATGACAATGAAAGAACTACTTACATGTAGGTAAAACAACGTGCGAAGTTGCAGGCAGCTTCCAAGACCAGTATCTATCAAAAACGCTTCCAAATCGTGAGCATAATATTAAATTAAATTTCAAAAAGTTTAATTTGTTTTTCAATAGGTACAGGTACACAATACATAGCACACACAAAAAAAGGTTAAAAGATAACAATTTTATTAACAAAAACGGAACACTCAACCGATGCTTGGCTGGAGTAATCCTGCTGTAGTGCTGGTCTTCCGTGGAGGCCAGAAGGCCATAGCCTCGGCCTCGACTTGCTCCGCTATAGTGGAAAGCAGCCTTTAGCCGAGAAGATCTAAAACAAACTCCTTAAATGACAAGTGAATGTTGAAAGACCGTAATGATGAATAATGGCGAATCATCCAGATTGGCGAGTCACAGAAATAATGACAAAATGAATGACCTCCGCTCCGCACCGATTAATTTAGCATTTGATTTAATTATGACGGAGTGTTTGGAGACGCCGGCAAAGGGCCGCCTATTTATTTAATTAAACTGAAATCGGGTCTTGCTTTTGTGTTATTGAAAGATGGGGAGACTTGTTTTTGATGACTTGCTTACCTATTTGGTTATTTAGATCGGGTAAAGTATACATAATGCTGTACGCGGACAATAGATTGATGAAATTAACGTTTCCGGTACCAAGTCGAGTAGTAACTGGCGACGTTACAAGACTTAATGTAACATGTAATACAGCGAGCGTTCGTGCACTCTGTACGGGAACAGAAGGCGTTCGCAACGAGCAACGAGACGGATTGTAGCACACGGCGTAACGTATCATGCTCGCTGCGAATGATACGCCCCGTAACATCTGTCAATACCCGGCTTAAGGTAAAGTAAGACCCAAAACCCACGTTTCGACTGTATGGAAAATAAATTTCGAGCAAAAAAAACATTGAGTGTTATTAAAATTTTTGATGACCATCGACCGTTTATGATTCTTGCTAGTAATCGAAACACGATTTACTTAACTTGGCTAAGTACAAAATAATCGCAAAGTTTCCTTTAAAACTTCATTTTTACAGAAATATTTCTACGGGAAAAGCCATTTCATTTCGTCTGACGTGTTCCCTAATAAACCCTTGGGACAATTATGGTTTTGTTTTATTTTAATAGAGTACAATATTAAAGCGAAAAACTAATCACTACATAGTATAAAACTAAGTCGTTTCCCGTTGTCTGTCTGTCCCAATGTATGCTTAGATCTTTAAAACTACGCAACGGATTTTGATGTGGTTTTTTAAATAGATAGAGTAATTCAAGAGAAAGGTTTATTAATCATTTAACACATAGATTTCCACGCGAGCGAAGCTGCAGGGCAGCTAGTTTTAGATAATCGTAAACCTCAATTAGTTTGCCACCACCTCTTCATTTTCTAATAGCTATATTTCCATCAAAGCCCCGATTGACCACTAAATACTTAGCATTCCTTACCCAGCACTCGCACGTTTAATGAACGCATTCCGCCGCCCGCGCCGCGCCGCATCGTATGCACGGGCTGCGCTAACTCACGGCTGCAGATTTAGCGATACATGCCGCAGATTTCATATAGAGGATGGTGGGCAGACGAGACTCTGCGGTCCACTGAAGAGCTTTAATATAGTGCTGCAGATTATTCTTTAAACAGCAAAAAGCGTGAAGTTCCTTCTCTATCCTATTGTCTATGTCATACTAAAAATCGCGCAATGGTACTACAATACAGCTTGCGTAATGGAGGTACCCATTACCTCATCATCAGCCTATAGCAGTCCACTGCTGGACATAGGCCTCCCCCAATCGTGCCACCCTGGATATACGAATGTACATATTTTTGTTATAAGTACTTACATTAAATTGTTCATTTAAATATTCTGTTCTTCTGCAGAAACAAATCTCGTCCCATCTGGTCGTTTCCTCTTTGCCCAAGAATATGTTTCGGTGAGCAGCTCTAGGAATGCATTAATTATTATTTACAATCAACCCGTTACGATGCAATAACGACGCAATCTTCTTCTAGGGAGGGGACACTATCGATTATAATCGACAATTATCGATAGTCGATGTCGATAGATTATTGCGACATGAAACAGTAATGTGGCGATTAATTATATTCTGATCACGTGACACTGATATAATTAGCTTAGTTATATTAATAGTTAATTACATTTGAAGTGCAACGTAGATTAGTAAATAGGAATAGTTTATTAAGTGGATTAAACAAAGCAGGTTGGATAAATGAGTCCTGACAGGTTGTAGGAAACAAAGTAGCATAGCGAGGCGAGCTGGAGAGAGATATGCTCGGAGTTTCTCTACGCGATAAGTTTTAATAAATATTAATTTACACCTATACTGATGAGTGGAAGAAGGGGGGGGGGAGGCCTTTGCCCTGCAGTGGGACACCCCGGGCTAATATAATAATAACCTATACTTTGTTTTAATATCACACCACTACGTTCAAAATTAACTATAACTTGTCTTCGAATGCTAAAAACAATACAGAGCAGTATTCGCTTCTTTGTCAGTCGTGACTCACTCAGTCGTCACTCCATGGCGGCTTAGGACCGTTATTCGTGACTTGTCGTCGGTTAGCTGAGGCCTATCTTCAGCAGTGGAAGTATACGCACTGATGATCATGATAAGGTTGACATAGTTAAACTGTTTTTTCATTTACAATGTTTTGGTTCTTGTAGTATTAACTAATACTATTTAATCGTCAACTCCCTGTATTATTAATTTGTTTCCGATGAATTTTAGATAAAAATATTACGATATTTCATTTAGATTTATCATTGAACAAACTAAAATCATAGGCACATCACTATTTCTCGACATTAGAGTACTTGACAACCCAATAATAAAACAATCTTGCGCTCGATCGTCGTATCTCGCCTCACTAGTGATGCGCCACTATCGATACTTGTCGATAGTGCTGGGGTAACAGCGTTTTGCGGCTTGGCATTAAGATAACTTAGGAGCTTAATCTGCAGAATGCATTCTAATGAATTTGCTAATAGCTTCACCTACACTGTAACTTTGGTTGGGAACTCTATTTACTTGGCTGTGTTCTGCTTACTAATATTAAGTTTAAGTACTTTAGTCAAGGATTTCTCCGTCAGTTATGGACCGATTTCTTAAATTATTTTGTTTTTGTATGGAGTATGATTCCCTATTAATCCCTTTCATTCCGAATCCCTTTTAAAAATTTAAAGACTGTGTAAATTTTAAGGAATTTAAAGTCGGTTTTCAGTTTTTTCAATACAATAAATCAGCTATGAGAAAAAATATGTATGTTGATATTTGTATATATATATTTTCACGCACAAGCGCTGAGTGGGATGACATTTCGTACTAGGGTAGCTTATATCCTGGATTAAAACAAAGACATTTGATCTCGGAAAGGTATAGGTGGTATCCTCGTGGGATGAACAAATAATTCAAATATGTTTACCAACGCGGGTGAGACCGCGGGGCGCAGCTAGCTAGATAAGCAAAGCTTGTCAGCTGAAAAATGAAAGGATTCCCTTAATCCCATCAATAGTCGAGTGAAGCCCAGTGGCTCTATCACGCAAATCCGAGATAAAAGCGTACAAATAGCGCGGCGCAACATATCAGGCTTCTAATAAAATCTGGTCGTTATTTCGCCGTTTAACGAAATAAATCACGTACGAATCCGCAAAAATTCAAACAAAATTTATGGTTCCATTATTTCGAATAGTGAAGGTAAAATTGCGATGTACAGGGTGCCACGAAGTAGATGTACTCGAGTCATTTAAACCGGGATATTTACCATGATTCGATTTTTGAGTTATCTAATATTTCGGCACAGTTTCATGCGCCATGATCACGGAATAATTGAAGGCACTGTAAGAAAGATAAGAAAAAGAAAATCATGGTGAATATCCCGTTTTAAATGACTGGAGTGTTAATAAACATGATAGTTTCAAAAGTTTTATGGATGTACTCAGTCAAAAGGGTTGATTCTGGACCCGAGAAAGTCCACTTTTATTCTTACATATTACTTTTTCTTACACGATACTAATATCGCTCAATGCAAACAGAAATATGATAGACAAACAAAGATGACAATAAACAAGCGATATTCATTGTCTAAAAATTATAAAATTCATTAACTCGTGTAACAAAAGTTGACCTAACCCCTTGATGGAAGGAATCCCTCGCTTTTCAGCTAGTATACCCATTACGTGGCACCCTGTACTACCGAAGGTCGAACCGGTCTAAACCAGTTTGATCCGGCGCGCGCCTTCTCTTTGTTACATTTGTTCAGACCTCAATCTTCGATTGTTACAAGTATTTTCACATTCAACTGTTATCGAGATAATTTATTTTATTAAAGCCACTTTCCCACAACGACAACGTGGGTCTAAGTTGGGTTGCAGTACTGTGTGCATAGTGTACCGCGTGAACAACGTGTGCCGCGTGCGTAGCATTGACAGCGTTGAGCTGCGTGTGTCTCAAATTCGAGCAAGCTACGCGTGTAGCAATGACGTCATCAATCTTGTATTCGTGAGTAGCGTGTGCGTGGGTTGCAGTGTACATTATCAAATACATGTTCTTTCATAACGAAGCTATACGTGCGTAGCCTCTCCGTGCGCGGCAGTGGGACAGCAGCTTAAGAAATATATCAGCGTCAGTTTTATCTTGAATGTGAAATGAGGTTTTAAATATATTAAAAAAAACTGAAGTTTGTAAATGCTAACATTTTATCTGACAATTTAATATAATATGTAAAAGCAAAAAACCTCTCGCGAATAACTTACAATTGGCTCATTATTCTTGAAAATTAAAATATGTCACAAATATCCATTTTATCGATTTGTGTTGCCAACGCACATTCAAATTAAATGCAATCTTCTGCCGCCAGTGATAAGGACACCTGTCAGTTCTTGCCGCAGTACATCGACAGTCGATAAACAAATTCATCGATATCGATATAGATATCGATGACGACAGCATTCCAATTAATTCAGAGAGCTGTTTATTCACGGTCCTTCTTTAAATTGTTTAGTTTCGCTTTAGAATTCATTTTTAAATATTTGTTGATGTTTCGATCTTGTTTCTTTGCCTTCATTAAGTACAAAATATGAAGATATTTTATTAATTTAGTTATTGTGGATAATATATAATTGTATTATTATGTTTTATTTGTTCACTCCTCCTGTTTCCCAACAGGACAGTGACGGAACAATTAAACATCCAAACTTTCGCATTTATATTTTTTTTTATTACAAATGAAATTATCGCATTTATTTTGTGACTTATAGTCATTGGTAGTAACTCCGGCAAGTCGTCGGTATTGTCACGGGACACTGCATGCTAAACAAACACCTATTTAATTTGGGTATCACGGACAGCCCCCTTTGCAGAGGGTGTATGAATGCAGAGGAGACGGCAGCGCATGTGCTTGTAGATTGCTACAGCGTGGCTTCTCAAAGACTGCATCACCTTGGGACACCGAGGACGCCTAGGGAGGCATGCACCGGCATCAGCGAGCTGCTGGCCTTCCCGGAGGACATCGGGTGGCTAGACTAGCAGCCCCCCCCCCCCCCCCACCCGACACGCAAAAAAGTTCCACCGGCGGCCAAGTTGCTGAAACCAGTCCAAAAACAAGTAACAAGTAAGTAAGTAGTAAATAGCAATTGTCTCCTATATGCGGATGATTTAAAGATATTTAATACTATCACTAACACAAGTCATTGTGAGAGTCTACAAAATGATCTTGATACGTTGTCTCGATGGTGTATTAGTAATCGCATGTTCTTAAACGTCAGTAAATGTTTTACAATAACATTCACGAATAAATGCAATAAGATTATTTACGACTATTACATTAACGGCCATGTCTTGAATCGTTCGTCTGTAGCTAAAGACTTGGGAATTTACTTTGATGATAAGCTTTCTTTTCGGCCTCATTACCAAAATATTACTTCTAAAGCTAATAAACTATTAGGGTTTGTCCTCAGATCAACTAAAGGTTTTAAAAAGCCCCATAGTCTACTATACCTTTTCTTTGCCCTTGTAAGAAGTGTTCTCGAATATGGTAGTCCTATATGGTCGCCGAACTATAAAGTTCATAGTCACGAAATTGAAAGGGTGCAAAGAAAATGTCTACGTCTGTTATGCTACAGAATGCATCCTGGTCGTTCTAGTCTAAGTTACGAAGTTAGACTATCTAAATTCAATGTCCAGTCCTTGGAAATCAGGCGCGTTCATCTCGATCTTATTTATTTATATAAAATTATACATTCAATCATTGATTCCCCCAAGCTGCTATCAGAGATTTATTATAATACACGATTTAGTGCTCGCAGGTCCAATAAAACCAACCTCTTTGCTTTGTTGACTTTTAAAAACAATATTTCATTTTACAACCCCCTCACTAGAATGGCCCGTCAATACAATGATTTATCTACATTTTTGTTCCCAAATTGAGCCAGTTTGCCCGAACTTTAAAATCAGTTAAATTAGATGAAGTTTCCTGATCCTAAGCTTATAATGATGTGTAATGTACGTGGGTGCGTGAGCACATATGTAAGTTTACTTATATATAGATTTAGGTACCTATCCGGTTTATTGTTTTTTTTTTCTCTCTATTTCAAGCTTTTCTATCATACGTTTTGCTCTACACGTTTTGTTATGATTCTCAGTAGGTATGCACATAATTTGTGAAATGATCAAGTTCTAAACCCTTTATTATTCAAATTCTGTATATTTTGTGATTATTTTATGTTTTGTGCGTTTAAATAAATAAAAAAAAAAAAATTAGGCATTAGTGTGTCAAATGTATGGATGTTTGTTATCTCTGTACGTCAAAACTACTGCACGAATTGGATTGCATAGAGGCCAGATTCAGGCCAGGAAACAAACAAAGGCTACTTTTATCCCATAGAACAGTTACGTAGTTGTTCGACAATTACAATTTTACAACAACGCAAAAGCATCATCAATAATAATATCGTGTGACCAACATTATTAATATTATTATAATTCCATTTATTCAAATTCTCGTCATAAAATAAAATTTTCCTATAGAAAATAAAATATATAAAACTATTCTACGATAAATATATATCGAAACGGTAGATCACCGACCGCGAAACTAGGCTCAAGCGCTACAGCGAGAGGGATTTCCTGAAATGCGATTATTATTATTACTATAGTCATAATAATATACTTATACATAGCATTTCTAAACAAAGTTAATTATTATAATTTGTGTTACTAATTCTCTTATCATCTGTGTACTTCTCGTAACCCCGTAGAGCCTCTACGGCGTAGACCTTCTACGGCGTAGGGGCTCTACGCCAGCCTACGCGACATTCGAAAGGTCACCAGTTTAATTAGGGCGAAGGTTGCCGGCTCTCCCGAGGATTGGCATTAACTCAATAAATTATTGTCCTCTCGGAGAATCATTGTTCAATTATATTTCGTCAATAATTTGAGAGTAATGGAGGTTCTTTAGTCGCGGGGGAGTTGGCTTTTTGTTCCTTTATGTTTACTTTGAATTTATTATTTCTTGTGTCATTAATGGTATTGGATGTCAAAGAAGAACTCCAACGGCGTCATTTATTTATAATGAAGGAGTTTTAAGAAGACATTATTTATGTAATTTGGTATTATTGAAACGTGGTGCATTCTGTTATCTGTCAGCTATCAGGGTTTTACGGCTGAACAGGTCTCAATGAAACTTGGCCAAGAGATTTGGTCCTGAGAAAAGACTACTTTAATTTAGGAATCATGTAAGCAAAGTTGCGAGCGGAACCAAGTATAATAAATACGATAGTGATTCTGTCTGTTATCTCTTCACGGCTAAACGGCTGAACAGTTATCAATGAAATTTATAAACAAGGTAGATTGCATTCTCATGGTAACAATAAATTCAGTTTATTCACCGTTATACTTCTATTATCACGAATATTACTTACTATACTGCTACGACTATACTGTTCCTTCGACCATCCTAATGATGCCTGGAACAAATCGCTCTCAGCAATAAGGCCGCCCGTTATACTTCTATTATCACGAATATTACTTACTATACTGCTACGACTATACTGTTCCTTCGACCATCCTAATGATGCCTGGAACAAATCGCTCTCAGCAATAAGGCCGCCCGTTATACTTCCTCTATTCTAAGTATTTGTTTCTGTTTCGTGTGGTATAATAAACTATTTTCTATCTATGTATATATCTAAAAAAAAGCAAAACAAGACAATCAGGAACAATTCAGGAACTAACTTTAAAATTAGCAAACTTTAAAATATTTTACAAAACTGCAGAAACAATAGACAAAGACAATGAATAGAAGACGTTAACGGAACGTGTCCAGTGAGTAAAGGACCGTACAGACTTGTTTAAAGTACAGCTATAACTATAAAGTACAGTGTGAGACGTTTCTTTCGAGTTGCACTGTCATTCTGCGGAATACTTCGAGAAAAATGTTAAGCGGACTTCGCAATTTAAGGAGCTAGGTGTTAGTGGAGGTGGCAGTTAAAATCTAAAAAGCAATATTAGATTTTTTAAATTAACGTTTGTTCGTACGTTTTACGTTGTACAAAAAGCTTCGTAATTAAAATAAATGGAAGTTGTTAAAATCGTTATTCACAAGTTAATCCCCTCGAAAACCAGAGTCAATACAGTAGGTTAGTATACCGGTACCCACTACATAGTATAAAACACAGTCGCTTCCCGCCGTCTGTCTGTCCCTATGTATGCTTAGTTAGATCTTTAAAACTACACAACGGATTTTGATGAAGTTTTTTAATAAATAGATTGATTCAAGACGAAGGTTTCTAAACCCTTTTGACACAGATTTCCATGCGGGCGTCGCCGTGGGGCGCAGCTAGTCTATACTAATATTATAAAGAAGAATAGTTTGTTTTTTGTTTGTTTGTTTGTTTGTAATGAGTAGGCTCCGAAACTACTGGACCGATTTGAAAAATTCTTTCACCGTTGGGAAGCTACACTATTCCCGGTGAACATAGACTATATTATATTTTCAAAAAGTTAGGGATCCGTGCTAAAACCGTGCGAAGCCGGGAAGGTCCGCTAGTATAATATAAACCACCTCCATTCAGTTTCGTCGTCCTCGCCCGCCGCCACGCGATAAGAAACGTCTCGCGGCCGCCGCGCGCTGGTTCACGACATTCTGTGACTTATTGTTCAAGTGAAAACGCTTGTTTTTCCTTGCAAGATATCATTTTTAGAGTTCCGTGAACTGGTAGCGGGAATTGTCTGCCTTTTTAATTCTTTTTAAAGGGACTTTATATCGCTTAGTGAATATGCAAGTCCTGTGATACACACACAATGTTTTGATTTCTTATTTTATTATATCTGTCGCCGCAGCGAACATTCAGACGACTGATTTAAAATTATTGCTGACAATTTACACAATATCTGGCCTTGTGTTATGGGTACTAGTACTAGATGACTGATATACTTAATACTACATAACACACATATATTTTTTATAATACATAGAAAATACTCAGAGCACCCGAAAAAAAAAATTTGCATATCGTTCAATACAGGAATATGTCCCAATGCGGGAATCGAACCCTGAACCTTCTGCGTCGTAGGTTCCTTCGCCCGCCGCGCCACATATGTCGACTATAATACGTATTTGAAGATTTCTTATTTTAAATTGAATAACATAATATAAGATAATTAAGGATTTAGAAATAAATTCGAGATTAATTCCGAATGATTTTTGTGAACACCTGTCATTAGTACTTACGTCAGAACCTTGTTTAAATATGTTTTTAAATAAATGTTTCCGTATCTAGCGACCGGCGCGACCTGTGGCGCGGTGGGCGAAGATCCGCCTGCGACTCAGGAGGTTGCGGGTTCGATTCCCGCCTCGGAACAAATGTGTGTACGATCTACAGATATTTGTTTCGGGTGTTCTGGTCGTTTTCTATGTATAACAAAAAATATCTATCTATGTAATGTAATGTATTATGTATATCAGTTATCTAGTACCCATAACACAAGCTCTGCTTACCATGGGGCTAGATAATGCTGTGTGAATTGTCCAGCATTATTTATTTAATTATTTATTATTTATTAATAAAAAAAAAAATATAACAATACCATTAACAATACCAACTAACTTTCATTAATAATTAATTTATCAGTTGTACGTGAAGATTGTTTGCAATAGTCTGCAATTACCTCGATTGTTTCAATTGTAAATACTAGTTTTAATTTGTTTATATTATTTGATTGTAACTTTGTTTGTTAGTAAATGTATTTAGAAGTAGTAAAGGGATTTATCCAGATCCTTTGTCACGCCACATTTGGGCAAAGTCATGACTTTCTCAATTTGTTAGAAGTTCAGTTTATATTGTTTCATTCAAAAATCCTCAAATAATTGTTAATTTATTTATATATTTATAGTTTTTGTATCGAAATCAAATCATTACAGTGAACTATAAGTAATTTTGACTCATGTTCAAAATGGTGGATTTTAAACACGGTTGTTATTAAAAATAATATCTAACTAGTTTCTGCCCGCGGCTTCGCATGCTATGTATCTATGGAAATCCCATGGCAACAGATTTATGGGATTAAAATATACATACAAAGTTTCGCGTTTATAATATTAGGATCAAATATTCCTTCAAGCGAGCCAGGTACTTGCCTGTAATGCTCTGTCCGAAGCTAAAGGTATTATCTATCGAAGAGTAATATTAATATAATTCGCCGTAATATCGTCTCGCGCCGGCCATTCATTGAGTTTCTTTGATGAACTCGATATCTACAGAAATAATCATATTTCTGTTCTTATTGAGGGAAATATAATTGGTATTCCGCTACTTTGGCCTCCATGATGGCGATATAAAAGGTGCTCCTTCCTGTCATCGACATCAGAGGCTTAGGAGATAGCGATGATTTGTCTCTTGAATACCTCATTGATTATCGTAGGCCCGTGGGTTTACTTGCGAATAGAGAACGTATACATAGATAGATAGAATATACTTTATTGCCCAAAAAGTTGTACATAGGAGAGAGATAATAAAATATACTACTCATAATGATACTAAGCTACTTATATTATACTTAAACAGTAATATAAAATAAATAAATAATGCTGGACAATTCACACAGCATTATCTAGCCCCATGGTAAGCAGAGCTTGTGTTATAGGTACTAGATAACTGATATACATAATACAATATATTACATACATAGATAGATATTTTTTATTATACATAGAAAAACAACCAGAACACCCGGAACAAATATCTGCAGATCGTACACACAATTGTTCCGAGGCGGGAATCGAACCCGCAACCTCCTGCGTCGCAGGCGGACCTTCGCCCACCGCGCTACATCGGTCGTCATATGTATGTAGTATATTTCCATGTAAGTATTATAAGTATTTTATTTTATAATATATGTATAACCTGCAAGCACACAGATCCCCTGGTACCTACTGTCCACGATTTACGTAATATTTTTCGAACGAAACGCATGTGCGGCGCAACACAACCGCTGTGTAGAGCGGCAACACGAATTTTTTAGGTTAAAAAAAAGATCGCAGTCGTCGAAAAAAAATCGCAGTCAAAGTGTTAAGCAATAATAAGGTTTATTCCTTATAAAGTTCTTAGACAAGTAGTGTCAGTAGGGCCTCGTGTGAACGAGGGTGCTCCATCGTTAGCCCTAGCCGGGGGCGAAGCGCCCAGCACGGCACGCATCTGTATTCACTCCTCGTGGTACAAGGAGGTAAGGTACATAAATGTAGATGTGGCTTTAACGAATTCAAGAGATGTTGAAAGGCATCCAAAGGTTGCCTGGAAGAGATCGCTTCTGTGCGATAAGGCCGCCCATTGTACGTGTCGCATGCAATGTAATTTTGTATTGGTGGCCGCATGGGACTACCGTTCAGATCTATAAACATGTCCGTGACTCAGGTGCGCCCAGCGCGCTGGTGAACTACTCCCATAGTATGTAACTCGCGTCCAGTTCTGATTATAAATTAATTTTTATTTTTTTATTTTATTTTTGTTTATTTGGAAGATAGACAGTACATAGACATTATAAAGAGTTACAAAAAGGATTTACATAGATCAGTGTCCACTATTAACAAATTTAAACATAAAACTAGTGAACAGATATACAGTTAACAATAGAGATAATTATTGTAATTCCTAAAAATTGAATTATTAAAAGCTGGCGCTATAGTATTTTGTATTCGCAAAAACACCGTGGATAATTATTCATGCTGCTGACGTCACAAATCCAATGTATACGATAAACAAAAGGGAATCACGCCATCTTTTAAAATGTACTTAGATAGATAGACAGATAGACAATACTTTTATTACACACTTAAAATAAAACAAACAAGATAAAAAATAATAATACAAGATATGTGACAATTTGGCGGTCTCTACCAGACACTCATAAATTTATGAGAATAAAGTTACTATAAATATAAAATGTTTAATAAAATCTAGTTTCTTAGAAATTTGCTATGTTTTTTATGAGGCACTTTAAAAGCCACCTCCATTACTATCAGTTCCGTAACCAAGTTGCGAACTAAGAAAGTTGCTCAGCGCGGAGTGAGGATCTAGGCAACTATCCACCTTCTCCATTACACCTCCAGTTATTACAAGGTTATTAGTTAGCTTCTACGCAAAGTCTGGTGGTAGCTCTCCTCGATAACTGGCGGTTGAATCATATTGAGTGCTTTTCAGTTAGAAAGAAATCCTGAAAGTTCAAGTTCAAGTTCATTTATTGGTAAAATAATTATTACACGTCAAATAGGTATCCTTATTATACTTAATTATAATTTGGTTTGTATACATTATAATAATATAGTTAATTATAACATCAAATAAAAATAATTATTCTATAAGACTATTAATTAAATTATAATACATTCAAAAACATTCACTATAATCAATCAAAAAAATATATAATCAATCAGAAAAGCCGCGCTGTAGGCACTGCTACTGAATGGTAATAGAGAATTTAGCGTTAAAAATAAATTAGTTCCAGTAATGGCCGCGGGACTTGTTTTATGTAAAGATCACTCCAAACAAATAACGCGTCAGTGTGCAGATTGTCACGTCACTGGTCCACACTCACACACGCACACTCCGAGTGAATTCATTTTTTTTTCATAAACCGACAAGTAAAATGAGGTTTATTGAAAAAAAAAAACAATAAACAAATGCAGCAAAAAAAAACGGAGATGAGAAGGGGGGAAAAAAAGAAATTCCCACAAAACCCAAGGACCGAGGGGTCGTCACCCCTCGAATTGACGCCGGGGTAATGAGGCCAACCCTCGAGGCCCCTCTCTGTGCCCCCACCAGGGCCGGAAAGAAATTTATTGTAAAAGGAGGCGGTTCGTAACTGGGCTGTAAAATGAAATGAAATGAAATGAAATGAAAGTTTATTTCTTTAGGCTTACAAATAAGCACTTAGACAAGTCATATTTTATACTATTCATTATTATTATTTTGATATTTTGATTTATTATTTTGAACTATGTTCACCGCGGATAGTGTAGCTTCCCAGCGGTGAATGAATTTTTCAAATCGGTCCAGTAGTTTCGGAGCCTATTCATTACAAACAAAAAATCAAACCTTTCCTCTTTATAATATTAGTATAGATATGCATGTGTGTGTTGTTACTTGATATATTGATGATACTTTTGCCAGAAAAGTGTAAAAAAACTGAAAAAAAAAAATTGTTTCGCCAAATTCGAAATAGTTTCATATACCCTGCCTAATGTCTGACATGACGGTCCATAGATGGACACGATGGGGCTGATGGGCCAAATTTTACAAAACCAAACGAAAAATAAATAGAGTCATGTTTCGATTGGTTCTGTATAATTTGGCACAGACTATATTCACAGACTATAATGCTTCTGCCGGTACCTTTCTGTGTTCTCGTGTTTTAATTATTTTATTCGTTCCTAATTTGTTATCTTTATTATTATTAGTTCTTAAGTTGTATTATTTTTGTATTTGAAACACAAATAAACATTTTCTATTTCTATTCTATTTCTATTTCTATTAATGTACATATTTGTCTTATTATTTTGTTTACAAAATTATTAGACAAATATGTTAATAGACTTACTAATACTTTTATTTGTAAACAAAATAAAAGTATTAGTCTATCGAGCTTTTGAAAACTATATTTTTTTAACTTATTTAATTATATTAAGAAATGCTGGACAATTCACACAGCATTATCTAGCCCCATGGTAAGCAGAGCTTGTGTTATGGGTACTAGATAACTGATATACATAATACAATACATTACATAGATAGATTTATTTTTTATTATACATAGAAAACGACCAGAACACCCGGAACAAATATCTGCAGATCGTACACACAATTGTTCCGAGGCGGGAATCGAACCCGCAACCTCCTGCTTCGCAGGCGGACCTTCGCCCACCGCGCCACATCGGTCGTATTTCCGTATTCCTAGTGAGCACACTCATACTAAGCACAGACTTGTTTGTATTGTCGTGTTATCTCGTTTGTGATACCAACTGAGACAGATCAGCCCCATCGCGTCCCTCCGGACCGTCGGACATTAGTCAGGGTAGGCATTGGCCCCGGCGCGTGGCCCCGTCGCGGACCGTTTGTTACGGGACGGGGCATTCAATCGATGGCCACTTTTATTGGATGGATGGCAGAGCAAGAGGCTTCGGCCTCTCGGCGATGTCGATGAAAATAATTGTAGTTTCCTTTTGTTAATATAGTTCAGTTCAGTTTAAAGAATTTATTTTTTCAAAAAAACAAAGTTCACTTAAATTATATTAAGATTCCCTTTTCTGAGACGTCACAGAGCAAGGGGTCTACTCTGAATATATCGTATTCAGTTAAAACGACAAGCGCGGAACTGTAATCAGAATAGCGTTTATTTTAACAGACTTTCAAACAAGCATGCCGAGGGCATCCTGGCCAGGAAGTCTTATATCCAACATGCCTAGGACCTAAGAAGTCAAATGGCTAAAATGTAAAATTATTATTTTGCAGAGAACCTAAACAGAAAAGTTCCATAGTGCCTAAAACATATAATGTCTATATACATGTATTTATGTATATGTGTATTTATATGTATAATGTATGATGCCTTAACTTCCGAAGGTCTAAGAAGGAGTATCCCTATAATCCGCTATCGCTTCGACCTCTGGGTGACCAGCGAGACGAGTCAAGTACCTATACAACAGCGCGGCTTGCATATTCATGTATTACTGCAAATTGCAGAATTTACTCTCTTGTCTTAGTTTTTAGTTTTATTTCAATAGGTATAAGTCTAATGCTATCCTGCGCCATTCAAAGCATATGAAGATTCATCATCTTCATCTCATCCAAATTGTAATTTATTTTTGTGTTATTTCATTAAAAAAATTGGAACATTATTTTATTTTGGTTTTTATATGTATTATCTGAAATAAATAAAAAAAAATGTTTCTATTCTATTCCATTGTAGGCATCATCATACAAGTAGCGGAAGGAGCTTGTTTCCGTCAGTAGGTGGGTAAACCTTCCGTCGAGTCTCGCACAAAGCAGATGAAACTGAGACGCAGCTTCCGAGTACAAATTATAATTTCCCTTTTCCGTGACGTCACAGAGCAAGGACTACTCTGATTGTGTCTAGAGGCGGATAACGCTTCGGCTTACGAACCCGTAGCATGAGAATAGACAATAACGTTTATTGTCTATTCTTATACCAATAAGTAGGTGTAGTTTATTATAAAGTAGCTTATATTATTATAAAAGAGCCGTGTAGAATAAATATGAAATTATTTCATATAGAAAAATTAGACGTCATGGTATCTGGTATGGACGTCTCTGCTTTATAGAGCTGAACCTAGCTAAATGTAGCAAAACTGCAACCTTGTTAAAAAGAAAAAAACATGCGGGGTCTTTGGGGACTGCCGATAGAAGTGAAAACTAAATAATTTTACATTTTATTTATACTGGAAAGCGTGCAGTGACGATGATGCGAGTTCCATGATTTTAGTTCAACCAAAAAGTGCTCACCGCGTCTAAAGAAGTTTTCACTTCAATAAAAATAACAAATCTGTTTCGCCTCTAGTAGGTCTCACAGAGCTCTGTACCTCACTCTACGGTTTAAATGAATCCGAGTGTCGACTTCCCTCCCGTTTCTTGAATTCGTCATTAATTTGTTTAAATTTCTCGGAATTGACAAATAAAGCACTTGTTATAACGGCGGATGGATCGCCGCCATTTTGAACAACCAGATCATTTCTGTTCAGAGTTTGGAACTGCGAAATGGATTTTACAGTTTATTATTTAGGGTGATTTTGACTTAAAATAGACTACAAAATGTTTCATACATGCTAGGTCATAGCCGCTAGGTCTTGTACAAAAAGCACTGAATGGTTGTATGGCAGAATAGCGAATCATTTTGAAAAAACTACAATCCGACTTCAAATTCTATTATGATGTTCATATTTGTAATATAATTATGTAAAAACTTTATATTCCATTCTATTCTATGTATTTCAGTTATCTAGGACCCATAGACTCTGCTTAGCTTGGGGCTAGATGCTGTGTGGATTGTCCAGCACTTTAAAGTGTTGTCATTCGAACAGAACACACTACAATGTTATTTCTGAACGCAGTGCAAACGGTATAAGTACCTAGCTAGTTGCACAACATCGTAACCATCTAATACATTAGCTTCCCATACTAACTAGCACTCACTCTGTGGCGGTGTAAAACTCGAACATTTCAATACAGCCTTATCAGAGGCTCGCTGCTGCGGTGCCTCGCCGGAGGAATACAGTCTTTATGTGCAGGAGGGTAGGGTGTATAGTGCACTGCAGGCTGGAGCTCGGATTTGAAAGGATCGCGTCGGAAATCGGGAGTGAAGACAGTTTGTAGGGGGAGGGCACGGGGGGGGGACAGGCGACTAGTTAAAGGTTTTAGTGTTAAGAAGTGAGGTAGATATATAGAAAACACTTTATTATACCACACAAAACAGAACACAATACAGGAATAAACAATATAATACAGGAAGTATAGAGGGCGGCCTTATCGCTGGGGGCGATTTCTTCTAGGCAACCTTAGGATGGACTAGACATGAAAGAACAATATAGACCGTGGCACTTACATACGGACACAACAGGATACAAAGAGTTGACATTAATGGGAAACGATCTAAAGGGTCTGTTGTTACAATGGGTGTACCGCAGGGCTCTATCTTGGGTCCTTTCCTATTTTTAGTTTATATTAATGACCTGTCTCATCTTGTAAAGAATGATCATGAGATTGTATTGTTTGCTGATGATACTTCATTAATTTTTAAAATGAATCGACAAAACACAAATTTCGACGATGTAAATACTGCAATCTCAAAGGTAGTCCATTGGTTTAGTATTAATTATATTTTGCTTAATGAAACCAAAACAAAATGTTTAAGATTTATTCTACCTAATGTAAAACAAGTTAAGACCGATATAAACGTAAAAGGAGAAACGTTAGAAATTGTAGACAATACCGTATTTTTAGGAATTAACTTAGATAGTAAACTTCAATGGGGCCCACACATAGATAAGCTATCGAAGAGACTTAGTTCTGCAGCATATGCAGTTAAAAAAATCCGTCACCTTACAGACGTTGATACTTCTAGACTAGTCTATTTCAGCTACTTCCATAGTATTATGTCTTCTGGCATACTACTGTGGGGGAACGCTGCAGATATAAACACCGTATTTGTGTTGCAGAAAAGGGCTGTTCGTGCGATCTATAATATGGGTCCCAGAGAATCCCTACGTGAAAAATTCAAAGAAATAAACATAATGACAGTACCGTGTCAATATATTTATGAAAACTTGTTGTACACTCATAAAAATATCATACGGTTCACCAAAAAAAGTGATATACATAATGTAAATACTAGAAATAAGAATAAACTCGCTGTGCCCACAACTAGGCTACACAAGATAAATGTATCTTTTAAAGGGCAATGTATACGTTTCTACAACAAAACTCCAAGTAAGTTGCAAAAATTATCAATAAATAAATTTTAAAAAATTGTTAAACATATTCTTTGTAAAAAAGCTTATTACAAAATATCAGATTACTTAGAAGATAAAAAAGTTTGGAACGAGTTTTGCTCCAACTCAAAATCAACCAACTTACAGATAAGCAAATCAAATGTACTAGACACATAAGTTATGAATATACTAGTGGTTTCTTCTCACTACTTCCACTGGTGGACAAAAAATTGAAGTGAACTATAAAATATGACCTGTCTAAGTGCTTATTTGTAAGCTTAAAGAAATAAATAAACTTTTCATTTTCATTTTCACTTTAATATTTTTGAGAAATAGTCAGGAAGGACCGTCCTCTTACCACCGCAAGTCAAAGTTCATTAGAAAGTCATTTACGAAGATATTATCAAATGTATATAATGTAGAATGTAATCTTCGTAAATGCTGAGCGGACACTGATCAAATCAAATCACATTTATTGCAAACACAGTCAAAAGTTAACATTCACAGTCCATATAGCGAGACACCACGACTCGGTAAACGTAGTGTAGGACGCCCTCCGACCAGGGGGGATGACGACCTGCGAAAGACTGCAATTAGATGCTGGATGCGGCAAGCTGAAGACAGGGCGCTATGGCGCTCATTGGGGGAGGCCTATGTCCAGCAGTGGACTGCTATTTAGGCTGATGATGATGATGATAGCGAGACACATTATAGGGCGCTATGGCGCTCATTGGGGGAGGCCTATGTCCAGCAGTGGACTGCTATTTAGGCTGATGATGATGATGATAGCGAGACACATTACAGGGCGCTATGGCGCTCATTGGGGGAGGCCTATGTCCAGCAGTGGACTGCTATTTAGGCTGATGATGATGATGATGATTGTAGCGAGACACATTACAGGGCGCTATGGCGCTCATTGGGGGAGGCCTATGTCCAGCAGTGGACTGCTATAGGCTGATGATGATCTAAGTCGTTTCGTTGAGGTGTTCCTATACCCACCTTCTGTCTCCATCATCAGACCAGCTCGTCGCGTCATACATACGATAATACATCGGCTACTCATTTTCCGCTACCTCTTACCACCATAGACACAGTGCAAGAAGTCGTCGTGAGGTCGCAAAGTAGGACACTCTGAATAAATCTAATGTATTACCCCACGCCCAGCGCTGGCCTTTATTACAGCTCGGTAGGGGTGTGACAATGTTGTCTCGATAGTTTTATCGATAATAGTTAAGATGTAGGTATCGATACCTCTATTGCACTGGATTATGAGTGAGACAGAGTTAATGGTTTTATCGATAACTAGAGTCTGCCCTCAAAATACAAAACAAATACAAAATATTTATTTCTTTAACTTATTGTACAATAAATATAAAAGTGTTTGAGATTTCCTTTACAGTAAAAGAAATACCTGTGATAGGGAATCTCGCTCTCCCAAAATAAATCATATGTTACGTAAATTAGTTTTTTTTTATGTACTACCACAGAACTATAATAACTGTGGATGGTACATACCTATTTATAACACTTTGAGTGCTGAAATCACACGGTATGTGTTTTCTACAAGTGACTACTATGCGTAAATCCACACTAGCGGCTGAGAAAATACAGATCTTTGTGACTCAGCACAGCCGTAATATTTTTCGAACGAAACCCATGTGCGGCGCAACACAACCGCTGTGTAGAGCGGCAGCACGATTTTTTTAGGTTAAAAAAAAGATCGCAGTCGTCGAAAAAAAATCGCAATAATAATAATCAATTATCAATAATCATATTGTAGAGGTGGCCGGCTTGAGATGGGAATTGGCGTGCGGCAAAGTTAGTTTTTACAGATTTTGTAGTTACAATTTTTTGTTTCCTTCGTTGTGTTAATTTGCTATTCTATACTTTTATGTGTTTTTAGAACTGTTTGTAATAAATATAATTTTCTGATAGTTAGCAATCCAGATTCTGAGTATAATAATTGAGTTGGGTATCGGTATGGTTTAAAATACATCACTTTGATCAAAGGCCGTCGCAGCCCTTGGCTTCACACACCTACAAACTAAAACTCAAACTCAAAATTTTTTTTTCTTTAGCTTTTAAATAAGCACTCAGACAAGTCATACTTTATATATAACAAACAGTCATACTTTATTTAATAACTTTCCAGGGAGGAAAGCATGAAGTAGCCTAAATGATATTCCATTTTTTCATTCATTTTTGTAACTAGTTACATAAATATATGCAAAACTTCAGCCCATTCAATAGTTTTAACTTGAAGGAAGAGACATGGGACTTCTTAACATCCAAACTTAATATCAGCATCCAAACTTAATTTGCAAAATATAATTCTATGAAGATTCCTATACTAGCAACTGTAGCTATACTAACTTAGATTAGATACCTAAACTAGTTTATCGTATTTGGTTGAATACAGCTGAAGGCGGATGCGAACACATAAGCCTCCTTTTAATGTTCTTTCTGATTCATTTGGAGTTTTCTGGGATGTTTTTTTTTTAGTTTAATTTTTTCAATACTTCGCTGATTTCTATGAAATTGGATAAGAAAGCTATGTGTGCAAGAAATATAATAATTAAATGAGTTCGAAAATTCATTTTAATTATTTTCAAGCGCTTTGACGAGTCTGTAACCGGCTCGTTTTTCCCAAAACTTCGGTAAAACATAAACAACAACTTTGTAAAGCATCCCTCAAACTTTCCCTCGAACAAACAAAACAAACCCATACATAAAATTAATACATTTTTCCAAACCTCATACGGTGGTGGCAAACGGGCCACTTAAAATGGCGACCACTTATGTGGCTACAGTTTGCCTTATTTTACTTCCCGCTCGACCACTAATCAATAAAAAATCATTCGTTTATACTCCTTACTAGGTAAGGTACCCTATTTTGTGTACACATACATACATAATTGAATTCAAAATGAACGCAAACTTATATGTCTATGCAAAACAAATAAAAACATTTCGTAGAAAATCATTGCTGCTTCGAAAACCTTGTGAACCTAAATTACAAAAGCATGTATTAGTATATCAATGAAAGCTGACAAGTAAATTCGTTGCGAACTTTCAGATTTGCCCCAATAATGATATCAACAGCCTCGTTTAATATTTTACAATATTACCTGATTCTTTTTTTTGTTCTGTATATAACTTATTATTTTATTTTGCTTATTGACATGTATATTGGATTATTAGTTTTTGTTAAATTCTATGCTAGTGATTAATTAGGTTGACTACACTATTGCATTAGGTAATACCTGTAAAAATAGTTGTAATGCTTTAAATAAATAAATAAAATTAAATAAATAAATAAATAAATAAATTTTGCAAAAAAAACATCGAGGGTTCTAGTATAAAAAGATTCAGTGAACCAAAGACCCGCGTACAAAGTAACTCAGTGGCGACCACTAGTGGCCCGTCCGCTCTGCCCAGTCCGAAACAAATAAGCTCTAAGCCCCGTGATCTGTAGGGCCCCGCGAGAGGCCCCCACGATGGCCCCCTCACATCTCATAGAAACTCTTCTACACTCTATTTGTCTTTGGACTCTCGCTTTATTACTTCTTTAACTTCCACCTCTGGAGGTTTTTGCTTCAGTTTATTACATTACATTTAATAACTTCCATCGAAAGGTACTGCTGAGACGAGACGGCTTTTTATGTATTTTTTTATGGTATAGTAGGCAAATGTTGCGGGTTCGAATCATTTTCTCAGTCACCCAGTACAGTGTATCACTACACACTGTACTGGAGCTGAGAGCGATCTCTTCCAGGCAAGCTTAGGGCTGGACATGAAGGAACAATAGAAGATGGCACTTTAATAAATATTTGGATTAAAAAAGAAAACAAATCCTTCAACACATACATACCATAATACCAACATTACAAACATTTTAAATTATCATAATAGGTATAATGCTTTTATGAGACGAACGGGAAGGGACGGTTTCATACTACGTGCTAACTGGGAGCAACGCATCTTATGGAGCGATTGCTATGATGAAATGTCTAGGGGTTTGTTTTGTATACATTCCAACACTTTTAATATATTGAAGTTATAATATAACATACATATGTTTATATTATATTTAGTATAATAGGATAGTGATTGCTTTAGTTTAGTTTGGTTCTGGTTTTGTGCGAACTTCTGTCTTCTTCTTCCTTCCTTCGCAAAATCTTATCTATTTACAAAACGGCGTGCATTCCTCTTACTATAAGAATTCATAGCATACGTATCAGTTGACTATTAATCACATTAACCACATCAATATGTGCGGGATTACCTTCTCGGAATATCTGATACTCAACGAGGTGGAATCGAGAGCTTTCTTGGAACTAATATACCAATCAATACCTACCCTAACCAATACTTCTCTTGCTGTTCAAGAGGATCCAAACACAATAGTGGTTTTGTAAATGATCGCACTTCGCTTTTATCCCAGTCAATTAAAAGAACTACATAGTATAAAATAAAGTCGCCTCCCGCTGTCTGTCTGTCCCACGGTCATTCCCTATGGATGCTTAGATCTTTAAAACGCAACGGATTATGGTTCGGTTCTTTAATAGATATAGTGATTCAAGAGGAAGGTTCATAAACCATTTGCCACGTAGATTTTCACGCGGGCGAAGCGCCGGGGCACAGCTAGTTATGATATAATATTTTGTTTATCATTACCTACTTTACGAAAGCCACCAGCGAGCTCCGCAGAATCTCTCATCCACCTGGGAATACCTTAAAAATACTCTGCAATAAATACAAGCGAACTTACTTAACCGTTAACGTGTGACGTGAGTTTGACTGATACCTGCCGCCGCCGCCCGCCGCCGCCCGCCGCCGCCGCCGGCGCGCCGCACCAGTATATGCGCCGGGTTTTTCAACTATAATTTTCTTTCCATAATACTTTTACTTGTTCGAATTATTATAATGACATATTCTTTAATAATAAAACATATATATTAATAAATCATATCTAGTTTATTTATCTTTACACGTACATAATGTGAACACTAGAAAGTAACTACATTTTTCTAATGCTCATTTTAATACATTGGGATTGGTGCAATATTATACTTTTATTAATCTCAATGTTAAAGCTAAATCACTCTTTATCAGTCTAATGACACTAGAAACTATAAAAATACAATCGAAAAAGATTATCATACCAAACAAAATCATACTATTCTAAAATCTGTGACGGTCACACCAGTATGACAATAAAATTTGGAGATAATAATAAAAATAATCGTTTGCGTCGGCGCCGGCGGCGGCGACTTATTTTCGGGAGGGACGTTTGATGAAGAAAACACGTAAAGACTAGGTTCCAAAGTCACGTAAGCACGTAACGACGCGACGATATGTACCGCCCACGTGCCTCCCACGTCGTTAAGGGTTGACTACAATACGGTCCGATTGAATCAACTACTCATCATCACACCCTCATTATGTTTATCTAACAGACCGATAATAATATTATAGATAATAATCATTTCACTTCACAACACTACAGACCCATAATTAGAGACTACAGAGTAATTCAAACTAAGCCTTATTGTTTCCGATTACGAGCTAAAATATCCTGTCGCAGGTTCCATTATAATAGTTCATCAAAACCTCCTTACTAAAATTAAATTCAAAATGTTGTTGAGTGAAACTTCTATGCTCGTAGATCTATTATTGTTCCCTCTCTGTCTAGCATTGTACAGGTAGGCGGGAGAGAAAGAGACGGACAAATATGACAGACCGCGGCGTTGATTGTTTGATTTCCGTCGACATTCGTACTTAGTGCTGTTGTACTGCGCCCTGCACGGGCTGTAGGGATGGGGCGAAGGCGTACCGAGGGCTGCTCGACACGAATATAATTAAGTAGGTAGTCAACTACTAACTCAATTAAAATTTAATTAAAATCGACATAATTTTTAGAGCACATGTCCAATCCATTCTATAGTTGCCTGGAAGAGATTACTTAGCAATAAGGCCGCACTTTATACTTCCTCTATACTACGTATCTGTTTTTTGACTAAGGGCTGTTGTTACTGCCCCGAATTATTAGAAAACTTTAAATAAGTAACATGATTTTAATAGTTCAAAGAATTAGCAAGCTGAAGTGGCGGTGGGCGGGCCATATCTCGCGAAGAACCGACGGCCGCTGGGGCAAACGTGTTCTTGAGTGGAGACCACGACTCGGTAAACGTAGTGTAGGACGCCCTCCGACCAGGTGGGATGACGACCTGCGAAAGACTGCAGGTAGATGCTGGATGCGGCAAGCTGAAGACAAGACGCTATGGCGTTCATTGGGGGAGGCCTATGTCCAGCAGTGGACTGCTGTAGGCTTATGATGATGATGATGAATAGTTATACCATTATAATCATGTGATACATTTACCATACATAAGAAGGTACTCAATAAATTTCCAGCACGACCATAGTATTTCTATACTGGACGATACGTTTCTATCGATAACTTATCGATACATTATCGATAAGTTGCGAACCGTACCGGCCAGTCCCTAGCGCGCGCTGTCCGCAGACCACGGCTTGATGTCCGGATCTCTTCAGTAATGACATCTGGTTGCACATCCTATAGTAGTCTGGAAGACCTCCGCCCTCCCACCCTGCTTACAACCTCTTTACGTAGAAATAGAAACAGAAAATATTTATTTGCGTTTAATATAAAATAATACAAATAAGAACTAATAATACGGGCAAATGTTTATACGATCTGCAAATATTTGTTCCGCATGTTCTGGGTATTTTCTATGTGTAATAAAAAATATCTATCTATGTAATATTCAGTATAATAGTTATCTAGTTAGACGACCTATGTGGCGCGGTGGGCGAAGGTCCGCCTGCGACGCGGTAGGTTGCGGGTTCGATTCCCGCCTCGGAACAATTGTGTGTATGATTTGCAGATATTTGTTCCGGGTGTTCTGGTCGTCTTTGTATAATAAATAATATCTATCTATGTAATATATTGTATTATATATATCAGTTATCTAGTACCCATAACACAATCTCTGCTTAGCTTGGGGCTAGATGATGCTGTGTGGATTGTCCAGAATTATTTATATATTTGATTGCTCCTCTGTATTAAGTAGGTATATCAGTTATCTGATACCTGTAATAAAGGATGGAAAAAATAAATAGGCCCTGAAATGTATTTTACGTATAGGAAACATTCCTTTCATTTTTAAAATGAATCGAAGAGAAGCGAATTTTAGAAAAATTTCTAATGTTTGGTTATTTTTTTGTTAAAATAAAGGAATGTTTCCTTTAAAATAATATATCTAAAGGATTTAAAGTACTTTCCCTTCACGGCCCATTGATTATTTCAACGCTGTTTATAACACAAGCTCTTTTTACGTAGGAACTAACTGATGTTGATTTAATTGAGTTGATTGTCCAGCAATATTTTATTCATTTATACAGGTACCACGTGGGTGAAGCCGCGAGAAACAGCTAGTCAGGCATAACCAGGTTCCAGGCAGGCTGCGCGCGGCGCGGGCGGACGGCGAGGGGCGCGGGGCGGGCGGCGGGGCATCAGTTCAGGTAGCGTTTCGAAACGTGGCGGTCGTTTCGATATGCCCTAGAACAATTAATACATGGAAGGAAAAGATGAAAGAAAATGTACGTCGGCCCGACCAGCAGCGGGCCAATATTTAGCTGACGAAACGAATAACCAAAGGGCAGGCGTTTACAATACCTACATAAAGCCGAACATAGGTTCAACTTCAACTTCTTCCTAGATGGCTCTGCGTCTCATCATCAGCCTATAGCAGTCCACTGCTGGACATAGGCCTCCCCCAATGAGCGCCATAGCGCCCTGTCTTCAGCTTGCACTGTCGCATCCAGCATCTACCTGCAGTCTTTCGCAGGTCGTCATCCCACCTGGTCGGAGGGCGTCCTACACTACGTTTACCGAGCCGTGGTCTCCACTCGAGAACACGTTTGCCCCAGCGGCCGTCGGTTCTTCGCGAGATATGGCCGGCCCACTGCCACTTCAGCTTGCTAATTCTCAGAGCTATGTCGATAGCTTTGGTTCTCTGTCGGATGTATTCGTTGCGAATCCTATCCTTCAGAGAAACTCCTAGCATAGCTCTTTCCAGAGCTCGCTGAGCGACTTTGCTCTGCGTCTGGATTGACGCAATTGTAGCAGTGTCCGTCTCATGGTAGCATCGCAAGCTTTCTTTATGGGTAACACATTTGTTTAGTTAATCATATGGAAATAATATTTACAATAAAGAAAAACATGAAACATGTGAATCAATAAGCACATAGGTTCGGCTGTTTGTTTTTTTTTATGTTTATCAATTATTGACCCATTTAAAAAATTATTTGGCTTGTATAGAAAATAATTCCGACTTGGCCTCCCCTTACGTGCGCCAAATCATATAGCGTCCTGTCTTCAGCTTGACGCTTCCGCATTACCCTGCAGTTCTTCGCAAGTCGTCATCCCATCTGGCCAGAGGGTGTCCTACACTACGTTCAGCGAGTCGTGGTCTTCACTCAAGAACACGCTTACCCGATCGCGGGTTGTCGCATATCTTATGATACAAAGTAGAGACCTAGACACGCTTATCTGTACCTACTTTGTACGAATTCAAGCGTCCAGATCTCTTAAGGTACCTGCGGGTATAAAGGGCCACCTAAATTCAAACATAAATATTATCAATACAATAAGCGTATAAATAAATAACTGGGCACATTATTGATATTCTAATCAAAGTAAAATTGTAAGGATTTCTATCAAATTTTCCATCAATTACGAGTTTTTAATACAACTCTTTGTTTAGCCTTGTTAAACTTGGGTGGAAACGAACATTAGTCGGGTGTTTCTAAAGTCCACGCGAATGAAATCGCGGAAGTCAGCTAGTTAATACATAAAACTAATTTGTTTCATAAAAACATAACTATTTCACTCGGATTTTTATGCAAACTGGTTCCATGCGTTAGTAAATATAGCCATCCTGCATTTGTCCTACTATTCACTACGCCACGAAAGCCGTTCGATTCGTATTTTCCCTTAGATATCTGAGATCAACGATCTAAAACTTTAGAAACAATAAACTTACACTGGGACGGGCGGCATTATCGCCGCACATCTTCCAGTTTCCACTTTAACTATTTCAGCAGATTCGCATCTCCCGCAAGTTTCTGCCCTAACTTGGACTCGAACTCGCGACTCCGGAACTTTGCCAGTTAACTCTCAAACGAATCAATGAGATACCGTGTAGTAAAGATTTCATTTTAGTCAAAGTATCTACTAGCAGAAAGATATGAAAAGAAAATTCATTTATAAATATAGGTAGTTTCTGCCCGCGGCATCGCACGCTTTGTTTCAATCAAAACGTTAATGTTTGTTTTGATCTCATCGGATCTGATTTATGGTTAAAAAGTAGTATAGATCTAAATTTAGGCATAGAATTAAACTAAGGCCTAGATTATAAATAGATTAGTTCAGTAGTTTCGGCCTGAAGAAGTAACAATACGTTATACACCCATATCCATCCATCCATTTATGCGAACTGTCGCATTAAAGCACTTGTCACATATAATATTAGTTTGCTTTGCGAAGTGCTGTAACATTTAGCATGATGATTTAACATGAAGAAGATGGCTTAGAATGATAGTAGAAACAAACAAGATGCAACCAAAAAATGTCGACAATTTGGTCTCAATTCCTATTCATACTCGTATATGATCACGTGTGTGTGTCAGAGCATTGAAGTTATATACTTGTCAATTCCCATATAATAATGTAGATTCGTTTTTGGTTTCAGAATAAAAAAAAAATTGAATGATACTATCCCTCTGCTGCGACAGCGGCGTGTTTTTTCTCTATGTTACTAGCCTCGTAGCACTTCGTATAGGTCTCGTAGCACTTCGTAGAGACTACGTAGCACTTCGTATAGGTCTCGTAGCACTTCGTAGAGACTACGTAGCACTTCGTATAGGTCTCGTAGCACTTCGTAGAGACTACGTAGCACTTCGTAGCCCCGTACCTCTACGGGGCTACGAAGTGCTACGAGGCCTCAACTTCGACCGAGGTAGTAGCGCACTATTAGTCATGTTGTTTGTTGCGTCACGAGTAACAAGCATATCGGTTTTGAACACATTATTAGAAATTAGCTGCGCCCCGGGCCGCGGCTTCGAGCGGGCGAAAACTTCCTCTTGAATCACTCTATCTATTAAAAAAAACCGCATCAAAATCCGTTGCCGTCTTTTAAAGATCTAATACATAGGGACAGACAGACAGCGGGAATCGGATTTGTTTTATACTATGTAGTGATATTTTATAGATATAAAGAAACGCCACCACCATGATGATGTCGTCATCCGAGCTGGACGTACAGTGGACACACAAACATACTATTGTTTGTTTGTTGGCGGGGCGAGCGCTACATATATGCAATAATTTCAGCCCACAAACATCCATAAATCCGAAATTCCCATTTATGATATTAGAGTGGTTGTGAAAAATTACAGTTTACCACAATATTTCAATATGTCTGACTTTTTATTATCGTCGACGGAACAACGCGTGTGATGCCGCCGGCAGCAGCCAAAACATAACGAACTGAACGATTTTATATTCAATTGAATATTCTGATTCAAAAAATAAAGTCATTGAGACTGAGTAAATGCTGATCAATAATACAAAATGTTGAGCAACTAACAAAATGTTGAGCAACTAACAAAATGTTGAGCAACTAACAAAATGTTGAGCAACTAACAAAATGTTGAGCAACTAACAAAATGTTGAGCAACTAACAAAATGTTGAGCAACTAACAAAATCATAACAAAATTGATTTCCATAAAAAATCTAATCGGTAAAGCATTAGTACATGACAAACTGTCAGTCTTCTACCAAAAATATAATTATATCAAAGAAAAAAAAGGTACTAAATGTATGAACCATACATTTTGTCGCGTCACGACACGACGCACGACACATCGGTGTTGCAAGCTCGACGTTGAGATCTGCATAGTTTTAATTGTACTGTTGGCTTGTTGCCGGCGCGATGGCGGCGTGATGGCGGCGCGGCGGCGTGCCTCACATTGTATCGTTAAATCTGTTCTCGCAAGTTTCTTACCAGTTATAAGTACGGGGAAGAACAGCGCAAACAATTGAATGCAGCACCTCACTTCACCTCTACAGCCTACGTTGTGCCACTGCTGGAGGGAACCCTCCCACTGATAAGCGTTTTATCTCAGGGGGGAGGTAATGCCCGTAATCCCCACGCTGGGCATGCGGGTTGGGGATCGCAGTTTGGTGGTGAATAGTGGTGCACTCGGCGCTGCTTTGTTCAAATAAGCCAAATAGACTTACAAAATGGTCCAGATTCAATTCTCGCTTATTGTATTTTATGTTCCTAGAAATTCGTTATTGACTCAATAAAGTACCTATTTATTACCTCAGCGGCGATTCCAACAGATCCAAATGATATTTGAATTAATGCGCGAAATGAAATTAACACCTCCAACACTATGTACCTAACGCCATCGATCACTTGCGGTCGATCGATAAATCCTCGACCACCTGTGTATTTATGAATAGTTTGATTTACGCAAATATTAGGATTTACGCTGAACTCTCTAATTTACGCTAAATCGTATAATTTCCACTTAATTCTATAATTTCCTTTGTCCCGCCCGATCATTAATGCGAATTATCTGCTAATTTGTGAAAGCGCTGTGTTGACTGAATGGGAACTAACTCAACAATGTGGGATGAAATTCACACTTAAAATTATTGAGTTAGATTAAAAGCTAGTTAGGAAAGCATCATCTCATAATATATCGGTCATATAGTATGAAGTATAAAGAGGTCACGCAGCCGACTGTACCGCAGAAGGCACGTGCCAATTGCAATGTCCTGTGCACGAATGTACAGGGGATCGTTGACTCGGTACAATTGGTTCCTTGTGCGCGCCCGCTCTACCATGCAACTCAACTGCAACTCTGGTGTCCGCCGCGAAAGGTAAAAAACGAAGTAAGCCCAAAGCTTTATATAAATAGTATTTAATAACAATGCGCCTGCCATGCCAACAATTTTTTTTATAATTGAGACGTTTAAAGGAAACGAAATGTTTTTTTTAATTTATTGCATACAAACATTGAAAAAGTAATTTCAAAAACAATCATTTATCTAAATTAAACAAATAGCGATACTTATTAAATCTATGGATAGATAATGAGAAAAAAGATTCTTAATGGAACCAATATGGATCTAGTCATTTTCTAAGTAGATGCAATAGATCCAATTTGTGACGTAGTTTTTTAAAATAGATTTATTGGGAAAAAAAGTTCTCAATAGAACCAATTGGATCTTGATCACTAGATCTACAGAGAGTAAAGGATTGATTGGTTTAGCTAGCCTTAGATATCTACGCTAGGCTTATAAAGCCTGTGTTATAGACATATATGCCACCATTATGACACACGTGAAAAATCATTTTTATATTATGTGAAACTTCTTCTATTAGATAAAACCATATACTCTGTAAGCGAATTCCTTGACAATGATTATACAAAATTTGCAATTCCTCAAAGACGAACCTTTCCTGATCTCGACATGCCTAATTCAAACGAACTTATGTAATTGTAATTATTTGAATTGACGAGAAACTGATAACACCTGACTTTAACATAGAGTTAACCATTGTTATTGTGTATTTCTTTTTCAAATTTATAAATATTTTCATTTCATTTCATTAAGAATTCTTATTTTTACATACATTTATAGGACGTACTTATAATAGTTAAGGTGGGTGCGCCGACGCGACGCGCCGTTCGCTGCCCCGCGTCTTCATACATGAGGCCTAACTGGGCCGAACCGATGCGTTCCTACTTCACATAAAATAACAGAATAAACGATACTAAATGATTAAGGAAACTTTAAGCTTGTTCGCGTCAAAGTCGGATTTCAAAAGAGGATCGCTTGCAGCTTCGGTGAACTATTACACCGGCTAGTTGTAGGCGAGAGGGGGGGGGGGGGGGGGGGGTACCTGCGGGGGGAGGCATTAGGAAGCTATGACGTCACCAGTTGCGAAGTTAGCCCTCGGAGGCTACGAGTTGATCGCCGCTGAATTGTTCGCACTTCGCTTCTCGACGTACAATATGTGGGATGAAGCGGTCTAACCATCTAATTGAATATAATTTATATTCGACGACCTCTGTCGCGTGGTGGCAAGGTCCGTCTGCGACGCAGGAGGTTGCGGGTACGATTCCCGCCTTAGGACAAGACAACAAAGGTACGATCTGCAGACATTGTTCTCGTCGTTATCTACATAAAATATATAATAAAAATGATCTATCTATGTAATGTATTGAATTATGTCTACCAGTTATCTACTCTGCTTAGCTTGAGGCTAGATGATGCTGTGTGGATTGTCCAGCATTATTTATTTATTGGCCGATATTAATTTATATTAGTAGGTAAGTATTAACATAGCGCCCCGCGCCGCGCCCCCCGGCGAGTGGTACGATCGCGGCGACATAGATAGATAGTTCCGATTGTGACGTCATTAGCTATTCGTTCACCTACCTACTTACACTAGCTATCTACAGCCTCCAGCTCGTACGGTTCGAGCTCTAAGGACTGGGCTCTGTCTAATAGGTGAGAGTGAGGGAAATGGATTGGAAGTCGTCCGTGGAGAGTGTCAGTAAAAGTGGGAAACTAAAAATGCGAAGTTGTGGGCCAAACGCAATTGCATCAAAAATATATAATAAAATACCCGATAAACTAAAAGACGAAGAAAAAGACAAAACATTTCAAATAAAATTGAAACAATATCTTATAAATAAATGCTATTATGACTTAAATGATTTTTTTAATGACAAATGAAATATATTAATTTTTTTATTTAATATTAAGACTTATACCATTGGCTTAAATAAAACTATGTGCTTGAATTTAAATTTTCCGCTCTCTTTCTCTCTTACTATTAAACAGAGCGTTTTACAAACCCGGCTCACTTCCACTCTCAGTACATGTTGCCGCGCCCTGCTCGGGTCGGGTCCCATTGTGTTTCTGATACATTACCTAGATACTAAGACCTACTAATGTACACAATGATGCAATAAAATAAATATGAAGAGGTGAACCCTGAATCAATCTTTGCCCTGAATCAGTTGCGTTATTTGGAATATCAATTAACTATAGACCATTTACCAAGTTTAGCGAGACAAGGACGCGCGCGATTTCTTAAGTCTTTTGCTCTGAATGAATACTCTTTCGCAAAAATAAATAGAACCATAATCGCCCTAAAGTATTTATAAAGGAGCACGTAGACAACATTTCATTGAAATATTATAAATAACTAGCAAATTAAACAACTTTCTCCGGAGAGTAGGTACCTACTAGTTTCTTTGTAGAAAGGAAGATTTCGATGAACGTTTGCGATTGACTACAGGTCCTCGTTCCTCAACGGATCCATATGGATACCATTATAAAGTTACTGAACTTTATTTTAGCTTGATAACATTTTCAATTAAATAAGTCACCAAAACTTGAACTGACAATTTGTCAAAAACGAAAATTCCATTGATTTTGCGTTCCTACAAACTTTTTTGTGTTATCTCCGCGCAACGCAAGAATCACCAAGGAGGCGCTTCTAGTTCCATTTTCAAAAATGAATTCAAATTAAATGTATGTTTTTTGTAATTAGAATACCAAAAGTCGAGTCTCTAGTAAGAGGAAGATTGTTTTGTCTTGTACTGGCTGGAGACTTCAGACAAAAATTAAAAAGAAAATATACTTTTAATCCCAAGGGCATAATAATATACTTGAGTTATACACCGGGTACGATTTATTGACACACATTCAACCAAGAGAAGTGAAATAATATTGGTTGTACCTATCAACTAAAAAAGTTTTTATTTTAATGACCAGTTCGTTCAGAGCGAAGTGAAATGAGCATGAAATAGTCAATCAACCTCCGCCCGCACGATGATAAGGTCTCTTTTCATGCTGGTCACCGCACTGCACCTCGCTGTAAGTCCGCCGCACACCGACCACTGACCAACACTTGTTGACAGGACGTGACTCCGCCTGAGCCTAGTCGACTCCTCCACGGGGCAATGTTTTTATTTATTACTAGCTGCGTCCCGCGGCTCCGCTCGTGTGGGAATCTATGTATGTTTCAAATATTTCTCTTGAATCACTCTATCTATTAAAAAAACCACATCAAAATCCGTAGCGTAGTTTTAAAAATCTAAGCATACACAGGGACAGACAGACAGCGGGAAGCGACTTTGTTTTTGTTTACTATGTAATGTGATAAACCTTTGTGTGACACAATCTGACCTGTTGGTAAGTCAGGACGGGGTGTAACGAAGGTCTAGGACAGGTAGTAGTAGTTTGTCATCTGTGAGGATAAAATGAACTTCAGCATCTAAACAAAACTTATAAATATTGGGAGACCACAGAACTTTATTGATACATATAGAACAGAAAAACCTTTATTGCCTTAATTGAAAAAAAAACACAAAATATAATTAGACTTATAGCCATTTAAAAAAAAACTTAAAACTAAGATAAAAAAGTAAACTCAGCTTGTTGCTGGAATAGTTCATAGTTCATTTTATTGGTAAAGTACATAATTACACGTCAAATAGTAGGTACATACCTTAACATATACCTACTTAAGTAAATAATATAGTCTCATTCAAATTTTTATTTAAATATGTAAAATTATAAATTTCAATTATATTAATCAATTAATCAATAATTAGGTCATGTAATCATAATCAGTATATAAATTCGTCAATTCTAAATACTAGTGTAAAGCTATTTTTTATTTCGTCGTAGTACATAAATTGTAAAAAAGCGCTGCTCGCATATTCGTATATGCTTGCAGCGCTGTTTTACAATTTACTTCTCATTCATTTCTGAGCTCCCCCTCAGCACCAATGTCCAGCAGAAGCACGGACTGGTGATAGAGAGTGAGAATGATGATCAATACGTTCTTCCAGGGTGCGGAGCGCGATGACATCATCAACCTGGGCACTCACTTCAGTAAGATCGACACGGACGAGCGCCTGCAGGACTACGTGAGTACCGCAGCCCTGGGGCTCCGCGATTTTTTTTTATTGTTTCACCAAAATCAACAGCCCTTAATCTAAATAATTTAAACCTTAATAATCTAACTGACGGCCAATAAGAGATTTACACTATATAAAATAAACGAACAAAATACCAACAGTCTAACATTAACAAATCAAACAAAATACAACTTACAGAGATTATAAGACAGGTACAGTTAATTAGAAAAAATATTATTTTTATGAGAAAAATTAGATACAATTAAAACACAAAGAAAAAAAATTACTAAAACTATTATTTACTATACAGATTCCTCCTGCAGAACTTTTAAAACATCTCTTTTACATCCTCCTTTACCGGCGTGAAATAGATATTATAATATAAATATTGTAAACTCGGATATTGACCGGACTATAAAGTTTCTAAGGAAAGAAGGTTTTGAAATCTAAAATCGAATCATCTACGAGTATTCTCAAGTAGCGGTGGATAATGCAGGATAAGGATAAATTAATATTGTTCCCTTCCATCATGAATTCATTATCAATCTCTTGCATTTTATTTACATACAAGCAGAGCCTTGCGGCTCCGCCCGCGAATCTATGTTTGTGTTAAATGGTTTATAATATAAATCTTCCTCTTGAACCACTGTATAAAAAAACCGCTTCAAAATCCGTTGCTAAGTTTTCAAGTTCTAAGCATACATAGGGATAGACAGACAGCTGGAAGCGACTATGTTATATAAGTACTACTTCTTCTACTAGTGGACAAAAAATAAATAAATAATGCTGGACAATCCACACAGCATCATCTAAATTGAAGTGAACATTAAAATAATGTTATTTGATAATAATGAATAGTATAAAATGCGACTTGTCTGTAAAGTGTTTTAGCCTAAAGAAATAAAAAAACTTTTGAATTTAGAACTATGTAGTGACGTTATCTGGACGGTTCGGTCTTACCGCTGCCTTCTCCCCCAGGTGCAGGAGATCCTGGACCGGTTGAACACGTTCAAGGTGCCAGTCCACCCGCGCATCCGCCTGTTCTACCAGCTGCTGCACAAGCAGGTCGCGCGGTACTCGGACCGGACCGCCGACACCATCTACGTGCCCTACAAGTACCGCGCTCAGGATGAGGACACATTGGACATTGAACCTTAGGTTGCCTGGGAGAAAAGTGTACATTCATTAATTCTTTAGGGGCCTAGCTATATCCCCAACGGTTATCGGTTCTGCGAGCTATAGATATGGCCTGGCTATCACCACATCAGCTGCTAATTCTGGGAGCTATGTCGGTTACTTTGGTATAGAATGTGGTTTAGTTGTCTGGCTGCTTGTTTAGTCTCAGATTAGGTTGCCTGGGAGAAATCGCTGTCAGCGATAAGTCTTATTTCACTGTCCATGTTTATAATGTCGATGTAAGGTTTTATTTTGGTATGTTTTAAGTGCAATAAAGTGTAATTTCATTAATTCCGTAGGAACCAGCTGTAGAGTACGGTTTAGTTTAACGTGTAGTGGCTTGTTTAGTCTCAGACTTCATTGTTCCTTGTGTGCTGTGTGTGCTTAGTACATAGGCACACAGTTGTACCTAATAAAACGAATAATAAATAATGCTGGACAATCCACACAGCATCATCTAGCCTCAAGCTGAGCAGAGCTAGTGATATGGGTACTAGATGACTGATCATACAATACATTACATTGCATAGATATATATATATTTATTGCATCTCAGTGTGCCCGCAGGTTCCTTTACCTTCACGATTTCTGGTAATTTTATAATCAAGTAGATGATTCAATAACTTATAGTAACCTGCGTCAATCCACAATAATAACAACGACGAACCATCAACTCGTACGTAACAGATTTCCATTTTAAGCAATAACCTACAATATTTTAAAAATGCTGTTTACATATTGAACCTCATCAGATTTTGTTTGGAAAGTAAAAATAATGTTTTTTTCCCATATTTCCCAACAGGCCCTAATGAAAGGAATACAATACGTACCTGTCGGTATTCTTCCTTACAAAAAATGAATTTGTATTAAAAACATTGTTGAACTGCGCGCGGCCGCGGCACAGCGCAGCGCGGATACTTCACTCCGGTATAGAATGGAACTTTGCGCTTCAAATTCACATTATAATCTATACTAATATTATAAAAAGGAAAGTTTTGAGTTTTTGTTTGTAATGAATAGGCTCCGAAACTACCGAACCGATTTGAAAAATTCTTTCACCGTTGGGAAGCTACACTAGTCCCGGTGAACATAGGCTATATTATAATTAAAAAAAGTTAGGGATCCGTACTAAGCTTGAGCACGAGATAAAAATTGAATTTCTTCTCATCCCTGCCTTCGTATTTGTAATTATACTGTGATATACATATTATATGTCCAGTATAATTATTCGTCTTATTAGGTCTTATCTAACAATAACAAGTGTGTAAGAATCGACCCCTAAAAGGCGACTAAGGGAACCCAATGATGAGGAGACCTACCAGAAAAAGGACAGAATTAACATTTGTATATTTTTAAAGATGTCGCGAATTCCAATTCGCCTGCCAAATGTAGTGATTATGCATACCACCTCCCTTGTTTGGGGACGGCATGCCCAGCAATGGACAAATAGTATGCGAGTTGACCACAGGTCTTGTCCTATTGATGACTTTTCAATCATTATTATTAGGTACCTATGTACTATTTGATGTGGATGAACCTAACCTATGAAGTCTAAAATTAAGAATTTATTTATTTATTGTCTAATAATTGTAAAGTAATTTCCGATAGGATAGCAAGTGTCCCAGCTGTGGGCCGGGTGCTGCCACCCCTTGCCCCGCGGCGGCGCCCGGCCTCGCTCACTAACGAACCGAACTCATTCCGACATTATTTGTGTTTTCGTGTTATTCTTCCATTCCGCGCGAGTATTCCCGGAACCTGTTTGATCGATCGACTCACATTCCCGGAACTGCACCGGACTCGTAAGTATCACAAATAAAACATTTCTTGTTTGTATAACTAGCTCCTGCTCGCTGCTTTGTCCAGTTTTTCCAGTACCTATTGCAAGTAGCCTTTATGGTATTAAAGCTACATTTTATATTTCTCTGGAATGTGAAATTTGAGCTCAAACAAGCTCATATTTGTTGTAGCGTTTCTAGTCTCGAGTGTTTTGGTTCACAAGTAGGAGGAGGAGTTATACTCGTATTTATACTGTCTCTAGTTTTAATTTATTCATTTATTTATTAACCAATTATAACGAAAAAAAAATTTCGCTGAGATTGTTTTTATGTTTATTTGTCGAGTCCCTAGTTACTATGCGAGCCGGTTAAATAAGGCCCCGTTTCAAATATCCCCGTAGTTCTCCGAAATCTCATATTTGTAACATTTCTGTGAAAACTCACTGAAACTCCCGTTCAAACTGCGACCAGCTGGCTTTGAGTCGCCTCTCGCATGGAATGTTGGGCATTTTTCAATCTAAGCAAAGAATAATAATAGAATTCGCTTAGCAAAGAATAGCATTCGGTATGACATTGTGTGGTAGTTGCTTTTATTTTAGAAAAAATATAATTAATATATTAATTGGTAACTTCGCGTTTCTAACTGCAGGTTAGGTTGGCTTGGTAGACGAGAGATGTTGGAGTCCCCCTTACACCCCAGTGTTGAAAACACGGATGTCTCGGTATGTTTCCAACTGTCAGGTGCGTGTGAAGCGAGGGTCCATATCATGCATGGTGCCTATGGTGTGTTCTATTGAAGCGAGGGTCCATATCATGCATGGTGCCTATGGTGTGTTCTATTGAAGCGAGGGTCCATATCATGCATGGTGCCTATGGTGTGCTCTATTGAAGCGAGGGTCCATATCATGCATGGTGCCTACGGTGTGTTCTATTGAAGCGAGGGTCCATATCATGCATGGTGCCTATGGTGTGCTCTATTGAAGCGAGGGTCCATATCATGCATGGTGCCTACGGTGTGTTCTATTGAGTTAGTAGGCACGTAATGTTTGAATCGACGCCGTAGCGTATTCCTAGAACGCGCGTATTGTAGGAAGGGAAAAGCAATGATATTAGTGTCCTCTCTCACAACACACTGTAGTTATCCCACGCTATAGGAACCTAATGTGGGAGATAGTTTGCGCAGCACGTCGTGTGGACCGCGAGCCCGTGTGCACTGCTGTGTGTTTGTTGACTCGGGGCGGGGGCGGTGGGGGGCGGCAGCGGCAGCGAATTATTGGGCAGAGCTTCATTTAGTGTTTAGCTTTTAATTTAGGCGCTAAAATAGAGTAGGTACCTAGAGAAGTTTTGTACCTAGTGGTATTTATTTTGGAACCTATTAAATTTAAAATCATATAATATTATTTTTATTTATAAACTAGCTGCGCCCCACGACTTCTCCCGCATGGAAATCTATGTATCAAATGGTTTGTAAACCTTCCTCTTGAATCACTCTATCTATTAAAAAAACATCATCGCAATTCGTTGCGTAGTTTTAAAGATCGAATCATACATAGGGACAGACAGACAGCGGGAAGCGACTTTGTTTTATAGTATGTAGTGATGCCTCGCTTAGAGCTTGCGTCTTGGGCCGAGCACCGTGAAGCGGACACAGCATGTCATCCGTCAGCAATGGACTGGTCAGCAGGCCGCGTCACAGCTGACATGTCGTGTCAGTGGGCACTGTGACTGTGACCGGCTTATTGTTGCCCCACCGGGTAATTGTAGCCCACCGTCAGTGCTTGTGTGGGTGTAGTGAGCACTTGTTTGCCCGAGTGGCGATTGGTAAAGACGAATGAACATTATACAAGAGTGACCACATCGACGACCTCTATGGATGACGCCGCGCCGCCGTGGGCGAAGGTCCGCCCGCGACGCAGGAGGTTGCGGCTCCCTTCCCGCCTCGGGACAACTGTGTGTACGATCTGCAGATATTTGTTCCGGGCGTTATCAATGTATAATAAAAATACCTACAATTCCATGTTATATATGTATCTATATTTGTTGTGTGTGTGGTTGTCCAGCATTATACATTTAGTTTTATTAATATCAGTACAGTAATCTACATAGTAGGTACCCACAACACAAGCTCTGCTTAGCTTGGGGTAAGATAATGCTGTGTGGATTGTCCAGCATTATTATATTTATTTATTTGTAATAAACAATCTTACATAGTTGTATAAAGACAAAGTATATCTACCTCCGCCGGTGTGAGCTACGAACCTAAACAAGTTCTAAACATTCTCCGCTCGGCTCCAAGCTAACGCGAGAGTTGATTCCCGCCAGGGGGCGCACTTCACGAACTGAAATCATAAATTCATCAACAGTGTGGTCCCGGAGGTCGCGAGTTCGAATCCTGTTCGCGCAAGATTTTTGCAAACAGATGTATGAAATGTTCGGAAATAAAGTTTTAGACGTGGGTTCAGGCGGAAGGGATATGAGAGCCGGAAGTGCATTTTATTGGTACTGTCAGCGAGGCATCTCTACATAGTATAAAACAAAGTCGCTTCCCGCTGTCTGTCTGTCCCTGTGTGTGCTTAGATCTTTAAAACTACGCAACGGATTTTGATACAATAGAGTGACTCAAGAGGAAGGTTTACAAACCATTTGACACAGATCTCCACACAGGCACATCTAGTATTAAAAAAACAAAGTCAACGTGTGCTCCAGAAGTGATATCTCGCGCTTCTAGAACCTCCCTCACCCTGAAGAAATCACTCTATAAAGGATGACGAACATATACTATGTTGGTAGCACAGATTACAGAATCATCCAAATAGCGCGTGCGGTGTTTTTTGCACGATTAAAAGCTAATAGACAGACAGACAAAGCTACATTCGTATTTATAGATATAGGTATTGATGTGTTAGCCCTCCGTCCGTTCCGCGGTCGGGTAAGACGGTCTCCTTTGTCTATAGGCCAAGAAATAATAAATCCAACCTCAGAGTCTCAACCCTGCTTCAGAAAACATTCAGCTCTAGACAATGTTCCGCTTGCTTTGAGAGGATTTTATGCAAACGTACATTATCTAGATAGCTCAAAGGGCTTGAAGTGGATATACTCGTAACTCAGGCATAGACTAGTTTGTTTATCAATATGCCGTTTGTACCTTGCAATATAAATAATAATAATAAATAAAAAAATAACAGTTAATATAACTATGACCGAAAGAGTGGCTGTAAAAGTAAAACCCGTCCGAAGGCAGAAGATAGACACGAAATCAATGTACAATATTCCAATGATAATAATCATTTTCTTTTGTTTTTTATTTGTCATATACACGAATTTTCAATGCACTATGCAATATATGTAATTACAACAGCGAATACAGCGGGTATATATCGTGTTTATTACCCGTCATCCCGTGTCCACGACAGTGTGTAAACCTGTTGAAACGTCGGGAAAAATAGGTAAATAAATGCGATAAATACCCGTTTTATTAATACTTATAGTTATGTGTTCTCATCGCGTAAGTAAAACAATATTTATTTTGAAATATGATCACGATGTTCTAATTATAATTCTAGGTTCTGTTATTTGTATTGTAGGTACCTATGCTATGCAATGTACTAGCTTTGGATATATACCTGATTGTAAATTGAAATTATAATTTACTGGTTTCAGCGCGCAGCTTCGCACGCGTTTTTTATATAGAAACGTTCCAATGTTATTTTATATTCTATCCCATGGGAACTGTTTTATCGGATAAAAAGTAGAATATGTTTGATTATAGTCCTTTTTTTTAAAGATAGAGCGAAACATAGATTTCCACGAGGGCGAAGCCTCGGGGCTCAGCTAGTGTTATTATAAAATGTAAAGGAGGGCGGGCCGGGCTACACCGAGGCGACATATGCTAGGTATATCTTGAAGTTCATTTAAACCGAGTCAAAGGGCGACACAACTTGACATTTTAACGTAAAAATACAATATAGTCGAGGTGTTAGGTGACGTGCTGCTACGTGAGCCCAGCTCAAACAACACGCGTGTCCACAGATGTAGTGTGACGTCACTGTTGTTTGTACTGTGGCGGGTGCCCACTCAGGGATACGCGGGCTGAAACAATGGGCGGCCTCAGGACGGAGCACGGGGGCTGGGTTATCTGAGAACTGAATCAATGCTTGTAGGTAGTAAAATAATGACTATAGTGGCCATTTTTAGCAAATAAAGCCTGAACATTTAACAAAATTTATAAAATTAATCTATTTAAGGAGCAAGGCGGTTACAGAATGGTACCCGGCACGAGCGTGGTAACCTTTAAGCAACCCACCTGTCAAATTATTATCAGATGATATCGTCGAGGTGGCTGGAACCTCGTGAAAAGGCGCATGATTTAGATACCCACCTAGCTGATAAACGAGGAGTCCTAAAGGTACCCAACATGCCGCTCAGTGTATTAGCTAAGTTATTACGCTAAGTGATTACTATGAAAGGTAAGCTAACTTCTGGTTTTTAGATCTCTGCCTGTAACGATATTTAGTTCAGATCTTATTTTACAGAGAACTGCACATTCTTGCATTGGAAATTCATTTCTGAGAATTTTTCCAAATCTATTGAGTTGAACAAAAAGCTATCGCTTGCCCCGCTGGGCGCGGCCCTGAGTCCGTCCCCGTCGTTCAGTGTATCGTTAGTTTTTCCGTGGCGTGCGTTTTGCTTAGATTTGAGTTCACTTGATAAGGGTCGCTTTGAATACAAATGCTTTTCAATAAAATACAATTGTCGAACAAACGAGTAGGTATATGGTAGGTACCTACCTACTTGGGCTACCTTTGAATACGCACTATTTGCTGAATGCTCTTCGGGGCTTTTACCCTAAGTTGGGGGTTTTTACCCGTTTTTAGGGAGAATGGAATATTATGTTCTTGCTGCTTTCGAATTATTATTATTTATTTATTTTAAGCCATTACTGACCCACTGCTGGGCAAAGGCCTCCCTTTTCTCCTTCCACTCCTCGCGATCCAACGCTGCAACAGGCCATGATGGAAGATATATCTCGAGCTCGTCGCGCCATCTCATCCTTTCGAATAGGCGGCAAAATTGTTTTTCCTATTCTAGCATGGCGGCTCGGAAACACATAGATAGTTACATAATAATCGTTTATTCATAAAACTTATATCTAAATGAGTTTTATAAAAATTGTACACGAATTGGCGGCCTTATCGCTTAAGGCGAAATGAGTTCGCTTTTTCGAGACAAGGATGAACGAACGCCGCGCGGGGAAGGCGAGAAAAGGAGGCAGGAGCAGCAGAATGACCGGCCCGCGCGCAATTACACTGGTTTTTATTTTTAAATTTGTTATCGCTCTAAAATAATACTGTTTCTCAAAAAACTAAGACCATAATTTTCTAACGAAGTATTTATTAGGGAACACGTAGAAGAACTTCCATTACAATAATATTAAATAACTAGCAAATAAAACTGGTTTTGCCGTAGAGATATCTCTGTAAAAATGAAGATTTAGAGGAAACTTTGCCATTTTTTCGAGTCAAGTTTAGTCAATCGTGTTTCGACTCGCATAACATACTAACTAATATCCTAAACTTTTGATCCTCATCAAAATATATTCAAAAATAGGTGTTTTGTTCCCTTAAAATTGATTTTCCGTTAAGTCAAAACGTGAGTTTTGGGACTCATTTCACCTTGAAGCATACGGCAGTTGCCAAGAAAACTTTGTTTGCCGTCAAAAAATCAAGTGGTTAAAATCTCACCAATTTGTCTGCTTCTTCAAATCTATACAGACAGGTAGTACAGAGAATGGCAGTACATTAAGGCTAAACCAAGCTGAGCGACCGGCGTATGCGGTTCTCTGCACAGTGACACAAAGACAACTCAGACCACGCGTGGACTGTGTGAGTGTGTGTGCTAGGGCTGAGATATAAATCGTTTGGTATGATAGAAATATTTAATTATATTGAAATTTACTAAAAACAATGTTTATTATAACGAAAAACCTATGAAAATGAATAGTTACTGAATTTATAAGGTATACCTACCTTTATTATTTTAGGGAGGGACCCACACCCTGTACAAAAGAGATTCATCTTATGAAATAAGTTGATATATTATAATAGGTGTACATCAAATATTACCTACTGTCTTTTAAATTAATATTAATATTATTTTTGATTAAAAAATAGCAAACCTGTATAGTTCGATTAGAATTAAGATTTATATCGCAACTGTCAACAAATTGGACATGATCGTCATCATCATCCACCGCGACTCGTCACACGTCATAGCCTAGTTCCCACCGGGCCGCGACCACAGTGCAGGTTCGTCTCCCGCTCGTGACAGCTGCTCGTTAATTATCGACATAAGACTAGAGTAATTAATGGCGTCTGCTAATCCTCCAGCATTCTGATTGACAAGCGGGGTCGCCGGCCGGCGGGGGAGGAGTGGCTGCTAAGGACGCGACACAGGCATGTGTCAGCTAAGCTGAGCTATTCCTAATGATACTAGTAGGTAGTACTTAGTTGTATTTATTATATTATTGTTTTTTTTTTTTATTATTTGTTGTCGCGAAGAACCGACGGCCGCTGGGGCAAACGTGTTCTTGAATGGAGACCATGACCTGGTAAACGTAGTGTAGGACGCCCTCCGACCAGGTGGGATGACGACCTGCGAAAGACTGCAGGTAGATGCTGGATGCGGCAAGCTGAAGACAGGGCGCTATGACGCTCATTGGGGGAGGCCAGCAGTGGACTAATATAGTCTGATGAGTTACTTAGTTGTATAGAAGGGGTATATAAAAATCGGCAAAAAAAATGGTACCTTCGGAACTTTGTAAACACACAACGTTTCCGTCAGCTGCGAACTTCGATAGCAGCCGGCTTAGGGTAGAGCGGGGGCGCCCTGCGCATATGAACACCAACTCCCTCAATGTTAGCTAATGATGCTTAGGGTAGAGCGGGGGCGCCCTGCGCATATGAACACCAGCTCCCTCAATGTTAGCTAATGATGCTTAGGGTAGAGCGGGGGCGCCCTGCGCATATGAACACCAACTCCCTCAATGTTAGCTAATGATGCTTAGGGTAGAGCGGGGGCGCCCTGCGCATATGAACACCAGCTCCCTCAATGTTAGCTAATGATGCTTAGGGTAGAGCGGGGGCGCCCTGCGCATATGAACACCAGCTCCCTCAATGTTAGCTAATGATGCTTAGGGTAGAGCGGGGGCGCCCTGCGCATATGAACACCAGCTCCCTCAATGTTAGCTAATGATGCTTAGGGTAGAGCGGGGGCGCCCTGCGCATATGAACACCAGCTCCCTCAATGTTAGCTAATGATGCTTAGGGTAGAGCGGGGGCGCCCTGCGCATATGAACACCAGCTCCCTCAATGTTAGCTAATGATGCTTAGGGTAGAGCGGGGGCGCCCTGCGCATATGAACACCAGCTCCCTCAATGTTAGCTAATGATGCTTAGGGTAGAGCGGGGGCGCCCTGCGCATATGAACACCAGCTCCCTCAATGTTAGCTAATGATGCTTAGGGTAGAGCGGGGGCGCCCTGCGCATATGAACACCAGCTCCCTCAATGTTTGCTAATGATGCTTAGGGTAGAGCGGGGGCGCCCTGCGCATATGAACACCAGCTCCCTCAATGTTAGCTAATGATGCTTAGGGTAGAGCGGGGGCGCCCTGCGCATATGAACACCAGCTCCCTCAATGTTAGCTAATGATGCTTAGGGTAGAGCGGGGGCGCCCTGCGCATATGAACACCAGCTCCCTCAATGTTAGCTAATGATGCTTAGGGTAGAGCGGGGGCGCCCTGCGCATATGAACACCAGCTCCCTCAATGTTAGCTAATGATGCTTAGGGTAGAGCGGGGGCGCCCTGCGCATATGAACACCAGCTCCCTCAATGTTAGCTAATGATGCTTAGGGTAGAGCGGGGGCGCCCTGCGCATATGAACACCAGCTCCCTCAATGTTTGCTAATGATGCTTAGGGTAGAGCGGGGGCGCCCTGCGCATATGAACACCAGCTCCCTCAATGTTAGCTAATGATGCTTAGGGTAGAGTGGGGGCGCCCTGCGCATATGAACACCAGCTCCCTCAATGTTAGCTAATGATGCTTAGGGTAGAGCGGGGGCGCCCTGCGCATATGAACACCAGCTCCCTCAATGTTAGCTAATGATGCTTAGGGTAGAGCGGGGGCGCCCTGCGCATATGAACACCAGCTCCCTCAATGTTAGCTAATGATGCTTAGGGTAGAGCGGGGGCGCCCTGCGCATATGAACACCAGCTCCCTCAATGTTAGCTAATGATGCTTAGGGTAGAGCGGGGGCGCCCTGCGCATATGAACACCAGCTCCCTCAATGTTAGCTAATGATGCTTAGGGTAGAGCGGGGGCGCCCTGCGCATATGAACACCAGCTCCCTCAATGTTAGCTAATGATGCTTAGGGTAGAGCGGGGGCGCCCTGCGCATATGAACACCAGCTCCCTCAATGTTTGCTAATGATGCTTAGGGTAGAGCGGGGGCGCCCTGCGCATATGAACACCAGCTCCCTCAATGTTAGCTAATGATGCTTAGGGTAGAGCGGGGGCGCCCTGCGCATATGAACACCAGCTCCCTCAATGTTAGCTAATGATGCTTAGGGTAGAGCGGGGGCGCCCTGCGCATATGAACACCAGCTCCCTCAATGTTAGCTAATGATGCTTAGGGTAGAGCGGGGGCGCCCTGCGCATATGAACACCAGCTCCCTCAATGTTAGCTAATGATGCTTAGGGTAGAGCGGGGGCGCCCTGCGCATATGAACACCAGCTCCCTCAATGTTAGCTAATGATGCTTAGGGTAGAGCGGGGGCGCCCTGCGCATATGAACACCAGCTCCCTCAATGTTAGCTAATGATGCTTCGGGTAGAGCGGGGGCGCCCTGCGCATATGAACACCAGCTCCCTCAATGTTAGCTAATGATGCTTAGCTTTACTTTATTATTCACATGTATGTATATTCTGGGAAATTATACATTTTGGCATTTTATGACACTATGAGAATTCAACGTAATGTATGTCCTATAGGTAAAATCGTAATTCTTAAATTTCGAACTATTTTGTATTTTTCTTGTTTTCGTAATGTATTTTCTTTGTTTGCTATGTTTTATTTATGTTTGATATATAAGAATATTTCTTATTAATAAAGAACTGAACTGAACTGAATGAATAAATATGAATGGTTAGTTATTCACTTCTTCTCACTGGTAGTGGACAAATATGTAGGTGAACAGAATATCAAAAATACCATATTTCTTATTGTTCAATAATCATAGTATGCGTATGCTAGTTTCTGTCCACATTTACTCACGCGTTGTTTATATAATTTAGATAATGCTGTGTGGATTGTCCAGCATTATTATTTATTTATTATTATATAGAAACGTTTTAGAATATTATATTCCATGGGAACTGATTTAATGGAATAAAAAGTAGTCTATGTTTTATTCTGGGCCTGGAACTAGCTGTATGCATTTCATCCCGGTCCGTCCAGTCGTTTTTGCGTGAAAGGGTATCAAACATCCATACATACAAACTTTCACGTTTATTATATTAGTAGGATAGGATAATTTGATTTGTATTTACGTGCTTATTTTATAACCCTAAAGAAACAAAGTATTAGATCAATCAATAAATTTCTTTCCGGCCCTGGTGGGTGCACAGAGGGGCCTCGAGGCTTGGCCTCACTACCCCGGCGTCAACTCGAGGGGTGACGACCCCTCAGTCCTTGGGTTTTCTGGGAATATCTTTTTTTTCCCCTACTTCTCAATGTTTTAGTTCAGAAGCTATACCGAGTGGAACACAACCCCAACCTTAGCAGGTACTTAGTTAATACAGAATGCTTGCTCGTAGGTATGTTTGTATGTAATGTAAACGTCGGTTGAAGCGTGTTCTGCGGAGGCTGCGAGATCTCCGCAAGGGATCAGATCTGTACATCTTGTACTCAGAGCATGTTGTGACTTTTACTAGATACCTCAACAAGTCACCAAATAACTCAGCAAAAACAAGGTTTTTCGTTAGTTATTTCATTTTATAGTTGTTGGTAAACATAACAATAATAATGCCGGACAATTCACACAGCATCATCTAACCCCAAGCTAAGCAGAGCTTGTGTTATGGGATAACTGATATACATATATAATTACAATCCATTACATAGATAGATATTTTTTATACGTTAAAAATGACTAGAACACCCGGAACAAAACGTACAATCATTTTACCAATCGGCGGGAATCGAAACCGTAACTTCCTGAGTCGCAGGCGGACCTTCGCCCACTGCGCCAAATCAGTCGTAATACGAACGGAGAAGTGTGGAGAAGACCGATAATCGCGTCACGAGGCCGACCGCCGCTCGAGAGCATTCGACGCCAAAGCCCTTCCCTTCGATCACCAACACATAATGTATAGATTACCTGAGTATTTTACGTAACCGGAGCCCCGCCAGAGAAAAATGTAGCCAAATCGTGACCAATGAAAAACTTTAATTATAAATCAAATCTGAATTGTAACCATCGTGTGATATTGAATTAATAATTTAATTTAATATGATATTTTTTTAGTGTAATATAATTTATTTTTATATTTTATATTATGAAATGGTGGACCCAGCTCATTACCGTGACCACTTACTAAAGAGTTCATTCATTCATTCAATTCAATCTCTTACGCGTTTTCAAACTCGTTTTTCTGTAAATGTTACCTACTGTAATGTTGACAACACACTTTCCTTGTCTAATTGCAATTATTGCAATCAGTAACACAGTAAGGACAGTTTCAGTAAGGACTTCCTTCTGCTGAAACTCCATCAAACTTAACAAAACGCCAACCGAGGCGACCTCGCCTTGGTTCGCATTTAATAGCAGCTAGAAGTGGAAACTGGGTGTCGATAATTAAGATCACAAAATTTCGGGTCCATAACTCATCATTATCAACCTACATATAAAATAGTCCACTGTTGGTTATAGGCCTCCCCTAATGAGCGGCCCACCATAGCGGCCTAGCATCTGCCATCCATAATTTGGGATTCATATTTTGTGATGCAATAAATATATACTTTGACTTTGATGTAGCGTGGCGTGAGTGACGTCACGCCACGCTACATCAAACTCAAAGCTAATGCGAGTCCTCCACTCGTTGATTTGAATCCTCATTATGAACACACAGTCCATAGAATCACAACAACAATCACAACAACCGCGGGTCAATCACGAACACTAATTATAACGCACGTTAACGTGATCGTTACCGTGACTGCGGAAACGTTAACGTGACCGCAGGAACCGCTTCAAAGTGTTCATCCGAGTATTGGCCTTTGTGGCGTAGTGCGGCTCGAGGAGTCGCAGAAGGTGGCAGGTTCGCTTTCTCCATCAGATAATCGTTTGTATGATTTGCTAATCAACAAAGATAATATATTGTTTTTACGAAATTAATTTATTTTTTCCCATATCTAATGAAATTCTTTGACTGTTGTGGTTCTTTATCACTTATTCATTGAACAATAAAATTAAGCGAAGTTTAAATCAACTAACCAACACTTTATTTATATTATTATGATAATAATCTACACTGCATTGAACAATAATAATAATTGATATTGATTTCTGATTTCTTATACTTCAGGGCTAGGTTGCTGTGTAAATGGCCACTATTGTTTAATTTGTGATTATCTGTGGTTTCAGTTTATTATAACGATTCTCAGAAAAAAGAATGATGAAAGGGCAATCAAGCTGTTCCATCTAACCGTGCTCGGGCTCTAACGGTTCTGAGGGAAAATCAATACGCGGTAAATCAACGAGTTCGATTCCCGCCTTCGGACAAATGCTTGTACGATCTGCAAGTATTTGTTCTGGGTACTTCTATGAAAAATAAAAATATATGGGAATCTTTGTAATGTATTGTATTATTTATATCAGTTATCTAGTACCCACAACATAGCTCTGCTTAGCTTGGGGCTAGATGATGCTGTGTGGATTGTTGATCTTACATTAGCTAGATTGTGGTTAGATTATACACTTCTTTAACATTATAGAATGCGATAGCGATAAATGATTAACTACTGACTATAATATATACCTCCCGGTGTGTCGTTATTGTGATAAGGTGTTGTACAGTCGTTGTGTCGTGCGGAGGCGCGCGCTCGCGTCTCAACACACACCGGCAAGCCTGCCCGTGTCAGACCACCTATACTGCGGACTTGGCTAAAATCTTAGTTAACTCTCGAATTTTACTTAGATCTAAGATTAAAAGCGTTTACCAAATTGTCGCTTTTGATATACAAAATATCAGATTACTTAGAAGATAAAAAAGCTTGGAACGAGTTTTGCTCCAACTCAAAATCTACCAAATAAGCAAATCAAATGTACTAGACACATAAGTTATGAACATACTAGTGGTTTCTTCTCACTTCTTCCACTGGTGGACAAAAAATTGAAGTGAACTATAAAATAATTTAATAGTATAAAATATGACCTGTCTAAGTGCTTATTTGTAAGCTTAAAGAAATAAAAACTTTTCATTTTCATTTTCATTTTCGATACTTAGGTAGTACCTATATCCCATATTTCCCAATCGAAAGAAGATGATGAGGACAATCAGTGATCGCTTGTTTTTCGACTTTTGCATACGTTTTGTTCTTAACTAGGAAAAATATACATATTTTTTCCCAGATTGCTTGAGAGTTTATTAAATTTTATTATTGTTTAAGAAACAGTTTTTAAAAGTGCAAAAATTTACAACGATGATACCCCGAAGGAGATTTATAGCATTTGAATTTTACCTCGCTCTCTCGTCTTGTCACCCCAATGACGTCGGATGTCACATAGTTTTTAATACCTGTTTTATTGAGACGAATTAAATAATTCTTGAATGCCAACACTTCTATTCAGATTACAACATTTGTTGTTGGTAGTCGAACTAGTCATTTCGGCGCTATGAGGCTACCGACACAATTCGGTTTCTTAACATACAGACGTAGGTACACACTCGCAGGTTATTGGTTGTCGAGAACAATTTTTAAATTCAAACACTCTTTCAAAACAAGCTTAGATATTTATAGCAAAAATAGTTGCCAGTTTTGTCCCCAAGTCCCTCGTGTCAGTGGCGCAGCCCCGGGTCTCGCCGTGATGCGACCTGATGCATTTTATATCTTCCCCGCGAGCGACTATCACTTACTATGTATGTGACGTAGCCTGATGTACCTCATACGTGCACGGTATGTTCGGTATACGTGTACGGTGTGTTCGGTATACGTGTACGGTATGTTGGGTATACGTGTACGGTAGCTTGGTTTATTGCAAGCCGTAAAAATACTCTGTTTACGAGCTGCAGTTTTGTAACGCGAGGTATCGGAGATTACATCGCGTGTCGCTGTCTGAGACCTGTTGACGTCTCATGAGATTTTTTATAGTTTTTCAGGAATTTTCCAATAAGATCAGCAAAATGAGTTGTCATGCAGTGTGACTTACAGAGTACACTCAGGTTGGTAAGGAAGGCTGTGGGACACTTTGGACGAGAACTCCTGCGTCTCCCGTCGTCGTAGTCTGGACTCAGGAATTTACTCGTGTAACCAATTCTAACTCGATGGGTTGTAACTCGTAACTTGTGTTCTTGAGTGGAGACCACGACTCGGTAAACGTAGTGTAGGACGCCCTCCAACCAGGTGGGATGACGATCTGCGAAAGACTGCAGGTAGATGCTGGATGCTGCAAGATGAAGACAGGACGCTATGGCGCTCATTGGGGGAGGCCTATGTCCAGCAGTGGACATAGGCTGCCCCAATTGCTATAGGCTGATGATGATGATGGTGATTGGTTGTACCTCGAAATTCGGGCTATGGTGATAACATTTATATAGATAATATTTTTTTAGAATTTGTATGTTTTCAAGTTTATTTATTGTATCTAATTAATTAAGATTCAAGAAAAAAAAAATTTTTATTAGGTATTATTTATTTATAAACAAAATATCAATTTGTAGAATATTCTCTAGGGACAAAATCAATAGATACATAATGTGTCTAAAAAGGTAAAGATTGTTTAGAAGAAATCACTTCTAAGCGAAGTAGCCGCTCATTGTCCTTTTAGGTTTTATATTATCGTATGCTGTATTTTATTATTGGTGTAGTCTACGAATAAATAATTACAATCAAGAATCATGCATTGTGAAGAATATTGTATTGTGTTTCATTCAGGAAGATTGTTCAAAGATAATCTACACCGTTGTCAGATTTATGTTGTTTGTCTGTTTACCTCAATTACCAACTTCAACTTCTTGCTAGATGCAATGCATATCAATCTACTTGTCACAAACACTATAGACAATGAAAGCAACGCCGGGCTGTCAGGACTCTCAGACAGTTAATGAGTTGGTAAGTAGTGGTGGCCTCAGCTGGCACAGCTCAGCTCTACGCTGCGTATGACGAGGCCAACAGTCGGACGGACGAGTACGTGAACTTATCCTATTAAAGTTGCTGTGTGCTGTAGTGTAGGGGTGTTTGTGACGAGGGAGAGAGATTTGTTAGCTTGGGTGCTGTCGGGTACTTTATGCTGTCTCTACAAACGTCAAAAGTATAAGTAAAGTAAAGTAAAGTAAAGTAAAACACAAAATAAAAAATAGGCACTGTGATGAGATGAGATATGAGCAATGTATAATCAATCAAGGAAGTAGCTTCCTTCATTCTCTTCTCTCTCTGCACTAAACACTTCCACGCTGGAGATGACAGGCCGGCAGCCTATGTATCATCAAAGCATTAATTCTTTTATAGAAATAAAGTTAAGATAACCTATAGTAGACTTTAGAAACTAATACAAAAGCCATTTAAAACGGGATCCCGTTTTAAATTACTTTAAATTAAATGAAAGCCAATCGCATTTTGCACATTTTTATGCGAAAATGGACAAGTTTTCTTGCTATTTGATTCGTATTAAAAACATCAATATCTTACGTGTTATTTATTAAGGAACATAGCTTATATTGTCTAGTTACAGAATAACAATGCTTTGTGAAGAATACAAAAAGTTTTCAGTCATAATTTTTGGTATTACGGAACAAACCAATTTTGAACGGCTAATATTGCTATCGCGCACGCATGGGGCGCGGCGCAAAGGTTAAACAGGGACAGCGATATTCGGAGCGATTTTTGCAAGCGAGGGTCGCCGGACCCTTAACCTATGTATATTAGGCCCACGGCCCATAGATTATGTGAATGCACATTTTTATGCAGTGCATATCACTGCAGGCCAGGTGAGCTACAACCTTTAATAAAGCTAGCGTCACGCTCCGTGCCCGTCACGCCGCGCCGCCGTCACGTCGGGGTGCGAACATTATCACGTGAGACACCGGACAAATTGAAATAAACAGGGTTTCTAGCAACGTGACCGGAATGCTACCACTTGCTAATGCACAATACATTTCTTTTACAACTCTTGTAGCTTCGTAGGCGAGGAAACTGTTAGCTAGGGATTGCTCTAAGGAATATTCTAGAGTGTGTTCAGTTGTTGTCCGACCGATAGCGGGCCTGTATCCCACAGGCAGACAATCTGACATCTAGGACTTTCACTCTCTATGCTCGAGAAACTAACTTCTACGTCATATACGGGAGTGCACATTATGTAGTAGGTAAAGTTAGTTAAGTAAGGATGATCGTTCCGTGTCGACACGTGATTCACATTTTTGAGGTTTCATGTTGATTGTGCGTTCTACAAGGAATAAAACTAAAAGTGTAATAAATCGTACAAATATATTTTGTTTGTGGTGTTCTGGGAATTTTCTACGTAGGTATCTAAAATAAAAAATATCTATCGATTTAATGTATTATATTTCGTCATCTAGTACCTATAGCACGCTCTGCTTAGTTCGGGGCTAGATGACGCTGTTGGGTCTCCCCAGCATTAAAGAGCAACAATAAAAGTCCTCGAGCTCTCCGCAAGATTCTGAGTCAATTATTTTTCCAGAAAACAATTTCCGCTGTCAATAGTATTCAAGCCTGAGCGCCTTACGGGCCACAGCGTGATACGTAGTTAGTACGGCGCGCGCCACAGCGTGCACATAGTTAGTACGGCGCGCGCCACAGCGTACGCGGCAGTTGGTTCGGAGCAAACTAACTGAGGTATGGATGGAGTTATTGGTTCCGACAAATCCGATTACCTCAACGAGTTGTTCAATATTTTCTATGAACTTGTCGTAGAGGGAACTATATACAGTACGGAAACTACAATACATACACACACACTAATGTTCCTAGCTTTGTACCACTGTACAAGTAGACAGGGGGCACAACGTTAGTCATGACAACCGGGGGGTAGGTGGACGAGCAAGAGCTTGGCGCCTTTTATGAAAATATTTTAAAGATGTTCCGATTATTTTCCGATATTATATTAAGGATCTCTACTCGTATATTTTAGAGTCCCACTGATCATGATTTCAGCTATTTTCTCTTCATTTCGGCCCAGAACTCTCATAAACAACGACAAAAAAAAATTAAATACTTACTCATAGATACCTAAACATTATTATCTGCCTCAACATCAGTATGATCTGTAAGGCAGTGAGTGATGCGATGATGAAACAGCTATAACTTGCGGGTAGATATTCTCCGAAAACAAGTTGATTAAAATCTAATAATGTATATACTAGTACGTACGAGCGGACATAAATACATAAATCCGAGAGGACGTAAAATGAAGCTCAGTCCACGTGACGTGCAGTATGGACTCTGCATAGAGCTAACAGCACGTCTCGCTATAAACAGCCGCGCATTCAGGACGCACCGCGCTGGCAACATTAGCATGATGCGAGTGCTAGTTCCGCCAGTATTGCCAGCGCATTTAGCGCGCCGCTTGGATTCTCGTGTTTATTGGCAGGAACAATGCCGGTTGCATTGCGTTTGTGCACACTCTGGGAAGTGAGTTTGGAGGGAATGTGCCGCCATGCTCGGGGTCATTAGCGACAAATACACAAGCACGTTTGATTCGACCCCGCACAAGCAGCGGAACAACTCACCCTTTTGATAAAAACAATTATGTGATCAAACTGCATTCGTATTATTAATATTTTTTGTTTATTAGTACTAGTTCAGCTATATTTATAAGTATGAGTGGAAATTGTAGTTAGCTCTATTTGCTCTAAATCTATGTTTTATTTTTACCTACATAATTGCTTTTAGTTTCCCAAATAAATAAAATAAAATATGTTCACTGCCTGCAAGGACCCTCATTAGTCACTAGTGTACAACACTCAATGTGATATTATAAAATGTAGTTGGTAAAGATTTGTGAAAAAAGTTTTTAATGTCAGCGGGCATTCGACCAATAGAATTGAAGTATCCATGTGTTCTTGAACTTTGTTAAAAAAATTAGAAAATCTACAATATTAGTAGATCTTGAAAATTTTTTAAGTCAGTAAGAACTGCTAATTAATAAAATTCATAAAATCACATAAAATTATATGAACAACTCATTCTATCTATTGCTGCAAACTACATTACAATCCGTTGAGTAGTTAATAAGATGTAAGCGAACAGACAGCGGGAGCGACTATAGTTTATACTATGTAAAGATATTTAGTCCGCTCAATATGAACACACCAGTAACCTATTATAAAGTGTGTAATGCTGTGCAGTGTATCGTACAGTGAGTTGTGGTGCTGCGCGGCGCGCGCTGTGTCGCGGCGCGGCGTGCCGTGTCGTGACGTGCAGTGATGCGGTACAATCATAGGGGTATTGTTAGCTTTGTACTTTACTACCTAGGTACCATTGCTAGGATGTACTCCGGCCTTTATACATTTGCGAGCTTGCACTAACTAATACTCACTGGAGGTGACACTTATGTATTTAATATAATCTATTAAGTATATGTATTATATGTAAGTATAGAATTTAGGTTAAATAGTATTTTTTTTTTTAGTATTATATTATAGTATTTAGTAGTATATATAGTATTTAGTAGTACTTACCGTCATTGAATAAGTAAGTTAAAATTTTATCTTTGTCTATTTTTTTTTTGCGTGCACATGTCTCTCTTCACTTTGTCGCTCTCTCCCAGTAAGGTTTGCTGGAAGAGAAGTTTTGCTTAAGTTCGCCTTTGTATTAATTTTCTAGAATAAGTTTTGTATATAGTTTGTCGTGCAAAAAGTATAAAATAAATAAATAATGTTACGTATTTGTGATCGTGAACAGAGAAGCACATATCGCATGCGGTGCCCGTAATGTTAAGTGTACGTGTACTTTATCAATAAGACTATTAATAATTATATTAATAAGACTCCTTCAAAAATAAAACTTTTCTGGGGCCAGGTTTTGGGAGCTCGAGATCATTTGAGATTTTCTACAATGTATAAAAAATTATAATAGCGAATGAATTTTCAAAATCGGTATTTCAAAATCAGTGACGTAAAGTTCGACGACAAATAACAAAAAAATAAGAACATAGAACATTCTCCTCTTTTGTATGTCATCGGTTTAAAGAAGTAGATATAGGTACTCACAATACCTATTGAAACTAGACGCCACTTGTTCAAACAATATTTCAGTCACATTGCATATACACAGAGGAATTTTTGAATACTGATTCCGCTGAAAATGTGAAAATATATTCACACAAAAGGAAGCCACAATAATAACTGAGTGCATATTCCTCCACGTAGGAATCACTCACTGCACACACCAGCCATTATGTAAAGATGTACTTACATTATAGCTCGATACATCAAGTAACAAATAAGCTTTATCGCACATCAAACACAGAAAAAAACAGTAAAGAACAAACAAACAAAGATACATGCACAATGGGCGGCCTTATCGCTAAGAGCGATTTCTTCCAGGCAATCTTTGGATGGACACGAAGCTATATACAAAGATAGATCTCATTACATCTCGCCATAGAGTCCACAACCAACAGGAACCACACAACCCCTGTTAATGACAAAACACCTATAATGGAAACTTCTAATTGGCCTTAAGTTAAATATTCTTGTATCTAATCTTTATCTAGCTGTAAGTTTTCCTAAGATTGTAAAAATAAATACAAAATAAAATAAATAATTGTATATATTTAACATCTTCGAATATCGTAAGATATAGAGCGATAAGATTTTCATTTATATTTCGATACATATTAGTTAGTACATCCTAATATATACATCTCAATCTGCATCATTAGCCTATGTTAGCCCACTGCTGGACTGGACATAGGCCTCCCCCAATGAGCGCCATAGCGCCCTGTCTTCAGCTTGCCGCATCCAGCATCTACCTGCAGTCTTTCGCAGGTCGTCATCCCTGGTCAGAGAACGTCGTACACTACGTTTACAGAGACGCGGTCTCCACCATCACCAATACATTACTGTATAATTATCTTCGAAAACGATGTTCAAAAAGTTTTTAATATGAAGGCAAAGATACATTACCTACCTGTTGTGTATGATACATTAAGGAGCTATACAACTCGGGATGTATATTAATATAGATATATTGTATATTAATATAGATATAATGTATATTAATGCTATAATGCACATTAACATATATTATAGCTGCTGTGTGTTCAGCCCTTACGTAGGTACCGTGCGAGCGAGGCCGCGGGCGAGCGCTAGCTAGACACGAGATCCATCATTAGTCGGTTGACAATGTAAGTGGCACAATGTGCTAGTGTCCGCTCGCGGGCCGCCTCGCCCCAGGACGGAGGGTAGTCCCCCGGACGTCCGCCCTTTGTCCACTGATATAATACCGATGGACACACGACTGCAGCTATTTGTTACGTTTCTGAGTGAATTACCTCTTCTAGGAGAAACTTACGCCATTCAAGTATTTTATGGGAGATAAACAATAATAAGAAGTTTTGATAATGACTCTGCAAATAATAACTATACGTATCTACCCATGTTATGTATTATATATAATATGTGGTTCCGTACTATGAACGAAACTATTTCGCGAATGTATCTCAAATTATCCATTTTCTTTCCATCCCGCTCCCTTTATTTTAATTATTTGATTTATTTTTGCAGTTAAAGCGGCACGAGACAGCTTGCTGACAGACTGACGGACGGACAGACAGCGGAGACTTAGTAATAGGGTCCCATTTTCACAGTTCGGGTACGGAACCCTAAAAATCAAACGTTGGTATTCTTCCAACACAAATAAGGTTCGTAGTTAACCCGCTCACATACACGCTCAATATACATTCCCTACTATTTCCTTTATTTTGGTTTTCATCCAGTAAATAATGTAGTGTCCGTGTGTAGCGACACTTGCACACAGATATCTCTCGAATGTTAATTAGAACCGCATTGACGTGGAGGGGCGACCGGGGCGAATGGGACGAGTGGGACTAGTGGGACGAGTGTCGAGGAGTATAAGTGCAGAAAGGCACGTGGCCAGGTGGCACAGGAATTTAGTACAAAGCGTGTGAGACGACTTGACATTAAGTACTTCTATTTAGAATTCAAGATAGTTTATGTCAACAAAGACATTAATTAATAAATACTTTTCAAAAACTGATAATAACAAGGCGAGGGTATCACTTGTAATTATAACTAAACCTTCAACAACATATTCTCACATGTGCAGTGTAAAATGTTAAAATAAGAAAACGAATGCGACCTCAATTAAACTACGAATGAAAGCTAACAAAACCAAAAATAGTTTCTTGCTTCAACACAAACATTCTTTGGGCTTGCAACCCCTTTTGTTTACAAAAACGATCCAGGTTTTTTAATCAGAGTACAGAATGCTGGAAGTTCTGAAGAGAGTGTTGTACAGAACTTGTATTAGTGTGAGAGAGATGGCAGACGGTATTCAGAGATGATGGACATTAGATGTATTCTTTAAATTAATATTATCATCTTATAAATAGCTTCACATACTCGTACGTCCATTGCTGGACGTAGGTCTCTCACAAACGACGACGCCACGAATAGCGCTCCGCCACGAATCGGATATAAATAACTTAACGTTACACAGAATCAAGTTTTGTCAGCAAAGGATTTAAATCGAACTGACAAACAGACGTATTTACTTACAATGAAAATGAATGAAAATTAAAAGTTTTTTATTTCTTTAGGCTTACAAATAAGCACTTAGACAGGATATATTCTTCTCAGAGTGCATTCTCATTATTTAATTTCAATGAAATAATGAGAATGCACTCTGATAAGAAATGCACTCTGATAAGAAATGCACTCTGATAAGAAATGCACTCTGATAAGAAATGCACTCTGGTAAGAAATGCACTCTGATAAGAAATGCACTCTGATAAGAAATGCACTCTGATAAGAAATACACTCTGGTAAGAATGCCTTGAATGAATATTCTTACATTAGTTCCCACACGACCTTCGATACACGACCCAATAACTAAGCTCCTCCAGTCGCGAACTAACACAAAGTAAACTTCCAAGAATAATTAATTATTCATTATTTAAATGCAATAATCGCTGAGCCTTGTAAAGACTAAACCTTTAGAATGCAAATATTCAATCTCGCTGATAAAATCTATGCATAAATAAGATCGTTAGGGCCGTCTGTCGCAAAACCTGATTATGGTCTATCGGGTCCGTTACTCGATCCACTCAATTTTCTTATTCTATCTAAATTAATGACGTTTTCATCGAAACTTCAAACAAGCTTTACAAGGAAAATTAATTAAGTTTTGACTCATTTTCAGACCCAAAAAGGAAGGTAGCATTAAATAAATAAATAATGTTGGACAAACCACACAGCACCATCTACCCACAACGTAGGCAGAGCTTGTGTTACGTCACGTTTACTGGACTTGGATTAGATCCGATAGATATAGATAACTGATATAATAATAATATTAAATCATTTATTTCAAACCATAGAAAAGTAACAGATCTTAATTAACTTATTCTACGGTCCACAGTAATATAATATACCTTAAAACTAGCATACAATTAACAACACGCTTTTTATGATAACTCCGATAGCGTGTAGATGTCGTAATCAGGGTGTCAGCTGACGTCGGTGCACGGCGCGGGCGCGGGCGGTGGAGCGGTGTGCAAGGCGCGGGCGCGGGCGGTGCAGCGGTGTCCCGTGCAGGCGGCCAGTGAAACTCTGCGCTTAGGAATGTCGAAGGATATACATAGGTACCTACTTTTAATTACATGGATATGTTTGATTACCTTTACATCCCGCTATCACCTCACCCCTCGGCGAGCAGCATCCGAGAGGTGTCAATTTGTAAAACAGGGCGGCTTTGCGGGTGTTTTGGTTATTTTCTATAAATATATCTACCTATGTAATGTATTGAATTCGTTTGATGATATAATTAATGTTCCATTATCACAAGCTTTGCTTCGCTTGGGGCTAGATGATGCTGTGTGGATTGTCCAGCATTATTTATTTATGAGAGCAGCGGCTTTCTAGAAAGAAAACGAGGAAGGAAGGGAAGACCAAGAATAAACTTTCTATAAAGTGGTGTCAAATTAGTTTATCGTCGAAGCTCTGTAATAACAAATAACAATAATAAAGTGTTGAGTCATTTTTAGATCGCCCGTTCAATGAGGGATGAAATTACCCCTTACGGTGCTTATAGCGGTCGGGGCGCGGGGGGTTGTCACGTGCATTTTTATGAAGATTCCGGGCGTTGAGGATTAATTATAATAAATTTCTGTGGATTTGGAACCCTACCTGACTTTGAAAAGAAAAGTTGTCTGTTCAAATCACTTAATCAAAGTTTATCCTATCCGTAGACATTAGGGTAGTCTCCGGAAATGCTGGTTCGATTTTGAAAATTCTTTTATTGATATATAGGAAGCTACATTATCCACGGGGTATATAGATGACGACGTCTAATTGATTTCCATTCCTACCATAAGTATCTACATTAAAATTTGAACAAATCTGACACAGCGCTGTCATGTGAAAGTGCAACATATTACTCAAAATAATTTGAAAACTAACATCAAGTTCGTTTAGATTAGATCGTTGTCATACTTCGACAAGTAGTTCCTGTCGATCCGGTAGGGGCGCTGCAAGGCACTAAATGTATAGGACTCTACCACGAAGAAAGTATTCGTAAGATAATGCGCACAGCCCATAGGTACTAAGCACTCTGATGTAGATTGTTTAGTTTAGATGAAAGCCAAACCTGTCGCTTTGCCTGCAGTAGAAGAGCCCCGGCCTCCCCGAGACATTAACAAATTGAACCAGTATTTAGAGTAAATGTAAAACTCTCACAAACGTGTCGCGAGCGGGGGCGCTGCCGTCGCCCGGCGCGGCGGCCATTGTGTTGCCAACAAAGGACGACGACAAAAATCCGCATTATTGTAGAAACATTAATATTTTACAAGTTGTTGATTTAGCTCCGGACATTTTGTTGGATTGCAACAATCATTGTTTCATAAAAGATTTAAATAACAATAACTGCCGAGGACTTTCGGTCACCGGACGACGAGGTAAGCCAAGGTGAGGATCTGATCTGATGATAAACATGACATGTGGATATCCACTAAATGAAAACAGTGGGGCTACTAAGCTATTTAATACAAAACGTAACGCGTGTTATTGCGGTAATTTTAACGCATTCGCGTTAATTTGCGCCTTAACACGCGTTATACGTGAAAAGGCGTTAATCGCGCTAATTAATTAAAAATTACCGTAATAACGCTGATAACACGCGTTACGTTATATGTTAAATAGCGTGGTAGCCCCGCAGGTAGAAAACACTTCGCTGTTATTATAACATCAAATTAATAATTATGATTAGTCCTAGTTCACTCACCGTGAGCTCCGGCCGCACTAACAGTTCTAGTGTAGGTGGTACCTATAAGCTTTATTTTCACACAGGAATAAAGATACTACTCCAGAAAACGATATATCCTATTGAATCACGTGAATAAATTTAACTATATAAACTACTAAAATGTATTCCCTCAAAACATTCCTCTCACTCTATGCTACGCCGCCTGACTCTGTCCCACGCACAGTGGAAGCCGGCTTGTGAGTTCTTTGTGTAGGTGTCTAAGTGACGTCACTCGGAGCGAGTCACTCGCGGGTTGAGAGCACGGTGTGGCGTGCGGCCAGTAGTCTAACTCAACATTACCAGCAGTTTTTTTTAAATAGATAGATTGATTCAAGCGGAAGGTTTATAAACCATTTGACACATAGATTTCCACGCGGCCGAAGCCGCGGGGCGCAGCTAGTTTACTCATCGGTAATGGTTCATAATTATTATAACTTTGTTGTTTTTATAAACAAACTAACGTCCACTGCCCAGCATGCCCCAAAAAACAGGTGAAATAAAATATTAAATGAACTGTTTTATTTTTAAGATCAAATCTTTATAAGAGAATGTTTATTCAGAACAGTGATAGGTACTATCGATTATTTATAAGAAAATAACCAGTATTTATTTTTTGAATTTTTAGCTGGTTTTATTCCCGGGATTCCAAGCCAGTTTTAGAAACATTTGATAGTAGTTTTGTTTTTTTACAAAAATAAAGGATTTTAGAAAGAAAAAAAACGTAACATAATGTTTTCCTTTAAGTAAAATAATCTATCTTAAGGATTTAAAGTGGTCTACCTTCAGAGCCCATTGTTTTTTCCACTCTGTTTAAGAAGTAAAGATAAGATAAAGAAGAAGAAAGAGATAGAGAAACATTTAAAGTATTGTTCCTACTGTTGTCTCTCTGCCGTGTGCCGCTGCCGCACAACCATCCCAACTATAAACTAAAACGCTTCCCGTGTCCTCGCAGCAACTGTTAGCGTATACTACATAATGCATGTCTGTCTGTCGGACCGATGGATCAGTCGACGATGGATCAGTCATCTCATCGACGACGGCTGTATATTCAAAACCGTTCGAAATAGTGATGAATAGCGTTACTTAGCATAGAGTAACGTCCTGTAGAACTACTTCGGTACCATTTCATGGTAATTTTTGTTCGTGGACTGACAGCCTAATCTAATTGAACTTCTGTTTCATCATCATCATCATCAGCCTATGTGAGTCCACTGCTGAACATAGGCCTATGCTCCACAGCGCCGAGTCTTCAGCTTGACGCATCCAGCATCTGCCTGCATTCTTTCGCAGATCGTCATCCTACATGGCCGGAGGGCGTCCTACACTACGTGTGCAGAGTCGCGGTCTCCACTCAAGAACATGTTAACCCCAGCAGTTGTCGGTTCTTCGCGATATAGCTGCCACTTCAGCTTGCTAATTGCATTCAATTTAGTTCCGTTAAAAATAAATGAGAAATTGTGAATTTAAACAAAGATAAGGTGAAAGCAATCATGCGTTGTTTTACGATGATTGTAAATCAGAGTTAGTTCCACACGACAGGTGCGCATTCGATTCCCATTTGTAATTATAACTCCATCGGTACATACTCGTACATGTGCAGTTAGCCGCGGCCTATGATTGCCTCTAGCTATTGACATGTTCTCTTCATGTTGTATTAGTTTGGGGGTTCCGTAGGCCGCGACTCGAAACGGAATCATTATTTCTAGTATTCTACAAAATCATAATAAATTACTCATTAATATTGAATGTATATGTTGTTACCTGAAGTATTTCTTATAATCAGAAGCAAATTAATAAATTCCTGCTCTGGTTGGATATTTTTTGTAGATTTTACAAAAGACGATTCACAAATTATACTTTTGACTTGTAATTAAAATTCTGCATACATTTTATGACATACCTTTCATCTATACTAATATTATAAAGAGGAAAGGTTAGATTTTTGGTTTCTTTGTTTGTAATGAATAGGCGCCGAAACTACAGGACCGATTTGAAAAATTCTTTCACCGTTGGGTAGCTACAATATCCCCGGTAAACATAGGCTATATTATATTTTCAAAAAAGTTAGGGATCCGTACTAAAACCGTGCGAAGCCGGGAAGATCCGCTAGTACCATATATATTAGTATTACATCTGGTCTCCCATCGCAACACATATTGTGTGTATTCACTAATTTATAGCTATAGTAAATAAGTTTTAACTCATTATACAATTCATTTCATTTATTTACCGTGCATCATACGCACGGTAAATAAATGAAATGAATTGCGTAGTCCACTTTCCATTTTATAATTATTGTAATATATTTGAAGAAGCTGTAAATATGTCCTGCACGTAACACAAGGACACTCGGGTAAGAGCTTACCTTCCACTTTCCTTCAGTCGCCGACAAACATAATATTTGTACACATTTTACTGCTGCATTTAAACTTGTTGCTCTAAACAAATCAACATACAGAACCCTGGAGGAAAGCTTGGTGCTTACTCTTCACAAATAGATACCTACATATTTTATGTGAAAGTGTTTATTGAATGTGTATGGTTAAGTGTGTGTGTGTGTGTGTGTGTGAATCCAGTAAAGTGCGAAAAGATAGTTATGAGAATGGGAACATTTTGCGCGGGGCAAGCGGCGCGGGGCGCGGGGGGACTGGCGAGGAGGCTTCTAATACTACTACTTTAGTGTCTGCCCCCGACTCCGCCCGCACTCTCGCCAGCTTCGATTCAACACTAACCCCATAATCGTATGTCCCCACAATCCTCCTCGACTCAATGCCTCCTCGACTCGACGCGTGCCTTTTGGAGTTTTGATATACTTTGTACTTGATGCTTTTTAACAAACTCCCGGATTCTTCATTAGCCCCAGGATTAGCCACGTGGCTAACGTGGCGCGTATCTCCTAGCTAACGTGGCTAACGTGGCGCGTGTCTCCTAGCAATAAGCGAGGCTCTATGTAGTCTCACATCAGCCTCAACTACGGGTCCTCACTACTTCATCCTACCTAGCATCTCAGACCAGTTCCCTGCGAGACGGAGAGTTTTCCGTGAAACACTTTCTAAATCTAAATACTTCCTTACAAGTCTCCCCAAGTCTTCATTAGTTGGGATTGTTGTACCGATCCCGCAGAACTCCTCCCCTCCCCGGACCCCGCACTGCCCGCGGCACACCGCACTATGCAGCTCCAGTCGGCACGCTACACAACAAGTACCGAGTTCCTCTAATAAATAACTGAATTACAGTGCGAAACAATACCATGGCACTGAAGTTGTAAGGTATTTTAAGGCATATTTTTTCATAATTTTCTAGTTTCATAATTTAAAGCATTTTCCAGCTGTATTCAGCCTGAGATGATAATGATATTAATGACTGTTTTTGTCTGTGAATGACAGTTCAGATCGGTCAAACTATTTTAGGAGTTGTTGAATCAAGTCTTTTACATTTTTACGCGTTGTAAATCTCAGTGATATTTTGTTCTCATTAGCTTTTCTCTTACTTAATTTTTTTTTAAATTAATCAAAAAGTAACTTTTTTCTATATCAGTTCTAATTTCCGTCCTGTTAGGTTGATTTTTCTATGTATGTGTCAGTGTGGACATAAATTACAATTTATGTATTGTTCATACGGACGTGCCAGTACCCCGGCCGCGGCCTGCTCTGCACTCGCGATGGTTCACATCCAGTGTTTTCTTCAATTGGTTTGGATCCCTCCACCGCCGCCGGCCGCCGCCCGCGCCGTGCGCCGTGCAGCCGAGCGGACCCCGTGCCTCGCCTCGTGAGTACTGGGGGCGAACCATGTCAAACTATTGCATATTTATTATACGTCACATCACAATCATCATCAACATCAGCCTTTATTAATCACTGCTGGACATAGGCATATTAGGCATCCCCCAACGAGCGCCATAGCTCTTAAAAACAATCTATTCTATCAAATCAAACCAAATTGATCTGGCGAGCCATGCCCCAAACTCTAAGATAAAGCCCTGAAATAAATTATTATTTATCTGGCAGAGATCGCTCATAGCGATAAGGTCGCCCATTGTACAACACATTCTGTGTTTGTCTTTTTCCTGTCTTGTGTATCTGATTTAATTTGGTGTGCAATAAAAAGTAATTGTATTTATTTATTTATTATTTTAAGCCCGTCGCCCTGCCCCCCTTGCCCCCGCCCTGCCCCCGCCCGCGCTGAGAGTTCCTTTCATCCTCAGTTACGAAGCTAATCGCCGCCTCGGGTCGTAATGAAGCTAACCTATACCGTGTGGTGCTAGCGCGCGCCCGCGTGTTCCCTTGTAGGGGCGGTCGTTAGACCAGCTCGCGGAGCGGAAGCCCTCAGCGGGGGTCCCTTCACTCACGGGATACGATCCCAGGACCCGTGGACGATACGACCCCATGACCCATGGACGTTACGACCCAATGACACTTTCACTATGGTCTTCACTGAAAATCAGCGCTGGGTGGACACATTAGTGGGCACCCAGCACAATGCTGAGTGAAGGCCATATGTACCATGAACACTGCTACGAACAATAATTTGTAACATACATATGTAGGGTGTTTGGTGGAGGGTTAGACAAACTCGGTGGGTGTGTAGGTGGACCTATTTGTAAAATACAAATTGAAGTAGAAGACCCTAACTCTTTACAATTTTTTTAAATCCTGTTTTTAGTATTTTTAAATAATTTTCCGAAAATTTAACTCTTTTCCCCTACAATTTTTTTTGGAACATGTTTTCGATTGTTCTTTTTATTTGGTTTTGGTCCCAGATGTATCCTTCATCTATTGAAGTGAAGGCATTATTCATTAAAAAAAACAGTAAATAATTAGTTATACGCTCTCAAAGTTAAAAAAATTAAAAAACTGAGTTAAGAAGGTCATCTTTACATCGTATAAAAAAAAAAAACTAAAAGCGATCGAGGAGTTCAAATGCTTTTAAAAATGTATCTTATCATCGCTTATTACAACGGTATACCACATGTGCCGAAAAGTCTATAAACTTATCAAAAATTAACACTGAAAGGGAAAATGAAGTAAAAATACAAAATAAAAAATAAGCCTTTTGTTCTACTTACCGAACAAACCTTTTTACTTATTTAATCTTACACTGATTATGTCTATTAGAGGATTCAAATTAGGGTAAATTTCCTTGTTATTTTGGGTATTTCGTTGCCTTTCGAGTACTGGTAGTGGGATCCTCGTAAACCGCTTGGAGCATGGCTTCGTCTACAGCGACATGCTGCTGCGTTGCACTAAAGGTATGAAACTACGCGTGTCATGGTTATTAACACAAAAGTCAAGTATAATCAGTAGTCGTAACGTCCGTAGTAAAAGACAAAAAATGAGGGTAGATCGGTATGTCTGCCCATGGTCTGCCCATAAAAACGAACTCGCAGTGCCTTCAGGGACCCCGTGGTGATGGCGCGTGCAACTGTGCCGAAATATTGGATAACTGAAAAACATTGTAAATATCCCGTTATAAATGACTTGTATTTCTTCTGGGTAAATGATGTGAAACGAGAAATGTTCGTACGTGATGCGAGTGGAGCCGCGCGCGCGCGTTAGTGTTCGTGAATAGTTCAAAGCAGTGGCGAGGGCCCTCACACACTAACTGCACTCGGCCGCCGCCGCCGCCTGCCCACGCCTGCCCACGCGTGCCCACCGCTCGTCGTCGTCGCCGCGCGGTAACAGCCTGTGACCGCGCAGAATGTTATCGACGCGACGCAATGTGAAGTTCTGGGGCCACTTCACTTCACATCAATACTAAAACATTTTAAACTTTCGCCATTTCTTGACGTGGGGGAAGAAAATCACAAGGTCACGATATATTGTAATATACCCGATTCTTATATTTAAAGTTATCGACATAGCTCTATGAATTAGCAAGCTGAAGTGGCGGCATTGACAACCGCTGGGGCCAACGTGTTCTTGAGACCAGGTGAGATGACGACCTGCGAAACACTGCAGGTAGATGCTGGATGCGGCAAGATGAAGACAGGGTGCTGTGGCGCTCGTCAGGGAGGCCTATGTCCAGCTGTGGACTAAGATAGGCTGATGATGAACCCGATTCTTAATGTTAGCAATGTAAGTACAAGTACACAGTAGGCCAGTCGGCGCGACATTGTGCTGCGTGCATGTCGTAGGCAGCTGGCGTCGGCGCGACATTGTGCTGCGTGCATGTCGTAGGCAGCTGGCGTCGGCGCGACATTGTGCTGCGTGCATGTCGTAGGCAGCTGGCGTCGGCGCGACATTGTGCTGCGTGCATGTCGTAGGCAGCTGGCGTCGGCGCGACATTGTGCTGCGTGCATGTCGTAGGCAGCTGGCGTCGGCGCGACATTGTGCTGCGTGCATGTAGGCAGCTGGCGTCGGCGCGACATTGTGCTGCGTGCATGTAGGCAGCTGGCGTCGGCGCGACATTGTGCTGCGTGCATGTCGTAGGCAGCTGGCGTCGGCGCGACATTGTGCTGCGTGCATGTCGTAGGCAGCTGGCGTCGGCGCGACATTGTGCTGCGTGCATGTCGTAGGCAGCTGGCGTCGGCGCGACATTGTGCTGCGTGCATGTCGTAGGCAGCTGGCGTCGGCGCGACATTGTGCTGCGTGCATGTCGTAGGCAGCTGGCGTCGGCGCGACATTGTGCTGCGTGCATGTCGTAGGCAGCTGGCATCGGCGCGACATTGTGCTGCGTGCATGTCGTAGGCAGCTGGCGTCGGCGCGACATTGTGCTGCGTGCATGTCGTAGGCAGCTGGCGTCGGCGCGACATTGTGCTGCGTGCATGTCGTAGGCAGCTCTTCTCTAGAGTCTATCAAAAACTAAGTGAGTTGACAAGTAGGTAAGTATATAACTTAGTGGTTTGACACATACAAGTGTATATATACGTATAGGGATTGTTGGAAGTGTTTCCAAAATCGACGTCTGTTGTCGATATTGACAATACCTCGTTTTGTTCAAGTTCATTTATTGGTAAAATCATTAGTACAAGTCAAATAGTAACCTTATTATTCTTAAGTATAAGTTGGTTGGCATTTCGTCGACTATCATTCTAAGATTTACGATCAACAGCGGCCTTAACGCTCTCTGAACATTCCTCCAGTCTGCGCCAGTGCAGCGCTAGAATCATAAAACTTTTAATTTCCATATTAAATTCCTATATGTATTATCGTTCTCGGAGCGAGCGCCGCGCCGCCGCCGCCGTGCGTCTACGTTGATTTGATTTGATTAAAAACATCGTTACCATAGCATTACGTAGCGCCGCTAGCCCCGCTAACGCCGCTAGCGCCGCCGTTAGCGCCGTTAGCGCCGCGTAATGAATGCCCCACTTCTACAACATTAATGAAATTGTAGAACATATTTTAGTATTCTCTCTGAAATAAGTTTAGTTGCGAACCTTCCTACTTCATCTTTATAATTAGACGGGTTTATGAATCTTCCTTTCCTAGAACGAGATCAAATACCTTTGAATGCGAAATACAGTTTGATGAAAGTAAAAATAGGCCCCTCGGGGGTGAAGGGGCGTGCTGGGGTACGAGAGGGGGGGGGGGGGCAAACAGGGAACATCTCGAGACGCCTGGATTATGGAATGTGTTATTAATGTTACATTGTAAAGTTAATAAGCCTTGTTAATGAAACTGAATGCCGTGTTGTTGATATGTAACATCGTGAAAGATACACACAGTCTCGTGTTACTCATCTCTGGTACAAAGTTAATAATATTAGAACCAGTATAGCACCTGCTGCAAGTTATTTGAAAGGCTCGGAGTTACTCGCACTCACTTTATTAGAGAACTAAACCTCGCGGAACAACATCCAGTCCACAGCATGCTGTGTTGTATGTATGTTGTTTGACCATGTTTTACGATTTCTGTGGTTGCTTGTAATATCTTTGCAACTTTTGAGATAACTTTAATTTAGCTCGACCCCGAATACTCAACCGCATCTCAGATTTAAGCACATATCAAGTCACGAATTCGTGACACATTTTCATTGAAAACTGCCAAAAAGTCGCGAATTAAGACGAGCTTCAATCTGAGTTGCGTTTGAGTATTCGCGTCAGTCTCTTACTTCTCTGACGGCACGCTCTTGAAGGGATCCACTCGTGTTGGCTCTAAATGTATCTCGTATCCTTGACGTCGTTAGTTACACAGCCGAGGCCTGTCCATGGAACCAGCCGTGCATTAGATCTCAGTCTTGAACAGGCGGTCCCGCGGGCTTCGTCTCGACATGTCGATACTCTGTCGATTGTCGATAACGTCGATAACTGTCGACGTCGACAGCGGCACCGCTAGTAATTGCCTGATGGATTGACGCTGTGCACTTAGCCGCGACCTGCCACCGGCGGAGGAATCTCAACCCTATGCTCTAGGTCTTAGAGCACAGGTGTGAGGCTTCAGTCCCGGTGGAAGGCAGCGTCTCGATAGGACAGGATGGATGGCGGCGAGCGCCGGGAGATTACCGCGTGAGGCGAGACACTAGCGCCGCGATACCAGAGGGAACTAAGGTTTTGAGAGACTGCTATAAGTTCTATGTTTCTTTTAGTTGCATACTAAACTTATTCCTGTGGATTTTATAGTAGGTTGGTAAAAGAACGTGACAATGATAAAATGATGTAGGTCGATTGGTTTTCCTTTCTGCGGAGGGTCCTAAATAAATTTAGGGCTTTTTGTTACAAAATGGACAGATTGCAGATATTTATTTATTTATTTAAACTTTATTGCACTATTAAAGGTACAAAGGGTGGGCTTAATGCCGAGGCATTTTCTACCTGCCAACCAGGAAACACATGTTTTAAATAAAGGGTTGGCGTGCTAACATTACATACAAATATAAGTAATAGTAACTATGTTTATGATATTTTATAATTTATATATATATATATATACCTAAAATACATATTATATTATACATATCTATATACCTAAGAAAAATAGCTAAAACAATAAATATACAGTTCCAAATATAGCATAAGAACCAATCAAATCAAAAGAAGAAAAAAAAATAGAAACGTTTTATGAAGAGCTATGATTGTATAACCTCTCATGAAAAAGCCTTCGCACCGATTTCTTGAAACACGTTTGGAATTGAAAACTTGTTTCAGTAAATTTATTTCCCAAGTATTATTTCAGCCTGCGGTCGCCGCACGCGTTGTTGCCATGGAAACGTTCAAATATTCTTTCTATCCCGTGAACTGATTTATGTGATGAAAAGTAGCTTATTCCAAGTGTTATTCCAAGTGTAGACCTACATTTATGCAAAATTTCAGCCTGATCCTTCAGTAGGTTTGTGGTGAAGTATTTACAAACATACACCCATCACTACTTTGTGAATGATGTTAGTGGCTTGACTGCGTTAATTGACTTTTACTAATTAGCTTCGTTTACTTTTAGATCAATATTTTTAAAAAATTTATAATTATACATTTCATACATGTATCTTTAAAATGTTATACGCGTAGGTATGTATGTACATATATATACTCGCTAATATGTTAATGTACATAGCCTAGTAAATATATTACGAGTGGAGTAGAACGCGTGTCGGCTGTTAATAAATGCACGCTACCTGGTCTGGCGGCCATTTGTCAGGCCTCGGCGGCGGCGGCGGCGGCGGCGCGGCGCGGGGGAGCAAAAACTATGACGCGATAGTACCTAGCTGATTGTCCTCGCTTGACTCAGTACTCACCTTCCTGTAGTACTCCATCAGGATACAGAACCAAAGAAATGTTCAGGTGGAAAATATTTTACGACACAGTGGTATCATCGAATCCGGAACTCTGCTGTTACCGCATAGAGTTTGAATTCTAACGCTATGTGTTACCGTTGTTGTTTTCTGCTATTTTTATAGTTTTCATACAAATAAAAAACACTTCATTTCCTTAGGCTTGTTATACGATCCCTACATTACAATATAAATACCTACTTATTATACTTTCTTTTAAATAGTTATGAAAATGCCTTTGTTTTTAAAAATGACTAGCTAGAAATATGTGAGAGCAAGTTGAGCTATGTTATACAGCGGGTTGAGGAGCGAATGTTTCACCGTGAGATCACAATACAACTTGTTCTAACCGCGAGAACAGAACACAGCGTGCCATGATACCTGAACACACTTTACTAATTTCTTTGAAACCTCACAAGCACTTGTACTATTAATAGTTCACGTGCTCAAAGACAGATTGCAGCATCCCACGTTGTCTCTCTCTTACTTACCTACTGCACGTAATGTCTGTCACTCATCACTCATCCGCCTACAATAATATAATAGCTATAAATGTTAGTACAGGTAGTACCAGTTTCAAATAATCATGGCAAACAAACAATGTATTCGATACCCCGCGAAACAAGCCTAGACTAGTGCGGGGGTCGTTGTAAATTCAACACCTTGACTAGAAACCTCCCAAATCAAAGACTAGGTACGTAATGAAGGTGTTCTTTTTTATAAGCTTTTTGGTAAATCATTTTGTTGTATTTATAAACGCTCACGACAGCGCCGCAACAGCAATCCTTCCTGAAAGCCAACGCTCCCGCAGGGCACTGTGAGCACGCCCTATCCCGCGGTTAGTGAGGCGCGACTGTTATCTCTCCGCCAGGAGTCGCTGGCAGGTCTCGCGGGTCTCGAGTCTTGAGTCTTGAAGCTTCTAATGGTTCTAAACAGAGTTGCTGTCTGCCGCTCGGTCCCGCAATAGGTTCCTAGTTAGGTATAGAGTAGGTTCCGATATTGGCGCACTTGTGTTGTCTCTAACATTACCGAACTTCATCCATCTGATTGTTGGATGGAAAGTTGTTTCGTCTACAACGTATTTGTAGACGACACACGTTGATGTACTTATTTTGAGTAAATCATTATTTTAGATTTTGTTTCCATAAACTTTGTACCTTGCTAATTTATTTTATTAATGCGCAAATTCGCAATATGTTACGCCATCTGTTGGTTTGTTTTTGAATTTTTTTATAAATTAGATGAAACTGTGGGTACCCGTAGAATACAATTACACAATTACAATTGTAAAGAGTTGCTCCAACCTCCACAGTACAACTACGTATATTTTGTAAAATGATAGCATTTTTATGAAAGTTCTGCGTGCAGTGCACCCACAGCCCACAGTATAATTAAAACACATGCATTGTTCAGATCGCCGCAGCTGACCAATGTCATTCCGTCGTCGAAAGGCCTAGTTTTATTTGATCGCCAAGTGTTTTATATCAAACTTGTTATTATATGGACACACAAATGATGTTCAAATCGGGCGGAGATTCCTTTGTTTCTTGCAAGCTATAGATACATAAGTAAGTAGGTAGAGAGATGTCGTCGCCATGAATCATAGCCGCGTGTAGGCTAGCGCGCGCGCCCGGCCTCGCCCGCTGATGGACGACTTCCGCCGGACGTGCCACTACGTCACTACATACACTACGTAGCGTCACTACGTAACGTACCCGTGACGTTTCTCTACGGGGCCGGTTCACGAGCTCTGCTTGTAAAGGAGGTGCCAAGGTAAAGAATGCCTTGTATTGAGTGTCGGATGTTCTGCGAGTAGTTTGTGAGTCTGTCGTGTTTGTATTTTACGGAGAATCATTTTATATTCAGACTAGTTTCTGTCCGCGGCTTCGCTCGAGTCGTTTGTCGCTATGAAAACATTTTAAGGTAATTTCTATCCCATGAGAAATGATTAATGGGATAAAAAGTAGCCTATTCAATCAGCCCAATGCGTTCATTAGTTTCGGTGTGAAGATGTAAAAAACATCTAAACATCCAAACTTTCACAGTTTTTGAGTGGCTAAACCACCTACATAGTTAAGAAAGCCCAAATAAATGAAAAGTATCCGTTGAACATCCGGGCTTGCGGCAAGTCTAGGGGAGGCCTTTTGTTGTCGATGTCTAGATTCCATTCCCAACTACAAATGAACCAGTTCATTTGTAGTTGGGAATGGAATCTATGGTGGAGGTGGTAGCCTGGGCTGTGAACGAGTTAAATGGCAATCCATTTAACGCGTTCACTGTCCAGCCTCTGCACCCAACTACGCGGCCCTGGAGGCGGCATGAGCGGCCAGAGAGTGTTCACCCAAGTTTTAGAAATATAAGTAAAGAATCTTATATCCATATTCCCAAGATACCACATGTGCCATTAAACACTAAATGCTTTAAAGTATTTTCTTCAGCAGTGTCACAAGCTCGCACCACCCGCCATTATTACCTCTGCGCGTGCCACCTGCCGGCGACTGCGTTACTCATCTCCCGGTAATGCTAACTGCACTCGCTCGCTATTTATTACTACCACATTACTACATACTGCGGACCGACCGGCCTACCTCCACTGCTGGACATGACTCCTCCAAACAAGGTAGGGTTGCCACAATCACCAGGCGTAGCAGCTAGACTGGTGCCGCAGTAAAGGAGTTACGAACAGGTGCACACAGAGAGAGAAGTTACTGCTCTTTCTCTTATAGCTTCCCTGAGTCAATTCTGACGACATCCGCCGGCTGCGTTGGAGGGTTCGATCCTTACGTTGCCCTTTGTTAGCAGGCACGTTCAGCAGTGGACGTACTTAAGTGTGGTGATAGGAGTTTTGAAACTATCATGGTTATTAACACAAAGGCGTTTTTATAAAGGATTTTAGCAGTTTCATGCGCCATGGTCACGGTCAGTTATTCCTTTAACATAGCGCACTTTCGTGTGCTGATAATAATTAAGATAATCTAATCTAGGGAGACGCCACATACAGTGTGTGGTTCCCAACGAGTCACATCCATTAGTATCACAGTTAGATCCGTTGGGAATTTTAGCTGTTGAGCGGAACCTCAACGTCCTGGATAAACGCGAGCGAAACGGAAAGCGGAAGCTAGTTTGAAAGCATGCAATCAAGCATTAAATTCGTATCACGCTTCGCACAACTGCAGGCCGAATTCGGCGACACTCGAGACAAGACAAGACCGGCTCCAATACAATAGAATGTTCCTCCGCCACCAATTCCCGAGTAATTCCTGGGGCGCGGCATTGTCGTCGGCCACTGGCCGCCGCCGCCGCCTGGCTGGTAGCTCCATTGTGTCCACGAGTGCCATCTAGCCTGCCCGTACCTCACGCTACAGCCGGCCGGTGCTTGTCTAGAGGCCTCCTGTGTCCAGTGCAGTGAGGGGTAGCTATGCACTGACGATGTGTGCTCTGTGCCCGACCACTTGGATTAGTATCCTAGTGGTCGGGCACAGAGCATACAGATCTTCTGACTAAATCTCGACACGACCACTTCGCGTTCGGACTAAATAGCGTTCCGACTATAAACAAAAATACAATATTATTTATTTGCCATTTTACTTATATGTATAATAATGTCCACATTAGTAACGCCGCACGAAGCAAGCCTGTGTCGCGGGAAGCCTGTTTACAATTTAAAATTTAATTATTATTAAATTAAAACCATTGTCATTATTTTTCAATAACTGTCACCTTGACTTTCCTCTGTTCTTTTGTTTGTTTGGTTTTGATTATTTTCTCTGTGATGTTCAATTGTTCATGTTTTATGAAAGTAAAATGCAAACTGATAATAATGGTTTGGTAACGAGATGTAGTGTAGGTAATGTACCACGTCACTCAATGACCTACTTTAGAGATAAGGAAAAATAGAATTATATTTTATTAAATGTCAAACATATCGGATTACTTACGGAGAATCTTGAGATGAGAAAATAGAATATGTTACAAAAATAAGGAATTAATAAATTCAAATTAGAGATAGAATTTTAGTATAAAAAGGCATGTTTTAACTCAATAAAGATTCAGTATTCAACCTACTACAGTCGTATTAATTACTCCTCCTGCTACCAACATTACATGGCGACCTTGCCAGGATCTGAAATTATTTATTTCAAGTTGGCAACCGAAAAAGGAACAGCAAATTATTTAATCGCAAATATTATCAAAGAGAATTAGAAAAACTTGGGATGCCGGAATATCTTCTTCGGAATATCACCGATTAAAAACGTACCTAGATTAGTAAATAAATATTTAATTACAATGAAGTGACTATCAGTTGATAAAAAAATAAAAAATAATGCTGGACAATTCACACAGCTTTATCTAGCCCCATGGTAAGCAGAGCTTGTGTTATGGGTACTAGATAACTGATATACATAATACAATACATTACATAGATAGATATTTTTTATTATACATAGAAAACAACCAGAACACCCGGAACAAATATCGAACCCGCAACCAGCTGCGTCGCAGGCGGACCTTCGCCCACCGCGCCACATCGGTCGTCATGTGATGATATGACTTAAATAAATAAATAAATCAGTTTTGTTTTAATACACACTGAGGGAAAAAAAGCAGAATTGTTAAACTATCTGCATAACTGTATTGAATGAAACAAACGACACATAGTCGTTACGGCGATGCATGGCGTAGCGATAACAAAGCCTCCGCCATGGACTCATGAAGCCAGCATTAATCGTGCTGCAGCAACTACCGAGGAAGGAACAACGTGATTGTTTAAACCAGCAATCAGTGTTCTGGTAAGAAATGCGGTTCCTTTTCATAATGTCGGGGTAGTAGACACAGCCAGGGTAGGGTAGCGCCCCGTCGCACAGTGGGACGAAACTAGGATTTGGGGACTTAGGGATTTTTCTTTGTGCCAACGGATAGAGCTAATAGATCTTCACAAAAGTTGTTCTGTACAATTTTTTTTAATCCGTATAATTAAGGTAGTTTTTTTTTTTGTATGGTACAAATTGATGCAAAATTTTTGCCAAGTCATGAAAGATCCCGCGTTGGAACGTTTTTTTCTTATATTTTGGTTGTACTGCTATCATTATTTTTATAATTTTTGCTATCGTTTGCCTTCTCAGCCAGAAAAATAGGTTAGAATAATGACAATAAATGTAATTATTACCTTCTGACTTTTCTAATACATAAAGTTATTGTAAGCATATTTCATGCAATATAATTAGAACTTTGATTTAATAAGACCAGTAATTACTTAAAATTCAACATAACTTCATCCAAATTTAACATGATCCTGGTTCCATGAAGATATAATCAATAATAACCTTAATTTACTAATATCCGCCTTACAATAATAAATGTTCCTTTTTATTTATTAGTGTTCGTTTTTGTTCCAATATAATTATGTAATAGTTTAAGCGGATAACTGTTTAGACGCTCTTCCTTGAAATGAGTTGAGACATAATATAAATACTTATCTTACATGAACTCAAGACTCCCACGGCAAAAATATTGTACTAACTTTTAAACTCGCATTCATTTTTTGTATCTAATTATTGGCAAGGTCACTGCACAGGTAGTAATATCCACACCACCCTTATGACGTCACTTGTTTTGGTAAAACATAAATACGATAACAATGGGAGCTTATCACAATAAGTGTTTACGTGGTTTCATTGACGGCAGGTAATCATAATTAAGTCAGTTGGTCCCTTGGTCCTATTTCGAGTTAACTACTGTCAGTACGTGGTTACATTCCGTAAGGCACGCACACGCTACTTGTTCTCATCAGAATTGTTAAAATATTTCTTTTAATTTTGGTCAAAATGGTTCGTGAATTGGTGACTAACTTCGATTTGTTTGTTAAATTGAAACAGACTGGCACTGGAAATATAAATAATGCCGCAGGTCTATATGAAATAATAAAATCTAGTCTAAACAAAGAAAATACCAAAAAGTTAAAACTGTTTTGCGATAACTTTTGCTCTAACTTGCATAGGCGATGGGTAAATGCTAATAGTAAAGCCGAAGTATTCAGAAATAAAAGTAGTGAATGGTTGAGTACAGAGGTTTCGTGGCCTGATTATATCAAAAGCACAACAGAAGAAAGTACTTCTGAAGCTAATATAACCGAGCATGAAGCATGCATACCTAGCACATAATTTCAAGCGGTAACACCATGTAAGAAAAGCGTAGGAACGTACACTGATGTGAGTCCGAGAAAACCTTTCTGTGAATTAGGGCCTAAACAGAAAAAAAGACGCACTGAAAATACCGAAAATACTATGTCTCTTGATGAAATATCATATATATATTCTATGAAATTAAAAGATCAGGGTCTTGGTGATCTCGCGGAAATTAATGATCACTTGTACAAAAATCAACAAGATGTCAAAAAAGTAAAAAGTTGTCTTCATATGTTAACTAATACACCTGATAAAACATTGTTTAGTGCAGATTAATTAATAAGCATTAGGAATACTTTTATCGTTAAAATCAACAAAGTGGCAGTACAGTACTTTAAGAGAAAAAGTGGAAGAAAAAAACGTACATGTTTTTCCTTCCTACTTTCAGATCCTAAAAGCAAAACAGTTGTGCTATCCATCAGAAGAAGACATAATACTAACAGACACTAAAGTTCAAATAAAACTTCAAGCGCTGTTAGATTTAACAGCAACTAGGTTAATAAAATCAATAACAGTAAATGAAGAATATACGGAAATGAAATTAATTAGTAAATGGGGTTTTGATGGTGCTTCCAATCAATCTACATACAAAGAAAAATTAGAATCAGAGACAGATGAAAACGCAGATGATTCTGGCATATTTATGGGAAGTTTAGTACCTATTAAGTTAGTTTCTGGGGACAACATCATTTGGGAAAATGATTCACCAAACTCTCCTTACATGTGTCGACCGCTATTTTTTAAATTCATAAAAGAAAATAAGTCCACTATAACGCAAGAAATGAATGCAATTGAGTCTGAAATCAGTAAATTGCTGGAGACAAAAGTAGGCGACACCAAAATTTCACACTAATTATTGCTTACCATGATAGATGGTAAAGCAACAGCTATTTTGAGTGAAACTTCAACGCAACGATGCGATATATGTAAAGCATCTCCCAAAGAAATGAATGAATTTGATATATTATAAAAAAAAACAATCGAGACGGATTTTTATAAATATGGCCTATCGTTATTACATATGTGGATACGTATGATGGAGTGCATTCTGCACATTGCGTATAGGTTGGATTTGAAAACATGGGTTGTAAAGGGAGAAGACAAAATTATTATGGAAAGTAAGAAGAAAATTATTCAGGATGCTTTCAAAGCGGAGATGGAATTGTTGGTTGATATAGTCAAACAAGGTCACGGTACTACCAATGATGGTAACACGGCTAGGAGATTTTTTGCAGATCCCAAAAAAACAGCTTCGATAACCGGTGTTAATGAAGATTTAATACAACGATTTGCAACCATATTGCAAGCTGTTTCCTCTGGGCAAAATATAAATACGGATAAGTTCAGAAAACATTGTGAGGCCATTATGAAGTTGTACATAGATTTGTATAAATGGTACTATATGACATCAAGCGTGCATAAAGTTCTTGCTCATGGAGCAGATATAATTGCCAATTTCGGACTGATTCCAATTGGGAAGCTATCCGAAGAAGCTTCTGAATCTAGAAATAAAGATTTCAGACGATTTCGCTTAGATCATTCAAGAAAATTTAGTAGAAAAGCCACTAACCAAGACATTCTAAATAACTTATTAATTAGTTCAGACCCTTGCATTTCAATGAAACGTCCCAAATTCCAGCGAAAACATAAGGAGCTTTCAGATGGAGCAAAGAATTTTCTATTAACATCTGAAAGTTTAGATGATCTAGAAAAAGAGAATTTTGAATTTGTAAGTGTAGACTTACAGCAAAACATAGAGGATGAACAAGGTTGTGATTAATTTACCATACGAATGTACGTTTGTCACCTTTCAAATTATTTGAACCTAATTATTGCCATTACTTAAGCAATAATATCGATAAACCTATTTTAATTATCTGGTTAGTTGTGATAAGTATTATTAATGTAATTTATATTTTAGTGGATTAGGACTGGGGAAACCACCTAACAAAAACGCTCCTAGATCTCTACCTCATGGGTGGTGTGGAAAAGAGAAATCCGTGCATACCATAATTATCGTCAATGTAATGAAAATAGAGAAAAAACATAATTATAAAAAAATCGGGGCAAATCGAGCATCACGTATATGCATTTTTAGTAGTTCATGGCTACAGCCATATGAATCAATACATGACTTGGTAAAGGCTCGTCAATAAAGTGAGATATAAGCCAAATAAACTTTATCTCCATACAAAAAAAAATTAAAATCGTCGTATCTCCAAAAATACTGCTCCAATCGAAATTATTTATTTTACAGTTTATGATTATTATATTGAGTAGAATCAGATGCCATCTTTATAATTTCGTTAAAAGGTATTTGATTTTCAAGTACCCCTAAGTCCACTACAGGCCATTCTCAGCCCACTGTGCGTCGCCGCCCCGGCTCGCGGCTTCGCTCGAACTCAATGTGGCTCACTCCACGAGGCTAACTGTTACTATGCGTTTATTGGGACGTATGCGATCATTGAGTACGGGTACAGGAAGTCAATCTTAAGAAATAAACGGCCGCGAATAAATTATGAATAATAAAAATAATATAATGCCCAGCAGTGGGACGAATTAGGCTAATATAAAAAAAAATACGTGTGCTAAGCCGGGAAGGGCCGCTAGTCCTTATATGTCTGGTACATTTCATTTTACAACTTAAATATAATGCGACTTTAGATACATGTACTATTTATGAAGCAAAGCACAGCCAGCTAAGCTGCACTAGTGAGCGCCGCCGTCCCGGGCCGGGTCGAGGCACATCTCTACAGTGGACTCCTGTGATTACGCGGAGCAGGCTCTTACCTAACGAGTTGTTTTTATGAAAGTGCATCGATGTTTGCACTAATTTCCTTCATAAGGCGACTGAAGGCGCTCCTTTGTGCACATTCTCGGAGAGAAAGAGGTCCCTCTTCCATTTGTTCCGTCCCTAAGCAGCCCCCCCCCCCCCCCCTCGCTTGCCCTTTCCCTACAGACTAATTGGTTTGTCAACAGAAATAGCTTTCTTTGCGAGATAAGGAATGCCTTTAGAAGATGCTTTTTTCTTACATTTGATTCAGTACGAAACAATGTCGCCTGCAGGTTACCACTGATGCTCCTTGAATAAAGTACAAAGTCGTGTAATGAAACGATTCAGAACTATAAACAAATACACTTCGTTCAAAACTAAAACCTATGTACGTATAAGTGTTCTCCAAGCGTTCACCGAGTGTCCTCATCATTTGCTTTTGATACCTCAGTATTCGGAGGCCTTGGTTCTTCTTGTCTAGTTATGGGAGGACCGGCCTCCGACACATTCAATATTGTAATATTTATTATCATATATTGTGATTCTATGTAAACAGGTAAATAGTTCTCAGGTGTAGAATCTTATTAGGTGCTTTAAAACTCTGTCAGGGCACAACAATAGTTCCGTTACCAACTCGAATCTTAATCAGTTTTGTTCGAGATGTGAATTTCTCTCATCAAACAAAACCGCTTGCCTACTCGTACTAGTGCGACTGGCCAGTAGAAACCAGCGACCGGCGCGTCGGTCGGAGCGACGGCGTCTGTTGTCGCACACGGGCTACATTATAGAGTGTGTGCACAGGAGGAGGAAGAGGAGGAGGTTACACTGCGAGCCTAGTGGTGTATGTTATGGTATATTCTAGTGGTGCAGTGCGCGAGTGTTATTACTTAGCAGAGCAAAGTGTAATTAGTTAATACGGTCCGGAGAGGCCGCGGCTTGTGAAGTGGGAGGGATCCTCAGCTACGTGGACACGGTGCAGGAGGCAAGGCTCTAGCTCAGGTTCATAATATCGATGAGTTAGACTAGTACACCATGCAGCTATTAGCAATATTAGCGAGTCAACGCCATAGTGGGTTTACGATGTAATGGGTGTACGCCGTAGCGGGTCTACGCCATAGTGGGTCTAGCCGTAGTAGGTCTACGATGTAATGGGTGTAAGCCGTAATGGGTCTACGCCATAGTGGGTCTAGGCCGTAGTGGGTCTACGATTTAATGGGTGTACGCCGTAGTAGGTCTACGCCATAGTGGGTCTACGATTTAATGGGTGTACGCCGTAGCGGGTCTACGCCATAGTGGGTCTACGATTTAATGGGTGTACGCCGTAGCGGGTCTACGCCATAGTGGGTCTACGATTTAATGGGTGTACGCCGTAGCGGGTCTATGATGTACAGGGTCTACGCCGTAGTGGGTCTACGCTGTAGAGGTCTACGTCGTAGTGTGTCTACGATGTACAGGGTCTACGCTGTAGAGGATCTACGTCGTAGTGTGTCTAATGTACAGGGTCTACGCTGTAGAGGTCTACGTCGTAGTGTGTCTACGATGTACAGGGTCTACGCTGTAGAGGATCTACGTCGTAGTGTGTCTAATGTACAGGGTCTACGCTGTAGAGGATCTACGTCGTAGTGTGTCTACGATGTACAGGGTCTACGCTGTAGAGGGTCTACGTCGTAGTGTGTCTACGATGTACAGGGTCTACGCTGTAGAGGAAGGAAATAAAGGAAGTAAACCCTTTACCAGTTAGATACAGACTGGAAGGTGCTTGCGGCGAGTTATTGCGAATAAAAACAAAGTGAAATCGCCCGCAAGTACATATGTACCTGCAGTGTATATATTATGTACCGCCGTGTGGTCGCTTATCGAGCGGTTAGTGTCGCGCTGTGTGAGCACCCGCGGCTTCACCCGCCCGCTCTGAGCCCGGCCGAGGCGTCAGCGGACCAGTGGACCTACAAACAAACAGCTAAAGAATGAAACAGGCGTTATTTTGCTGCCGATAATTACTACCTATGAAATTGCCGTTCTGCAGTACTGGCCATTTCAAATCAAAATAATTGTTGTTTGGCTAAGAATTCTAATTTCAAATTAATTTTATTTAAAAAACATGGAATTCTTTTTCCAAATGTAGTCATTTGTTTATTGATTAGTGTTACATTTTCATCGCATTTCAATCTTTTTCGCAATCATGGATACGTTAAAAATTCGAGATATTATGGAATATGAGTACCGTCGTGGCAGCAACGCGGCACAAGCGGCACGCAACATCAACGACTACTGCACGACAACGCGCGAACTTATACTGCACAGCAGACGGTATCCAAGTTGCAAGAACTGGGGTTGGAAGCTCTCCGTCATTCGCCCTACTCACCAGACCTTGCGCCTACAGACTACTACTTTTTCCAGAATTTAGATAACTTCTTGGCGGGAAAAAAATTCAATACCCGAGAGGCAGTACAAAATGCCTTTGAAGAATTTGTTGCCTCCCGTCCTGCTGATTCCTTTAAGAAGGGCATCAATAAACTGCCACTGCGTTGGCAAAGATGCATTGATTGCATGGGTGATTACTTCGACTAATACAAATAAAAAATACATGAAAAACATTCGTTAAATTTTTTTCATACAAAACGGCAATTTCATAGGTAAATACCTAATAATATACTCGTATATTGTTGGAGATGGACCCAGTGAAGGTATTCGGCTCGTCGCCGCGATGTAACACCAGCCTACGCAGAGCTCTCCGATTGCCAAGGCATAAATACAACAGTGAATTACCGGCCCAAGTATATCAGTAACTCTGCGACGTTATACTCTGAAACCTGAACCGCTTTGTCGCGCCGGACGCAGTGCGTTTCAAATCTAGTTACATTTCGTTGCAAAGTGTTTGTTGATTACAAGTGCTGTGTTGGCGAGGTGTGTGACGTGCAGCGCGTGCGGCATGCCGCGCGTCGTGCTGCTCGTGTGCTGCGCCGCGGCGTGCGCGCTCGCCCGCGACGCGCTCCCCGACGGCCGCGGACACCTGACCAGCGCAGCCCCAGGTACTTGTCCCTCCCTAGCTCACAGCGACCAGTTATATATCTTATATATATTATCAGTTATCTTGCCGAACCTCAGACCAAATGTGTCAATCTGAGACGATTCCATTGTTATGGTCAAACGATTGATTTATATGAATCAAGTATCGCAAGAGCACGGGTTGGAACTGGTTACCAGGAATCAGAATGAGAGATGTTTTGGAGAGAAACAACAAACCGTCTCCAACGAAACTCATCGTTCAATAACAACAAGGTGTTACTCGGAACTGACTCAGATTACAGAATCCGGAATTAATGATACTCAGCTCAGAAAGGCTCAAACAAACAAGGCTCGAATGAGCTTCATTTGACGTTTCTCTTGGGCTTGAGCTACTGAAATTCATTTCGGCGTTACCCAATACCAAAACCCGTCAAAATACGAACCATTCATTCACTGGGCTTAATCTCGCTGGTAATGGTGTTGCATGTCTCAGCTACTTACACAATACGAAAGTTACAGTCGAAGTCCAGGCTGGGCTTGAAATTCCAAAAACGATGTCCAGTGAGACTTAGACAATAAGGCTGCTGCTCGAAGTGTGCCGATGAGAAGGTGGAGATAGATAGATAGAAGGTGAGGACCCGCGGGGGTGTGAGGGGGGCATTTGCCTCCGCTATCAAGCCCTGCGCGGTGAATCTCCATACTTTACGGCTCAGCCTGAGCCCCCGTCTGACGTCACCGCTATCTTTACATTCGCTACTTTGGACGACATCGACAACTGATCCCACATCGGAGGTGAACACTTGTACGACTGTTGGCGTTCCAATCGCTCAACTGGTAAATGACGTAATACCGACTAGGAGAACATCATCATCCTATTAGATTAGGTACCTACCTAGGTACTGATCTAAAATGATCATTCCAGAAATTGAATATCTTTGAGACCACGACTCGGTAAACGTAGTGTAGGACGCCCTCCGACCAGGTGGGATGACGACCTGCGAAATACTGCAGGAAGATGCTGGATGCGTCAAGCCGAAGACAGGGCGCTATGGCGCTCATAGACCTGAGTAAGGATTGATGAATATAGGATAGTATCGGTTTGTTTGTGTGCTCCGGTGTGCGCGCCGACACAGGAGAATTCCATTTTGTTGGCTATTTAATTTTACTTTCATTATTGTAGTACAGGGTGGCACTAATAAAACTGAGGAATAGATTGATGTCCCTCTCTACGAAGGCACTCCTCTAACCGCAAACGGTAAGTAACTAAACCTCCATGAACCTGCCTACCCACGGATGTTCTATTGCGCCACTCTGTATTTTATCTGTTGCAAACGTTAGTTCCAGGAGCGACCGAGTCGGACGCGACTCCGGCAGTGAATCTGGCGCTGAGCATCCGCAAGCAGCTGATGGAGGGGAACTACGACTACACGGGGTCCGAGGAGCAGGCGGGGGGGACGCGGCGCGGCGGGGGGCGAGCGGAGGAGCAGGCGGGGGGGGCGCGGCGCGGCGGGCCCCTCGCGGACGACTCCGGTGGCGCGCCCCCCCACTCCGACAGCGAGCAGCGGGGGGACAGGCCGCGCCCCAACCGCTACCTGCTGGACGAGGAAGACGGCAGGCGACACTACGTGCCCTACACCTTCGACAGAGACCTGCCCGCGGCACCAGCACCAGCACAGAACCCCAATGGAACAGAGCCCCCGCTGAATGCGACGAGCCCCAAACTCAAATATAAGCTGATAGAGGTGAGCGTGCGCGTGACTTCAGCGCGAAGCTCTGGAGTTGTATGTAATGTGGCAGGGAAGGGCTGAGCAGACAGCTGGGCGCCGGAACACACGCGGGTGGATGTGACACGAACAAGCTACATCTGACTGAGCGGTGCGGAGAGGTCCGGACGACTCGCTATAGATCGGCTTTCATGAACTTACAAGGTTAAGCTGAGGTTAGCAAAGCTACCCTCTCATTATCATCACTAATGTACTAGTATAAAACAAAGTCGCTTCCCGCTGTCTGTCTGTCCCTATGTATGATTAAATCTTTAAAACAACGCAATGGATTAGGATGCAGTTTTTTTAAATAGTTAGAGTGATTCAAGAGGAAGGTTTATAAGCCATTTGTCATTGATTTCCGCGCGGTGCATAGCTAGTATACTAAAAATGAATGAATGTTTGTTGTCAGGTGCCCGCGGGTAAGAAGAGACGCAGCGGGCGGCGGAGCGGGCGGCGGACAAACGCGCGGCGGTTCATCCAAGAGGAGGGCGCGCAGAGCGTGGCGCTCATCAACCTGGACTGGCAGCCCTTCCCGGAGTTCCGGCTGCCGGCCGCGCGCCGCCAGTACATGCAGGACCAGGACTCCAGCCGGCCCCTCCGCCCGCGCCCCGCCCCCGCCGCGCGCCGCCAGTACGCGCAGAAACAGAAGCCCACCGCCGACCCCGGCACGGACCCCGCGGGACGCATCGTGGAGACCGACGCAGACTCCGCGGTCAAGGCACGATACGACACCTACAACTATTACAACTTGCCGTGATTGACCTGCAATGTGTACCGATGCTGCACTATTTATTTATATTTATTGATAAACAAAACAGAAAATGCTATAGCTACCTACCTAATCTTAAATAAATGTACCTACCAATCGATATACATATTTTGATAAAGTCATAAAAACAGTTTTATTAGGAATGCAAGTGTTTCTACCGCGAGAGGGTGTTGAAATGTTTCTTGTTCTGTTCATTTTATTTGCATTACAACATCAGATACGATGCAATTCTGCGTTCAGATGTGAGTACGAGTTGTTGAATGCAGTTCGATAGATCTAATGACGTAGTCGATACACACGTGAGGAATCTAACCTTGCAGATCCGCAAGACAACAGGGCTTTGGTGAACTGGCGGAAGAATGAACTGCGGGAGAAGAATGAGGACTACGGAGACGTGGTGGGCGGCGCCAAGAGCAACGCCAAGGGGCCAGGCCTCGGCCTCCCGGGCAAAGAGGCCCTCGCTTGGAGCGCGGCTGAGCCCTTCCGGAAGAAAATACACTTCAACGACGAAGTCATGTCGGGGGGCTTGGTCCATCCCTACTCCTTCAATAATCCCCCGGGAGTCCCCCGAGCTCCTCTCAGCCCCGTCTTCACTAAGCATCCAAAGCTCAACTACAAGCACAGGTCACGCGCCCCCCCGCTCCAGCCGCAGCCCGCCAGCGCGCCGCTGGCGCTGCCCCCGGCGGAGGACTCCCTCAGCAGACTGCTGCGGACCAACCCGCCCCCGAGCCTGCCGGACGAGCGCACGACGCAGCGCAAGCCGCGGCTGAACGCAGCGCAGGCGGGCCTTAAGCTGCGCGAGGGCCCCAAGCTGCGCGTGGAGGGAACCCCCCCTCTCCCGCCCCCCGTGTTCATTTTCAAGCAATCCAAGGAAGAGAGCCGCGACTCGGTGCTGACCGTGCCCGACCCCCACCAGCTGGACATGGCGCAGGCCGTGGGGGGGCACGTGCCCAGCATGCGATACAAGGTAGTCACATCATTTTACTACCCACATCTAATCTAGCTGAAGCCTCGGGTTCAAGAGTAAAGGTTACGCCTTTTCTTACTACATATTTCTTTTTGTGTAGTTCTTCATAGTGCTGCCACAGGGCAGCGGTCGCGGTCCGCCACGTCAAGTCGCATGGTGGTGCTCAGACACTCTCTCTCTCTCTCTCTCTCTCTCTCTGCCTCTTGTTGTAGAACCGGCTGTGCTCCCGGCACGTGCTGATTCCGGAAGGCCCCAAGTATGACAGCCGGGGGGCCGTCTACCTCCCCGCCTACTCCGTCAAGCCCCTCCGGGGCACGGAAACCGCGCGCGACTACGCCATGACGTCCAGCCCGCGCCAGCTGCTGCCCAAGTGCTGCAACTGCTGCAAGAAGTCTGTGCTCGGCTGCGAGTGACGTCACCTGCAGGTACCTCACACGATATCCTGCACCTACTCGTGACCTCGGCTTTGGCCGAGGGTGCCTCTCTCTATATTGTTTGTGATGCCTCGTCATCACGTGCCCATTGCTGACATAATCTTGCAAATAAAAAACTTTAATAATAATTGTTACTTCCGGAAATTTACTTAGGATTCGCATTAATTTGTTATAAAGGTAATCAGCACATGTCCAGCGGTGGGCTGCGTTACATTTCCACGTCCACGTACTGCCTCATCCTGCGGAACACAATCATTTAGATTTACAATCGACCGATAACGAAATATTATGTAGGTACCTATAGGAGCACATGTTATTAATCCTACTAATATTATAAACGCGAAAGTTTGTGGGGATGTAAGTATGTTTGTTGCTCTTTCACGCTAAAACTACTGAATGGATTTTGATGAAACTTCACAATAATATAGCTTACAAATCAGAATAACACATAGGCTACAATTCATTAAGATATCTATCAAGAAGTGTGTCTAAGTGTGCTGTTTCACGGGTGAAACCGGGGCGCAGCTAGTTCGTTAATAAATAGACTCGACCGTAAGGTAACGTTCAGAGAACATATTCAATTGGGACTCCTTCATGCGTCCCTTCATTGTTTGAGTACTGCAGGTAGCCCCAGTAAGGTACCTACATAAATAGAATAAATAAATAAATAAATAATTCTGGACAATTCAAACAGCATTATCTAGAGCCCCATGGTACATGGTAAGCAGAGCTTGTGTTATGGGTACTAGATAACTAATATACATAATACAATACATTACATAGATAGATATTTTTTTTTATTATACATAGAAAACGACCAGAACACCCGGAACAAATATCTGCAGATCGTACACACAATTGTTCCGAGGCGGGAATCGAACCCGCAACCTCCTGCGTCGCAGGCGGACCATCGCCCACCGCGCCATAGAGGTCGTCAAACATATAGGTAACACATATAGGTAACATATAGGTATCATATTTCATATTTATTTTATTGCATCATTGTGTACATTAGGTCTTAGTATCTAGGCAATGTATAAGAAACACAATGGCACCCGAGCCGAGCAGGGCGCGGCAACATGTAGGTACTGAGAGTGGAAGTGAGCCGGGTTCGTAAACATCCGTTTATTACATAAGAGACATCGCAGTGAAACTCTCGTTGGTACAGCTTTGTTATCAGATCATACAAACCGATGCGAGGTCTGTTACACAATGTGCGGTACTTTCATTTCATTTCTTCAAACTGTCACCAAAACGCGAGTTTTAGATTTTGATCGTGAGGCATTTGTTACAAACTTAATATGAATGGCGGTCGAGTATCTACAGTGTCCCGACAGACGGACCAACTGGACTTGATACGTTTTCAATAAATGATAAATAAATAATGCTGGGCAATTCAAACAGCATCATCTAGCCCCATGGTAAGCAGAGCTTGTGTTATGGGTACTAGATAACTGATATACATAATACTAAACACCCTGAACAAATACATATCTGCAGATCATACAAACATTTGTCCCGAGGCGGGAATCGAACCCGCAACCTTCGCCCTGCCACCTTCGCCTCTACAGAGGTCGTCGAGATGAGTGATTACTATAGAGTAGAGTAGGTAGAGTATGTGAGAGATAGTGAGGCAGGTACTCACTGGGGGTCGGGGTGGTTGCTGTTCATGATGAGCCAGCGGCGGCGGCTCTGCCCCCCTCCCCCCGCATGGAGCAGGTCCAGCAGCGCGTGCAGCAGCGAGCCGAGCGCCTCCGGCTCCTCCGCGCGCGGGTGCGGGGGGGGCTGCGCCGCGCACGGCTCCTCGGAGTGCACGTGCGGCACGTCCTCGAAACGCGCGTCCTGCAGCACCTCCGTGCACAGCTGCAGCAGCGCCTCCGTGCTGCTGGACGAGGCGGCGGACCTGCCCTGGAAGTAACGCACGCAGCCCGCGACTACCGCGTCCGGGGGGGATGCGGGGGAGGGGCCGGGGCCGGAGGGGGAGGACATGGCGCGGAACTGCGCGAGCTGCTTCTTGGTGGACTTGTGCTTCTCGGGAGTTTTGGAAGGTTCCATGAAGAAGGCTTCTGCGGGGATGTCGCTGTAGGGTCCGTCGGGGTAGCGGGGGGCGGGACGGGTGTGCGAGGGGCGCTCCCCCTCGGACTCCTCCATCAGGAGAGGGATCAGCATCTGCAGGTTTGCGACTCCGTCCTGTTGGAGCATGTTCTCACACAAGTTATTTAGTATTAACCGAGATGATGATGAACGACCTATTAGTCGTACCTACTGTGGGTAGCTAGTCAAACAAGGTCATCAAGATAAAGCTGGATGCAGAACAAAATCTAAAAATAATAAATTCGGAACCTCTCTTTCTTCCCTAGAAATGATAAGCTGTAAAGCCCCCAATTCTACAGTTCCGTGTTTATATCCGTGTGCTACGTAGGGTTCATGGAAGGTTTCCTATTCTAATGATCAGGCATTATGCCTCGCTCACCCCGTCGTGCTCGCGCGCGGGCCGCCCGCGTCCCGACACTTGACTCTGCAACGGTAGGTACCAAGTTCATGTAAACATAAAATAGTAAAACGTAGTAAACAGATTGTTATTTTACCAGAACAGAGACGAATAGTACCTATACATTCTCGTATAAATTAACCCTAAATTAACCGAGAAACGGACAAAATCGGTCTCCACTCAGCATGTGCTATTTAAATATTTATTTACAACATTTTGGAGAAACTTCCAGCTAGGTATACAAATGAGGTACCTACATACATATTATAGACCCAGTGCATATTTGCTGACGGCTAATTAAAAGTTTCCGCTGATAGATAATTAAAAATTTTAAGTTATGAAGCTAAGTAGGTTGACGACTTTATGAAGATAATAAATAGACATAAGTATAGAAAAATAATGAAAAAAGAAAACTAATTTAAACAGATAACATAATGTAGTTTATACTGTCAAGAATTGGTCATTAAGTAAGCGTCTAAGCTGACTTGTACTGGTATTGTAGGGGAAGGTGAGGTACCTATAATGATTAGTTTGTTTGTATCAAAGGATTTTGTTATAGTTTAGTAATCATTTTATACACACACTATGCATAAAATGATCCCTGGGGAAAGGGTAAAATAATCCCAGGGGTATTTTATTCCATAAGTTAATCAATATCAGTGAAATAAAACACTAAACACAGCTGTTTACTTTAATCATTATGTACGTTCATAACAATTTAAGTTTGTAAGCAAATTACACAAAACGATTGCAGTCTTCTAGTTTGTATGAGATCTGTACCACCTAGTCAAGCAATAGGTAAACAAATCAAATCTTCTTAATTAAAAAAACACAAATAATAGTTATACCTACCTATCAAAGATTTTTTATTAATGTCAAAATGCAATAGAAAAATCAACTCTGGGGTAAAATGATTCCAGGGATCATTTCGCCCCAAACACCAAATTCCAAGATATCGATCAAAACATAACCTTCAAATACCTTGTGCGGTGATCATTGATTAAATATTAGCTTACTGCTATCATAGATGAAGTCAACAATATATAGCCAAAGCCCATTCAAAGTTGCGTTACATAAGTTGCGTTACGTTTATAGAAATTTTAAAGAACGACCTTAGGTCTAGTTCGTATAATTTCCGCCTGCTTCCTTTGAATGTTTTTTTTCAGTTTCTTTGAAATAAGTTCCTAATTGTTATGCATTGTTGAAAGCTATAGTTTTTTTTAGTTTTTAAGGCATTTTAGTGGAAAAAAATCTCAATGAATAATGAAATAATATCGTTTTTCATCTCGCATTTTTAAATTTGGAGCGATAATTGCTGTTTTTATATTGATAAATAACCAGTGTTTCGTTATCGTTTTTATAAATCAGAAGAAAAAAATAGATTTAAATTAGTTTTTTTTTTATAAAATTTTTGAGGTAGCACTTTTGACTTATTTTGAAAAAAGCTAAAAAACAGGATAACTTAAAAATGGTTCACTTTTGCATGATGCACATGGGGGTGAAAATTATCGCAATAAGTCACCCCTATCACGTCCTAACGGGAATACGTCGAATTACCAATAATCCTGTATATCTCATACAAATCTCTCGTTTTAACAATTAGAAAACTAAAGAGAAACGAAATAATAAATTGGACTTTATTTGTACCTACCTACTTAACTGTACTTTGCTTAGCCTATTTTGACAAGAGTTCGGCCATGGGCCAAATCAGTTTGCGAAATAGTAACAAGAGGGGTCCACTCACCAGCAGCGCCAGCGCTCCGCAGATCACTTGCAACAGCATCTCTGTTCGTCTGTACAGGCAGCCGCGAGGGAGCGCGGCCCTACTTATAGCGGCGCGGCGGCGCCGTGGAGAATCCACCCAATCATACAATTATCTCCGCGCCGTATCTCCAATTAAACAACAGATTGTTTTACCAAACTTTATTATCCATATTTAATTGAACTTAACATAATCCGATGTGCGGAGACCTCTCGTGCCGTCTCGCTCGCACACACAGGCAGACAAGCTCTCGGTACAAAGTTTCATTTACAGTATGCGAATACAATAAGTAGGTTACATTAGAATACAAGTAGGTTACATACAACACGACCCTCCTCACACGAACATCTCTCTCCGAGGCTACGGCTGAAACTACAACTGCACCGCGGTGGTGTGTGTGCTGCGTCACAGGCACCCACCGCACCACAACACACAGTAATTCAATTACCACTAGTGTGTTCTACCTTCAGCTGTTGCTTAAAATTCAGTTTATAAGTAAGAGGTAGTCCTGTGCGCGATTTGATCGCACCTCGTCCAGCGGCGTCGCTCGTTAGCTGACCCCACATGACTCTGCTCCCACGACTCAACTCTTAACTCAATCATTAAAATACTATTTACAATGTTATTCGTTTTCCTATACAAGTCGTATAATAAATCTAGTTACAATTAAAGTTAATTCCTAGTCGAGTCGTATGACATTGCTTTAATAAACTTAACCATGGGCAGTAAGCTCGTTGCTGGCAGCGACTAAAGCTGGGACACGGACACAAGTTCCGAAAACTTTACAATAACAGCTTCTACGGTGAACACTTAACATTGACTTTAAACAAACTCTATCAATAATAAAATACAGTACATACAGGATACCCGTTCATTAACCAACCAGCGCCAGCGGTGGGGAGGTGGTCTCTCGACGTCCTCGTAAGCTTTCACATTTAATATCCACGCGCAATGGCCCAGTCCGAGTCTAAGTGCGGATATAGGAGTACACACGCCATTCACATTTAATGTATCAAAACTTATCTGTATCAACTCATACAATACTAGTTGTATTAAATGTAACCATCCCATTATTGTTCAGCAGAGCACCGCACCGCCTGCAGTCCTCTCGTCCAAGTGACGCGTTACTTACACCAAGGGAGTCCATCTTAACGCTACTTCTAACGACAACACACATTGGGCTACATATTACGTAATCAACTAGCGGCCGCCGCAGCCCGCAGCCACTGTGTGAACATTATTTATTTACCTTCAACATAGTATATTTGCCATAGTCATTTTACATTATTATAAAACAGCACTGATTGGTTTAAATCAATAACAACGCATGCAATAGCTATTGCCATCAACGCAGAGCCTTCGACTCTACAGTGTGTAACAAAAAGTAAGGACCAAAGAGGGTGGTTCAGACTCCGTCATGGAACCGACCAAAAATGTAAAAACAGAGAGATGTACCTCCCCTCAAAGTTTGGTTCACGATTTGTTACACCCTGTACAATTATCTCGTCTTAGTTTGGTTTAGCATACATTTCAAGCACACTTCAGTTTACTTCAGTAGGTAATTTGTTTGTACTCATTGTGGGACTGGAATAAATAACGTATTCAATGAAAGGGTCGTACAACAACTTGCATTACCCTATTGTTTGTCTGAGATAAGTAAATATAAAATGTTGAATGTCTATGTTAGGAAACAGAACCAGGGACTTGATCTAACACTCAACAGCTCCGCACACTTTAGCACTCTTGTCTCAGCTTGTAACAAACCTCAAGTCAGATTCAATTAATAATGTGTAGTGTAGTATCATCTCGTGTATTTCAATATTATTGTGGTATTTCATGTTTCCGATCGAATCACATCTGATGTCTTACAGTTTCTAATCACAATCAATAAATGTCAATGTCAGTGTTGGAGAGATCAATGCTAGTGCAATGTGTCGGTATGGGGATGTGCGATACGTTGTACTCGTGTGCGGGGTGCACACTGCGGTTGTTGTTGCAGTCGTGCGGCGCGAGGTCGGACGTCTCGGCGACGTGCTCTAGCCGCACCGGGTACTCCTTGGGCCGACGGACGCGTTTAGATGCCTGCGAAACTGGTGTCGGAACAACTTTTGGAGTCTGCGATTCGGATATCTGTGAAAGAAGTTTTCGAGTCTCCGAGTCTATATTCGTAGTTGGTATTGCACGTCTTGGACTACGTGAGACACGTTTTGAAGCCTGTGAGGTGAATTTTGGGATCTTTAATACAATTTTCGGGTTCTGAGAAACAAGATTCGAAGTCTCCGAGCAGACTTTCGCGGCCTGGGCAGCCAGTTTTGGAGTCTGTGAGACGAATATCTGTGAAAGAAGTTTTAGAGCCCGTGAGTCTGGTTCCGTCTGTAAAGCACGGTTATGTGCATACAAGACACTTTTTGAATTCTGTGTGACGGGTTTGGGATTCTGTGAGACTAGAATCGGGGTCTGTGTCTCCGAGACCACTTCCGGAGTATGTGAAACCAGTTTTTGCGTCTGTGAGACGAGTTCCGAAGTCAGCGAAACCAGTTTCGGATTCTCTGCAACGAGTTTTGGAGTCTCATAAAAAAGTTTGAGAGTTTCTGATACTAATTCTAGATTTTGTGAAACGATATTTGGATTCGGAACAGGTTTTGGGCTCAGTGCTGAAACGGGCTGGGGCCTGTTTGAAACAAGACTTGTCTGTAAGGAGAGTCTAGCAGCCAGCGATACGGACAGTTTCTGAACATCTGACACGCTTTTGGAAGTCTGTCTCGGTGTCGGTGAAACAAGTTTCGGGTTCTTTGTAATGAGTGGAGCTTGTAACATGTGTTCGGAGGCCAGCGAAGCTAGTTTCGGAATCTCCGAGTCGAGTATTCGAGTCGGCGAAACCAGTTTTCGAGTTCGTGACACAAGTTTCCTAGTTTTCGGCCTCTGTGAAACGAGTTTTGTAGTCTGTGTAACTTTCGGAGACTGTGAAACAAGTTTTGGAGCCTCTGTAACAGTTTTTGGAGTCTGTACGTCTGTGTGTCTGGACTGATGCGCAGTTCTATACAGGTCCGGCGAGTCCAGTGTGATTGTAACCGGGTTATAGGGCACGGTGTGCGAGTGTCTGCGGACCTTAGCGACGGGCTGGTGCGGCTGCGGGTCGCTGACGGTGCGCGTGCGGCCGCCGTACGAACCGAATATGTCCAGTTTGAACTGGAAGTCTTTCTCAGCTTCTTCACTCGCCACGGATCCTACCGGACTATCGACAAGTGTTTCCTCTGCGAGAGGTATCTCTGTGAGGTTATCGTCTTTAGCACAATTATTCGCAAAAGTGTAATCGTTAATCTGTCCCTCGGCAGTGTCGTCGCTCTCAGCGATATGTAGGACGTAGTTCCGTCTCACTAGTCTCGTGTTGTCTCGCGTGTTACAGTCGAGCAGGGCGTCGCTCCGCCGCGCGGGCAGGCGGGGCGAGGGGGGCGGGCGGTGCGCGCGCGCTAGGCCCTCGTTGGCCGCGTGAAAGTACTCGCTGCACTCGCAGGGCTCCGGCGTGTCCCCGAGGGAGCGCGGCGGGGGCGGGGGCGGGGGCGGGCGCGCTCCCCCCCGCACTCCCGCGCCTCACTTGTGCAGGCCGGCGCGCTTGGCCTCCAGCTCGTAGATGAGCAGGCGCCACATCTTCACCACGAACACCTCCGCCTCGTCGTCCAGCACCTGAAACAGACAGTATGCTCCGCTCATTCGTTTATTCCACCGTAGGTACCTACATGTTGATACGCTTCATGTCGTTATAATTTAATTAACTATTATACATACAACTTAATTATTATTATTTATATCTCTATACTCCTATTTAAACACATACAAATGAACAAATGATTGTCTGTATAGACGAGTGAAGCAACATGCGGGATGCATACCATCTGCACGTCGTCGAGGATGCGGTGCGGCTGCGAGCCGGCCAGCACCTTGCTGCAGATGAAGTCGACGAGCGTCACCTCGGGCTCGCCGATGTACTCGATTATCTTCTTGTTGATCCACGGACGGATCTTCTTCTCCATCAGCGTGCTGTCGATCTGAGGACATAACACATGCACTATTCAATATCACAACTCTCATCTATTCTTTCTCCGCATTTCAGTCCACTGCTGAACAAGCCATTATACCAACAGACATGTTGGTACAATCAGCACTCTCGAACTCAACAAGCGAACTGGTGCCCGCAGTGAGGTCCCTCACTGCACAGCACCACCTCACTTGACTGTTCCGACAACAGCTGGGTTGGAGGGGTCGGCCAACATTACTATATTCTAATATCTGTCTCATCCAAGACAGATACCTGCACAGACTTGTTCAAAGTTAATAACTTGTCAGTTTTCACCTCCCCGTTAGAATGAAATGAATTCGGACTTCTTAGAAAGATATAAATTTAAATTAATAATATCTTGAGATGATATGATGATTTATTAGGAGAGCTCAGCCTCTCATGGTCCGGGAGCCAGTGATACATTTTCATGACCAAGTCCCTCCCAAGCAAAACTTCGCAATATGCATTAGGGATCAATATTATGGTTACTCGTGACCGTCAGCTGCGATTCCGTGTGTCGGTTGCCCAACCCAATAATGTCTGTCGTGTGTGTAATATATTATTCCCATGGAATAAGGATCAAATCAGGATTCTGGAATATGCTAATTTTTCTGATTTTAACCATGGAAATAATGTCTGCCACTGAGTGGGCAGTGGCAGCGATGACGACATTATTGGGTTGGGCAACCCACCCACGGAATCGCAGCTGACGGTCACGAGTATTCAATAATCTAATGCATTTTACGAATTTTCGCTCGGGAGGAAATAATTGACCAAATGAGTAGCTGGCTCCCGGAGCATCAGCCCCTTGATGCAGTACAGTATAGTTACCTGTGTGGTATCCAGCTTGTAGTGGAACAGTTGTTCCTTGCTGGTGGGTATCTTGTCGATGAGACTCTTGATGTGTTTCCTCTTCTCCTCCGCGTTGCGGTTCTCCTTCTCCTTCTCCGCGCCCTCTTTCTCCTTCCGCGCCTGCGCCTTCTTGTTGCGATCTGAAGTGAACAGGACCGAAATATTACTAAACGAGACCCAGCAATCTAATCCACACCAGATATCGACATAGCTCTAAGAATTAGCAAGCCTTAGTGGCAGCGGGCCGGCCATATCTCGCGAAGAACCAACGGCGGCAGGGACAAATGTGTTCTTGAATGGACGACTCGGTAAACGTAGTGTAGGACGCCCTCCGACCAGGTGGGATGACGACCTGCGAAAGACTGCAGGTAGATGCTGGATGCGTAAAGCTGAAGACATGGCAGAAGACTGTGGCGCTCATTGGGGGAGGTCTATGTAACATAGGCTGATGATGATGATGACTAGACACAAGTGGTGTCGCGCGCCGCCCCGCTGCATGTATAGGTATGTATGTACAGGCGTACCTTTCTCCTCAGCCCGCGGCGGCGGGTCCGCGTCGTCGTCGTGTGTGAAGGCAGCGTGCGCGCGCCGCACCCGCCCCGCTCCGCCGCCCGCCGCCGCGTTCACAGTCATGCTCACGTTCCCTGCAATACATAGATATTATGGTATAGCCATGTACCAGATAATATTCTACACCAAGGACAGAAAGTGACTGATTATTAACGCAGGTACATAATATAGGTAGGTACCGGTGGTGTGCGTGTCCGCTGCGTGCGGCGCCGGGCTGCGCGCGGGCTGCACGTTCTTGAAGCTGATCGAGATGGGGGAGCTGCCGCCAGACGCGCCGCTCTGGAAGTAACATAACAACTGTTACAGGTACTCGCAAATAATGATACGTGGACGCCGCAGAGGGGGGCCGCGGGGGCGTGGTGCCTCCGTCCGAGCTCTGAAACAGTACTTACATGTCTCCGCTTGTGCGTGTGCTCTCTGTCCGCGTCGCGCGGCGAGCGCGGCGTGGCGGCGGGCGTGGACGCCGCGGAGGGGGGCCGCGGGGGCGTGGTGCCTCCGTCCGAGCTCTGAAACAGTACTTACATGTCTCCGCTTGTGCGTGTGCTCTCTGTCCGCGTCGCGCGGCGAGCGCGGCGTGGCGGCGGGCGTGGACGCCACGGAGGGGGGCCGCGGGGGCGTGGTGCCTCCGTCCGAGCTCTGAAACAGTACTTACATGTCTCCGCTTGTGCGTGTGCTCTCTGTCCGCGTCGCGCGGCGAGCGCGGCGTGGCGGCGGGCGTGGACGCCGCGGAGGGGGGCCGCGGGGGCGTGGTGCCTCCGTCCGAGCTCTGAAACAGTACTTACATGTCTCCGCTTGTGCGTGTGCTCTCTGTCCGCGTCGCGCGGCGAGCGCGGCGTGGCGGCGGGCGTGGACGCCGCGGAGGGGGGCCGCGGGGGCGTGGTGCCTCCGTCCGAGCTCTGAAACAGTACTTACATGTCTCCGCTTGTGCGTGTGCTCTCTGTCCGCGTCGCGCGGCGAGCGCGGCGTGGCGGCGGGCGTGGACGCCACGGAGGGGGGCCGCGGGGGCGTGGTGCCTCCGTCCGAGCTCTGAAACAGTACTTACATGTCTCCGCTTGTGCGTGTGCTCTCTGTCCGCGTCGCGCGGCGAGCGCGGCGTGGCGGCGGGCGTGGACGCCGCGGAGGGGGGCCGCGGGGGCGTGGTGCCTCCGTCCGAGCTCTGAAACAGTACTTACATGTCTCCGCTTGTACGTGTGCTCTCTGTCCGCGTCGCGCGGCGAGCGCGGCGTGGCGGCGGGCGTGGACGCCGCGGAGGGGGGCCGCGGGGGCGTGGTGCCTCCGTCCGAGCTCTGAAACAGTACTTACATGTCTCCGCTTGTGCGTGTGCTCTCTGTCCGCGTCGCGTGTCCGCGTCGCGCGGCGAGCGCGGCGTGGCGGCGGGCGTGGAGGCCGCGGAGGGGGGCCGCGGGGGCGTGGTGCCTCCGTCCGAGCTCTGAAACAGTACTTACATGTCTCCGCTTGTGCGTGTGCTCTCTGTCCGCGTCGCGCGGCGAGCGCGGCGTGGCGGCGGGCGTGGACGCCGCGGAGGGGGGCCGCGGGGGCGTGGTGCCTCCGTCCGAGCTCTGAAACAGTACTTACATGTCTCCGCTTGTGCGTGTGCTCTCTGTCCGCGTCGCGCGGCGAGCGCGGCGTGGCGGCGGGCGTGGACGCCGCGGAGGGGGGCCGCGGGGGCGTGGTGCCTCCGTCCGAGCTCTGAAACAGTACTTACATGTCTCCGCTTGTGCGTGTGCTCTCTGTCCGCGTCGCGCGGCGAGCGCGGCGTGGCGGCGGGCGTGGACGCCGCGGAGGGGGGCCGCGGGGGCGTGGTGCCTCCGTCCGAGCTCTGAAACAGTACTTACATGTCTCCGCTTGTGCGTGTGCTCTCTGTCCGCGTCGCGCGGCGAGCGCGGCGTGGCGGCGGGCGTGGACGCCGCGGAGGGGGGCCGCGGGGGCGTGGTGCCTCCGTCCGAGCTCTGAAACAGTACTTACATGTCTCCGCTTGTGCGTGTGCTCTCTGTCCGCGTCGCGCGGCGAGCGCGGCGTGGCGGCGGGCGTGGACGCCGCGGAGGGGGGCCGCGGGGGCGTGGTGCCTCCGTCCGAGCTCTGAAACAGTACTTACATGTCTCCGCTTGTGCGTGTGCTCTCTGTCCGCGTCGCGCGGCGAGCGCGGCGTGGCGGCGGGCGTGGACGCCGCGGAGGGGGGCCGCGGGGGCGTGGTGCCTCCGTCCGAGCTCTGAAACAGTACTTACATGTCTCCGCTTGTGCGTGTGCTCTCTGTCCGCGTCGCGCGGCGAGCGCGGCGTGGCGGCGGGCGTGGACGCCGCGGAGGGGGGCCGCGGGGGCGTGGTGCCTCCGTCCGAGCTCTGAAACAGTACTTACATGTCTCCGCTTGTGCGTGTGCTCTCTGTCCGCGTCGCGCGGCGAGCGCGGCGTGGCGGCGGGCGTGGACGCCGCGGAGGGGGGCCGCGGGGGCGTGGTGCCTCCGTCCGAGCTCTGAAACAGTACTTACATGTCTCCGCTTGTGCGTGTGCTCTCTGTCCGCGTCGCGCGGCGAGCGCGGCGTGGCGGCGGGCGTGGACGCCGCGGAGGGGGGCCGCGGGGGCGTGGTGCCTCCGTCCGAGCTCTGAAACAGTACTTACATGTCTCCGCTTGTGCGTGTGCTCTCTGTCCGCGTCGCGTGTCCGCGTCGCGCGGCGAGCGCGGCGTGGCGGCGGGCGTGGAGGCCGCGGAGGGGGCCGCGGGGGCGTGGTGCCTCCGTCCGAGCTCTGAAACAGTACTTACATGTCTCCGCTTGTGCGTGTGCTCTCTGTCCGCGTCGCGCGGCGAGCGCGGCGTGGCGGCGGGCGTGGAGGCCGCGGAGGGGGGCCGCGGGGGCGTGGTGCCTCCGTCCGAGCTCTGAAACAGTACTTACATGTCTCCGCTTGTGCGTGTGCTCTCTGTCCGCGTCGCGCGGCGAGCGCGGCGTGGCGGCGGGCGTGGAGGCCGCGGAGGGGGGCCGCGGGGGCGTGGTGCCTCCGTCCGAGCTCTGCAACAGTACAAGTTGACTGTACTCGTGCCCACCGCTCTGATGCAGTCACAGCACAGGCGGCGGCGGGAAACCGGCGCCGGGTATTTCAATGAACAGTTAAAATGATACCGCATGGGCAAGCCGAATGGGTACTCGGCCTTCTGCGAATGCGAAGGTCTGACCCGAGAGAGCTTTTAAAGCAAATGTTGTAGTATACAGGTAGATAGTGTATTGTGTATATTATATACGTACGTCGTTGTTGTCTGGGGCGTGGTGGTGGTGCGGGCGGTGGTGCCGGTGGTGGCGGTGGTGGTGCGCGGGGGCGGCGGGCGCGGGGGGCGCGCCGCCCTCCAGCGGGGGCGTGCTCGACCCCACGGGGGACCCGGCGGACGCTGCGCCGCCGCTGCACAATAAGCAATCATATTATCTCTGCGGAAGCTGTCCCGGCCTGGGTCACAACGTAATCCGTTCACCTTACTACAATACCGCGTACAGTTGCTTTCAAAAAAGGAAAGCCTAGCCCCTGCATTCCTGCCTCCCTTGATGGAACTACATGCGCACATCTGTGAAGACAGCAGCCAGCGCTCTGCTCGCTAGCTCCGGGTCCCTTCAATAGTTACATGTGGCAAATCTGGTTACACACTCTCATATGATTAAACCAAAAGTGCAATGTTAAGTCTCCTAAATAATAATAATGCAAATTTTAGTCAGTTCCTTGAGCCTACATCACTAAGATGTTTAACTAAATTTAATTTATTTAACAAAATTCTAGCAGAGCCGACATCCGAAGCAGCGAAACACCTCTTCACAGCGGTGATTCATTTTAAGTGATACATATTCTAAATTATTTAAGTGTTACTCAGCAAAGGCTTGATGTCAACCGAGGCTTTTTAGTATGTTTATTAATCGTATGAGTTCCCACGGTACAGGGCCAGCCTGGTTTGGGAATCGTTGTTACTTGTACATGTAAATCTTCTTTAATACACAGTTGTTATAAGTATTACCCAGTCATCATTCTATATTAACTAATTCTGTTTAAATAGCAATAAGCAATTAGTGTCAGAGCTCGTTCCCGCTTGTCGTCTGTCGAGTCCGGATTTGAATCGGATGATTAAGTGGCAGAACATTTTATATGAAGCTATTCACACTTGTTGGAAACCGTTTTTGTGTCGGCGCCGACGAGCTTCAATCATTGAATCATCCGATTAAAGCCCGGACCCGACAGACGACAAGACCAGCGCTATGGATGGTATCTGTATGGATGGTATCAAAGTATTTCCAGATAATAATGAATTACTTAATATAGCCGAAAATTATGCAAACAAATATAATAACCTAATTAAAGCAAAACGTACTAACTACTATAGTAAAATGATCCGCGATCACCCGAATAAATCCAAATGCATGTGGAATGTGGTTAATACTGAACTCGGGCGGAGGAGCAGCGAAAGGGCTGACTATACCGATCTCCTGCGAAACTCTGACGGCGCCCCTTTTCGCACCAAGACAGAGCTAGTAGACGCGCTGAACCTTGAGTTCACAACCGCGGCCAGCAAGTGCGGGGCCCCGATGGCTGACCTCGCCTGCGCTTACGCCTCGACGTGCGACGCATCGCTACGGTTTGAACTGTTTTCGCCGGATGAAATAGTCCTAATAGTTAATAAATACATAGCATCCAAAAACAGCACCGACGTGTACGGTATATCATCTCATTTACTCAAGACTATCGCAAGATCAATCGCCATAGTTATCGCTCACCTTTTTAACATCTGCATTAGGGCGGGAATATATCCCGAGCCCGAGCAAAAAGAGTCAAAATATCCCCTCTGTACAAAGGGAAAGGGAAAAAATCTAATTTAAAATCTTACCGGCCGATTTCTCTAGTTCCCGCCGTCAACAAGATCTTCGAGATCGGACTCAATAAAAGGTTGCTATCTTTTATTGCTGAGCGTGACATTATGACAGACAGACAGTACGCGTATAGAGCCGGGCGCGGCACCACAGACCTAGTAAGGGAGGTGGTATGGCGCGAGTTGTGCGCGCGCGAAGACGGCCAATGCGTAGCGCTGCTGTGCTGTGACCTGTCACGCGCCTTCGACACAGCTGACCACCACCTCATCTCCGACAAACTCAATTTATACGGAATAAGGGGCCCGACTCTGTGCTTACTTAATTCTTTCATGTCCAACCGAACGCAGACCGTAGTAGGCGAGCAAGGCCGATTGAAGTCAGCTGAGCTGAAGAACACCATAGGTGTACCGCAGGGTTCATGCCTTTCTAATACGCTGTTCAGCATTCTGCTGAACGACCTCCTAAAAGCCACCGACGGGGCGCAGGCCTATATGTACGCCGATGACGTAGCAGTCATTGTGGCCGCGCCGAACACGCCCGCTCTGGAGGTTAAGTTGAACGACATCGTGCAGAGTCTCGAGCGGTGGTTCCGTTCGAATGGTCTAGCGCTGAACAGAGATAAAACCTGCTACATGACATTCCGTCTGAACGGCACACCCAGGCCACTGTTCACTGTCACTGCTGGAAACACCACCCTACAGATGGTAGAATCCACAAAACTCCTAGGATTCCAAATCGACAGCGGTCTCACATGGGAAAGCCACATAGAAGAGCTCTGCTCCAAACTAGGCCGCACATGCTTCGCACTGCGCCGCCTCGCCGCGACTGCCACCCGCAGCGTGGTGCTGGCCTGTTACCACGCGACAGTGCACAGTACCATTACCTACGGCGTGGAGCTTTGGGCGCGCGCAGCTGATGTAGATTAGAGTTTTCGTCATGCAGAAGCGCGTAGTGCGCGCCATCGTTGGTGTGCCGGACGACGTGTCGTGCCGCGAAATATTCAAGGAGTTAGGGATAATGACGCTCGCCTGCGAACTGATCCACCAGGTGGCCATGTTCACCCACAAAAACATTGATACCTTTAAACGTAGAGGCTTGAACGCAAATCGAGCTCTCCGCAGCAATAAACTAGCCCATCTTCTAGTTACACCAACCCACAAACTGTGCAAATCGGAGAGGTCCGTGTACGTCATGGGTCCCTCAGTCTATAACAGGCTGCCGGCCCCTATCCGGGAGGATGCAACTTCCACAACGGCCTTTAAATCGAGGCTACGCAAATGGCTTTTTGAAAACTCGTTCTATTCTATTGACGAGTTTTACGAACTGCCCATTTGTGAAAAATAATATTAAAATTGTAAATAAATATAATAAATAAAGCACTCAATAATTAATTATTTTATGAATTACTTGAGTGTATAAATGATTAGTGTACTTAGAAGTTAGTACCTAGTGTTTTTATAGAACCACTACTACTATTGTACTCGACATATAACTTGGTGTTACGAATAAATGTATTGTATTGTATTGTAGATAGATGGCAGAAGAAAACCTCCTGAAAACCCAAGTTTTTCTCGCTGTCAGTTCCAGGTTTGACAGTTTTGCGGCATGACTTCTTTGTTTCTTGGTTCTACGGTTAAACTAAATTGCTTAGAATTATGTACTATGGTCTTCCCTTTATTTTAATTTTATGTAATTTTTTTTTTTACTGGTAGCTTGTACATAATTTATTCACCCCATAATTATTATCTTTTTTTTTTAATAAAATCTAGTATGTATATTATTCATCAATCATGTCTTGTGTGCGCTGGATCTGAGATCGTGTCTGCCACTCTACCGGGTTCTGACTGAAAACCAGCGCTCTTTCACAAATGACCAGGGTTATTGTGATAGAGCAACAAGCTGAGTCAGGACCTATTAGACCTACACACGCGCGCGTATCTACTTTCTGTGAGGGCTACTTAGTACCAAACACTACTTACATTTTGTCCCTCTACAATTTTTTTTTTTTATATTTTGTCTGTGTTACGTGTTTCCTAGTAGGTACCTAAGTAGGTACTTTGTAGTCTAATATATGTGTAATTAACCTTGTTTGTGTGTTGTGTTAGTGTTTAATAAATAATTTTGTTTCTTTCTATGGCACGGTCATCTCTACCATAGCACATGCTGAGTGGAGACGATTTCGTGTCGTCGGAGTACCGCTCCCGCTCGCGCGCCTGCGGATACTCTCGGTAGTTACCTGTCGTCGGAGTCGATGGGCTCGGCCTCCGTGGGCAGCTGCCGCTCCGCGTGCGCGCGCAGGTACCGCTCCCGCTCGCGCGCTAGCCGCTCGCGCGCCTGCGGATAAATACACTGTCGTATACAATGCGAACCAATCATACTATGTGGTGAATCAAAGTAAAGGGGGACATCTGTGGGTGTTACATACAAAGGGAGCAAAAGCGTGGCCAATCTTCTTATTAAATTCTTATCATCTCATTAAGGCATGTCTGTCTACTTTTTCTTTGCACCCTATCCAATCCAATCCAATCCCTTATGGAATTTCCTATGTCAAAACTAGTTCGTGTTTATACAGGGTTTTTGGTAATTCGACGTATTCCCGTTACGAGGTGATAAGGGTGACTATTTGCGATAATTTTCACCCCCACGACTTTGTGTACGCAATAGGGGAAGTCTCAATAGTCATTATATTTATTGTTGTCATCACATTGGCTTAATTAGTAGGTTCTTATGTATAAGTCACTTCGAGTAAGAACTTTAATTTGGCTAAATTACAAAATGTCTTAAATTGTTACCTACTTATTGTTATTACTACTAAACGGTTACTAAATTTTATTTTAAATTTGTATTTTTCGTTTTATTTACATTGGGTATAGTTTTATAAAAATTTTAAAGAAACGACCTTAGGTTAAGTATGTATACCTACGAATTTCCGCCTGCTTCCTTTGTAATTTTTTTGATAATTGTTGTTTTAATATTGATAAATAACAATTGTTTATTAGTTTTTATAAATCAGAAGAAAAAATTAGATTTAAATACGTAGATCGTTTTTTTTAAATAATTTGATGTTGCACTTTTGACTTGCTTTAAAATAGTTCACTTTTGCATAATGCATATGGGGGTGAAAATTTTCGCAAATAGTCACCCTTATCACCTCCTAACGAGAATACGTCCAATTACCAATAATCCTGTATAATAAAATTGTATTATACTTTTAAAATGTATTAACGACATCAAGTGTAACATGTGTATCTACGGTGGAAATAAATAAACAATAAATAATGTACCTCCTTCCGTGCGTCCTCCCGCTGGCGCGCGCGCAGCTGCTCGCGCTCGCGCTGCTGGTGCGCCTGCAGGCTCACGTCGATCAGCAGGCGCGGCTTGTACTGCTCCTCGCGCTCCAGCCGAGCCTGCAACCAACAAACATGCCAACGTTCAGCCCCGTACAATACTCATGCTCTCACCAACGGTACGGTACACACCTGCTCATAGTCGTGCGCCGCGGCCGGGTCGTCGGAGGCGCGGCCCCGGTACACGTGGTCGCGCAGTGCACGCAACTCGTCCTGCTCGCGCGCCCGCTCGCGCGCGTCGCTCGACGCCTCGCGCACGCGCGCGCCCAGCCGACGCTGCAACTCCTTGCCTCTGAAACAGACAGAGTAACATGTTACAGTTAACAAAGTCTTAGTCGGTCTAGCTAGATAATAAATATTAAAAAATAGAACCGATTATAGATCCTTGAGGCACTCCCAACGAGATCAACGTTGGCGGCAACGCAAACCCCTCAACAGTATACCTGCTGCCAGTAGCTTTCTGAGAGGTATAACTTGGTCAACTCTGTCAAAGGCCTTACTATAATCAGTATAGATAGCATCAACTTGAGCACCCTATTCCATGGCAGATAACAGAGCATCGGCAAAAAAAATAATAGAATAAACTATTTTACATCGTAAATCTATGTATTTCAAGGTTTGTTTTGGGGAGTTATGAATATGGAATCCACAACTCCATAAACCAAACACTGACTGTTCCTTCTCTAAATAAAGTAAATACTTTATTTGGATACATTATAATCCGTGGACTCACTTGTAGTACTTGTGGTCGTCTCGCTCGTCGTCATAGTCCTCCAGGAACTCCTTGAGCCGCTTGGCTTCTTTCTCCCGCTCCTCCTCTCGGCATCGCTCCCGCTCCTTCTCCTTCTCATACTCCTTCTGCTTGCGCCGCTCACGAGCCTCCCAGTTCTTCAGTCTGTAATTAACACGAACATTATTATTTATTTTATATTTGGTACAGGTGGCGGGCAGATAGGTGAACGCAGACAGGTTCCTTCTCTCTCACTCACCTCTCCTGGTAGGCGCCCTCCTTCTCTCTCGTCTTCTTATCTCTGCGCTTGTTCTCGCGCGCCTCCTCCTCCATCTCCTTCTCTCGTCGCGAGTCCGTCTCGCTCCGACTGCCAACCCGCGACCTCTCCCTCTCTCGCTCCCTCTCGCGGGAGCGCTCGCGCTCACGTTCTCTGTCCCTCTCGCGCTCGCGTTCTCGCTCTCGTTCTCTGCAACAAAACAAACAATGATACTAGATACCGTTCTCTATCACCCAAGGTAATTATTATCCCAGTCTCATCGTTCATCCCATTGAGATGCATGCCTCTACACCTATACGAAGTATCTTAACTTAGATAATATGCTTATGTATCGTTTGTAACGTGTACCTACTTGATAGGTACAATAAATCGGGATATAGACGAGACCTCAGTGAACCGATCCAACCGTGATGGCTATTGGCATTCGGCTCTATTCGTCCTCCCGAGTGATATATTGTCTCGTCACACGTTTCCCCACACAAGGTAATCCCCACGCTGAGCGTGTATATGTATTGTGCTGTGTACCCATATTTGAGTATCCTGCGCTCCCTGTCGATCTCCTTGCGCGTCCGTATGAAGGGGTGCAGCGGCGGCGGCGGGCCCCACAGCGCCACGCACAGCTCCTCGATGCTCAGCGGAGCCCCCTGCACCCCTCGCACACCCCCAGGGGGGACCACTCGCATCACAACACTACTCTATCCTACCACACCACAACACTATTCACTTTGTAACCATTTCACACTCAGCTCATTGCACATAGTGCACAATACTGGAGTGTGCGAACACCTTATCTTTATTAAGTTTGTGTCGCTGTGAAAGGTAATTCATTTGATTAATTAAGAATTTTGTTTCTGGTTTAATAAAGAGCTCAATTTAAATAATTTCAATCATAATAATTTTTTCGTATTTCGAGGCTCGATGTTACTTTAATATTGTTTAGTTATTTATATATTTGGCGTATCCAATTGTCTATGGGATGTACAACACTTTGATGGAGCAATCAAGCATCGTTTCCGAATTGAATTCAAACTGTAAGAATAATTGTATTTAGTTAGTACGATTGAAAACAGTCGTATTACTCGAAACGTTCACGACGCACGGCGCGGCGCACAGTAATACATCCGAGATGGAGCGTCCGTTATCGCGCTTATCGGCCGCGGTCCTTATTCTAACTAACTATATAATACAAGTAACTACGCAAGCGCTATGGTCGCTCGCCTGATAACGGTGCTCATAAAAACTCACGTAAATCAACTACTAAAGAAAACAACTTGCCCTGAATATTTGCGACTACAGTCATCAAATTCAACAGATCAGCCTTTACTAGTCCACTGTTGGACACGGACCTCCCCTGCGCCTTACGGGCTCTTATCATTAGAGGATAATTAATGGACTTTGTTTGTTAATGGCAACATGTGTCTGTCAAATGTTTTGTTAAAGATTCTCTCTAGATTATGAATGGATATCGACCAGATATCTTCTTAAATCCGTTCAAAAACAATCAACGAGTGTCACCAAGGGTATATCTCGCAACAGTACGTACCTTTGTTCTCTCTCTCGTTCCCTCTCTCGCTGCTCGCGTTCCCTCTCCCTTTCTCGTATTTCTCTGGAATAAAACGAAAAATTAATCTTAAGTAACTTAGAAAATGTATTACAATGAATAAGCTGATAATCCACAAACTTACATAGGTTTACATTGTCTGCAAAATAATAACATTTAGTAAGCCGTTGCAATCACAAATATGGGTTAATGTTACAATACAAGGCGCCCTTCTGGAATGATGATCCAAGGATACATTCACTTGCTCTGCGTTTCAACAGAACAGACCTTTGCGAGTGGATAATAAATGTGTTATTGATGTCACTACGTCGAAGCTGAGTTGCTCTTCGCTGGACGTCTTGCAGAGAACACCATCCTTACCGAAATACAAACTACATCCGTATTCCTATCAGCGTATACGCACCTCTCTCTCTCTCTCTCCCGCTCCCGCTCGCGCTCCCTGTCCTTTTCCCTCTCCTCGCGCTCCCGCTCCCGCTCGCGTTCTCTCTCCTTCTCGCGATCCTCGCGGCGGTCCTTACCTCTGGAAAGGAAGACAGAAAACTCATTTTAAACTTTGTACTCAAATTATAAATAATGGTGGCCCCATGGTAAGCAGAGCTTGTGTTATGGGTACTAGATAACTGATATATTATAAATAATACAATACATTATATACATAGATAGACATGTTTTATTATACATAGAAAACGACCAGAACACCCTGAACAAATATCTGCAGATCGTACACACAATTGTTCCGAGGCGGGAATCAAACCCGCAACCTCCTGCGTCGCAGGCAGACCTTCGCTCACCGCGCCACATCGGTCGTAAAATCTAAGATGGCTCGACAGTGGCCAGTGACCTGAAACATCCCTCAGAGCACGTGTCGATCGCTTCACTTGGATCAGAGACGCGAGGGGCCTCGCCGACCGTGTGTGGCGCGACTAAGGAATATTGTAATAGGGCAACACATGTACTCGAGGTTAACTCGAACAAACACTACACTTCTTCTGCTAGTGGACTAAGAGTATTCTTATATAATAAATAATAATTTGAGATTGTGTATTGAGCTTTATTTGTATGCCAAAAGAATTTAATTTAACTTTTGGTGTTTGATAGCGACATGCCGTTGGCATACCTTCACACTGAGGCCAGTACATTCCCATGTACACTGAACCTGAGTGACCTGGCAGTGTTCTTACCTGGAGGGACTCTTGCGGCGCCGCTCCCTGTCCCGTTCCTTGTCCTTCTCCTTGTCATCGCGCTCCCGGTCGCGCTCTCTGTCTCGCTCACGGTCGCGGTCGCGGTCGCGGTCACGGTCGCGGTCGCGGTCCTTGTCGCGGTCGCGCTCGTCCGCGCGGTCGCGCCGCTTGTCGTCCTTGTCCGTGTGCGCGGGCGCGGGCGGCGGGTCCTTCTCCTTGGGCTCGTCCTTCTTGCGACGCACCACCACCTCCGCCTCGTCCTGCGGGGGGACGCCCGGTCACCAACACTCTTCCACCCCCCCACACGCACACACTGACCACAAGCCTCTATAACCAACACCCGAGGGACACGCATTTATTCGTTGCTCTACGGTTCTAATGTTTATTAAATAAATAATGTTAAGGCGAAATGAGTTCGCTTTTTCGAGACAAGGATGAACGAACGCCGCGCGGGGAAGGCGAGAAAAGGAGGCAGGAGCAGCAGAATGACCGGCCCGCGCGCAATTACACTGGTTTTTATTTTTTGGTTTTGCCGTAGAGATATCTCTGTAAAAATTAAGATTTAGAGGAAACTTTGCAATTTTTTCGAGTCAAGTTTAGTCAATCGTTTTTCGACTCGCATAACATACTAACTAATATCCTAAACTTTTGATCCTCATCAAAATATATTCAAAAATAGGTGTTTTGTTACCTTAAAATTGTTTTTCCGTTAAGTCAAAACGTGGGTTTTGGGACTCATTTCACCTTATCCAGTTACGAGTGATAAATAATATATAAATAATAAATAATTTCCTTTTTATTAGTTATTGTTCCAGCTCAGACACCCGTGTACTAACATTCATAGTTCATTTATTTATTTGTGATACACACAGGTATTACAGGGATGTTCAGACTTAAAATTAAGAGCACTGTGATCTGCCATTAGGCGAACAAAAGTTACATATTTTGGAAATGGAGCAAAAATCAATCATATTAATAGTACAAATGCAAAAATAAAAAATTAAGAATTTAAAATAATGCGTTTTTCAATTTGAAAATCAAACACGTCTCTATCTATACTACATTTTCATAGTAACTAAAATAACTAAACTGCGTCAAAATATTCATTCAAGCTGTAAAATGTCTTACTTATTAAATAACTAAAAAGGTTAGATTTAAATTTTGTGATGTCAGTACATTTCCTAATGTCATTTGGTAAACTATTATAAATTCTGGGAGCCATTACATAAATACTATTATTAAAAAGAGCTGTTTTTACGTTATTCTTGATTAACAAACAATCCTGTCGTCGCTTGTTAGTGTTATAGGAAAATAGTCCAGGGTTTCGTCGAATAAATAGTACAATTTCATAAATATATAGTGATGTCAATGTCAGGAGATTAAGTTTATTGAAATATGGTCGATAGCTGTCCTTTCTTTTAATGCCACAGATGGCTCTAATGCAGCTCTTCTGGGCGATAAACAGACGTTCTATTTTTACTGCATTGCCCCAGAAAATTATACCATATCTTAATCTTGAGATCACATTACCATGATATGCTGCTAGCACCGCTTTTTGGTTGACCACCTTTTTTAATTTCCGTAAAGCATACGCGGACTGTAGCACATGTTTATGCACGAAATTCAAATGTGATTGCCATTTCATATTACTGTCTATATAGAGTCCAAGAAATTTGGTAGTCATCGTATCACATATCTCCGTATCCTGAAAGATAATTTTCGGTGGTAATCTTCCAGTTGGTGTATGTCTGAAGTTCATGAGTTTAGTTTTGGTCAAGTTTAATAATAAATTATTGTTTTTTAGCCACTTTATTATTGATTTGAGACTTGTCTGGATTTCGTCGTGATTATTGTAGACAACAGTACAGTCGTCTGCGAAAAGAATGACTGGATTCTCTGTAGCTACTAAAATGTCATTTATGTAGATCAGAAATAAGAGCGGCCCCAGAACTTTACCTTGTGGCACCCCGTGTGTTACAGTTCTTTCAGTAGACACATATGATTTCTCATCTTTTGTCTTAGTGCATATCTTATTAATACATGTTATCTGAGTCCTCTGGTCCAAGTAAGATTTTAGTAGATCTAGCGCTATTCCTCTCACTCCATACGACTCTAGCTTACTAATTAGAATATTGTGCTCTACATAATCGAATGCTTTTTTCATATCTAGATACATAGCAAAAACCTGTTGTTTTTTATCTATCCTAGTGTATATCATTTCTAAAAAGTCATATATAGCTAAATCAATCGATTTATTTTTTCTAAAGCCTTTTTGTTCTTTTATGAGTATTTCATTTGTTTCAAAATAGCTGTATAATTTTTTATGCCCTATCTTCTCAATAACTTTAGCGAAAATAGGTATTAAAGCAACCGGTCTATAATTTTGTATGTCATATTTGCTATCTTTTTTGTGAATCGGCTTAATTATTGTAGTTTTTAATTTAGATGGAAATATTCCTTGTTCAAAACACAAATTTATAATGTAGCTCAGAACAGGTGAGATGTGATTGCTAATTTTACTAATTTTATTACCTTAGTGCTTATATTGTCGTACCCAGTGCTATTTGTGTTTTTTAGGCTTTTGATAACAGTGCAAACCTCCTTGGGATCGGTCGGCATCAAAAACATTGAATTCAAGGTATGCTAGTTTCTGAACGGGCGACCGGTCACCTGCAGTCATTCATTTGATTACAACTCGGTTCCATCCTCACAAAAAGGCTGGAATCAGTCATGGAACGGTGCGCAGGCAAGCGTCCATGCAGTATGTCTTGCACCGCGGAGAGCGTACGTCCGGTTATATTAGAATAGAACAATGTGTTCCTACAACCTGCTATTTGGAATTGAACTAGCTCCAAATTAAAATAAAGAATAGAGGAATAATGTCCAGCTAACCTCTATAAAATATCAAAATAAGTAAAATGATTAAATAAGGAGCGTTACCACATTGAGAATGTCAGGCTCGTGGTCAGTGTAACAACTTATTAAAGCTAGTGGATACGAAACAATCTCATAAAAATGTGTGATTGTTATCACAGCTTAATGCATTTCTAAGACTCACGCAGAATACAGAGTGGAGGTAAGACGGGGTCGCTAACTAACCACCTGCAAGGAACAAGCGTCACAGCACGGAGCAGCGCGCCCATGACGACCAGCGCATGGCGGTTTGTGACCGAGGATCTGTATCTAGCTGCGCGGCGCTATTGGTGCGAGGTTTCATTCCATCGATCTATTGATTAGTATCGAAATCACACCACGCGCCGGGATAGAATAATTAACGCAATATATACATTTCAGTGTTCATTCATACTATTTCAATTTACAGATTTTTTAAATTGGATTTAATTTGGGTAAAGATGAATGCAGCTTAGATATAGGGTCTGTCATGGACGCGTGCAGATATATCAAGAGAGAATGGTTCATACGTCGCGCCTGCCGCAGAGGAGCCGCGCCGCTGCCGCCGCGCCGCCGCCGCCGCCGCGCCCCGCCGTCGCCGCGCCACCTAGCGGCCGCCTCCTCGCGCACACACCACTATACATTTACACCACTCTGTACTATACTCGCTTCTAGAATACAACATTTTCTCAGAATGTGTAACGAAACCAAACAAATATTAATGTAAAATATTATACGACAAACCAAGGCAGTGGAACTCTTCTCTTTTTTGTTAAACAGATACAGGTTATGATGGCTATCGTTCATCATTTCATTCGTCTCTCGTCTAGTTTCGAGCATGAATACGCACATATTTCGCTGCTCGTGTGCAATTATGTCGAAAATTTTAATAATAATATTATTTGTAATATTATCTTGCTGTTGTCTGTTATTATTAGCAGGTTTATCTCAAGATTGAAGATGTAATTCATGTAATTCGTGATTAAATATCTTGTATTCTAGAAGCGATTAAGGTTTAAAGGAACAGATGAGAGCGAGTGGTATGTAGTCGTGTCGTGCGGTGCGCGGGGGGGAGCGGCCACGTCGCTCGAGCGCAACTCACGAATGCGCGCGAGCGACCCGGCCCTTCGCAACGCAACGGAGACTCTGCACGACCAACTGTACTACTCGCAGCGCGCCCGTGTCACCTGATGAGGACACAGCACCGCGAGGAAACGAGGTCTTCCTTTCATGGTTATATTGATAATAATTAGGAAGGTAACATGCGAAACCGCATTCACAACTCTTTCGAGTTTCCAATAATGGCTTTCGGACTACCGGTCGTTGATTATCTCACTCCGTTGCGATGGGAATCGAACCGTCCACATATTACAACTAAAGGTTAATAAAACGATGTGTGAAATATAAAAAGAAGATATTTAGTGGCCTACACGTAAGTGAATGAGAGTGACGGCAGAGAGTGTACCTACTGCAGCGTGTCCACTGCATGAAGTGAGTCAATGTGTTAGTAGCAGACGGGAAGATGACTAAATAAAATAATCAAAGAATGTAAAGAAAAGTAAAATATTATGAAAACAATAATATAATATGAGCTCGCCGGCCGCGCCCTCTCCCGCCACCACTTCACTAAGTACTTACATATGCATATTTATACCGTTAGCCAAATGTATGCAGTGAGCTTCAAACATTTGGGAACAAACATTTTATTATTATAATCCCATCATCGTCAGTCTACGTTAGTCCACCGCCGGACGGGCCGGCCAGGCTCTCCCTTATGAGCGCCCTAGAGCCCTGTTTGCAACTTGACCTATGTCGTCCATTAAATTCGTATATATTGCTTTAAAACGTTTATTGAAAGATGCAAATAACCTTTATCCACAAAGCCATTTGCAGCTACGAGTAAGATAAAAGTAAAACAGTATTACATTTTTTTAATGCATGTTTTGACACATATTTTTTTTAGCATATTGCACCTAATTATATGAGTTCTTTATTGGACAATTCATGATTAAATATTATATTTTTATTTCAAAATAGTTAATTTATATTTTGTATAAATGAAAAAAAAAAATTATATGTCTAAGAATTGAAACTGGCCCGACATGAAAGAAAAAGTGACCACTTTATTTCATTACATATTTAAATTCGAAATATCTGTCGCACCCAAATGTCTCTTACTAACTCTTATAGAAAGAACATTAATTCAGATGAATGATGAAATGTTTAATACAGCCTAGTGCAGTGAGTGGTGGCGAGAGCGCGGGGCGCGGTATGCGGCTGGACTGTATGTGCGGCACTCACCGTCTCTGCTCGCAGGGTGGCGGCGGCCGCGTGCGCTCCCCACCTACACGCAACAACGTCACTCAAGGCCCAAGCCACACACAGCGTCGACCGACCACACCCCTACCCTACCCTGCCTGGTCCGTACCACCCACACTACCATACTACTTACCCAACGACTCGATCAAGGCCAATAACAATATGTATCACAAAAGCACTTCCATCACAGACATAATATACTTCAATCATTTCCCCAATTTAAAGCATTATAATATGGTTAGAAATAAATTGACATGATGGTTCAAAGAATTAATTATTTGATAGATGAGGTTTTCATTATGTATTTATGAGGATCTAAATAGGCACGTTATTACTTTATACCACTAGGTATACTATACGATTCATCGCCTTAGGGCCTAATAAAAGAACCAGTAATGATGTTAATATTGTCATCTCAGTATTCTCATCAGTTAATAAATATTTAAACCTGTTATTGTATGTCTTTTATTATAAATAAGCTGTTGAAACTATTTCATAAGATCTCTTGTATAACAGTTAACTTGCCAAGTGCGAGAAGTTTCCTTTTAAAGTATTGGAACCTGAAAGGCCACGTGAGACTAGCTTCAATTTGCTTTAAGCTCGTGTATTCGCGCGTCAGTTCATGAATCGCACACTATTTTCGCCATTCATTCGTCCTTTGCGCGAACTCAGATTGCAGCCTGAGCAAGTAACTCAATAAACGACATAGATTTGACATACTGATGTTAAATATGTACAAAACTAATAAATGTCACACAAAATGATTCATAATTATTGTCTTTCTCTGACTCACACACACTTAACGTAACATCCGTTTCATTCAACTCTGTAATTCAACATTTCTTGACAGCTAAATATTTATCATTTCTGTTTCGTTATTTACTGGCAGTTTTTTGCTAAAGTATATTACAATTGAAAAGTAAGCACATTCAGAAACATGACTTCCCATCCGCTCATCAACCCGTGTGTAGCTCGTCCGGCGCCGCATTAGCAACAGTACACAGGACGGGACAGGGGGAGGAGTGCGGGGGGCGGGGCGCGGGAGGGTCGGGAAGGGGGGAGAGGGGGGCGGGGCGCGGTTACCTTCATGCTCTCGCGGAACTTGCCGATTTCGCGCAGGATGACGTCACTCTTCTCCTCGGAAATGTCCGCCTCCTCCAACACCTTGGCCGTCTTTGAGATCTGCTCCTCTGTAACACAAGATCACATCGTCACTCGCATAACTTTGCTTGCTCATCATTAATGAGAGTGCTATTATCGCGTACCTTTTCTTATTATTTCCCCTGTAGTATATAGTATAAAATATATGTGTAAGTTTAAATAGTTTTGTATAATTATTATTTTTGTATTAATATTATTATTTTAAACAGTTTTGTATAAGAATTTCCATTCTAATTAAATTAATTAAGGGCCCAGCGACCCTCGCTTGCAAAAATCGAACATCGCTGTCCCTGTTTAACCCTTGCACCGCGCCCCATGCGTGCGCGATAGCAATATTAGCCGTTCAAAATTTGGTTTGTTCCGTAATACCAAAAATTATGACTGATAACTTTTTGTATTCTTCACAAAGTATTGTTATTCTGTAACTAGATATAAGCTATGTTCCTTAATAAATAACACGTAAGATATTTATATTAAAATGAAATGAAAGCCAATCTCATTTTGCACATTTTTATGCGAAAATGGACAAGTTTTCTTGCTATTTGTTTCGTATTAAAAACATCAATATCTTACGTTTTATTTATTAAGGAACATAGCTTATATTGTCTAGTTACAGAATAACAATACTTTGTGAAGAATACAAAAAGTTTTCAGTTTGCTATCGCGCACGCATGGGGCGCGGCGCAAGGGTTACAGAGCGATATTCGGAGCGATTTTTGCAAGCGAGGGTCGCCGGACCCTTAATTGTAATTAATCAATCAATACTACACATTTTATTTGTTGCTATATACAAAATGTCCACAGCTGAATAAGCCTCCCCAAATAAAAAGGTATTTTCCTGTTGGTTCCACATAGACTGGGTATGGGTACGTACCCTTCTGCAGTATCTCATAGTTGTTGATCTCGTGCTGGTAGTCGCGCATGATCTGCTGGATGCGCCGCTCCGCCTGCTCGTCCAGCCCGCGTTGCCGCGCGTCCGACGCCTCGGCCCCGCTCGCGCCCAGCCGGGATCTCTGCTCCGCTACACACACACACATTACACTTCATTCATTGTCAAACAACATTTCATTTATCATCATCATCAGCCTATACCAGTCCAATACTGGACATACAACGAGCCCAATTAGAGCCATTGCACCCTGTCTTCAGCTTGCCGCATCCAGCATCTACCTGCAGTCTTTCGCAGGTCATCATCCCACCTAATTGGAGACATTACCATATACACTGGACTGGATTACATTACATTATATTTTACAGGCATTTTAAAGGCGTTGTTATTACTATTCTCTATTGTTGCTCAGTTATTGACATATTTGTCAAATAGATAGCTTTCAAATAGCTTGTTCAGGATTAGGGATTCCTCGGTGTGAATGTGAGTTAGATGAATGACATGAGGATCACATAACATGTTGAACTGCCCCAGTCTTCAATATTCTCTACATGTTTTTCTCATTTTTTTTTTGTTTTACTACCGATATTCCTATGCTTTTATAATTACGAATACCTCCAGTGTTTGTTGATTTTAAATGTAATGATTTCAATGTTTCTTTTTTCTTTAAAGTTTAGTTTAATTATTTTTGTTTATGGTCAAAATCGCATTGGTTTTTTCAAAATTTACCTTTTATTACTACGCCTCCATTCTATGACTATGAAATACCCATGAACAGAAAAGTGGCAAACATATTGCCAATATCAAAGAAGCCAAGTCAAGTCTAAGTCACATAATTAATAATTTTTCTGTTTTCTTACTCACTTTTGTATGTATCTACAAGTGCCTGCATCTTTCCATCTGTCCTCGCCAGCAGCTCTTTATCTGCCAGCCTGCGTCCGTTGAGCAGTCTGACACAGCGCAATGCTGCTTCTGGTGATGAGAACTCGCTGAATCCAAATGTGGACACTCGCTTCCAGCTCAGCACGGGACCACACGCATTCAGTAAGGAGCGGATCATGGTCTCTGGTGCTCGAGCCGTGATGTTGCCTGCATATAACATATTTTGCTTATTATTTATTACTGAAAAAATTCTTCCTTCATTTTAGGATAGCTATGAATATGCTAATAGGAATGAGCATATTGATCAAAACATGGGACATGTACAATGAAACAACCCGACAAGCGTACAGTTACCTATGAATATGGTGACTGGTGGTCCCTCAGGGTCCTTTCCGTTGCGCGTGGGCGGGCGCGAGATGACGGCCTTGCCCGGCGCCGGCAGCAGGGCGCCGCGCGCGCCCGCGACCGCGCCGCCTGCGCTCCCACTCGCACCAGCGCTGTACGGATTCACCACCATCTGAACAAATACCAGCTACTGTCATTGGGCAGGGATACACTTGTACAAACTAGTTTTCCAGAAAAACAATGTTTTTCTGTTAGTAACCTAAGTTAAAACCTCTCTCTCGTCTTGACTTGACTTCTCCACAGTATCTCAAGATTAGGTTTCTCTCTACCTTACCAGGACTGCTACTTCACGGTCACTGATGACTGACTGATGACTGATCTCTGTTTTGAATTCTAAAGGTTGAATCGAGGTTCGATGTTCTTAAATCATTCGTTACCATCAAAGTAAGGTTACTTTACTTTATCGACAGAAACTTACGTGTGTGGCCATAGCAACTACTCCGTAGGGAACCATCGGCGGCCGCGGCGGGAACGACATCGCGTTCCGGCCGCAAGATAGTGCAAAATTAACGAAAATTTACACCGACACGACAATGACGCGTACACTGTTTATCACTACTGATTCGCACATGGAGATTATGTACAATGTCATAAACCTACGCGTTGTCGCTTAGTAAACGTTAAAATATGATTATTTTCACTTTTTCCACACCAAAATTAGAAACTTGGGAATTCATTTACAAGAATTTTCTGTACGAGATCGATACATCGTCAACCATTTTGTTTTAATTTTTACTAGTTCAGTTCATTCTTTTTTTCTTTTCTTTCATTCAAGCGACGTTCGTACAGAACTATCCGTCCGGAGCTCTCATTAACATACTAAATCTAATATCAGCGTGGGTCAAGACAACTACCGAAAACATAGGGCAGCAGCACCCCAAAACAAAACCAATAAAAAAAAACGTTGTCCGAAAAATAAGCTCTAGCCGGAGATATGAATTTTTAAACATTTTTATGTTTTGCTAGCCAGCAATGTACACGTAAGTTTGCAAATGCCGTAAGTTTATGTTGTATGTACTCAGCCAAAGCCAAACTACCTATTCTCTAGGCAGGACAGGACGATGACCTCTGAAAATAAAAGCGAGTCAGCTTTTCTTTTAACAAAAGTAGGTACTTATTTTAGACAGATTAAAATGTATTTTAAATTTTGATGTTTCTAATCAATTCTTGGTATGATTTCATGATTGTGGCCGCGAATTAAATTGTTGGTACCGGTGCAGCGCAACAGTGCATTTAGGTATAATCATAATTATTGTCAAATCATCTATATTATTTATTTAGGTCATATGTTACACGCGCCTTCCGCTCAGCTTATTGCATCAGTTCACGTTTTGTTTTCACCTCATCATGGTAGGCGCGTGCTCAAATATCAATCATTTTATAATATCAATATAAGACTTTTTATCAATCTCTTCTTATCATTTAAAGGTGTCCCGTACAGTACCTGTACCTGCCTACAAATTATTTATTGAAAAGATAATTTCGTAGGCGCGGGAGTTTCACGTGTCGGTACCGGCGCGGGGCGGGCACTGACCGCGGCCGCGCCGATATCAGCTGTGCAAAGCGATGCGGGGCGTTAGTGCTTTAGCTGCTGTTTTTTTTTTTGTATGGCAAGATATATACATTCGATATTTTGACCAAGGCGTAGACTCAGGGGCGGTCCCAGGGGGGAGGTCAAGGGGGTCATGACCCCCCCCAAAATCTAAGTTTAGGTATGGACTTAAAAAAATTACTTGCAGATTTCCGAAACCTTGAATAAATTATAAATCCTGCTTCACATCTAACACAAAAATAATCAATCATGATAGGTATGTATAGTTTGGATTTTCATAATCTGCAAATTATCTATTAAAAATAATGTAATGATAGGTACTAAAAATACCTTGAAATTTATTTGCTAAAAGCCAAGAAGCCAAGTCATGACATAGGTTTGATATGACAGTGACATCACTAAATCAGACGCCTTATATAATCAGCTGGTGCTTTTTCACATGTTTTTCACCAAAGAAAGAACTGAATTGAAAGTTGAAGGTAGTACCTAGTGTAGTGAAACTGAAATCAAAAGCAATTGTAGTATTTATAGGCTTAGCATGCAATCAATCAAGTACCTATTAATTTGCTGTGTTGTTGTTTTGTTTTAGTAATGAATGATGGTAAGTAATTTTATTTTATTTAATATATATATATATGTATATATAAATATAATAATTTTATATATACATATATATATATATATGTATAATGGTCAGTCGATCCTCTGTACGTAGGTACTATATTCACACATTGACATCAATCAAAGTACGTCGGTCCATCCATCATCCGCTATTACTATTACTTACCGCTTCAGATAGCCAAATCTAAAAAGTCAAGTTACACACAGAGTGGCTCCGTTTTAAAATTAATCGAAAAATGCCTTCTTTTTTGTGTGGTCAAATGTTGCCGAAACCACATTCAGAATCACGTTTTACAGGGAAATTTGTTCATTTATTAACTTATTTTTTCGATTGAACCTAAAATTATAATCGACAGAAAATTCACAATAAAATCAAATATTACCAGTGCTGCCAACTTGTAAACATGTAAATTTCCCAGAAAGAAAAAAAAGTGCGGAAAGATCTTAAAAATGCTTGAATGAAATGCTCATATTTATTTACTCTAAATAAATAATTACCTTTTTAAATAGGTAAAACTTATTTTGGATGTACATTATGTGGGTAAAAATAAATATTACTTTATCCGCCGAACACAAGTTTTGAATAGTTTTTTCTACCTGAGCTTATCTCAAAAATGGCTAGACCAATTTCTATATTATTTTACTGATAGATGATGTTATAGCGAAGCGTAAATATGGGTTCCGTTAAAATAGTTGGTTTTTTTTCTTGTGTTGCCGGCACAAGAAAAAAAACCAACTATTTTAACTCTATACAAATGATACTCACACATAATGATTCGTCCGCCATTGCTGTTCTTCACGTTTGATTCGCTAGGATTACGTCTATGTACCTATTTATTATCCTATTTTGATTTGCATTTTTGGATGACACTTGCTGTGTGGTATGGGTTGTGCTTGTTAGTTCGATAATTGGGTATAGATGTGTATTCCTGTTGTCCCCGTACGCCATGTCCCCGTCTTACGGGGACACCAGCACCTTCATTAAATATTTAAAATTACTTCCCGTTGTCCCCGTACTCTGTCCCCGTAAATATATTTGAATTAAAAATTTAAAAATTAGTGCCCTTTGTCCCCGTTTTTTCTTTTTTCATTCGTGTATTATGTGTGAGTTTGCATCTTACCTATGTATTATGAGTCTGCATCTTTTTTTTTACCCAACAAACAAAGTGTAGTTAAGGAATATTTTTCGATCAGTCTTGGTACCCGGTAGAATAATAAAAAGTATTTTTGACCTTATTTAAAGTTCTTAGTCGGATTTATATATACTACTGAATTCGATAGAAATAGTGAATTATAGTGAATGTAATTGTTTTTTTTAAATAGGTAACTACTGAAACTTATTCCATTACCTGACAATGTTTTTCATTTATACACAACATTACACACATTTACATTACGTACATTTAAAGTTTTCTAGCTATTATGATAAACAGAGCGACCTTGAAAAGGATGCGCCGGCGTCGCGCGCACCTGTGCAGCTGCGAGACATAAGCGCAGATAACATTGTTTTTGCAGAGCTCTCATTGGCTCATGCAAAGTCCCACTCCAGAATTCGACAAAAGGATCGACTTAGTAATTGCAGTTAGTTGTGAACTTCACATTGAGAACTGGTGATGTTGGTGAAAATGTAAAAGAGAACTCATGTAAGTAGGTTTTTTTAAGTTGTGAAGTGCTTATTATTTTTAATATTTGCAAAATGTGTTATATCTAACTAAAACTATAATATTTCAAAACTACTTAGTACTTTAAAAAAATATAAATAAACAAATGTAAAAAAATGTATTTTCTTTCTTTCTTTACTTAACAATAAAAATGTATGGAAGTCGTTAATTTAAAATCAAAATTGTTGTATTTCCGTTGTAAGATGTTTTTATCATGTATCTTTTTGGCAAATAATTGTTATATTTTTTGTAGTAAGATGTGTAACTATTTACCAGGTTGATTATTTTTTTAGTAATTATTGTGATATTTTTTTTATTTATAGTATAAATAATGTAAGTTGTGGTATTTATATAAGTTTTATTATAATTACAATTTATTTTATAAAACTTACAAAAATAACGTAACAATTACATATATTTAACAATATAATTTGTTTACCTTAAATTAATATTGTAATACATAGAAATATATTTTATTACTTCACTTTTCTTTTTCCCACGCTTAAAACTTAAGCTTTTAACAGGAATACAGATTTAAGGGGACAACGACACGTAAAATTTTTACTACCCTTTGTCCCCGTCCCCGAATCTACGTTACGGGGACAACAGGAAATAAATTTTATGACGTGCCGCTGTCCCCGTGACGGGGACAGGGCATACGGGGACAACGGAAATACACGTTTTTATTATATTATTTTCAAATAAATTTATCATTAAAAACGAAGAAATCATTTTCCAAGCTGACCAACTGCAGCTGTGCCTTGCTGTGTAACCCAAAAATCAAATTGGTTTTCTTTTATAATGTCCATGTAAGTATCACACTAATATTATAAACTAGCTGCGCAGCGCGCACCGCGGCTTCGCTTCGCTCTATCTGTGCGTGGGTGTCTCATTCATTATTTACCTAAAGGCTTTTTTATTACCATGTTTTGAGTGAATGTGCGAACCAGGGATGTTCATTTTCATACAAATTACAGAAAGTTATTGCTGAACGGATCGGGCTGGAATTTGAGATAAGTACAGGTAGTTCCAGGCCCGGAATAAAACAAAGGCTACCTTTCCTATATCCCATAGAACAGTTCCCATAGGATATAAATAACCTTAAAACGTTTGCATTGACACGACGCGCGAGAAGCCAACTAGTATTTTAATAAATTATGTGCAAATAATTTTTACTGTTAATTTGATTAAGTAGGTACGGAGTGAGTGACCCCCCCAAAAGTCTTGGGCTGGGACCGCCCCTGCGTAGACTGAGCATATAGTGGGCCAAGGACTGTCCAAAATGTCGACTACTCCAGACAAATTAGATTAGATAAGCAAATCAAATATATTAGACACATAAGTTATAGGAACATACTAGAGTTTCATGTCAATATTTTATGCATACACTAATTATAATTTTATGCCCGTAATCGTTGTCGTTGCGCACTCTCGTCAAGTCAATATTTTTTTTTACTTAAGTTTTAATTATTTTTAATCGTGGTAGTTAACAAACTCATTGGTGTTTTTCAAAATTCCCCACTCATTTTATTATTGTCATAAAATAGCATGACCACCTTCGAAACTATTTCCGAATATATTTATCTTGGGCAGATTTTGCAGTTGCGTAAAAACCATTACCGGACGGAGGCCAAGAACAGGATCCAGCTAGGCTGGGTAGTATATTTTTGAAAACTTCGCCAAGTCTTCTCGTCATTCATACCGCAATGATTGAAAACAAGTTTTAAATCAGTGCGTTCTACCTGTCATGATGATGACCTACGGAGCTGAGACGGGGTGATTCTCTACGTCCACGTTTGCCAATAACAAAAAGTCAAGTCAAAAGTCAAAACATTAATCAGCTGGCTGCTAATGATTCTACTATTGTAACTATAGGTAACTTTGGTTATATCTCATTTGATTCCACAGACATTGAATTAATTCTTTGTTATTGTTATTCTATCGATGTGATGTCAGTTGTTTAGTTATTTGTGCATTATTTCGAAATCAAGCAGGGTAATGGAGGAATCAGACAAGTTACCTTTGAAGAGAGTTGAACTTTCATTGTCTAAGTTCAACGAAGTGGCTATTCCACACCACCTAGATCTTCTGAGACAACACAAGGCTAACATCATGAAAGTATGTATTTTGTTGTTATATTTCCTTTGTTCTGCCTAAATATGATAAAGTGAATATTCGTAAGCCATATATGTCACCACTAAAATACATAACTTGCAGCCAGGTACCTAACGCGTAATTTCTTCGTGTTCCAACGTCACAATCACAGCACAATGTAACCTATTTATAGAGTTCCAAATCGCTTAAGAATTTGGCTTGAAAAACGGATTGCAAGTTTTCCGGGAGAAATACATTAGCTTACTATGTTATACCAAAGCAAAAGAGTAATTATATTTTTTAAATTTATACTAATATTATAAGGTAGGTAGGTACTACGTTTGCAACAAATAAACTCAAAAAGTATTTTGTTATGTTTTCAACTAATATACTCAAGAAGTACTGGACCGATTTCAGTAATTATTTTACCATTAGAATGCTACATTATTCCTGCGTGACATAGGCTATATTTACTAGTAGAAAACAATTGGGGATCAAACTACAATTTCAATAATGTAACCCAAGACGCAGGCAACATGGCGAGGGAAAAATAACTATTTTCATATTATGTCATGCTAAAGATACATTTAAGTACTTTATGTTCATCACCAAATTTTTATGAAACAAATGTCTACCTGGGCAAAGCCGGGACAGGCTGCTAGTGAAGTATATAAATATTGCTGCTTTTAATGATGGGATGTACCCACATCCATTTTAAGAATGACTGTTTATCAAAAAAAGATTTAATGGGGAAGAGTCAGTTCTTCTCTGTGAAGTTGGCCAATTGCTGTCCCCTTTCACTGACCCACTCTTAGTTCGACGGGACTCTTCTTGCCAAGCTGCGCACTAAACCCCCAATCAAAACTATTTCGTTGGTTTTTGAGGCATGTGTGATGTCAGTCATACATGACCTCCACTGCATTGTCAGGGCGTCCGCATCCCGAGAGCGGGGCGTATGACATTCAGCGAATACCGCACCACGGCGGCGGCGGCGCCAGTAAATAATTGAACATTTTTTTAGGAAATGTCTGTTAAGTTCAGAGTCCATGAAGCATACGTCGAATTTGCTATGGAAAGCAGCCGGTCGCACTGCTAGGCAGTGAATGCGACTCATACAATCTTCTTGTTTAGAACAACGTGACGCGACTCGCGAGGCGCCGCCCCTTCTCGCGCTCGGTAGTTAATGCGATGTAACATAGTTGTTGTGTGGTCAGTACAGTGAGAGCGGGTCGTACTTGCGCGTGCGCAGCGAGCAGGTGGCGGCGCGGCGCGTGTGCGGGCAGCTGCGCGCGCTGCTGCAGGAGCTGGCGGCGCTGCGGGCCCGCGTGCGCGCCGCCGACCTGCCCGCCTTCGACGCCACCACGCGCCACCACACAGACCTCACGCTCTCCGCCATCACGGACTATCTAGGTGAGTGCACATGACCCTAGATCTGAACATCTCGTGATGCTACGTCCGCACACGCAGGGCTTATGCCTTAGTTTGGTATCTCTAATCTAAGCTTGACTTTCTATTACAACTAGGGGTATTTCTATATATTTCCTTTTCTCTGTGGTTAAAAATTTACTGATTTTCTAGGTTTGATAGAAAATGGTTGTAGAGCCATTGTGGCATCGAGCAGTCCACAGGCGATCGGTGAGAGAGATGAGATGACGTGCAACTGAATGTAACATTAACAATTCGTTCGTCACCAATTCACTTAACACTTTGACTGCGATTTTGTTTCAACGACTGCGATCTTTTTTTTAACCTAAAAAATTCGTGCTGCCGCTCTACACAGCGGTTGTGTTGCGCGGCACATGCGTTTCGTTCGAAAAATATTACGGCTGTGCTGAGTCACACAGATCTGTATTTTCTCAGCCGCTGCGCTAGTGTGGATTTACGCATATTAGTCACTTGTAGAAAACACATACCGTGTGATTTCAGCAGTCAAAGTGTTAACTGAGTCTACAATTGTTCTGTGTATGCTAACTTCCATGCCCATCAAATATATTACAGCATGGGATATAATCAATCATTCTGCCTATTTATAATTGTGATGTCTTCCAGTTTGAATTGTTTGGCTATTCTCAGTTGGCATCTCATTACGAAAATTCAAATTATTGTAGTAGTTTATCGTCCCCACATCTGCCAATTCATATTTATTCATCATATTTCCATTAGCAACTTTTGTCTGAATATTTATTAGCATTTCTTACTTACCCTTGTATACAGGGTGTTTGGTGGAGGGTTAGACAAACTCGGTGGGTGTGTAGGTGGACCTATTTGTAAAATGCAAATTGAATTAGAAGACCCTAACTCTTTACAAGTTTTTTAAATCCTGTTTTTTGTATTTTTAAAAAATTTTCCGAAATTTTAACGAGGATCCCACTACCAGTACTCGAAAGGCAACGAAATACCCAAAATAACAAGGAAATTTAACCCTAATTTGAATCCTCTAATAGACATAATCAGTGTAAGATTAAATAAGTAAAAAGGTTTGTTAGGTAAATACAAAAAAAGGTTTATTTTTTCTTTTGTATGATAAGATACATTTATAAAAGCACTTGAAGCATTCTCCTCGATCGCTTTTAGTTTTTTTTAAAAACGATGTAAAGATGACCTTCTTAACTCAGTTTTTTATTTTTTTTTACTTTGAGAGCGTATAACTAATTATTTACTGGTTATTTTAAATGAATAATGCCTTCAATAGATGAAGGATACATCTGGAACCAAAACCAAATAAAAAAAACAATCGAAAACATGTTCCAAAAAAAATTTTAGGGGAACAGAGTTAAAATTTCGGAAAATTATTTAAAAATACAAAAAACAGAATTAAAAAAAAATTTAAAAGAGTTAGGGGTCTTCTACTTCAATTTGTATTTTACAAATAGGTCCAACTACACAACACACCCACCGAGTTTGTCTAACCCTCCACCAAACATACTGTATATGTATATTATCATTCTCCGCCTACTGGTGAACAGGAGACTAAACATACCTACTCTACCTAAACAAAGTTTAAATAACCCACTTAAATAACAAGATGTAAGCTAGCCCCAAGCTAGCAAGTTGAAATAGTTTGCAAATGTATGATCAGCATCTCCTCGCAGAGACATCCCCCCTGAGGCGGTCGGCGGAGCGCGCGGTGGAGGTGTCGGGGAGCGCGCTGTCCAGCGACTCTGTGGGCGTGCTGCCGCTGCCCGAGGGAGACGAGCCGACGTCGCATCTCATACAACTGCACATCGATGAACAGGTACCACTAACATCCTATTATTTATTTATTGTTAATAGACGACCAGCTTCTGGCTGATGTGTCTATTTATATCACACAGATAAATTAAAAAAGTAATGCAATGAATAGTTGAATTTAATCATTGCATTACTTTTTTAATTTGTTATTTTTGTCTCGTAACCAGTTGTCGAGTTTATTCTTGAAGGCGTTTATTGATGTGGCTGATATAATATCTTCTGGTAATCGGTTCCAATGCTGCACCACTCTATTGCTAATAAAATGGTTCGAGTCACGGGACAATCTAAGGTCATCACACTGTGATGAACATTCTTCTTTCTTTATGTAGATGTCTTGTACGGATGGCAGGTTGTATTGGTGAGTGAGTATCTCGTAGGTCTCGATGAGGTCACCTCGAAGACGTCGTTCTTCTAGAGTAGTGAGGCGTAGTGATTTCCGTCGTAAAGCCCATGGAATCCTGGTAGCTCTTCTCTGAACACTTTCGAGCAGATTTATGTCTCCGTGAAAGTGAGGGCTCCATGCTTGGAATCCATATTCGAGCAGGGGTCTAATATACATATGTATGTCTTGAATATCTTCCGGAAGACTTCCACCGTCATTGATTGAAAGGATCTACGTATCACATAAATGAACGAGTTTGCATTCTATTACACTCATGGATATAATTAGTGGAACGGTTTATAAATTGAAAAAAAAAAGACTGAAACATGTACAAAAAGTTCTTAGTACAAACTGGCCACATATACCTTAACATTTAATTTAAAAAAATAATTACTTCAATAGTCTTTTGTTTTAGGATTTCAATTGTTTTTTTCGTTTATTGCTATTTACACTAGTCTATTGCAATAATTTTGCTGACGTATGCAAATTCCTTTTATACAATTCCGTCTTTTTCCATTTTTTTTTACAAAAATTTATCGCAATTAGTGGTGCTCACACATCAAAGAATACCTTAATGAGCAATGCCGGATCTTAGCGTCGCTCAGGTTTCCAAAGCTGTTACTTTAATTGAAAAAAGTCACAGTTATAAAGAAGTGGCACAGACGGAAATGTTAGACGTTATCATCAGACTGGTGAGTATACGAGACGTGCAGGGCGAGGTCGCAAGGAGTCACTTCGGCGAGAGACGATCGAAAACTGGAATGATGATAACTGGGGAAAAATATTGTTCACTGACGAGTCTAGGTTTTGTCTACCTCTACAGCCAGATGATAGAAGTGTTACAGTTTAGAGACGACCCGGAGAAAGATACGCTCAGTGTAACATTGTCGGAAGAGAGTCATATGGTGGAGGGTCAGTGATGGTATTTGCATAGGGTACGTACGGTACGGAGTTACACATCGTAGAAAATGGATCCCTGACTGCGGCTCGGTACGTAAATGACATCTTGGAACCAATTGTCATGCCCTATGCCCCATACATCGGAGATCATTTTCAATTAATGCAGGACATTTCCCGGCCCCACACTGCAGCGATAGTTTGGGGGTATCTTCGAGAATCGAGAGGTTGAAATTGACGTTTTGCCGTGGCCAGCACGCTCGCCAGATTTAAATCCCATCGAACATGTTTGGGACAAGTTCCGAAAACAAATAAAACAGCGGGATCCAGCCAACAAACATAGATCTCAAAAGGGCACTGGAAGAAGAGTGGAATCGAATACCGCAAGATTTCATTGATAATTTAATCAAAAGCATGTCGAGAACATTGCAGGCAGTTCTAACAGCTAGAGGAAGTAACACCAAATACTGAATGTGCCCTAACACTCGACAAAAAGTCCCAATAATGACATTACACAATGTGATGATTGGAGGGTTCATTCTTCAAAATATCATTTTTGAGATTTCTGTTGATTAGTCTTTGTTTTTTTTACTGAGGTAGGTAAGTTTTATTTTTATTAAAAATGTTAAAATGAATAAAATGCTTAATATAATTTTTATACTTACATACAAAAAAATAATTACCTCCGATCTGTGTCTTTTTTGTACCATTCCTCTAATGATGTCCATAAGTGTATATATTATATTCTACTACATGTTTAGTTTTCCCAGTTTACTGTAACTAACACGTGTTCTGTATAATCAACCTCAATCTTAAGAGCATGTCATCAGACTCGACCTACACCAATCCCCTGCCAAGCCGGGTGATAGTCGCCTAACCCCTCATTGTTTGGGGGTAGCATGTTCAGCAGTAGACGAGTAAAAACTTACGCGTCCCTTGCACAGGCTTAGTAAAATAGGCATAATAAAATAAAATAAAAAGAAATACAATAAAATAAAAATTATGCAACTAGAGAAACAGCTCCAACTGTTTCTAGTTTGCAAACAGATGCATAGTTATAATAGAGTACAAAGAACCCGTTTCACCCGTGTAGTAGAGTTATAACAAGCTGCGTATTGTATTCTGTGCAGGAGCTGAGCCTGAAGCAGCGCGAGGACGTGCTGGCCGGGTGGAGCGCGCTGCAGGAGGAGGTGCGCGCGCTGCACGCCACCTGGGCGCACCTGCACCACGCGACCGACGCGCAGCGCCCGCAGGTCTCCGCTCTCACTGTGTCCCCGCCCTCAGAGCACGAGACTAGCGACATCTATACCCGACCTCCCAGCGAGCCTCGTTATGATCATGCTAAGCGAGCGCTGGATGGCCATTTGTCTACGTAGAATGCACTCAATCAATTTAAAATGACTAAAAATTGTCTACCAAAGAAATTGATGTCTCTGTAATGTACGCTCTACGCATTGTGTGTCTGGCATTTTCTCTATTTCTCTCTTGCCTAAACAAAACCTCTTCTTAATTGTTATTTAGTTGTCAATGCTGGAGAGTGGAATACCAACAGACGCACCGCCCTCTCACGGTCATCCACTGTCCACAGGTGGAGTGCACGAGCACGCGCGTAGAGGAGACTGCTGAGAACGTGCAGGCTGCGCGCGCGCACCTCTCCTACGCAGAGAGGTGAACACCACCCAGTGCTGTATTAAAGGCCTTCGTTCAACGTATTATAAGATCCCCATGTCCGTCCACCTGTGCATATTTCTCTCCGTCACATCTCTCAAAGGAAAGATCTGTTTTGAATGTAGTATAGTGAGTTCATTACAACTAGTATAGCGAGTCCATTAGAAACTGTAGCGTAATTCCATCCTGTGCGGGTGTTTCCAGATTGCGGGGCAGCAGCGTGGCGCTGGGCGGCGCGTGCGTGGGGCTGCTGGCGGGCGGGCCGGCCGGGCTCGTGCTGGGCGCCAAGGCGGGCGCCGCGGCCGCGCTCGCCGGCTCGCTGCTTGGCTACCTGGGGGGCCGCGCCGCCGCGCGCGCCCTGCCTCCCTCCGCGCCCCGTGACGACCAGTGCAAGGAGGACTAGCGCGCCGCGCTGTGCGTCTGCTTCTAAACCGGACGCACGGTGACCGCGATCGGCGATACCAACTCCACCAGGCGTTTTTTAATTCAATCGAAATCAGATTCCGGATTATTCTGACTGGACGGAACGACGAGAAATCAAAAGTGTTTGGAACCTAGTGAATCAAATAGTTTGCCCATGTTTGAATGAAGCCATTTTTTAACTACTTTAGCTTCGATTTAATGTATCATTTGTATGAAATAAGATATGTATTATCACCATCACCAAAAGCTCCATGAGTGCGGGTTGCAATGCAACCAATAGCGATCGAATTAGAATACACTGCAGACTACTATTTCAACGATTTTGATAAATTCTTCATGAATGTTAGCGGCATGTTAGCGGGTTAACTAACCTATCTACCAAACAAAGCTAGTTAGATAAGTATATTAGAGTATATTTTGAGAAACTTCTATCAATTAAACATAAAAATGGTTCGAGATAAATCAACCAAACGAGGTAGTTCATGAATATCAAATCGTTGGTAGCTCTGTGCGTGGTTTCACTTGAACGAGTCGGCGCGTGCGCGGGCGCTTCGCTGAGCATCTGAACTCCGGTGATACTAGTGAATAATAAAACGTGCTTTCTATCGTAGATTTTTTAATGTACATAGGTACAGTTTCATTATGTATATATACTTATTTATTTTGTAAAAATAACGAATTTCGCAAATAAGTTGAAGTTTTACATAATATTTTGTTTCATTTCTCCCATGAAACCGGAACCTCGGTGCAGGGATGGTGTTTCTACAAGAATGTAGGTATGTTCCCACTTGAGACCTTTACCTGCAATAACTTTGATTCCCAACTCTAACTAAAATAGGTCTGCACCTACCTACGTAGGTGGGTAGGTAGGAATATAGGTAGTAGGTACAGTGTGTGTGTGTGTGTGTTCACGTAGAAAGAAATCCCACCAAAAACATAAATGTAACATTATGTTTTTGGTGGTGATATCATTACTTTTTGTAAAGAAAACTAGGCAGGTATTGAAATTTAATGTTTTTTCTTGCGTTTCCGCTGCGTGGTTTTGAAAATACTAAAAAAATTGAGAAAAAAAAATGTTTTGTATGGGTTTTGTAGGGGCTCGTCGAAGGTGTAAGACTTCAACTAGGGCTGGTCGGGAGTGATAATCAAGTAAAACAGCTCAGAACCCTTAGAAGAATCGCAAATGCCATCTCTTTCACACAAGAAAGAGAACAATATATCCTCAAAGCCTGAGAAGAAATGAGATAGGTTGACTGTATATCTGTCTTGATCAGCGTGTCAAGGTCAATCAGTCTAGAGATCAACAAATGTGCCTGGACATCGGTGGGTTTCGACGCAATGTTGTTGTTTTCAACTTTACAATAAGTTTTCTTCAAATTTAAATGTGGTAGAGTGATTCCGCGAACATTACTACACCTCCAATCAATAAAGAACCGAAGTGAAGATGGTTCAGAGCAGTGTTTTTCAGTGTAAAAGTTACAGTGAAAGTGCTGGATTCATCATTCCACTGGTAAGAACAATTTATTTTGACTACAAAACGATTCAAAATGTTCCGTCTCTTAGATTCCCATCGAGACAAGGCTCAAAAATTGTGTTTAAAGTTAATTTTCATAAAATCATGAAAATTTAGGGTTGCCTGCACTAGAAAATTAAATTACCTACATGTCGCATTGAAACATTTTGAATTCCTTCATTGTTTAATAATGCATTCATATAAAAAATAGAATATGTATGTAACGATTTTACGTCTTCTTTGACTAGAAGCCACGGGTCGCAAAGATTAGGAACCCAATAAATATTTAAAAATATGTAGGAAACATTTTGATGAAAATTTATTGATAAAAAAGAAACAGCGAACTTATCTGTGCCCTCAAGCTGTTCCAAGGCTGGTAAGAAAAATACTTTAAAATAATGCGTCCGTGCCACAGTGGGTGAAACTCTGTTTGAGACTCAGAAAAGTTTGTGATACTAAATTTGTTATTATAGTAGGTAGGTAGTGTTCCTACTACCTACCTACTATAATAACCAACCAAAATATTTTAATTATATTGGGTAGTATTACTAATATTACATGTACCTATACTTGATATCCATATGCTTCAATATTTTATTTCAGACATGTAAGATAAAAACAATAGAAAAGGATCGTATGGAAAGTGATCAAAACTTATCAAATACGGTAAATTTTATTGACAAATCACCTTTCCATTTTTTTCTGTCTCCATGATGAGGCAGCCATTTTGTTTTTCTTTTACCTCTAAGCACGGAATTAGTCATATCTACCCACGTAGAGGTCTAGGAAGACGATAGAGGACTTATTTTATAGCCAATAATGTAGACAATAAAGTAATAACATTGCTGCAATTTCTATTTCATAACAGAGGAATACAAAATTTATAAAACACAAAGTAAGATTTTTAAATAATTAGAATTACCACGTAGCAATAGATTCCCTACCATAAATGAGATTTTAAAATTTACGTATTATGGTTCTATATTATTAAGGTTTAAAAAGAATATTCTGTCGCCTATGCCTGAAAATAATAGATTTTTTTTATTATTGTTTTATTTAAAAGAGCTTACATACCAATTACATATAAAAAAATAGGTAGCTAAACGTTGTTTTATTTATTAATTGTTTACCCATTTCCGCATACTTTCTTATTTCCTAAGAAAAACGCAAGTAAAAAATAGAACCTATCGGGTTGACGAATTATACCTTCAGGCTGTAACAAAAAGTAAGGACCAAAAACCACCACATTAACCTACCAGTATAGGAAAGACCTACAAAGGTTCGGTGAAATTCTAGGTTCTGAATTTCTTGAAAAAGCCCGAAATATTTATGATCTGGAAAATCGCAAATCAGGAATTTTGGGACATTCGGAATTTTGGGACATTCGGCATAAACCAAGTACCGAAATAACATTCGCATGCATCAGGTAACTTCGCGATAGTAGGTTTGTTAGGATCTTTATTTCTTATAATATTGGGGTTCTTAGCTATATAAAATATCACCAAAAAACCTGACATAAGAAATCTAAAATCGGGGTAAAAAATTTTGATGGCAACACTATTTCGTATTATCTGTCCCTCACACGAACCACGCTACCCAGACATCTTGTACCTTCTCTTTCTAGGTCTTGTACTTTATAATTAATCTATGCATCGAATACTATTTCCGACCAAAGAAGAAGAACTGTTTACATAATCTGTGGGATCAATCATTTAGTTTGACATTTGTTTATTTTATTTCATTCATTCAATCAATCTTCTATCTAATTTGCTTTGCTTTACTTGGTGGTGGTTGGTTTGGTCGGTCGTAGTAAAAAAAAACACGTACCAAAACCGTAACCGTAGTAAAAAACAGTGAATTTTGTTTTAGAATTACAAATCAAAACCATGAAATAACGGACACGGTTTGCAAACGACTTAAAGATTGACTTGCAACACATTACCAGTCGCAGTGTGATTATATTATTCTGATACAATGGATGTAGATACAGCCGACACGGGTACGTTGTCTTTTTAGGAACTTGGATAACCTCACTGAATGCTCGCTAGTATTAAACCAATGCCTACATATATTCATTTACAGATTTCGGTTAAATGAAATGGAGCTCACGAGACCCCAGTTCATTGCATATTGGAAATATGATTTCTTCCTTCCCACTCTGATTCATGTTCCTTCCTATAAGCCTCATTTGATTATTATGATACTATTATAAGCTGTGAAGAATTTAGGTGCTACGCCTTGAAAATAGGCATAAATTGTAACATACAAGTTTGCTTCAAATCTGACGAAGGTACCTGCGTGGGGCACTGAGCAGAGCACTGATGCTAATGATTTTGGTCGACACCAGAGCTCTCCAGTTGTCCCCTGACACCGGAGCTCTCCAGTTGTCCCCTGACACCGGAGCTGTCCAGTTGTCCGCTTGTCATATAAGTAGAGGGCATTCATAACTTGGGTAATAATTCCTTCCCTCTTGTAGGGTTCGGTGTTAGGAGGCTGGCAGGACTGAGTGAGACTTTGGTAGGCTTATTACTAAACAATGAATCTTCCAATTTTAGCAAAAGATCTGTGTGATATAGTCTTTCATGCTACCAAATGTAAGAGAACTCCCAACCTAAATAATACTGAAGGATGAGATTGTTCACCTTGTAGACTACTGTATTCCTAGGGTTACATATTGATTCTTATCTTCAATGGATGCCGCAAATAGAGGCTCTTGCAGGCAGACTTAGTTCAGCAGCCTAAGCAGTTCGAACAATTACGACATAAAATAAAAATAAATAAAATAAAAAATATGCATCTATTACACAAGGTAGGGAAATCATGTATGGGTAATAACGTGCGCTTCTATAATAAGCTTCCATCTGAAGCAACTGAGCTCCCTATTCATAAATTTAAATATTACATAAAACAAAATCTCATCAAGAAGGCTTTCTACTCCATACAAGATTATCTTAATGATATTAATGCTTCAGTTTCGCATATTTTTACTTACATAGGCAAATAACCATGTATTAGACACATAAGTGATATGAACATACTAGTGGTTTCTTGTTCACTTCTTCCACTAGTGGACAAAAAATTTAAGTGAACAGTAAAATAATATTATTTGATAATAATTTACAGTATAAAGTATGACTTGTCTAAGTGCTTATTTTTTGTAAGCCTAAAGAAATAAAATATATTGAATTTGAATTTGAATGAATAGGTACAGAGGTGCAATGTGCATACCCATCCTAGCTAGTTACAGTTTTATTGTTAGTCCTATTTATTTATATTGCTTTTGATGAGTCACAAAGTCAGTGATCTGGCTGGTCGTTGTGCTTCTAGTTGATCCTCCACCGATGATGGGACGACATGCGCAACTGTTCCATAACCACCTAGCCTGCTCTCTAAAACAACATAAAACCAACCTTTACTGTAACTAAGTGTACATTTGTAACAATGGTAGGTATGGCATTAGGGCTTTCCTTGAAAGTGAGATGGTTAGAAGCTGTTTTTGAAGACTTAATGATGATGTCTGTCTGACTACTTTTATTGTTCCATTTAGTCTTTCAAAGAGTACCACCACATGATTAGATAAATATGTCAAAGAAAAAATCACCTGTACCTACCTACCTACCTCCCTCCCTACCGACCTGAGATAATGAATACCAGCAGTGGAAGGGGTCATGACCTTGATGTAGGTATGAGGAAACTAAAACTGCAAATATAGATATTTTTAAATCTATCACTTTAGCAGGAAATCAAAGTGTATCATTTTACAAAACATGACATCCTGTATGTTGCAGCAACGAATTTGGTTGCTGACAAGGATCAATTCTTTGCAAAGAAAGTAAAATAAAATTATTTTTTTACAATTTTCTACACTTGAAAATATTAACATTGATGCTAAGTAGGTGATTAAGCATGTTAAGAAGTGTTAATTATGTTAAACAAGTGGTGTGCTCGCTGCGAGCTTGGGTATTAGTCTCTATTGTTATGTTATGTGGTTAATCATCAATAAAACATGTATCGGTATGTATGACATTTTGTAAACTTTTATGAAAAATTCTGTAAAAGTGTGCACTTTTTATGTTCTCACAAATTGAACTCATGACTCCTTTCACAAGTTTACTCTGACTCCATCTCAAAGACCACCTGCACTGCGAGCTCCTTAACATAATGAATGGAATAGAATACCTCTGATTACTAGATACTACTTACATACTTAGTAATGCCACTTGTAGGCTCTCTTATATGAAATGTATGATTTGTTTGTTGATTAGCTAATTATAATTCCAGGTGGGAACAAGTCTCGGTCGCGGAGCAGATCGGTGAGTTTAACACATATAATGAGGTTTCAAATGTAATAAGCTAATATAATCCAAAATAGCACTCAAATGTTTTCTCTTAGATATTTATTGAATGTAGTATTTGAGTAAGAATCTTATAAAAGACTCCTTTGTGTCCGAGTGGTGAGTATAGAAACATTGTGTGTGAGCTCTCTTCTGTTGCAGGTGGAATCAAACTCCAAGATGTCTCACAATGGCTCCCCGACCTCCCAACATAGCTCTAAATCGCGTTCCCGTTCGCGCTCTAAATCTAAGTCCCGCTCTCGCTCGCGGTCATCCAGATCCCGGTCTCGGTCCAAATCCAAATCTCGATCCCGGTCCCGGTCCGGTTCCGGGTCGCGTGCGTCCTCTCGCTCGGGCACCGCGCGTTCCAGGAGCAGCACACCTGCGAAGTCCCGCTCGGGAAGCGCCTCTCCCGTTAAATCTAAATCTCGCTCGAGAAGCGGCTCCCGCGCCAAGTCGCGCCCCCGCAGCGCCAGCCCGGCCAAGTCCCGCTCAAGAAGCGGCTCGCGTGCTAAGTCCCGCTCAAAGTCTCGCTCCAAGAGTGGTTCGCCGGCCAAATCGCGGTCGAGGAGCGGTTCGCGCGCTAAATCTCGCTCCAAGTCTCGGTCCAGGAGCGGGTCGCAGGCTAGGTCTCGCTCCCGGTCCCGCTCGCGCAGCGGATCTCCGGCCAAGTTGCAAACCTCGAGGAAGTCCCGGTCCAAAACCAAAAGTCCTGTCGAGACCGAGATTAAATCTAAATCTGGAAGCAAGTCTGCGTCGCCGGCGCACCTGGGCGTGGGCGCCGCGGAGGAGGGCGCGGGGGCGCCTGACGACCACCTGGCGTCCAGATCCAAATCAGCCTCCAAGTCCCCAGCCGGTGAGCTGAGCTATTTTTGTTTTGATTGATTTTTTAATTGCAAGAATAGATGGTACTGACCCAGCCTTTTGTATTGCAGGTTCAAGAGCTAGTAGATCCAAGTCGCGTTCTAAGTCACGGTCCAAGTCCAGATCTAAATCCCGCTCGAAGTCTAGATCTAAGTCCCGGTCCCGGTCTCGATCACGGTCCGGGTCTCGATCTAAATCCCGCTCAAGATCGCGCTCCAAGTCTCGCTCCAGATCTAAGTCACGGTCTCGCTCTAAATCTGTTGAAGTCGGTGAGATATTTTACTCCATAATGATAAATCACACTAATATTATAAATGTGAAAATTTGGATGTTTAGATGGATGGATGTTTGTTTCTTCTTCACGCCAAAACTACTGAACGGATCTGAGAATTTTCAGATGATGATTTTGATGATGATGATGATAAATAACCTCAAAACGTGTTCATAGAAAAGACGCGGGCACAGCGCGGGCAGAAATTAGTCTAAAATAAATATACTTAGTATGTATTTAATGTTTGCTTGGAATGGTTCAGCCAAATACAATCTTTGCTAATTTAATTCGATTTCGAAATGCGAAATATATGTTACAGAAGGTGAAAGAAAAAGCCGATCTCGATCGCGCTCTCGGTCCGGTTCCCGCTCCCGCTCTGGATCTCGCTCCAAGTCTCGTTCAAGATCTAAGTCCCGTTCCAGATCTAAGTCTCGTTCAAGATCGAAGTCTCGTTCGAGATCCAAGTCCCGATCGCGTTCTCGTTCCGGTTCTGCAGGTGCCAGGAAGAGGTTGGTTCCATGAAGAGTTTCAATATTGTATCGGTGCAAGAGTACTGTTGGTGTACATATCGCGCGCTTCCAGTAACGGTCTGCCCGCCCAGAGCACACTAATAGGGAAACATCGCGATAAATACCCGCGAATACTAATATTAGCGTATGTTCAAATGTTTCATCTTTTTCAATATACATTCATATGTTAATGTTAGATTATTAATCGTCATTGCTGTTTGTTCCAGGTCCCGCTCCCGCTCCGGCTCCGGCTCGCCGGATCGCAAAGGTACTTTTGGCACTGAATAAATCAGGCTGACATTTTGCATAGATGTAGCTGTACCACTAGAATCACACATAGACTTTTTATCAGTTTAAAGAGTTCTCACGGGATATCAATGACAATGCTACTCTGCAGATGGAAATGATCGATTTCCAAGACAACACAGTGTTAAAACACAAACACGCGCAAGTTTCCAGTGTGTAGTAATAAATATCCAGAACTACAAAAATGAGCTTTGAAACTTCTTACTTTGTTTGGGTCCACATATATGTATTTGTGAAGCAGCATTTTCGAAGATAAACTTCATTAAGAATAAATTTCGATCTCGACTTACTGATGAACATCTCCAGGATTTAATGTCAATAGCTTGCACCAATTTTAATCCAAACTTCAGATAGATAGTCCGCAACAAAAAATTACATTTTTCTCATTGATATATAAAAAAAAAAAAACTTGAATTACATTTGTTTAATAAATATTTTTTCTATAAAATATTGTGCGGACCGCGATGGTCATTTACTTTCTTAAAACAGACCCCGAGCGAAACTAATTGGTGATCCCTGCCATAGGTCATCCTGTTGAGGGTAATTCGTAGTATTTTTACGTATTGACTTAACATAGCTCCAAAAGATTTTTGGGTTTGTTTTGATTTAATCTTGAGAAAACTTTATGTAGGATCTATAGCATTGTTCTTGTAGTTTCTGATGTCTTAAATCAAAAAAGTCGTTATAATCATTAGGATTCCCATATTCCGTCCAGTTGACATGAGCTCTATGTTTTTCTTTGATTTACTTTACATATCTTTTAGAAAATGTCCGTATTTTAGTGTTTTATTATTAGTGTCATATATGAAATGAATCTTTATGAATAATGCTTTCTGATATATCTTCGAAACATTGAAATCGAAACCTTAGTTCGATGCGACGACAAAGTTGAATGTAATTTTTCCGGCAAAATGTTGTATCAAGTTACTTTGTCAAGTTTAGGCATTATTTGAAACCGCATGATTATTTCTAATACTTGGTCTGTACCTTTATTGATTCCGTATAGTTTTCGCTTTTTTATGGTATATTTTTTTAGGACATAGGTGTAGTAGATATCGAGATTTATGTAAATAATGGGTCGCGCTCGCGGCGCCGTGACTTTTGTCCGTTGAGCTCGGACATATAGTGCTATATAATATAATATAGTCGATTTGGCCGACGCGACGGTCCAGTGGTTATCGGTTACTCGTTATAGGTAGATAAATTGAGGGTAGTTGACAAAAAAAATTGCATTATGACCTTTAGGCGGTACCACTGTGTAGCGCCCCTGTCGCGCGGACATGGAACTAGTTCATTCGTATATTTATCCACAGTCCTTTTTCTAAACTAACTCTAAATAAAAAAAATCTTACGGCTAATAATTGATTTACATTTTATATGTGGATATTTTTAAACAGACAGTCAAATATTTAGCTAGTTTAAATGTAAAAAATTGAAACATGAGTACTATTTTACTAGTTAATTTATTTATTAGTGATACACGGCATTACAGGGATGTTCAGATTCAAGTGAAGAGCACTGTGATCTGCCACCAGGCGTACAAATGTTACATTCGAGTATTTAGTTGACGCGTCATCACGTCTCGGTGTCAGTCGAACCGAACCGAACCCTGGCGCGCACGGGATGGAGCTCCCACTGCTCATCACAGACATTAAACTGCGATTAGTCCCAATCAATACTACATGTATGTACCGGATGGCATCATGTGAACCGTTTTGTTTTATTTTTAAAGCGAAAAACAAACCAATACCTTATTATGACCCTCCCAAAATAAACAATGTTGAACTAAAGGAAAGGAAAAGAACAGTGAAAAATATTTAGGGTTACACTTGGATAGCTCTTTGATGTGGAATACGCACATTCAATCCAATCTTTCATCGCTAACTGGTTCAGTAAAAAATGTCATGCATTGTGCTCCGCGTCAAATGCGCTATACTATCTATAACAGCCTTGTCAAACCACATTTGCTATATTTGATAGAGCTGTCGGGCAGTGTGCTGTATAATCAAAATTAGCAAAACTTCAAATATCACAAAATAAACTTATCAGACTTCTTTTCAATATTCCTTCATTAACTTCCACAGAAACAGTTTATAAATAAATAAGAATAATAAACATTAAACAGTTATACAAATATACAACATGCATCCTAGTCCGTAAAATATTAAATAATAAAATTCACACAAATTTAACATAAACTAAATTAGGAGAAATAAGCAAACGTAGTTCACGTCGTCGTCGAGCCAGCTTTATCAGACTTCCGAAAACTCGGACTAACTGGCAAAAAAACGATACCATGTGAAGGCGCACAGCTTTACAATACTTGACCCTCCAGATTAAAAGTGTAAGCTCATTGAATGTGATGAAACTCAAATTAGCTCAACATAATATCATAAATGATAAGTCACTTCTTATTAAGTGAACACACGAGCCAGCTATTGAATGACCACAACCTAAGTGATACTTAAGCTAAGAACCCTGTTCTCATGTGACTTTATATAAATTGTCTTCTTGAGAATAAATTAATATTAAACGTTTCCTTTAACACACACCACCCACCGTAAAGCTTTCGCTGCGGTGCCCCCCCGCCCCGCTGCAGCGCTGGTGGGATGGATGCGGGTCGGTGCGGGCAGTAACAGAGATGTGACTCGGTGTATGTGCAGGCAAGAAGCGGCGCACGGTGCGGCTGGACTCGGACTCCGACACGGAGGGCGCCGGCGGAGCGCCCGCGGCCGAGGGGCAGGGCGAGGGACAGGGGGAGGAGGGGGTAGCGGCGCCCGCGCGCGACGACGACTCCTCCGACGACGACGTGGGCCCGGACTCCAAGCGGTGGGTACACTACACTGCACACCACCAGACATTCTTTATGTAGTATAGACTTTGATTACAATAATGATCAGTGGATTGTAAAAACTAAAAACGTACTTGAGAGTCCCTTCAGTTTAGACTGTTTTTTTAGTTTTGCGGGATAAAGACATATGTACAGTCCCGGGATCCTTTGGGGTCTTTCTCAGGATCATTCTCCTTCTTTTTTCTTGAAGTCAAAAATTGCTGGATTTTCAGATTTTTACAAAATGACACATTACATATTACAAATACATCCGCATTCGATGAAATGAACATTTTGCAATCACTCCTCTTCCTCCGTCAAGAACACATTTACCAAAGTAACTTTAATACAATCTTTAGAATGTAATGGATGATGGGAGTCTCTCTACCCTCGAGGTTATAGGTCGGCCCACCTGGTCCACTGATGGTACGTTTGTGTGCGCAGGGCGGAGATGGCGGGCGGCATGTCGGACTTCGAGCTGATGCTGGCGCGCAAGAAGGAGGAGCGGCGCGGGCGGCGGCGGCGGCGCGACATAGACATCATCAACGACAACGACGACCTCATCGCGCAGCTGCTGCAGGGCATGAGACAGGTACCCTGCCCACCCACAACCTTATTCACCACCAGGTGGAAATATACTCAGTTGAATGTCAATAGACAGTGTGTGTGATTGCAGGCGGCGGCGGACGACCGCGACCTGAACAAGCGCAACCAGCCGGCCGTGCGCAAGGTGTCCATGCTGAAGGGCTGCATGTCGCAGCTCATCAAGAAGGACCTGCAGCTGGCCTTCCTCGAGCACAACGTGCTCAACGTGCTGTGCGACTGGCTCGCGCCCATGCCCAACCGCGCCCTGCCGTGCCTGCTCATCCGCGAGAGCGTGCTCAAGCTTCTACAGGACGTGAGTACATGTTCATAGCACCGACAGCTAGCTTCTGAAACGTTGCAACACCTTGGGACCTCGAGGACGCCTGCTGACATAACCAGGGCCGCAGACGCAGCAATACACGCGCACCTCGTATTTGTGCTGTGTGACCGGGCTGTAAACACCTGCGAGCTGACCACAATGCTCCTCATATTAAGTGATTTGTGTTTATTTGGTTGCACTGCAGTTCCCTCCGATCGACAAGTCGCTGCTGAAGCAGAGCGGCATCGGCAAGGCTGTCATGTACCTGTACAAGCACCCGAAGGAGACCAAGCTGAACCGCGAGCGCGCCGGCCGGCTCATTTCGGAGTGGGCGCGCCCCATCTTCAACCTCTCCACTGACTTCAAAGGTACGTTCACACTGCAAGGCTGTCATGTACCTGTACACGCTGTGTGTTTGAATTGAACAATTGTGTTGTGTGTTGCAGCGATGTCCCGCGAGGAGCGGCAGGCGCGGGACGAGGCGATGGCGGGGGCGGGGGGGCGGCGCAGGGAGGAGCCCCCCCCCAAGCGCAACAAGCAGGACGACGACCCCGACCGGTGAGTCCACTCCTGCCTCCGGACTGAGGGCGTGCCGCTGCCTCCAACGAGGACTATTGTAGAAGAGAGACGTGTGTGTGTGATGGTGTTGATGCTTGTTGCAGCGCGGGGCTGCGGCCCGGCAGCGCGGGCTGGGTGGCGCGCGCGCGCGTGCCGCTGCCTTCCAACAAGGACTACGTGTTCCGCCCCAAGTCCACGAGTGACGTCGACATGTCGCGGGTAACTACTGCACCTTATACTTGATCCGCCTTCGTCCCACTCCGACTGCTGTGACTCGCAGCTATGCAGCCCCAGCTCTACTGTACTCTCTACTGCAGTTTGTACCGGTACTATCAACAGACCGTGTATCTACGCTTGATTAGTTTCCCGCCCTACATGGAAGCACCCAGCGTGCCTGCCGCACGTTGGGCATGTTGTCGCCATTGGCTGTGATTCGACGACGTAATACATTCCTTGAACTCAACACAATCATGTAAAAGTAAAAAAAGTAAAAAGATTTTTATTTTGTCAGAACTCTTATAAATTAAATTAATACTAATAGGAAAAAAAAACTAAAATGTAACAATGAACAGAAACTAAAACTATGTGAACAATATTATTTAAAATAAAATACGTAGGTATATAAATTCTAGAATTATCTTTGTACATTTCAAATAAAATAAAAAAAATCTATAAAAACTACAATGAAATTGTTAATGTATTGATAATATCAATTTTTTTTTCAAAATTTTAGAAATTGAAGCAATGAACGGCTTATTTATTTGAACTGGATGTACATTGTGTTGAGCAGTACTTTTTTGAGTGATTTTTTGAAAGAGTAAACGGAACGTTTATTTGATTGGTCTCGTTTCAGACGACAAAGAAGAAGATGACTCGGTACGAGAAGCAGATGAAGCGATTCATTGACCAGAAGCGCATGAAGAGCGGCTCGCGGCGCGCCGTCGATATCTCCATCGAGGGACGCAAGATGGCGCTGTAAGCGGCTCGGGAGCGAGACGCGAGATGGCGCTACTTACAGCTCCCGATGGGCACGCAAGATGGCGCTGCAGGTGCGCCCTGTGACGTCATCGCGAGCGCACAACACATAGCCCGTATACTATTACTACCGACTTGCACACTTCATAGCCACGAACGAGGCGATTTCAGATATAGACCTATCCCTATTTAATCATACAACTTAATAGATGGTGCGTTGGTAGTACCTACAGCGGCGAGTGTTATTTCACCTAGTTTGGCACAGAGTGTGCACATCGCTGGACAGACGCCCGCCACTCGCCTCGTGTGCTGCGTCAGTGTGTGTGCTACAGAAGATTGGCGTTAGGCGAATTATTGAATAAGAAATATTCGGCCAGTTGCTTAATGTCTGCGACCGGCAGAGGAGGGGAGATTTATTGAGCAGAGATTGACGAGAGGAAATCCCTCGCAAATTGTGATTATCAAGGTTTTGTAGATAAGTCTTAGGATAAGTTTGAAATAAACATGGACGCGAGAACCCCGCTGTTTGTTCTTTAAACTGCCCATTTTATCTTAAGTTCAGGGGCATTATTCTCTATTCACTTTGCAAGCGTTTTTTGGTAATAAAAAAACCATCAGCTGACAGATTATTATGGAATGACTCCATCAAATTAATGCAAGGTCTTTTTAAGAAATGTACCCCTAATAGCCCGCTTTATGCATCCTTTTATTGTGGAGCTAGCCTACCTATCGGCGACGGAACCCACGATCTACACTTGCGAGCTATAAACTGGAATCACTTCATCGCTGGTTTCTGCAGACCATATTTTACAGTTTCCATGGAATAAACTGTAGGTTGTGGTATATTATTTTAAAGATAATTTTATTAGCTTTCAAACTCTTTCGATATCATACCGAAAAAAATGTTCATCATATGTCATGGAACGTGAAAACAATAGACATACATTTTTGGAACGAAACATCAATTTTTTCAAACTCCTGAATCCCTATAAAAACTGGGAATTTATACAATTTTGTCATCAGTCATGGGCAATACAAAATATTAAGCGGGAAATAACAAAGATTTTAAATAAAAATTTGATATTTTCATATTACTTATTAATTTAAACATCCACAACTTCGACCTATTGTAATAATTCACTAAATGAAGGTAGGAAACTTAATTAAATTTAAATAATTTTTATACCATTCGAAAGCTAACAACATTTCTTTTCAAATGGTATACACCAATCTGCAGTTTATTCCATGGAAACTGTAAAATATGGTCTGCAGAAACCAGCGATGAAGTGATTCCAGTTTATAGCTCGCAAGTGTAGTTAGAATCTTGTTGGTTAGGTTAGGTTAGGTTTTTTTTTTTTTTTTTAATTCCTGTCCGGGAGCTATGTCCCGGCCCGCGAGCTAGCCTACATGCTGTTCCTCTGACGTGACCAGAGATTTTCTAGGTCTACTTATTCTAAATCAAACAACAGGAATGCGGATTTTTTATTTAGAGAATTTTACCTTACAATATATACGTATTTCTAACACAATTTTCAATCTTATATCTATCTTACTTTATTTTTTACATTTTCTTTTTATTATTCTAGTTTATACATATTTTTACTTAAATAAAATTTTATTGCTGAGTCCTTAATATTCAAAAATATTAGTGTTCAGCAAATTTTATACATCCTTATTTCTATTTATCACTATTTTAGCTATGTCTATACAGTAGTTTATAAACTCATTTCTTATATATTTATTACTTATAAAGTCTTTGACGTTTTCTGTTTTCAGTTCTATTTCCAATTTTTGCTCAGCCTCATATCTCCTTTTACCAAATACTGGGCACTCAAACAGAATGTGCTCTACAGTTTCCAGTTTACTATCTTCACAAACGCACGATGGACTCTCCTTACACTTGAACCGATTCAAGTATTCTGAGAATCCACCGTGCCCTGTCATAACTTGAGTGAGTACACCAGAGGGTTTTATTTTTCTTATAATTTTGTGTGCCTTGATAGCATCGGGGAAAAAGATTTTTGTCACAGCTGCCTTGTCGCTAGTAATGTATCTCCTGTTCCACTCGTCAAGAGTTCCTCTACGGATCTGTCGCTTGACGAATGAAACAGGACACGCATCATATACTGGTCTGGTCTTGATTTTCAGGGCAGCATCCTTTGCTAGGGTATCGGCCCGCTCATTGCCCTCAAGTCCCGCGTGAGCTTTGATCCAAAACAAATCAACGCATTTGTTCTGTACCCTACTTGCTTTTAAGTTCTTGCGAACTTTTATGGCAAGAGGGTGAGTGGAGCTGTTGTTTGTTATGGATTGGAGCGAAGACTGTGAGTCACTGTAGATTCCAAAACGGGTCTCTCTCATTTTTAGTATTTCCTCAGTAGCTTTGTATATGGCCAGTAATTCCGCTTGGTAGACTGTGCAGTGTTACGAAAGCTTCAGTTTGATGGATTTAGTCTCGGCCTGATTATTCCATATAGATAATGCAGCTCCGACCTTCTCCTCAATCCTACTACCGTCTGTGAACATCCGCACTGCATAATTGCTGTGGATATTCACTTGCTGCTGATCTTCCAAGCGCACGAATTCCAGGCTCATATACTCCGCTGGGTGAGGTTTTTCTGAGAATGCCGACATCTTCTCCACCTCTCTATCTCCAAGCGCGGGCTGGATTATCCCCCTCCTGGCCTCGTACAGGGCGGCTGCCTCTTGTACTCTAAGGTCGAGTGGTAGTACTCCAGTCAGCGCCAGTGCTGAATTTAGAGAAGCGGTTCTATATGCTTGGCATAATTTTTGAGCAAACCCGCGTTGTACCGAGTTGAGCACCTTCTGAATGCCCAGTTTCTTGGTTGCTGGAGCCCATATGCTTGCTGCATACATTACAGTTGGCTCAACAACTGCAGTGTATATGCTCCTGACAACTTCTGGATGCAGACCCCAACTTATCTTTGCTGCTCTGGATAGTTGTTTGAAGATATTGACAGCCTTTCGACAGATGATTGACGTGGTTAGGTTAGGTTAGGATTTTTTTTTTTTTTTTCCCTGTCCGGGAGCTATGTCCCGGCCCGCGAGCTATCCTACAATTCGTCGTTTTCAATCTTCTTAGTTTACATAAATGGGATAATGAAGAGAGGCAGGGTTTTCATTTAATTTTCAATCGACTTTATAGTATTTTCTTAATATTATATGTGCTTATTTTTATATTGTTATACATCTTTTCTTATTTAAGTTGCTAATATATATATCAGCAATATATATCTTAACTTAACTTATTTATCTATTCCTTTTTATTACCTTATTTATCTATTCCTTTTTATTACCTTATTTGCTAGATTATTACAAGATTCAAAAAACTTGTCTCTTATATACTTATTTTCTACAATATGCCTTATATTTTATACATTTATATTACAATCTATGTGTTGTTCCATTTCATACCTTTCTTTACCAAAGACAGGACATTCTGTTAAGATGTTGTATATGCCTCTGATCTTCGTCAGCCAGGGGTGCAGACGCATAAGTCATCGAAGTGGGCTCTGAAGAGCTTGGATGTCGAGGTTAGGTTAGGTTAGGTTAGGTTAGGTTAGGTTAGGTTAGGTTAGGTTAGGTTAGGTTAGGTTGGGTGGGTTTGGTTTTATCTAGTAGATAAACTCAAGCTAGCCGTTCTCCGGGGTGAGTGGGAAAGGCTGCGTTGGTCTTGGGGGAGAGCGCAAGTCGTGTAGATCCCCAAGACAAGTCTGGTGTACTATCCTTCTCGAGGTGCCACCCGTTTTTGGTCTCTTTCGCCTCTCTAGAAATAGACATAACTAAAAACACCAGGCGTCATCGCTGTTTGTTTGCGATGGTGGGGTATTTATGTAAGCCTAGGATAGGATAGGTTAGGTAGGTAAGGCTAGGTTAGGTCAGGTTAGGTTAGGATAGGCTAGGATAGGATAGGATAGGTAGGTTAGGTAGGTTTGGTTTGGATGCCACTCCAAATACCCCTCTGACAAAACAGTGGGGTCAGTGGCGGCGGCATGTTTGAGACTTCCAGAGATGGACTTGAGGTGGAACCGGAGTAGTGCTGGTGGTTTAAAATGTTTATTTTTGTTGTTAGCCTCTCCAAGCATCCCTCTGAATTATCAGAGGGGGCAGTGGATGGGGCTCGTCACACCCTCCGTTGTATTATTATTATTATTATGAGTCCATCCCTGGAAGTATTTGATATTTGATATTTGATATTTGATGAGGAGATGAGGTGGCACTACAATTGTGGCTGATCCAAAAGCCACCAAGTGGTATAATTTGGATGTTTTGTATATTTGTACAAAGGAAAATTACCAAATCTCAAGGTTAGGCACCTGCCGAGGAGAGTATCGTGTGGGTGGTACCTGACTCGTGTGCAAGCACGCATCGGGGACCACCGGCAGGGTATGGTCGGGGGGAACCCGGCCGCTAGGGTGCCAACATGGGGACCTCACCCCTAAAAAGGAAAAACAAAAACATGGATAACAACGACAGTTTAACTAATCCACGGGTGGGTCCCGGAAACGGGGAATCCCACGGCACTAAGGTGTCATGTCCCAGCGTATACGTGGGGGACGAAAACTGCCGCGACGTAAGGGGGCCTTCTGGCACTGCGGTGCAGAAGGCGGTAGGCGTTGTCTGCGCGCCCGTGTCCGGTCTGGACGCGGACGTGCATATGACGTCGGAGGAGCGCGTAGGAGATGCTCGCACGTCGGCGTCCATTTTGGAAGCCTGCGCGCAGGAGCTGGCAGCAGAGGCAGAAGGGAGCCCCTCCTTTGCGGAACCACGATCGGACCCGCAGAGCAGAGGGAGAGCACCAGAAAGAGGAAGAAGCCGCCGTCGGAAGAATGTGTTGTCCGATTCCGATGCGGCTGATGATGGTGCGGTAGGGTCACCAAACCAGTCGGATAAAGACCGGTTTTGGGAGCACCCTAAAAGACACTGCAGAGATGGCTCGGTATCGGAGTCGGGAAGCCCCAGGTCTGGATCATCACCTGTCCTGACTAGCTACAGCCGCAGGAAGGAATTTCTTTTAGAAAAGAAGGAAAAGAAGGGCATAGAAGCTGAACAGCTGATCGAAAATCAGCTCAAAAAAGCAAGAGAGGAAAGAGCGATCTTAGGGTTAACGGTTGAGGGCGAGGTAGATGCCCGCACCACAGGGGCCCTGAATGAGCGCATCCTAGATGACATTGCCATCATTGTTAATGTGGCAACAAAATCCGGGAACTTAAAGGGCACTTTCGTCAGGGCCCTGAAGGATTCCGCGGCTTCTATCAGAAGTGCCGTGGAGGTACTCCGCAGTCGGTCCTCAACAGAGGAGACCGCGAAGCTACAGGAGGACAACGCACGTCTACAGACAGAGGTAGCTGAACTCCGCAACGAGATGGCGGAGCTCAAAAAGGAGATGATGACGCGGACTTGCGGGTATCCTGCCCTGCCGGAACAGATGGAGGTGCAAGAGGCAGTCTCCTCTGGAGGCATCCAGGTGGACGAGCTGACGCGCTCAATAATGCTGCAAGTGGGAGGGTTATTGAACGCGAGACTGGAGGCCTACGAGGAAAGGTTACTTCCGGAGAAACGCCTTCGTCCACCCCTTGCGGCTGATCGTAGAGGTCCTCAGCAGCCTTCGGCTGCACAGCAGCCAAAATCCGGGCCTACGCAAGGACAGGCAAAGCAAGCTGCCAAGCCGTCATTGCAGGGAAAAAAGGCAGTGCCCCACCCCCCACCACCGGTACCAGTCTTGGAGGATGCCTGGACGACAGTGACTAAGCGGGGTGCTAAACAAAGGAGAGGTGCCCAAAACAAAGAGGGCCCGAAAAATGGGAATCCCAAGGTGCCTACTAAGACAGCTCAATCCAAAAAGGTTGGAGGAAAGCTGCGTTCTCCACGCTCCTCGGCTGTTGTTATAACGCTGCAACCAGAAGCAGCGGAGAGGGGTGTTACGTACGCCAAATTGCTGACCGAGGCAAGGCAGAAGATCAGCCTTGCCGACTGCGGCATCACTGGACTGAGATGTCGCAAAACGGTCACTGGCGCCCGCATCTTTGAAGTGCCAGGAACGACCAGCGGCGAGAAGGCAGACTCCTTCGCACAAAAGCTGAGAGAGTCACTGGGTGATGAGGTGAGGGTTTCGAGACCGACTACCTGCACGGAGTTACGCATCGTGGGTCTGGACGACTCCGCTACCTCTGAAGATGTTGCCGATGCGATAGCAAGGCAGGGTGGCTGCTCACTAGAATCCATCAAGGTTGGAGAAGTTAAAATGGACACGCGGGGTAGTGGAGCAGTATGGGCAAAGTGTCCAGTGCCTGCAGCTAAGAAACTACAGGCTGGGAATCGTTTGTTGGTCGGTTGGGTGTCGGCGTCGGTAAGAGTGCTGGAACCAAGACCGTTGCGATGTTACAGGTGCTTGGAGATGGGGCACGTACGTGTGCACTGCATCGCTGAGGTTGATCGAAGTGACGAGTGCTATCGCTGCGGTAAGTCCGGTCATAAGGCGGCTGGCTGTTCGGCGGCCGCTCCAAAATGCTCGCTCTGTGCGGCCGCCAGCAGACCGGCAGATCATAGGTCCGGAGACAAGCAGTGCTCCCAGCCTAGGTTAAAGAGTAGGGCCAAAGCAGCCGCAAAGACGGCAGCCAAGAGCAGCCTGCCGTCTCAAACGGGGGCTGGGGAGGCGATGGTCACTTCTTAAATTGTTAGTATGGATCGTCACTTCTTGCAGGCGAATATCAACCACTCGGCCAGTGCGCAGGATCTTCTCCTGCAATCCATGGCCGAGAGGTTGATACACGTGGCGGTGGTCTCCGAGCCGTACTTTGTCCCGCCCAATAACGCTAATTGGGCTGGGAGTACTGATGGTTCGGTGACCATCATCTCGTCTGTAGCTGCTGGCATGCCCCTCACCATAGTCGCTAGTGGCAGTGGATACGTCGCAGCCAGGTGGAAAGAGATGGTGATCATCGGGGTCTACTTCTCTCCCAACAGAAGTCTTGCCGAGTTCGAGGTGTTCTTGGATGGGCTGGGGTCCCTTGTTGGGCAGACTCGGCCCCGCCCAGTGCTTGTTGCGGGGGACCTCAATGCCAAATCCACGGCTTGGGGTAGTATTCTGACGGATGTCCGTGGTGCCACCCTTGAGGAATGGGTGGGGTTGGCTGACCTCTGTGTTCTTAATCAGGGGTCAATCAATACCTGTGTGCGGTATAATGGAGGGTCCATTATCGATGTTACGTTTGCGTCGCCCACGGTCGCGCGTAGTGTGAGAGGATGGCATGTGCTGGAGAATGTGGAGACATTGTCGGATCACCTGTATATCAGTTTCAGTGTCTCCGATTCCCCAGCTGCCTCTGATCTTCGTCAGCCAGGGGTGCAGACGCATAAGTCATCGAAGTGGGCTCTGAAGAGCTTGGATGTCGAGGTGATGGTGGAGGCTTCGATCGTCCAGGCCTGGCAGACATCTCCCGAGGGGCCGGTGGTGGTGGACGACGAAGCACAGTGGTTCCAGGATGCGATGTCACAAGTCTGTGACGCAAGCATGACTCGATCTGGATCACCCCTTCCTCGACGAAGTGTGTACTGGTGGTCGCAAGAGATATCTGATCTTCGCAGCAGCTGCGTGAATGCCAGACGCCAGTACACCCGTCACCGGCGGCGGCGGCTTAGAGACACTGAAGTGGAGGGACGACTGTATGAGGAATACAGAGCCTGCGCAAGGGCCTTGCAGCTGTCCATCCGTTCTGCCAAGGATAGGTCGAGGGCCGAGCTGCTCGAGACTCTTAACGAGGATCCATGGGGGCGGCCCTATAAGATGGTTCGGGGTAAGATTCGACCATGGGCGCCCCCTCTCAGCGAGAGTCTTGAGCCTCAGCTGGTAGAGGCTATTGTTTCCAGTCTGTTTCCAAATGGGGCTGACCATAGGTCTCCTCAAATGGCTCCCCAAGAGGAAAGCAGAGTGGAAGATGACGAGGAAGTGCCTCCTATTCTAGAGGTGGAACTACGCCTAGCCATGCGTAAGCTGCGGGCCAACAACAAAGCCCCGGGGCCTGATGGAATACATGGCAAGGCCTGGGTCTATGCACTCCATGAACTTGGAGATCGATTCCGACGGCTGCTTGATGCTTGTCTGGAGACGAGTCAGTTCCCAAAAATTTGGAAGAACGGCAGGCTTGTCTTGATTAAAAAGGACGGACGTCCCGCGGACTCTCCATCCGCTTATAGACCCCTGGTGATGCTGAATGAGGCTGATAAGCTGTTTGAGAGGATAATAGCTTTTCGGCTCATTCAGCACCTCAGACGGGTTGGGCCGGACCTGTCCGATATCCAATTCGGATTTCGGGCGGGCAAGTCGACGATTGACGCTGTAGGGCTCGTCAGGTCTCGCTCGGATGAAGCGGTGGCTAGTGGGGACGTTGTGTTGGCAGTGTCACTCGACATTGCCAACGCCTTTAATACAATGCCGTGGCCTTGCGTTAGAGAGGCGCTGAGGTACCACAAAGTGCCTCTCTACCTGAGAAGGATAGTGTCAGCGTACCTCTCCGATCGGTACGTTTCATACCATGGACGGGGAGGCGCGCTCATAAGGAGGGAAATGTCGTGTGGTGTTCCACAGGGATCGGTTCTCGGCCCACTCCTGTGGAACATCGGATACGACTGGGTCCTCCGAGAATCTTTCAGCCCGGGTGCTGGCATAATCTGCTATGCAGATGATACGCTCGTTACCGCCCGGGGTGCAACGTTCGAGGAGGCTGTTCGTCTAGCCACTGAAACAGTGGCACTTGTCGTTGGGAGAATAGAGCAATTGGGACTTCGAGTGGCGCTCAACAAGTCAGAAGCCGTCTGTTTTCACGGCCCACGCAGGGCACCACCACGGGATTCCACCATCTCTATTGGAGAGGTGAGTATCGGGGTTGATTCCAAGTTAAAATACCTTGGTCTCATCCTCGATAGCAGATGGAATTTTTGCGAGCACTTCACTCGCATGGTCCCCCGTTTGATGGGTGCGGCTGGTGCCCTCAAGCGCCTGCTACCCAGGCTCGGGGGTCCTAAAGCGAGCAGCCGCCGTCTCTATATGGGGGTAGTACGGTCGATGGCCCTTTACGGGGCACCAATATGGGCAGATACCCTGACGGAGAGAAACATAACTCACCTGCGACGTGCGCAGAGAGTGATGGCTGTCGGGGTCATTCGTGGGTACCGCACCGTCTCTTATGAGGCGGCGTGCTTGCTGGCAGGGTCCCCTCCATGGGATCTAGAGGCGGAGTGCCGTGCGGCGACGTATGAATGGCGCATGGAACTCCGTCTCAGAGGGCAGGATCCGCCCCCACCGGGAGAAGAGCCAGCGTGGAGGCTCCAGATGCGACGAGCTCTGAGGGAAAAGTGGAAAGAGCGGCTAGCCTATCCAAGGGCCGGCTGCTGGACAATTGAGGCTGTCCGCCCATTCTTCGAGGACTGGCTGGACAGGGCGCACGGTTCGCTTTCTTTCCGGTTAGTGCAGGTGCTGACGGGGCATGGCTGCTTCGGTAAGTACCTGTGCCGTATAGCTGGAAGGGAACCGACGACCGAGTGCCATCATTGTAACAGTGTCGAGGACACTGCGCAGCACACGCTCGAGGCGTGCCCAGCTTGGGCCGTCGAGCGCTGTGCTCTAGAAGCAGTCGTGGGGGCTGAACTCTCGCTTACAGCAGTGATCAAATCAATGCTGGAAAGTGAGAGGACGTGGGACGAGATGTTGTCTTTCTGTGAACATGTGATGTCACAGAAAGAGGCTGCGGAGCGAGAGAGAGAAATACTCTCTACACTTCCGATGCGCAGCCGGAGAGCCGGGCGTAGAAGGAGGTTTTTCAACGCCTCTCTTCTGCCCCCATAACACGGTATCGGCGGTGAAGTCGGGGGACTCTGCCGCCGTCATAATGCCACTTGCCGGAGGAGCGTAACTTGTGATCACGCGCCTTCGAGAGTGTACGTCAGAGTACCAGTACTCCGACTGCTGTGAGGTGTGGTTTGCATTTGCATTCAAATGTGAACCGCTGCTGTCCGGGTTGTGGAAGAGTTTTACCAAGTACCCATAACCTGGACCACCTGGCATGAGGAGAATCACACGTGGCGGTTTTAGTCGGTAGGACGAGTCCGACATAATCTATGGGTCCCCCCGGGCTCGTAGATATCCATAAAGGATTTCCCCACGTAAAAAAAAAAAAAAAAAAAAAAGGTTAGGTTAGGTTAGGTTAGGTTAGGTTAGGTTAGGTTAGGTTAGGTTAGGTTAGGTTAGGTTAGGTTAGGTTAGGTTAGGTTAGGTTAGGTTAGGTTAGGTTAGGTTAGGTTAGGTTAGGTTAGGTTAGGTTAGGTTAGGTTAGGTTAGGTTAGGTTAGGTTAGGTTAGGTTAGGTTAGGTTAGGTTAGGTTAGGTTAGGTTAGGTTAGGTTAGGTTAGGTTAGGTTAGGTTAGGTTAGGTTAGGTTAGGTTAGGTTAGGTTAGGTTAGGTTAGGTTAGGTTAGGTTAGGTTAGGTTAGGTTAGGTTAGGTTAGGTTAGGTTAGGTTAGGTTAGGTTAGGTTAGGTTAGGTTAGGTTAGGTTAGGTTAGGTTAGGTTAGGTTAGGTTAGGTTAGGTTAGGTTAGGTTAGGTTAGGTTAGGTTAGGTTAGGTTAGGTTAGGTTAGGTTAGGTTAGGTTAGGTTAGGTTAGGTTAGGTTAGGTTAGGTTTTTTTTTTTTTTTTTTTTTTTTTTTTTTTTTTTTTTATTCTCGTTCCTTTGACGTGTAATGAATCAAAGTCTTGTCTGTCTTTATTTCTAATCTACAGGGGGATACATTTATGCCCAGGCAGGACTTCAGGATATAAGTTTACTAAATTACAAACTAGTTTATACAAATTTAGGATTAGGAGGCAAATTGGTTTCTTATGCTATTTTATACTAATTAGACTACTTTTTTCAAACTGCTTTCTTATCTATGTTCCTATAAATATTATACTTATTCTTATACATTTTAATCAATACCTATTCTATCTTATGCTGTTCTATATATTTTTTTAAAATATACATTCACCATAATTTTGGTACCTATTTATTTCTTTGTACGACTTTTGCTGCAATTTCAGTACAATACTTAATGAACTTATCTCTCAAGTCATTATTCGCCATAAATTTGCTAAAATTTTCTGTGCAGATCTGGAGGTTAAGGGATTGCTCGGTTTCGTGACGTCTCACAGCGAAGATAGGACAGTCTGTGAGGATGTGCACTACTGACTCGGCCACACCTGGTTCACATATGCACGATGGGTTTTCCTTACACTTGAACCGGTTCAAGTATTCGGAGAACCCACCGTGCCCCGTGAGGATCTGCGTTAACAGGCTGGTGGCCTCGAACTTACGTACACATTTATACGCTAGCACAGCGTCCGGAAAGAATAGTTTCGTGACTCCTGCTGTCGTGCCGCTCATGTACCGCCGGTTCCATTCGTCGAGCGTATTCAGACGAATCTGACGTTTGACGAATGAGACCGGACAATAGTCATAATCGGCCCGTCTCTTTTTATTTGCAGCGGCTTCCTTCGCTAGCTGATCGGCGCGTTCGTTCCCCTCTAAACCCGCATGGGCTTTGATCCAGAATAAAGACACTTCTTTGTTCTGGACCCTGCTCGATCTAAGATTTTCACGAGCCTCCACGGCTAATGGGTGAAGGGAACCATTGTTCGTCACCGATTGCAGCGCGGACCTTGAGTCACTGTAGATCCCAAAAGACAGTTCTTTTCGCTTGAGGATCTCCCGCGTCGCTTTGCATATTGCCAGAAGTTCCGCCTGATAGACCGTGCAGTAAGATGGCAGTTTAAGCTTGAGGGCTTGGATCTCAGAGTCACCAGCCCAAAGGGACAGTGCTGCCCCAACCTCACCCTCAATTTTGCTGCCGTCGGTGTAAATTTTAACTGCTGAGTTATGGTCAGGTTCTTGGTCTATCAGGCCGAAATCCAGGCATATATGCTCCGCTGGATGCTTCGTCTGAGCGTACGGCACAAGTCTTTCCACCTCCCTATCCATGAGTTCTGGTCGAGATACCCCCCTCTTTGCCTCATACAGGGCGGCTGCCTCTTGTATGCGAAGATCAAGTGGGAGTATCCCGGCCAGAGTTAAGGCGGAGTTCAAGGAGACGGTGCGGTACGCTCTCGTTAGCTTCTGGGCGAATCCTCGTTGGACCACGTTGAGCTGCTTCTGGATGCCTATCTTCTTTGTTGCCGGTGCCCAGACACTGGCTGCATACATGATAACTGGCTCTACAGCCGCCGTGTATATAACCCTAATAACTTCAGGGTTCAGGCCCCAGCTGATCCTGGCGGCTCTAGATAGCTGCTTGTAAATGTTCAACGCCTTCCTGCACACATTGGCAGCGTGGTTGTTGAACGTCAGCTTGTTGTCTATCGTAAGCCCCAGGATCTTGACCTCCGACGACAGGCCGATGCCGATCCCGCCCATGTTAAGGAGTGGTGTATCATACTTCAGTTTTCTAGTTATGACCATCGCGTTGGTCTTGTGTGGCGCGAACTTTAACTTGTTTCTGATACCCCACTCCCTGACATAGGCGAGGGCGGCATTTGCCCGTCGCTGGACTTCTAGAGCCGTGTCCCCATCGAAAACCAGGACCACGTCGTCCGCAAACGCCTGACAATAGTCCTGCCTATCCTCTAGTCCTTTCAACAAAGGATCCAAAAGGAGATTCCACATAATGGGACCCCCTATGGACCCCTGGACGCAACCCTTACTCGTGGCCTTAACGTGCTCCTCCCCCGCGTACCTAACTCTGACCTTCCTATCAGATAGATAGCTGTCCACTAGCCTTCTTATGTTGACTGGAGTCTCCTCTTCCGCCAGCCTGCACCTTATAGCGGGCCACCAAGCGCTGTCGAAGGCTCCCTCTATGTCCAATGATATCATGACTACTATCTTCTTTTGCCTGAGTTTGTCATGTATACGGTGTATCATGTCATAGAGGGAGTCCTCGGTGCTCTTTTTAGGCATGAAGCCGTACTGCCGGATGCTCAGCCTTGGTATAAGGTGCCACTTCATGCGCGCCACTATCATCTTTTCGAGGATCTTTCCGGGCACCGACAACAACCCTATAGGCCTGTAGGATTTTGGGTTGGTGTAGTCGTCCTTACCTGGCTTTCTCAATACCACCACTGTGGCATCCTTCCAGATGGTTGGGAAGTGTGAAAGAGCCAGGCACTTGTTGGCCAATGCCAGGAAAGCCTCTGGATCACTCCCTATAGCTTGGCTGCAGATATCGGCAGTGAGACCATCTGCTCCCGGAGCTTTTTTGGGGTTGAAGTCTTTCACCGCTGCTCTAAGCTCCTCCATTGTAAACGGTGGGTCATGAGACTTATCATGCACTGAACTGTTTACTTGGTCTGCTTTAAATCTAGTCAGTCGGTGGTCGGCATTGTCCTCTTCCTGTCTGTCCTCCGGGTAAAAGATGTCTGCCAAGGCTTTAGCGGACTCCTTTGGGTCTATTTGCCTCCCATCCCTCACCAGGGGTATGTCCTCCTGTCGTGTGGAGGTTCTACCAATCACCCTATAAATCCCTTCCCATAATCCCTCCTTATCCTGCTTTCCACAAAAGTCCTTCCAGCTTTCCGTCTTTGCCTTTTCTACCTCCTCTAAAAAGTGGTTTCTTGCTTCCAGGTACTCGTCTACTACTCTGGATCTTCGGGTTTCTGCTGCACCTCGGATGCGGCGCTTCAGCGTGATGGAATGTCTCTTCAGCGCGGCGAGTTCTTCGGACCACCACGGAAAGGTAAGTTTCTCTTCTGTTCTCTTCTTTTTCAGTGATTGTTCGCATGTCTGGGTTATTATATCTATGTATTTGGCTATTGTGTGTTCTAATTGTGTTGTGTCAGTTATTTGTTCTATTGCTTCTTTGTTAATATTATTATCTTTTTTAAATTGAGCCAATTTCTCATGAAATTGGCTCCAATTTGCCTTCTTTGTGTTGTACAGCCTAGTTGTTCTGCTAATGCTTACCCCTTTTGCTTTTCTTAGCGATACGTTGAAAGTAATTCCGTTGTGGTCCGAGTTCGTCAAGTCATCCATCACTCTCCACCCATTTATTAAGGCCAACATGTCCATAGAGCAGGCAGTTATATCGGGATGGCTGGTGTAGGATATCCCTCCTCTAATGGTATCGAATGTAGGGGTGTCTCCTTCATTCAGCACCTGCAGGCCCAGTTCTTCGAGAGTGCCCGACACGTCCTCTCCTCTGTCATCCACTACAGTGCTACCCCACCAAGTGCTCTTCGCGTTCGCGTCTCCTCCGATAATAATTCTCCTGGGACCAACCTGCTCCGTGATTTTCTTGATTTGCTCCAGGTATGGCTCTATGGGTTGGGTTGGCTCGAAGTAGAACGAAACGGCAGCGATCTGCCAGGCACCGGTTCGGATCTTTACCACGACGATGTTGTTTGTGGTGAGTTCTGGGCATTGCAAGACGTCAAGGTCGCGGTCAAACACGGCTATTGCCGCCTTGACCGTCCCTTCTCCTTGGTCGGTGCTCTGGTAGATTCTAACCCCTCTGTGTCCTCTCATTCTACCGATACCACCCACATACGGCTCCTGGAGCAATGCAAATGCTACCTTTCTCTTATCGGCTTCAATCATGAGCTCGTTGGTAGCCGTTTGCATCCGTTGAAGGTTGGCCTGGAGGACGCGGTAGGGTTTCTCTCCGGTTGGGGCAGCTACAGAGTGTACGCCAGTGGTGCCCTTAGCAGTACGCTACAGAGGCTCGTGCCATAGCATCCCACTTTCGCCTTACTGCACACTCATCACTGAAGGCGTTATGCTCCGCTGCATCCAGCTTCGCATGCCTGCAGTTGCAACAGGAAGGTGCTATGCCACTCAGCCAGTCTTCACATTTGGACCTCATGTGGGGGCCCCCACAGTGGCTGCACTTTTCAATGCTCTCCCTGCAGTGGCGTCGGCCGTGACCATAACCAAGGCACAGAGAGCACTGAACCAGCGGTGATTGGTCGGCTACCTTCACTCTCTGGAGGTCGATGTGAACCTCTCCCACCTCTATCATCAGGTTCCAGATCTTGGGGGAGACCTTGATGACGATGTGGCACATATGGGGGTTTCTGGCCTTTCTCCTGTAGCGGATCTCAATTCTGTCATCCCGTTTGTCGAGGTTGCCAAGTATGCTTCCGTTTTGGTTCCTCAGGGCGTTCGTGACATCCTCGTCACTATGGAAGCTGAAGACGTCCCTGAGGATCAAAAGTGGGTCCTTGTTCTGGATCTCCTCGACATTCAGGTATGACTCCGCCTTTTTGAGCCTTTCCTTTACCTTCTCCCTTTCTACCTCTGTCCGGCATCCCACTATAACTTTTCCGTCCTTTGCCTGCCTTACTCTATCCACCTGTATCCCGCCTTCTTTGGCATTCACTGCTGTCCTAATTCTGCTGAGGATCTCTTCTCCTGTTTCTTTCTCATCTTTGGATGAGACCATTACCGAGTGCAGCGCGGTCCGCTCCTGGGGCTGCTTCCTGTGCAGACCTGCAGCTACTCCCGCGTAAGAGGTTCTCTCTTGGATCTCATTCTGTTTCTTTATCTCCTCTTTCAGGCTCTCCATCTTTTCCATGTTTTCCTTCAACAGTTTACTGTTTTCTTCTAACTGTCTCCCTAGTACATCTTCAGCAATTCTTTTTATCTCTATTCCTGTATTCTCTGTCTCATTTCTTTTCTCTTCTTGGTTTGGCTTCTGTGTCACTATAGGTTTTCCTCTTATGTTCTTTGCTTCTGCCTCTGCCTCCTTAACTAGCTCGAACAATCGGTCTACGGCTTGTATGACACTCGCCTTAATGTCCGTTTTCAAGTTCCTCGAGAGTTCAAGGTTTGTCTTGGCTTTGCTGAGACATGCTCTCGCCTCGGCGGTCCTATTTAGGAATCTGTCCTGTTTTGTTTTAGGAGCTAAAACCGTCTTCCTAGGTGGGGTCGGTGTCTTGGGTTGTAGTGAGGTAGATTTCCTACCCTTCACTAACTCCCATTCTCCCACGCTACGTCTCACGTTGGAGGTCTGCGGCTGCTCTTTTGCCTGCTGTGAAGGACCTGCCTGTTCAGCTCGTGGTGGTGATGGTAATGAGTGGGAGGTCAAATCTACCGAAGGGTTCGTCTTCTTCACCGGTGTGTGAAGGGTAGCAGACATTTTGTCGTCAAAGGAATGTCGTCAATATACACGGGTCAATAAAATTTAATAATAAAGGTAAGTTTGTATAAGTTGTAAATATATTAATGTTTTCCTAATTCTAATATAACTGTGTTCTGTTTCAGATCGTCACGGCTGCGATATCAACCCACGCAACTCCTGAAGACTAGTGGTCGTGACTCTGTTCAACGTTAGGGGAGTCACGAGGTCACAAGGTAAGAGCAAGGTAAGTTTTCGCAAATATAGTTTTGTAGAGTTAAGCTCTATCAACTAATGTCAGGCTAATCTAAGAGTGACAATAAACACACGTCAATAGACAAAACAATAAAATAAGAAATATTTGTGACTCTACCTAGAGTCACTTTGGATAGTCGAAAAAGATGGGTCTGTACGAGACCTATAACATA